>CM062295.1:717476239-718678117 GCA_031216915.1 Pictodentalium vernedei | reverse complement strand
CATATTTGCATAATTTCAGTAGGGAGAATTTACGTTATCTGTCCTATTTCCGGTGGGTAATATTGTGTAAATCTTTTACCTACAAGAAAAACGACATTCATTTTTTTTTATATTTTCACTTTTTGCTTCCAAAACATAGGTTATGACCCCTCATTGGAACGAGCTCGACGAGCTCGTTCCAATGAGGGGTCATAACCTATGTTTTGGATGCAAAAAATTAAAATTTTAGTTATACGAGGATGTTTTTTCCAAGTGCCGTCTACAATTCAAGTTAGGTGATGGGTTAAAAGGGTCATACTAAGTGACTAATTTGTGCGTGTGTGTGTGTCATATGATAAATAGACTATGAAATGAGGTTTTCCTCATATAATGTTTATGAAACTCGCCTGAATTTTGCGTTTGGGCTCGCCAGAGGCTCGCCAAAACGGAAAATTCTTAGACTCGTTTCATAAATATTATATGAGAAAAACACCCATTTCATATCCTCTATTTATTTATTGGTATTTAACAGTACTTTCGATAGGCATGCTCAGATTATGTCGGAGAGTTTTACGAGCGGAGGGAGCCGAAGTACTCGCGGTAACTGTCAACTGTCAGGCTCTCTAAGTAACTAACCCGGCATCAGATGGATTAGCAGCGGGTGAAGGGAAGTGTACCATAGACATGCAGTACGCCTTAATACGCTCGCGTGGTAATCTGGGATGAGGTGCCCTGCCAAGGGAGACAACGCAGATGATGCGAGTCAGGATCGAACCATCGACGTTTTGATTTAAAGCCCAATGCTCTAATAAATTAGCTACTGAGCTCCGTGTTGATTTCTTAACGGTACGAATAAATCGTCATTTGTGCGCAACAAGGCGCCATCTGCAGTTCTAAATTGAGATGACGCCTTGATGCACTCATGGGGTTTAATAACAATAATACCCACACTTCAGCCAGCCACTTTTCTGTTGTGATTAAATTCAAAGATGAACAAGCTTTCATTTATCTCTGTGCCACACTGACTTCTCCATCCTACCCACCATGATTCCTCCCAGCATTAAGAAACTAAACTATCCCTTCCCTCTAGACCTACCGCTTGTATGCATTCCGATCCGCTCACACGTATTTCGAATATGCCATATTGAGAACGGCACTTGTATTTCAAATATTATTCATCTGGCTCATTCCGATTTATTTATTTATTTATTTATTTATTTATTTATTTATTTATTTATTTATTTATTTATTTATTTATTTATTTATTTATTTATGTTTATGGTCACATATTTCTGCACAATGACTAATCATGACCGCAAGAAGTACAGTCAATCGTTTATAGTCATGCTGACCACTTTAGAGGACCTCCACCCCAGGCATTGGTGACCGGGTCCTATTTTACCAGTACAACAGAGCTTGTTTACCACAGTAAACAAGCACTGCTTCACTTCCCGGGGTTCCAGCGCAGATCATTCCGATTTAACAAGAAAACTTTGAAAGTAACGATATACGTGAATTGGACTTCTACTACAGCCTGTCGTAAAGGTAACATTCACTGATACTGTTACTTTCATAAAGTTCATTTTTCGAAGAAGAACGGGAACTTTTAGTAGGTGGACCATTTTCTCAAATAAACATACAGCATACAGAAGGTTACGTTACCCCGAAGACAATCGTATCCACTGAAGCAAAATGCAATAAAACTTACAATTTACCATCTGACAAATCAGTTTCTGTTGAGCACGAACTTATCGCTCAATTAGACACAGAACCTCGGGAAATTATGCGCATGATTTGTGCCTAGTACATTTATTTCATTTGGTTCGACTGAATGTTTATTCATGCGCCTCTGGTGCAATTCCATAAAGCGATGTGGGAACTGCGTTGCATCGAACGTATTCAATTTCGGAACTATTTGTAGTTGTTTGGATTTAATATGAAATAAAATCTAAACAAACACACGCGGCGGAACTGGGCGGGACTGAATAAGACAAACCCCTGTTTATACATCAGGGGCTCGTTTCATGAAGCTTACTCAAGTCAGTTCTATAACTTAAGCCGGTCTTAAGACTAAAGTAAGACAAAAATTGTGTTTCATTCGTCTTATATTTTAAGACTGATGGTTAGGTGGCTTAAAATGTACTTAAGATTTTCTTGATACGATACTAAGTCACAGACCAGGCTGAGGATATTTTATGGGCAAAATAACTATGTAGATTGGTAACAAAGGCCAGTGAAAACCCATTTGCCGATTCGTATTCCTATCAAAAGTTGAATCTTGAAAAAAATTTACGAATATAAACAATATTTTAGATGCAAGAAATAAGGTAGCTGATGGCCCGTGTTACTTCTGACCATGCGATCTGGGTACAAATATCAGCCAGTAATGATGTATGACCGATAATTCGATTTAAATTGGAGCTATATTGACAGAGTTATGCTTTTTTCATCCAACTTGTCTAATTTCGTGGTAGGGTAAAACCTTTAAACATATTTTTTCAACTTAGAAGATGAATTTTGCGAAATACTTTGTCGTACGACATCAAGTGCTTTTTATTTATTCGTCTCCTTTCAAGTAGTTCTCATATTGATTTCAATAATTTTTGCAGCTAAATTTTACAACAAATGTTGCCAAAAGTCACCTTTTCACGCTTCTAACTTCACAATTCTACACACATGGGTCTTTTTATTAAGGAGTTTCATACAGAAATAAAGAATCGAGTTTTATGGTTTCTTAACCCGCTTTTTAAAGTAAATAGAAAATTTGAAGTATTTTGCTCCAGATATACCTTAAGCGATAATTGTTTTGTATACCTTGACTCTCATTGTTTGTCGCGAACATCTTTGTTCTGTTCACATTTTACGGCCAAATCTATACTACACGGGCAGTAACCAGTTTAGCCAACAATGAGACTTAACCAAATGCAAAAGTTGGACTTATGCCCCTTTCTTGAGACGTATTTGTGAAACACTTTAAGATTGGCTTAGACTGGTCTTAAGTCTTAGTCAGCGACGCTGAACTTAAGACCGTCTTAAGACCTTCTTTGATGAAACTGGCCCCTGGGCTACGGCCTACTTAACTGGTATAGGACTTGGAAGCCATATTTGGGCTTTATTCCGAAGTGCACGTATCATGACTGACAGGTTTTATTTTCTGTGGCTATACTTTATATTACACTTGGAGTGACATTATTTAGTCTTTAAGGATTTTGCTTTGTTACAAATTTTGGCAGAGTGCCTGCAGACTTTCCTCAAAATTGTAACAAGACAAAGACTCGTGGATAAATTTTGATGTTCAAAAATAATTTAGCTTTCTTGCAGTATTTTCTTCAGTGATAATCAAATAACCAGCATCAAATAAATATGCCAGGTGAAAATTTGATCGTGCGCAGAGGTCTATATAATAATATATTCTCCATAGCTCCACCCACCTTGCACCAAGAGCGTAGACAAATTGAATGAAGAAGGGGGTGGGGCAAAATACTTGTCTGCTACCAATATTGACAACATAAACATATTTTTACCCCACAATTTATTTCAAACTCCAGGAATAGACATTATTGTGTCAGCCCGCTGATTGTTAATTTTATCTTATATCAAGAATTTTGTTTACAAATAGCCGTTCAAACGACAAAATAGGCATATAAGGTGTGGTCACAAATTATTCTATGGTATTTGATTGATTGCCCGAACGAGGCTTTGAACTCTAGTAAAGCTGATAAAACAAACCATTAAAATTCTCTGGCAGTCTTATCCAATGCTGGGACAGCAGCTCGCTGTCAGAAACAGCGTGAGTCTTATAAGAATGGGAGAGGAATAGAAAAATGCCATTGCTCGTTATATCCAGAAGAGCTAACTTTGAATGGTTTGAAAATGCATTATCGGGCACACCATTAAAAAAATAATTCCCTTCTTAATCTTCCAGTTCCAAGCAAAATCTTTCGATCGCTATCCACGCTGCTCTCGTCTCTGTAGGGGAGACAAACGCTAGGACTACGCTCTACTTACTACCGCACGTCGGCGCTCACATCTGTCGACCTTATTGGCTGTACCAAATGCTTAAAGGCCCCCACCGACGACTCACCTTTTATTTCATTCGACCTCACGTGTAAATAGTAATAAAACATTACTAATAGATGTTTCGGCGACATCTGTCACTAGATAGTGCTTTGAGATTTTATTGAAAAAAGTGAGTTGTAGCGAAAGAGATTTCTTTTTTTTAATTCACGATATTTCGCTAAGGTTGTAATTGTCAAATCTCGTTAGTCTGTTTTGTACATTTGTTTGGACCGAATGAGTTCGAAATGCCCATTACGTCCACGTAAAATGTGATCGTGCCCACGCGAAAACCAGAGGCGGCCGAAAACAATATTCTCGCGATTTGCGAACGTATTCGGCCTCTGAGAGGCCGATTACATTCGCAAATCGCGAGAATATTGTTTTCGGTGGACACAAACGGCCCTCGTTTTGCGAATGTAATCGGTCAAAAGAAAAATTCGTCTTTCGGACCAATTCATTCGAAACGACAGAACCATCTGTTCGCTTCAAATTGTCGACGAATAGAAGCATAATTCTGGCCGATCATGTACCGTCAATTTCCACCTTGTTGTCTCTGCTAGCCAACAGTATAGAATTACGGTAACAAGGATGGAAATTAGTTTGTGATAGGCAGAAAAAAATCGGAGATTTTTGCATCTTAGATTCATTTCAGAGTTAGCAGCGTAGATATTAATGGGTTTCCCACACGCTGTTCTGTGAGTAGGCTGTCATTCCTAAATGATCGAGAACTCGGCACAGATAAAACGAAACGAAATCTTTAACTGAGTCTTATCAGCCAAGTTTGAAGTTTTAAAATGAGGAAAAGAAAAGATAAAAAGAAACCAACTTAATTTATCTTATCTGCGATATTAGGGGGCTCTTTTAGATTAATAGCAAGATATGACCTTCATTTATAAATAAAATGTGGAATATTTGTACATTAATGTGGAATTAATTCACAAGAGTTGTGTTTTTCGGTGGTCTGTTACCATTTAGATAGCAGACATTTTTTTCACCTAGATTTTATTACGCAACCACTTCGTGACATTAACTACAAACCCGCTGAGTATTTTCAAGATATATTTCATTAAATCTAGTCATGGCTGCAGTGAAGCAGCCATGACTAGATTTGAAGAACAATTCATCTAAATTTAACACAACGAATCATTGGTGAAGAAACCATTTTAATTTAAAGAGAGATAATTTGATTAAATGTGCCCATATTATACTTGGTCAGTGACAAGACAAGTTCTGTTCTGGGCTCTGACAGGACTATCCCCCAGCAGCATGCAAGGAGTTAACCCCTCAATCAAGGCCCCGCGAAGCTTCAAATTCGAAATCGTTCTGTTGATTCGATTCGAGTCGTGTGTAGGAGACCTGGTGACAGAAGAAGTGTACAAGAGGAGACACATTCGAAACTATTTTGATTCCGTTTCTGAATTATTCCGGGTTCTTCGTTAACTTTGACAAACAGGAGAGTCGTCGTTGAATACAGTACTGGAGTGGATACAGACAATATTGCTGTATTCCTTGGTTCTTAGAAGGTGCAATATGTATTTATTTATTTATTTATTTATTTATTTATTTATTTATTTATTTATTTATTTATTTATTGGGGTTTAAGGACAGTTTAGAAAGCCAGGTTCACCTCGTGTCGGACAGTCTTACGGGTGGAGGAAGCCGGAGTACCCAGAGAGAACCACCGAGCAACGGTAGCAACAGAAGATGCAATAAAGCCTCTGCCTGATTCTATTCGATATTCGATTGGACCCGAATATGAGATTCGCTGGGTTGTATTTTTAGCATCCGTGTCAAGTTTGTGAAGAACACCATCCCTTGCAGTATTGCATTGTTGTCATTGTGAATTAGGGTCATACTGGGGGGGGGTGGGGTGGGGTGGGGGGCACGTGCCTCCCAATACCCCACCCCATCCGCAAAAAGTAGGTAAATATCAAACAATAGAGCCCTATAAAACAAAGCTACCCATATTCGCAACATGTAAGGCCGCTTGTGGTTCTGTAGAATAATTCCCCCCCCCCCCCATCTTTCATTCACACACACACTCACATACAAACAACTAGTTGGCAGTTTGTGTGCTTTGTGGGGTATTCAGTCTCACTTCAGTATTAAAGTAGCCAATTCGGTGCATTCATAACAAAAATAGTTCGACCACAGGGGCGTAGCCAGGCTAAATGAAGTGAGGACGGGTGACGACAAAATATTTTCCAGCATGACTCCCCCCCCCCTCCGCACCGCTCCACACCTATCTGGCAGTTGCGTGCTTCGCTGGGTATCCAATCTGCTTTCACTATAAAAAAAAAACATTCGGCAAAAAAGCAAACAAAACAACAAAAAAACCCAACTTGACCACAGGGATATAGCTAGGATAAAGGAAGTGAGGCGAGGGTGAGGACAAAATGATTTCTTGCTGGGTTAAGGGTGTGAATCCACATAGATGAAGGTCCAGTACTTCCCCCGGAATGCCAATTGGAGCTCCCTGAATATTTTGTTAAAGGTATTAGTACCCAGAAAGTAGAGGGGTAACTATAGCAACAGGCTGAGAGCACATGAACCAGTTTTTCGTATTTCGACCCAGTATTAATAGGATATCTAAATAAAAGACAAGTCTCTAAAGCAGGTTTAATAAAGAATATTGTTTGATTCACCCTGTTGTGGTTTGTCTGTACCACTAAACAAAAGACCACCGTTTACCGTTCTGAGTGACTCACGATACAGCTTGTGACGTTTACACTCTAAAATCAGTTGATTAAAATGAGCCCTAATCAGCTGGGTCAAGTTGGGTTCATATTCACTCAACCTTGTTGAACATGGTTGATTTTTCTCATCAGCCATTGGTAATCATTCAGGGACGTGACTAAAGGTTTTCGATTGGGGGGGGGGGGGGGTGTAGAGTAGTAAATTTCCACCTCGGGTGAGGGACTGGGAGGGGGAAATTCACTCCCGAGAAAATTTTTGAAATTGAAGCCATGAAATGGGGTATAAAATTGATTCTAGTAACTGAAATGCCAACACATTTATCATAGAATTATCAGGTTGTCATTATTATTTGGTATTATTCTGGGAATTGAATATGTGCTAAACAAATGCTCAAGCTGAGAACTTTCGCGGCAATTCACACTCTCCTAACATTAAATGAGATCTTATGCAGGAATGATCAATTTTCAATGTTTCATCATTTTGTAACTGTGAATGATGAAATTAACTCAGGACAACCATTTTACATGATGCGATTTTCTTGGAAGTGTATTTCGAGGATCTTTTTTATTACGATAAGTAAACGTACTATAGAAATCTCACCATGCATACTTATGAAGCTCGATATTGCGTACACGGCAGTTGTAAATAGTAACAGTTAGAATTTGTGGCGACTTGAAACCGAGTTGGAATTTGAGAAGTAAAAGAGACATCAGCATCACCAAAGAAGCTCTAAAATAGAGATAGATGGAATTTACAACTACTCATGACTTGCCCTCCGAATTTCCAACTGTAGGAAATTTTGGCCAGGATTGGGGGGGGGGACCCCCACACATTCCTCTCGCAACGTCCCTGTAATCATCACTCAACCCAGTTGATTGGGTTTGTTTTTAACCCAACCGATTGTAGAGTATACGATACAGCGTCGTGTATCCCGTCTGCATAAACTATCTTCACCATGAATCTAAACTCCCAAACTCTCAACAGACCAGCTTTACAACCGCAATATTAGAAACATTCTCTTTGAGAGCTTTGTCAAACAAGATGTGAACATTATATTAATTGACTAATTGATCTCTTTAAGCTGCTAGTACCAAATTTAAATGAGCCATTTAGACACCAGAGTATAGGATGATGAAGTTTACACCATCGTTATCAGTATATAAATATAATCGATTAACAGCACAGTTAACGTTGGAAAGCAATTTCTTCAATTTCACTGTTTACTTATAATTATTTCTCATGCAAGTTTTATCTTTTGGTGGTTACAAAAAATAACAGCCTTTACGAAAAAGATCAAAGCGGCCCTTTTTGTAAGAGCTGATTACGGTATTCGAGTTATGAACATCTGAAAAGCCGGTAATAGAAACGTTCTTATAACTTATTCAAGTTATTAGTTCGAAAATGTGCCTAAATGATTTGTCATATTTCTACATAATCGCGTTCTGTTGGAATCCAATTTACTGCTATTTCACAAATATATGTCGTGTACCTTTACAGAGCCTTTGTAAATCTGTTTAAACAAAAGGGAAAGTCATCAACGGAATTGCTCAGCTTCAAACCTTAATGCCGATCAACTCACACCTCATTAATTCGTGAGCTTTGCACTCAATTACTTGTAGCAAGGGGAGCAGATTTATCCACAGTTTCGCTGCTGCAGATGGCTTTCTCATCTTCATCCCAAGATGATTACCAATGGCTGATGAGAAACCGTGTGTTTGTACAGCGTTAGCGCGGCAGCAATAAATTAGAAAATAGTCATTCAATTAGACTACATATATTTTCCCGATGAAAAGATGGAATGGTTCAAATATTTTTGTGTCATATATTTTAGTAGAAATAAAAGAAATCACCGGTGTTTGTAACACGGCCAGTTGTGTGGTAAATCAGTTGGCCATCCCTAATATTGAAAAAAAAACTGTTGCGTGTTTTCTTGAGTGTACGAAAAAGTCGCAGCGACACTTGCAAACCGAATAGATAATAATTAATAAAAATAACCCACAGGAGGCTGAGCATCAAATAAACTTGGCATTATTTATTTATTTATTTATTTATTGATGTTTAAGGTCACATATTTATGCACAATGGCTAATCACGACCATGACAGTTTTACGGGTGGAGGAAGCCGGAGTACCCGGAGAGAACCACCGAGCAACGACGAGCAGCTGCCAGCTCCCCAACATCGTAACTCCGCACTGCAGCACAGGCAGGGTTAGATTGGTTGAAGACATGCGTACCATCGACGTGCAGTACGCCTTAGTACACGGCGTCATCGTGCCCCCACATGGGCAATGGGAGTGAAGTGTCTTGCCCAAGGACACAACGCGGTTGCCGCAGGCGGGATTCGAACCGAGGACCTCTCGGCTTGCAGCCTGCACCTCTACCTACTGAGCCACCGCGCCCCCCTAAACTTGGCATTAGTTCCCAGTTAAATCTTGGCTGTCATATCGACAGGCAACAGTTATTTAGGATTCACCTCTGAGCCATTTATCCCAAAAGATAGGATGTTAATAAATATTTCTGATAAAGGGTCCTTTTCTAATGAAAGGTTCTATGCCTGACGCATTTGTGTCAACATCTCAACTTTTAAATTTACCAAGTAACTATCTAATAATTTTTTTTTATAAGTTATCGTGATGAATTGACATTACCATGGTTCCAATAAGACCCTACTCAAAGTCCACAACCCACATCGTGAAATGGACGAGACAACATCAATGAACAAGGCAACTTTAACCATAACAAATGTGGTAAATAAACCTCTCCTGTACCCCGCGACGTCACTGGACAACACAAAATCACTAACTTAGATAAAGGTAGAGGTTACTCCATCTCAATTCAAATCATGAACAAGTTCATGATTTGAATTGAGATGGAGTAACCTTGACTTTTTCATAAGTGTATTGTGTGTATACATCCATAGAATAATCACTGGCCTCAAAAAATACGATTTTATAGGCTGCATGCACTTTGAATTTCCTCCCATTGTTATCATGTTTTCAAATATTTCACTGAGTGACGTCAGACGGTAACATGCGGCACTGAAGCCGTAAACATAGAAAAAACTAAGCGAGCTCTTGTCCATTCACAGGGCAAGGATTTTAATCTTATTAGATTATTGTTTAAGTATATACAGCTCTTCTTACATTTCTCATTCTTCAATATTTTTTATTGCAAGTTACTTCATTCCCGAATTCGTATACTTTTATCCCACAGTTGCTTTTGTCATTGCCGACTTATTAGTGTTCAACCGATGATCGGAACCGGCCACCACAATCGGCCGATTGTGGGCAATCGGATGACAACGGCAACGGCTCCTGGAATATCGGTTCAACCGATTGTTGCCAAGCATTTTGAGATGATTCATTAACCGCATTTTATTCTCTTCTGCAATTGTTTAATTGTTAATGTAAAATGATACCATTCAATAAAGTTGAGAAACAACCACAATGTGCATTCTTAATCTCTCTAGACGCCCCGTTACGGGACATACAAGTTAAACAACATGCAAAGCTTACAACTGGGCGAAATCGCTATTTCATACCGGGAAAGTGACGGTTACACTCCATTGACTCAGGCAGAAGTAACATTACCAGCCGCACGCACTTGGGCGGTAAACGTGGCTCTGAGAGCCACATTTACCGCCCAAGTGTGCACGACTGGTAATTTTATTTCGACCCCAGTCAACGAAGTTTAACAACGAAAAATGTTCAGTTTAATGTAGTTCTTTCTAGCCTCGACTTGTCTTGTAGTGCACGGAATTACAATCGGAATCGGCATCGGAATCGACCGATTGTGAGCTCAAATAACCGGTAATCGGTCAACGACCATTTTTGGTAATCGGTTGAACACTAACTTATATCGTCATGGAAATCAAAATTTGATAAAGCTATCCCTTTAATTAGAAACACGAGTACAATACTTTTCAGGAATTTAAACATATCTTCCCCAAAATCAATTTTCATTCTCAATTCATACATCGACATAAGTTTAATGACATCATTTTTGTAACATGGAGAAAGATACAAACTAACATACAGAATATATTTTTAATCCCTTTCATACTGTATTTATCTGGGTATATTATTCTGCTGAAATTTAACTATATATAAATAAAATAAAATATGAATTTCGCAATTAACAGATTAACATCTTTTCCAGATCCAAGAAACAGAGACCAGAATTCATTTCTTGGGAAAAGTAAACAGTCAAAGAAACGACGTAAATCACGGACAGCGTTCACAAATCAACAAATTTATGAACTCGAAAAACGATTCTTGTATCAAAAGTATTTAACCCCAGCCGACAGAGACGAGATAGCTCAAAGACTCAGTTTAACAAATGCACAGGTGATAACTTGGTTTCAGAACAGAAGGGCCAAGCTCAAAAGAGAACTTGAAGAATTAAAAAACGACGTCAATGCGGCCAAAAAATTGACAACGACAGACATTAAACTTGAACTCATAGAATCGAAAGGATTATCTCCCCTGTCGGAAGCAAGTTATGAAAAGTGTGACGAGGACATGGACACAGATAAATCCGACGTCAGCAACTCTGAATAAGAGAGGCGTGCTATATTTGTTGTGCAAATCTTCCATCGAACTTCAAAGTACCCTGTAAACAGCTGTCTGTCATAATTATCAGTATTTGATTTCTCCGTTGTTCATCCATCTCCTACATCTGTATCTTTACATCAGAAATCGTTAAAAGCCCAGCCGTTGGAGCTGTAGGTGAACCGAAACCGAACCGAGGTTTTTATTTTTTTAAAAAACCGAAACCGAAACCGTCGACATCCCGTAATTTAAGGTTTTTCGTTTTTTATTAAATACTCTCTTGCTGCAGAAATTCACAGAATGTGGCCATTCCAGAGTAGTGAGAGTACCCAGACACTGCCAATGGCAGTGTCTGGGTACTCTCACTACTCTGGGAAGGCTACATTCTGTGAATTTCCCACATTTCAGTTTAGTTGTGTTTGCAGCTTTCCTCAAGTTGCGTGTAGGTGTCAGACCTCGAAAAATGGCCAAGCACAATAAAAGTTCTGTATATTTAGGTAATTATTATATTGGCCTTCCTGATTCTTCATGTATTATAGCTTATTTCGGGCATTCATTGAGTTTCACTCAATTTCACTATCATTCAGTTATGACTCCGGACATAAGAATGAGTTTTATTGAATTCTACTTGGCCTCATGAACAAACCGAAAACCAAACCGAACCGAGGTTTTGCTCCACCTGAAAAACCAAATCCGAAACCGAACAAGAAATTTAAAAACCTACAGCTCTACCAGCCGTCTATACTGACATTTCACCCACAAATGGGCGTATGATGTGCAGATAACAAGCTTGAATTAAATTTCTGCCTTAATATTGTACCAGGGTAATACATTTCCCAGTACAGAACTGTGATCACAAAAACGGTGTCTTTTGCGATCACCTCGCGACTCGGTCTCGAAACACTTACACCAGTGGATTGAATTTCGTAAATAAAACATAGCTAAATCAAGAACATTTAAAAACACCAAAAAGCAAACAAAAATAGCATCTCCGCTTTTAATGTGGTCGCATTTCTTTTCCATCAGGCGAAGTTCTAAATCTTGTAGGGAGGTAAGTGGACAGAGAATTTTGAACGGATCGCCACCCAGTCGCGATCCGATCGAAATTCTCTGTCCCCCAGTTGTCATAACAGTACTATATATGTTACACTAAAAAGGTTTATACCTATAGTTTGTCACATAATCTCACCTTTTTCACACCATTAACACTTAGAAAGCTGAAGTCGCGTCTATACGCTAGTGATGTAATACAATAGACGTTCTGATATGACGGTCCCGATAATATTAAGTGGGGTTACACCTCAAATTTGAATCTTTATTTCTAGTCAAGTAACGCCTGCTTGAACATCTCATTTGTTTGGAAACATCCGCTGGACCATACGGCTTGAGCAGGACGTATTGTTCTATAATTTTACTCTTATTTCGAAGGCTTGTAGAGTTAAACCCCAATTTTCAAACAGTAAAGGATGACCATCCAATAGCATTCGGGAAGTAGCTCCAGGTGCATGTAGTTTTCTACGAAACTTGAACATTAACCCCCGAACGTCTCTTTACATTTCAAACGCTACACATCAATATAATAAGTTACGAACTGTTGTTTCAATAAAGCTCTCTTTCTGAATGCCATAAAATATCTACGACACTGAGTGTCAGTAGGGACTATTTTTGTGAGGCGGACGCTATGCCAAACTTCGCACTGTTTCTGGCAACGTAATTCGAGGCCTTGTATGGATAGCGTTGTTTGTTTTTCTATCCATTTCGGGGGGTGTAGCCAGGCTCTTTCAGAGTGGGTAATGATTTGGGTTTTATGGACCCACGATGACCGAAGGCTACCTGCGGCTGCCTCAGGGAAACGCCGGGAGAGCACGAGAGAGTCCCCTCTATCGATAGTGGGGATCCGGGAGAGTAAATGTTGTTGACGAAAGAAAATGCTGGTAGTTTTCTCCAGTATTTTCGGGGGCCCTTAACCCGTGCTTACCTGGTCCAAAGGCTGAAACACAAGTTTTGGTGTGATGCGTCTTGTGGACGTACCACACCAAAAGTCCCACTGTAACCTTCGGGTTCATGTTTGGACTAATGTTTACAATGAGAGGGCGTTTTTGAAATGTTAGGTGGAGACATTTATCCATATTACCCCCCCCCCCCCACACACACACACACTCACCCCCCCTCCCCCCCCCCCCCCACACACACACACCGCGGCTACATCGTTGCATTCAGATAATAATCAAGCATTCAAGTGCTCAGGCTTTGAACGATCTGATGCAGATGACCGACACATTTCTGCCATTTGTCAAACAAAATTTGTCTGTCCCTCCCCATCAGTTGTGTTCTATCACACCAAATAAGAATGAACTCCGTCATATCATTGAATCGTTCAGAAGTAAATTATTATGGAAAGTTGTTCGGCTATGAACTGTAATAACGGATTGACAAGAAATTGGCAGACACCTCCATTAAAACCCGAGTAAATTGTTTTGAGCGCATTTAGTTTAGGATTGTGTGGGTTCTATATTTTATAATAACGCCTATCAATGGCCCAAATAGGTCGACGTGGCCCCGTGGAATTGCTCTTCTCGAATATATATTAGAGATTTTAACTTGCACAGAGTGTCGCTTCTTTGCAATTACTGGAAGGCGAACGAAGAAGTTCGGCGTATCTGATATCTTTGAAACTGGAGATATTTTCTATTTTATAACGTCATGTGACATTCGGAAAGGCAGGTTACAGAAGTATTTTGTCAATTATAATCCTTTTAAAAAGTATCATTAAGGTAAAGAAAGACTCTATACACGAGGCAAAGATACAAGTTATACGCTGAAGTTTATGAGTAATCGTGGTGAATAGGGGTTGAGTAGTGAAAGTGAGGGTGGGACCAAGACGAGCGTGCCAGTCGCCTATTGTTTTATCTCATTGGATTTCCAAAACAAACTTCATGACAAGACATTTTGATGTTACAAATTTTAGTCATCATTTACCTCTATTTGCCGCGTGTTTCGTCTCACTATCAGGGGTGGAGGAGCCAGGGGGGGGGGGGGGGGGGGGGCACAGGGTACACGTGCCCATCCACGTTTTTCCACAGATATGTTTCGCAGTAACACGATGAGTTAATATGGGCGCATGCAAACGTGTCAATATACAGGCATTCTTGAAACATTATTTGCAAATCCAAACAATACTTAGCCAAAAAATCCCACTTTCGGTCGCTTCGATTCGTTTCTTCCACTTCCACTATCTTCCAATCCGAAGGCCAGCCTTCGGGTTGGAAGATGGTTGAAGTAGAAGAAACGGACAAGACAGTGACCACACAGCGTCACATTCATCTCAACGAGAGACTATAGCGAGCCATGGTACATTTACCGATATACGATTGTTACCTTTCTCACACTGGGTCGAACCATGGTGACATTGTAAATTTGTGCCCCTCCACTTTTATCGAGATTCCGCCGCCCCTGCTCACTATTCACGTGAATTTGTCTCAAATGTGTCTGTATTATTTATTTATTTATTTATTTATTGGTGTTTAAGGTCACATATTTCTGCACAATGGCTAACCATGACCATGACAGTTTTACGGGTGGAGGAAGCCGGAGTACCCGGAGAGAACCACCGAGCAACGGCGAGCAACTGTCAGCTCCCCAACATATCAACTCCACACAAGCAGGGTTAGCATTGGTTGAAGAAAGGTGCACCATCGACGTGCAGTACGCCTACGCCTTAGTACACAACGTCACCATGCCCCCACGTGGGCAATGGGAAATGTGTCCGTCTACCGTTTCTGCTCAAAGCGTAATATATCACGGCTTGTTTCTCAGTACGAAGGCAATTAATTTTTTAATTACTCCTTTTGCGTAAAAGCATTACCCAGGCCGGCTTTTCTAGGAAGAGTCCATTCTCAAGGTACACCAATTATTATTTTTAAACGGCAGGCGATTGTAGACCATTTACTATTTTTAATCGGCAATAAGCCAATTGGCTGCAAGTTAAAAATATTAATAGGTCTACCTTTGATGATAACTGCACAAGCATCTGGTATTGTGAAGCTATAATTAAATTTCAAATCGTTGGTTCCGCTTCTCGATCGAACAAAATGTATTCTTTGCAAAAATACTGATTTTTACTGTTAAATTAAACGCTAGAAAACCGGCATCTAGTTGCTAGTACTTTACCGTATTTTCAACCGTAATGTTTTACAGTGCGAGATGCTAACATATGTTTGTAAGCCAGAGACACCGGACAAAAATCTGTCGGTCTAATCAGTAACAGAAGAATAGGTCTTCAATTCAAATCACAGTATTATCTTCCAATATACACTATCTGACGGACATTGTGACAACATAGTAGATATCTGGAGTCGAATGGGTTAATTATGATATTCAGCTGAGAGTCTTTTATAAGGGACGGGACCTCGCCCAAAAAGAAACAACTGTTTGGCTAAACATACAGATGAGGACAAGAGGCTATGTTTAGTAAAAATAACAGCATCAGCAATTGGTGCGATTATGATGTCATCATATTCCGTGTTAATACCTTTCAGCTGATTTTTGTAATTCAGCACAATTTCTCAGAATTCAGTCTGATATTGTCCATTTACTATTTTTGTGGATAAAATTGTTCACTATGTTAACTGTTGGTTACAACTCACTGGATATTTAATATAGGGATTATGTCAGACGCTGTCAGAGAAATTTTGATGTTAACTAATAAAGCCACCCGGGCGCATTGGTGACCATCTTGGAACATTCATTCATATTGATGTCATCGAAATATGTCAAATTTACTCTTTTTCAGTACACTCTAAAATCAGTTATGTTAAAAATCAACCAAAATCAAGTGGGTTGAGTGAATATGAACCCAATCGGGTTCATATTCACTCAACCCAGTTGATTTTGGTTGATTTTTACCCCAACTGATTTTAGAGTGTACACTGTATGCGATTTGGTGCGCCACAATGCACCTATTGTGTGCATGGAGTCCATGTACGAATTTAATAGCATGTCTCGTTACTGCAATAAAAAAAAAACTTGAACAGCGGCGGATTCATAGGTGAACCTTGCCCCACTAAAATGTTCCTTATTTTCTGATGAGGAGAATCAAGCATTTTCATTTGTATCCACAATGTAATAAATAGCAATAATAATAATACCCTCTAAGCCTACAACCCACAAAGGAGTTTCTTTGGGCTGTACATTTTGATAAAACAATCATGTGGTAATAATGACATATAACGATAGTTCTGGTAAAATCTGGAGGTGGATGGCTGTGCAACAATACAAAGCATGTTGGAAAAGAAAGGTCTTATGTCTCACTTTAAATTACGTTACAGATGGAGAGTGTTTCCTGCTAATAGGAGTAGAGGTCCATGGAATAGGAATTCATACTGCTCCAGTTGATAATAATCTTCAAAGTCAATTCGACTAACAAATTTCCAAATTGCCAATAAACTCATATATACAAGAAAAGGGCCATCAATACTCCAGTGCGTAGCCTTGGAGTGGGAAAGCCTTGGTCCCCTTAAATTCTCCACCCTCAAATACTGAATTCTACTATTTACATGGGACGTCAATTAATGAAATTACAGATGACATACCACGCTTGACGCTCTTTCGAGCCTCGAAATAGCACCTTTTGGGGCATATTTTTCAAAATGTTTGAAAAAAATATCCCCTCCCTCGATCCGACGAACGCGAGAGGGACACCACTTTTTCCCAACTCAAGATTTCGATCTTCGCCATAAAAATGCTTCGACCCCCAAAGATCCCCCAATATAAATTCCTCCACTCCTTCAATGCACCAGAGACCTCTTGCCATGCAGTTGTGCGTAGCCAGGATTCTATAATAGAGGGTATCATAGCCATTTTTTAAGGGGGGGGGGGGTGCATGATGATATTTGAAAGGCCGTTGTGTGCTGCGACGACTGGAGGGTCCTAGTTAGGACCCCACCCAACACCACCGAGAAAAAGTTTGCAACAATTTGTGCTTTAAGAGCGAATCTGGGGCATTTGTAGCGTGTGTACCCCCCCTATATTGGAGACCATTCTGGGGCCCTATGTGTGCGAAACTTTCGTTGGGCCAATGTTTTTTTTTGGGGGGGGGGAATTTTAGGGGTTAGCTACACCACTGACGCCATGGTATTGTTCCAATATACCTGGAATACTAGGGTAATACACTGGTTTACCGTGGCATTTTAGGATACTATTTAGGCGTGGCATTCTTCTTTTCTGTAAGTGCCACGCATAACCTTTAAACTTCCAGAGGGCTCCAGCTGCACATACCACCAACCACTAGGATTGAACTCTCATCCCCCTTCTTAATCACAGTTTCTGAATCCGCCCGTTTTGAAGGCCGAAAGACGCACATCTCCAATTCGCGAATCACGGGATAGTTTACCCAGTTGTCCATAAAAATTGCATGTGCTTATTTGACCGCAAGGTTCTCGTCGACCAGCGAGTAAAATGCATTTGATGTCCGCTTAATCACCGAGTACCAAATCACCTTCAGTATACTTACTGCACTTTAAATATATTTAACCCTTTGATACTTGTGTACGTCTAATGACGAAATCAAACAGCGCGTTGATACTTTGTGGTCATTTGTTTTGTTATTATTTTTCGATTTATTTTAAAGTTTTATCCTCAATTCCTATTTTAACCCGAATAATGCTCCATGAGAACCGTTGGGCCAAGTGTTATCGCAGCTTAAAATACTAATATAATCCTGCTGGTAAGACTTTAGAACTGATGGAGTTCTGGAAGCCACTATTAGGGCTTTCAAGAACTGAGAATACCAGAGCAAAAGCCAACACTTTCCTTGCTTATATTTCATATTTAGTCAAACACAAATAACATTTGGTTTATATAAAATTGTTTTATTACAAATTATTGGAGAGTGCCTATGGGCACTCTCCAATAATTTGTAATAAAACAAGTTTTGAATAACAAATTCAGACCACCAAAAATAATCTAGCCCTTAACCAGTTAATCACTAATAAGAAAATCTCTTGTTATTTGTAGTTTCCGACGTTCCGTCGCATTTTGAAGAAAGTTGAAGAATCTGAACTCCCGGTGACATTTGAACGTCAGGATAATTAAAGTCTCAAAGGGTTAACATTGTGTTGAAATAATCGTTCAATAGCTATCAGCCCCCGGGATCTGTGTTGTTTCCCGATTTAGAGAATATTGATAACGTTTTATTCATCTGAAAGAAAACGTTCAGTATAGTAGTTCAATATTTGATTGACAACAATCGCGTAAAAAACATCTCATTGTTGCATGAGATTTTTAAACGTTAATCCGGGCTCATCTTTTGAGGGGTAGAGGGGAAGGCATGGGGGGGGGGGGGGGGGTCAAGCATTTTTATGCCACAGGTATTTTTCGATGCTTGAAATTTTGAGTTGAAGAAAGGTGTGGAGGTGGTGACCATATCGAGTTGGTGTGAAAATAAACCCCAAATGGTGCTATTAGGAGATATTTTGAGGCTAGAAAGAACGTCAGTTTTCACCAAGCGAAGTATGTCATCTATAATTCCATTAGTTGACGACTCATACAGATCAGAGAATTCAGATTTTCTATGGGGTCGTGAAACAGTTTTTATTTTTTTTTTTTGTGGGGGTCGGGGGCACACACAAAGCGAAATTGAAATGCTTTTCAGAAATGTATTGCAAAGAAATCCATATTTATTGAATACATAACAGTTTATGAGACAGTTGAATATATGAGAATATTAACTTGTTACCTCACACGACAAGAAGGCGACAGTTACAAAATTATTGAATAACTACACAACGACCCCTTGCGGTAAGCGCTATTCACAAAAATTGTCATTTAATTTATGTTATGTTTTTTACGTTATCAATTGTAGCCTCTAAAACTCGTTCCAATGAGAGGTCTTAAGCTATGGTTTTGAGGCAGATATTGAAAAAAATGTAGTTGTTAAAAAAATTGTTTTTGCAAATGTCGTCTGCTTGTCGTGTTTAGTAAAGAGTGATTTATTATTACTTATATTGATTCACTCCTTCGACACAGTTAAAGAGAATCAGAAACAAGGGAAATAAACTTACCAATACGTTCTAAACAATGTATTGGTTTCTTTGGGAACAGGCGCATGTTCTATCAACAACTCTCATGTTTCAAAAGCTAGTCTCTGGATAACGTTTAAAGTAGTGAGGGAGATAGACTGAAAAAAAAAACACCAACAAAGAGTAGTATGCTTTCAGACAATTACTCTAGAATTTTAAGCAAAAATCGGAAGAAACACAAAGTTTATTTTAACGGACCTCCGGGTTGAACCCGGAGGCCCGTTAATATAAACTTTGTTTGAGCTGTTACGCCTGTTCACCGTTTGAACGATGTAAATTGGGTAGAAACTCACTCTACGCGTGTTTTTGAATAAGCCTTTTTTCGAAACTGCCATCTTGGCTTTTAATTCATGCATAGTCACAGGTCGAGGGGTGTAAACAAAGCGATTTCCAAGTTCGTCGCGTTGAGTTCTGTGTCAGCCAAGACAACTAGTTTTGTGAAATATCAAGTTTAAATTCGTAGAACCGACGTCATCATTCGAATTAACTGATGGGGCAACGGTAGACGACTTTAAACGTAGGTTTAAATACTTTTTATTATGGAGGCGATATCTTGTTTTGAGTGACAACAAGGAAACACTCGTTGCACGGAGTTTTCCGGCTTGGGAAATCTCTGAAAGTTGTCGAAACAGTGGCGATGGCCACAGAGTCATGACGCAGTGTGCATTCAAACACCATTTAAGCCCACAGGAACTCTAGTCGAAATGATTAAAGCTCTCAAACAATATTGGCATTATCTTAAACAAATGGTAACCTTGGCTAAATGTTTTTTTTTTTGAATTCGCACTGATTAACGTAATGGGGTCCGAAGCACTTCAACCGCTCTCTTCTCCCATTGCTTATAACGTGTTTTCTTGAAATGTTTACACCTCGCGATCTGTGACCTTGCATAGATTAAAAGCCAAGATGGCAGTTTCGAAAAAGGCTTATTGACTCGCTCTTTGATTTGTACTTGCTGTGTCCAGTCGAAGTGTAGAAGAAACCGTTTTACTGCATCTCAAGTTAAAACGTTGATTTGGTCCAGGTATCGCCTTCGTAGAATGGCATTGTATGAGATAGATGTACTTGAATTTATCATATTTTGTTGACACAGTACACACAAAATGTGTGTGTATAACGCGAGGTATAGTTATGTTTCCAACACTTGCTTGGATGTAGATAAAACATCAGAGCACATTTCATCGTTGTATATATTTGGTATAAATAAATCTAATATAAATACTATACTACTAATAAATCCTAGAATACAATAACATATTGTTATCTATTATCCTGTTTGTCGGTTTGTGTGTTTTTTTAAATTTTTGGCACAACATTGCTCTAAGATCTGCTTTGATGGTTCGAGAGATCATACAGGTCATGGAATCCCGGAAAAGCCCCGGAATTTTACAATTATTTTTCACCCTTTGACATTTCAAGGCGATACGCATAAATTTTTGCGTAAAGCAAAAACTCGAAATTCGTAGGCAGGAGGATTAAATATTAACCTGCTGGGTACTTTCAAAATATCTTTCATCAAATCCAGTCATGGCTGCTGTGAAGCAGCCATGACTGGATATAATGAAAAATTCATTCAAATTTAACTCAAGAAATCATTAGTGAAAAAATCCATTCAATGTACAGGGAGAAATCGGATAAAATGTTCCCAAATTATACTTATTCCAGAGGCAGGGGAATACAGTCCTGGACAGAAATATCCACCAGCAGCAATTAAGGAGTTAATACTGAACCTTTCAACAAATGGAATAGAGAGAGAGAGAGAGAGAGAGAGAGAGAGAGAGAGAGAGAGAGAGAGAGAGAGAGAGAGAGAGAGAGAGACACACACACACAGACAGTCAGGCAGACAGACAGACAGACGGACAGACGGACGGACGGACGGACGGACGGACGGACGGACGGACGGACAGACAGACAGACAGACAGACAGACAGACAGACAGACAGACAGACAGACAGACAGACAGACAGACAGACAGACAGAGAGTGAGAGACAGAGAGAGAGAGCTAGAACTGGAGAGATAGAGAGAGCTAGAGCGAGAGATAGAGAGAGACAGAGAGAGACAGAGAGAGAGAGGAGAGAGAGTTTTGACCAGCATTATTTCAACCAACCCGACATTGAGTCGTTTGGGAATTAGCAGGAATGGGGTGCACACACGCATTAGTCTTCTAATGTGACCAAAGATTCCCTCATTTGGTTTGTCTCTAATATGGACGTTAATGTTGATGAAATGCAATTTTTTTGTCTTCATATTTAACAATTTTCCATATTTGGCAGAAACAATGTTTGAAGAAATCGAGAAATATAGCGCAAAATGTGGCTTTATCTCAATGTTGAGGTGTGTGAGCCCCAAACATTTCTTTGTGTATTGTACTCCGACCATGCCACTAAAGTATACATGGGCCACAAAACTGAAAATGTGATTAAACCCTGTGAATGAAGGGAGTATACTTGTAACTCTGCCGATTAAATGCTGTTCCGAGACAAAGTGTGGGTAAAAGGGCGTCTGAGCGCTCTCCTGCAGCCAACCACACAATATACCACTCGCCCAAGAGAATTCTAGAATAGAGTTGCTATTTCCACAGATCAGACCGCCACTGGAATTCAAGAAATAAAATTGACCCTTCATTGGAACATGAAAAGGTCATAGGATCTGGAAAAGATATAGAAACACTTTGATGGGGGTCTTATAGGGAACAGTTTTTTTGAAGGAGATTGTGTTATAATTGGAGGGAAGTGGGATAAAATGTGCCGTCAACCTGCGATTTTTAGTGTTTGGTAGTGTACACTACACGGACTGTCCTGGTACTTTGTCACGTAGCGGGTAGCCATACGCTTACAGCTTTACTTTACCCCGTAACTATTATAATGATTAGCCATGTGCTCCAAAATGGCTCCCTATCCCCACGCCTCCTCTCTCTCCCCATCACTCGGAGACGAACTGCTTGATGCTTTCCCGTACCCCATTCTCCCCAATCTCCTCGATAGCATACTAACCCTCTCCTTTGTGTCAGTCACTAACCACATCTTCTTCTTTCCCCATCCCACTTCCCAATTATACCCCCTGTTAGACTGGTCTCTCTTCCCATCACTCGGAGACGAACTGCTTGATGCCTTCCCGTTCCCGATTCTCCCCAGTCTCCTCGATGGCATACTAACCTTCTCCTTTGCGTCAGTCACTAACCACATCTCCTTCTTTCTCCCATCCCACTTCCCAATTATACCCCACGTTAGACTGGTATTTTGAGCAGTCAAGTAGAAAGTGTTCCAGGGTGTCAACTACGCCTAATTACACATTGGTACTCCTTTTCACGGTCTTTTCCAATTTTTCGCCAAAGCTCCAGTACTGTACCATCAGTGTACTCTTCAAAACCTGGTTTCTCTTTGTCACGAAGACCACCCAAAGACCTTTATGTGTTAAACCCCTTCTGGCCAATTCAGGTTACAATCCGACATGACTCTTTATCTGACGATTTTTCGTTTAGCCCGAATTGTGCCCCTGGGTTGTACCCACTTTCAGTCCGAGATCTCCATTGAATAGTTCTCTATTACCTTCCCCACTTGGTCTATCCACCATGTCTTTGTGTTTGAATTCCAAATATCCTGGAGCAATAGTTTCTTCCATCGGTTGTTGGGGAGATTTACCAAACAGTTAAGATAACAGAGTTTCATTAAATCTATCCTGACCTTGATCCACATCCACCCAAGCTCACCCTTTGAGCTACACCTTCAGAAACTTGAAGGCTCAACAAGCAAATCTGTAATTCAAAGTCCATCGGGTATTCCACTGTGTGGCCAGTCGGCAGCACATTTGCTGCTTGGGTCTAGTAAGGAAAAGTACAATGTTTACACCTGTGCCCAGTGGAATCTTTGTTCGGTGTCAAATGAATTTTATGGTGCCAAAAGAAATATTTTTGTGTTAAATGGAACCTGATTGTGAACGAGAACAAATTAACCATTTATCGACCTTCGAGTGCAACAGAGCGCCATCTGCAATGTCCCCATCGTCAAGGCCCGATGGATACTACACTGAATAGTATGTCTCTATATGACATATTTTAGTTATTGCTGACAAAAAACAAGTGCTGAGATTGGAAAGCTGATACCGCATTTCTCGTTTTCGTGCTAGGCTTTGATGTTTAATGAAGTGAACGCGGTTACGCTGTGACTGTAGTCACAGCGTAACAGCTTTCACATCATCAAACGTCATTCATGAGAGGAGGTACCCTGTTGATTTATTTGAGGCCATCTCGGTGTGGGGGTGGGGGTGGGGGTGAGATGGGTTTGCGACGTTTTCCGCTGATGTACTAGCAATCCATCAAGATAAGTTGTCTCGACTCAGCGGTGTAAATGTGTCACGACTAGAGACATGCTTTTGTAATCCGACCCAAAAAGACTTATTTGCGGTTACAGCACTGCGGTTGTAAAATATTGGTACTATACTATCCTGAAAGTAAATTAACCTATTGCACACTGACGTCAAAATGCGAATATTTGAAGTAGCAAATCTTTCCCACAATATAATTAGGAATTTAAGCAATTTAATCTTGTTTTGCTCAATACATTCTGCCAAACAAGAATGAATTGGCTAAATCACTAATTGCATTGTGGTAAAAAAAAATGTAACTTGAAGTTTCGACAGTGCAGAGGGTAAAATGGCACATCGCCCTTCTAGCTCACAAAAAAAAAATATAAAAGTGAAGCTTTGAAATTCACATATGAGTTAATGTGAACCAAAAGGAGTTCCTGAAGTAGTTTGTATTCTACATGAGTGAAGATAGTTCTAGCACTGACATTATATTTCATATTATGGTATTTTATGAGGAAACATATAACAGAACATGACATTTTCAAAAAAGGGAACTGACTATCAGTTTGTACAGATATCCCTGCAATACAGACAAAATAGTAAATATATTTACTTTCATTTTGCAGCCCTAGAATGGTGAAATAGAAAAGATCATCAACCAGTTTATTCTCTGGCTGATATAAAACATGGAATAAAAGCACTGACTATGAAATGAAAAAAAAGAACTGACTCGAGGATAATAATGAGCGTCAACACTTTACCCAACTTAGACGATATAAAAATTCATAATTTTAAATATTATTTTTTAAAATATTTCAAACAATGCCCTCAAAACGATGTCATGTGACCGATCATTGGACTCATGGATTTATTAACGCTGTGTAGATTTATTGATATATTTGTACAATACCGAATTCATGGCCGCTCTAACCCTTAAAGGCATATTTCCGATTATTTTTACGATCTCAGTACAGGTGCCCTCAACATGCCATCATGTGGGGGTCTTGTTGATAGCAGACAAATTAGGTATGCAGTCGTTCCTAGTCTATTCTTGGCTGTCTGTCAAGGCAGCCAAGACTTGACTAGAAATCACTGCTAAGCCACTGAACATATCGAAGATGTGGGCTGGTGGGGGAATTCAGGACACTTGTCCAGGCCCTTAAGAGCTAACACAGCCCTGACGTGATTTGCTGAAAAATGTCATTAAGTACTATGTAGGGGAATCATCAGTGGCAGAAAGATAGCCCTTCCTGTTGGTGGTACTTAACCTTAAAATTTCGGAAAAATATAATCAATGCAGTAGAAGATTTTAGAAAAGGCGTACAACGTCTTGCTATGGAATTTTATTTTTTTTTATTTATATATTTATTTATTTAAAAATATATTTTTCAAAACATTTCAACAAAACAATATCATGTAACTCCTGTTTGGAAGGAGCTCGACGAGCTCGTTCTAATGAGGGGTCACATGATATAGTGTTGTTGATATTTATTGACAATTATTTTTTTTCTATTGCTGAATTTTAATTATACGAGGTTGGATACGGTGATTCGTTGGGATATATGATTAATCCTGTACCTAACATGACAAGGCACAACGTGCATTCATAAATGGCCCCAACACGTTGTGTTTACTTTTTTCTTCCGATCAATTTCAGACAACTTCGTTTATCTCTTCGTAATGCCGTACCTTCTGAAAAATCCGCCTGAACTATACTATTTTTAATTACATACTCAAGCAATTTCGCGTTGCACCTAGTCTGTAAAATTTTGCATAGAAAGGCTTTTTTGTCATACTCTTTCACACAAAACCATAATCGGAGAGTCGATATTTGTTTTTTCAAAGTAACGGCTCTTTGTCCCTTTCACTCTCAGATAGCCCATAAAGGATTCCGAGAAATGACGTTACGGAGTGGAAGAAATACTACAAGACAACATCCTAGCCGAATGAGCACGGCTGCCGTGTAAGCACTATTTTACAATCGGTGATGCAAGCAATCGAGAAATAACATAAATGCACAGAACGAGACACGCGAGTGAATGGGTTAATCGATAAGGCACTTGTGCCATCGTGGAACGATAAACCTCGATCACACGCGTGTTTCGTTCTGTATTTATTACACGCCTTCACGTTTATAAAAACAATTATCTACTTTATACGTAAAAACAGTAACGTTTTATCTTTTATCGTTATCGAAAACTCGCCGTCAATAAAAAATCTTTTATCGTTACTGCAGTAAGAATAAAAGTCACGTGATATCGCAAGAATACAACGTTCACGCCCATCTCATTTGCATGACGTACTATTTCATTCAACACTTTGAATAACTAATTATCGCTGCCGCAGATCGAAACAAATAAAACGGGGCGTATTTATCGAAATGTATTGAATAAAAAAGAAGGCCATTAATTAAACTTACTGAATTGTAAAAATAAAATTTGACGGAAAAGAGTAAAAATTAGTAACTTACACTTTTTCAAATGAGATTATTTCACCCTTCGAGACTATAATTATCCTGACGTTCAAACGTCACTGGGAATTCAGTTTCTTCAACATTTTTCAAAATGTGACGTCAAACGTCGGAAAGTACAAATAACCAGATATTTTTCACATTAGTGATTATCTGGTTGAAGGCTAGATTATTTTTAGTGGTCTGCATTTGTTAATCAAAACTTGTTTTATTACGGGAGTGGGGGAGGTGGGGGTGTAGATAAAAGGGTTATATACACATGGTGTTTGTAAAAAATCTTTTATCGCGACTCGAGCGTTTTCGGGGGCTACATAGCTACTCGTCGCTGCGCGACTCGTAGCTATATATGCCCCCGAAAACGCTCTCGTCGCGATAAAAGATTTTTTACAAACACCATGTGTATATAACCCATATTTATCAGAAGGACACTCAGCAATTCCTCAACAAAAAGAACACATCTGTCGCGAACCAAATTTGCGAGGGGAACCCATGTTACTATTTCGTCCCCTGAGTTCCAATGTTTTTTTATGTGCCTACTGGCACATGGAACACATTGGAACTCAGGGGATGATGTTTTTTGCGATTCAAATTGTAATTGCTTTGCACGATTTGAAGAAATTTCCAGTGAAACTTCGCTTCTATTTAAAAATAGACCGTCGACGATTACCGTTCGGCACATATGTGTGGAACAGATTTTCATTTTCCGCATAGTCTAGTATTGCTGTGGATGGGGAGTTCATTGAACATGCGTGTAATAAATATAAAAAAAAAACTCTTGAAAAAATGCAGTTGTGATATTTACTCCTGAAGATACTAGAGCACAACAATCTAACCGTTAGTCTGGGATAATTGGGGACATCTCAGACTTGCCAAGTTTGTTTCTGTTCAGCCTCCTCGAATAAAATGTCTATAGTATTGACGGTCTGAAATGGCATTTGTGGATTCTTATCCTCATCGGCCCTGGAATATATGCTAACATTTGTGGGTATAATTCCAATTGTGATCACATTTCAGTGTAACAGGACATGTGCGTCAACAGGAAGTCTCTTGGTTAACTCGAAATTACATTATAAGCACCCGAAAGTTGTTTCTAGATCAAGTGTTCGCTAGCGATATAAGTAGCCAATACTCGCTTAGAAACAGCTGCAAACCCACAGGTTGTTTATACTGTCAATGTGAAGCATACAGGTATACAAACCATCAGATCTTTCAGGATTAGATCACTTCTTATAAAATTGGACAGAAACGCATAAAACACCTATATCGAACCATCTGATATTTCCACTAATTTGAGAGCACTCTCATATAATTTGGGGAGGTTGCTTACTACTGTGAGTTTGCTGGAACTTAACCCTTTACCCAACGCAGACGATATCAAAATTTATTATTTTAAATATCATGTTTTGAATTTTTAAAAAACATTTCAACAAAACCATATCATGTGACCCCTCTTTGGAACGAGCTCGACGAGCTTGTTCCAAAGAGGGGTCACATGATATGGTTTTGTTGAAATGTTTCGAAAAATAATATTTTTTCAGCTGCTGAATTTGCATATTACGCGGGCGGATGCGGGCGATTCGTTGGGTAAAGGGTTAAAGGCCTGCTAGAAGCGACACTCACCACAAATAATGTCTTAAGCCACTAATTACTTCCAGTTTTCTGCAAAACTAAAGCTTTTTACTTTTATTGGAACGGGCTTGTCCAACTCGTCCCATTGAGTAAACAATGTTTTTGTGGAAATAAATGAGAATATTTCCTCACTCAAGAAAATCATTGTGCAAATTCTGCCTCTAGTCGTGTTAGGCAAAGGGTTAACAGCTCACATAAGCATTATGCTTGCTGTTCAATCCACTTTCATGTATATTACCTTTTGTCCCTATATAAATCGTGTTTTTTGGTTGGTGACTGGTCAGAATGCCTTGGACAAATAGCCATGGCAAAGAGTGCACTTAACATCCAAGGTATTTGAGAGCATGCAACATCCAGGGTATAAAGGCACGCGAAACATCGGGGGTTTAAACGAAACTTGTCCACTTTCCCTCGCCTCGGTACAAAAAATCGAACCAAAAAACCTGAAAATAGTCTCAAAGATCATCAGATTTCTCACAATTCGATCATAGTCTGCTGTTATAAATTAAATAGTAGAATAATTAAATCAAACAACCTGAGAAAAATAAAATAAGAGCAAATTTGTCAACAAATATTTAGCTGCCAATATGTTTACGTTTCCAATAACAACCGAAGGAATGTAACTCTATCTGTTGTCTGCGTTTGTAAAAACAAAACAATTATTCAAGAGTTTGGTCCAACTGATTGCGGAGCGTGAGAAACGCGTCCACAAATTTGTTTCCACTATGTTTCTATTGTGTTTCAAATGGGACAAAAAACGTTATCTCCGCCAACATGTATGGCACATGGAGATATAAAACCTAGATGTCCCATTTAAACGCCTCGTCTGCGGCTCGGTGTTTAAAACAGACATCGAGGTTTTAAATCTCCATATAACATACATGTTGGTGGAGATAACTTATAATGACAAATGTGTTCATTATTTTATTTTCTGTACTTTATTTTCTGTATCTATGTGTTAAAATAATTTTGTTTGCACAAAAACAAATCACAAGTGAAATATTTAATAGACACAATATTGGTCTGAAAATAGTGGACGTGAACTCGACTCAACGTAAAAAACCCTCAAATAAATAGATATGTTGCTCATTTGTGTTTAAATGAACCTTTTTTGTATAGTCAGTATCAACTGTAATATGATTAATAATATGGTAAATTCGAAATTTAGGTTAAGAACACATTGGATTGCGACTGCGTACAGTTGCAGAATGAGTTGCATATCTTCGTTGCTTTGCGAAGCGAAGCTGGGCTACCTTTTCGAAAGTTTAACATTCGAAATGCATTGATATCAAGTATAGTATTCACAATATCCGTGCCATATAAGTTTTCATAGTTGAGCCAGATATAGCCAAATAAGTGACATATGACGCGATTGACAGTAACCGCCATTGTTGGCTCTCTATTTTGCTCCACACGTGTTGATTGTTTTATTGTTTCGGAAACAATGTGGCGTGTGCCCACCCTCACTTGAACCAACACTGGGGATGCCGATAAAGTATATTCAACATGCATATGTGCTCCATAATGCAAATTGGAATTTAACCAATTCAGTCTTGTTTGACAGCTCTGTATGAGCTCTGTAAAACACCACTGAATTGCTTAAATTCCCTGTTGCCTCAAAAGAAAAAATTGCCGCTGGAAATTTAGGAATTTTGACATCAGGTTGCAAAGGGTTAAACTTCACCTTGAAAAATGTAAACGTACCGTTAATCCAATATTGTGCCGGTGTATGAAGAACAAGGGACACGTGTTGGCATGCTGGCAGCTGTATCTCATTGATTAGTGTAAGCGCACATGACAAAGGCAATTGCGCGAAAAATGCTCTCCTTGGACAAATGTTCTTCTTTCGTTAGATTTAATGTTGCACGTTTTGTCACATTATTTGTTCAACAAAGCTAGTTTTAGCCATAAGCTTTTCCGAATAAAACGCATCCTTTACTGGTTATACCCTTTCAATTGTTGTGGCCGAGGTGGTTTGATTACAGGAGTATTTAGAACTTTATTTTTAATCCCTTGAACCCTAGCGGCCGTTTTTAACATCATTAAATAGGATGGCTGTTCAGTAAATGTGTGGGGTAGACCAATCAATATTTTCAAAGTGCAGCCCCGAGGCTGCACGTTGAAAATATTGATTGGTCTACCCCAAATAATGAATATGGACTCTTCTAATTGCTGCCATTGAACTGGCATGGAAGATATCATTAAAGTTCAAAGGCTTAAGAGGGATGTTGGAGAAGAGATAAGGGGTGGGATATTCATGAGCATCTTCACATATTTATTTATTTATTTGATAGCTTGATCGGGGTCAAAAGTGGTGAGTAATTATTAATTACACAAAAGACACGGGTTCCATGAACTGGAAATTACTGGAGCGTCTTGTGCTTTTCTCATAAACTATTAATATTGGTCGGATGGGAAATACATCCGCGGTGTTTTTGTTGTTATCCACTAGTATGGTAGTGTGCTGTAGTAGTCATTTTGTCATTACTGCAGGTTTAATGTCTCAAATTTTGAAATGGAAGGCGATCGTTGTGAACAGAGAATGTATTTAAATCGACCGAAAGCTAGTGATTTTTCACTATTTTATTCTAGTGGCACTCAGTAGAATGGCGACGTAACTGGTCCGACTGCTGATTCAGAAATCAGTGACTAGAAAAAATAAAATGTCGTTTTATTCCAAATGTTATTTGTTGACGTGTCGTAATCAGTGATCAAATACGATGTAAGTTTGGAATTGACTCACCTTAGATTTATTAGGTATCACTGAACTAAATTTTTGAAGTAGAGTTACCCGCCGGAAATGACGCAATCTTTAAAAATAAGCAGCCTTGGGAAAATATATTATTTCAATAAACGTTTGAAACATTCTGTTGACATTTTGGATTATTGTTGAATATTCCAGATAAAAAAGAGGGTGATTTGATGACTTTTGGACCAAAAAAAATACAATTTACTGTTGGTGTGTTTTTGTTGGGAATTCCTTGAAAAATATGTGCACGTGACCGATACTTCCCTTCCTGTTAGTTTGTTTCTCTTATTTGTTGCATGGCCCCCTGTTTTGAGGTCTGAAAAAGTTGTCTGAAGGGCTATACTTGACATCGATATTTGAATGCCAAAATTAAATTGATGCGATCATATTTTTTCACCTGAACGTTATAATGGTCGCCTATGGGGACAATATTTAGTTCCGTGATACCATTACATAGTTTCGTACATTTCGCAACACTGCGGACTGATAGAAGTAAGATGAAATGAAAATTTATTTGTTTATTTATTTATTTATTTATTTATTTATTTATTGGGATTTAACGACACTTTTGACAGCCAGGGTCACCTCGTGTCGGACGTGTTACGGGTGGTGGAAGCCGGAGTACCACCGAGCAACGGCGAGTAACTGTCAGGCTCCCCAACATACTAACTCAACACAAGCAGGGTAAGCATTGGTTGAAGACAAGTGCACCATCGACGTACACAACGTCAACGTGCCCCACGTGGACAATGGGATTGTAGAGTCTTGCCCAAGGACACAACGCGGTTGCCGTAGGTGGGATTCGAACCGAGGACCTCTCGGCTTTCAGCCTGGACCTCTACCTACTGAGCCATCGCGTCCCCGGGTGCAATGAAAATCATTTATGTCAAAACACATGTTGTGCATGCGTAAGTAAACCACATATCACCGTGGCATTCACGTTACAGAAATGACTCTCTCAACACTTACCATGGTATCACACGCGACCCTTTGGTTTCCATAATGAATTCTTCTAATTTCCTTTTTAATTTAAAAAAAAACGTCTCAACGCAACATATTTCTTCTCGAAATATCTTCCTGAGAGGGTTTCGAAAAATTTGCGCCAGTGGCAGGTACAGTCAACTAAGATAATGTTTATTTTCAGCCTTTTCAACTTGCTTGCCGTCATGCAGTATCTCTGGGAGAAAGTCAATGCAAATAAAACTGTTTTCGAATGACCAAATCCATACTTTCTGTGTTGTTTATGTGAATGTTCTACCTATATCACAACTTGGGTGCGATTGTACAGATGAAAAGTGAGAAAAAGTGAAAAACGATAAAAAAACAAGAATTCATTTCTGTTTCTGTTTTCTGCAAGATTTATACGTCCGTCTAGCCAATCTTATCATCGTAGCTGCCATATATGTTTTCGGGTCTTGATATTAATCCTTTACCCAACGTAACGGCCAAAACCGGTCAGCGCTATTCACAAAAAAAAATACTATCCAATTTTCAATTTATTTTTTTTTTAAATTAGTTATTCAAGTATTTTTGTTTGCAAGTGTCGTCTTCTTTTCGTGTTAGGTAAAGGGTTAAAGTCTGCACAAATGTTAACCCTTTGAACCAAGTTGGTATCTTCCTCATGAGTTGAGTGCCATCAATTGGAAAGGTCTATACTCATTACTTGGAAGGAGACCAGCCAATATTTTCAACGTGCAGTTTTGGGCTGCACGTTGAAAACCTTGATGTGTCCCCGGACAAATTCACCGAGCAACTATCTACTTTATGAATTCACGATCCTGGGTGGAAAAAGGGCCTTTCGGGTTCCAAGGGTTAATTTTGAAAGGGACACGAATTGCATTTAACCCTTTACCCAACGAATCGCCCGCATCCGTCCGCGTAATATGCAAATTCAGCAGTAGAAAAAATATTATTTTTCAAAAAAATTCAACAAAACCATATCATGTGACCCCTCGATGGAACGAGCTCGTCGAGCTCGTTCCAACGAGGGGTCACATGATAAGGTTTTGTTGAATTTTTTTGAAAAATTTGAAAAAAATGTTATTTAAAATAATAAATTTTGATATCGCCTGCTTTGGGTAAAGGGTTACGATGCGCGAAATATCACACTCTCCAATAATCTGGCGTACATATGACTTAACTGGAGCTCAGTGGATCAGAAGTTGGGGCACTATACTTTAAACCGACAGGTCGACGGTTGTTTCCAGGCAGGTGTAACAACGTTGTGTTCTTGGGCAAGACACTTAATCCGGATGGGAGCGCGGTGGCTCAGTAGGTAGAGGTGCAGGCTGCAAGCCGAGAGGTCCTTGGTTCGAAGCCCACCTGCGGCAACCGCGTTGTGTCCTTGGGCAAGACACCTCATCTCAATTGCCCGCGTGGGGGCACGATGACGTCGTGTACTAAGGCGTACTGCACGTCGATGGTACGCATGTCTTCAGCCAATCTAACCCTGCCTGTGTTGCAGTGCGGAGTTACGATGTTGGGGAGCTGACAGCTGCTCGTCGTTGCTCGGTGGTTCTCTCCGGATACTCTGGCTTCCTCCACCGGTAAAACTGTCACGGTCATGATTAGCCATTGTGCATAAATATGTGACCTTAAACATCAATAAATCAATCAATCAATCACTAAATCCGGATCTCGGTGGCGCTGTGTACTAAGGTATACTGTACGTTGATGGTGCTCTTTGCTCGTGTAGATGTTGTAAGTTGGAGAGTCTGGCTATTGCTCGAGACTGCTCGGTGGCTCTTTGTCGCATTCGAGGTTTCATCTGTAACACTGAAACGGACTACGTACTCTTACAGTGTAGTTTTCCGGCAGTGATCGTGGCAACACGACTGCAAACTCTTGTACCAAGTTGTGTCGAATAGTCATCCGAGTAGTTGGTCTTGTGATTAACTGCTCAAACAACTCGACAACTCGTATGGGAAATGCTGTACCGAAGCCTGACCGTTAACCCTTTACCCAACGCAGACGATATCAAAATTTATTATTTTAAATATCATTTTTTGAAATTTTTCAAAAAAAATTCGACAAAACCATATCATGTGACCCTTCGTTGGAACGAGCTCGTCGAGCTCGTTCCAACGAGGGGTCACATGATATAGTTTTGTTGAAATTTTTTGAAAAATACTTTTTTTTTAACTGCTGAATTTGCATCTTACGCGGGCGGATGCGGGCGATTCGTTGGGTAAAGGGTTAAGCAAAAGGGGTTCCCAGAGTCGGGTTCCTAGAGGCGTCACTCACACAGATCACTGCGCTCCAATGGCTCTAGAGATTTTTCCGATTTTAACAATAATAGTCGAATGGGTCAAAGGTGCCATTGGATGTGATTCTTCGATTGTGATCCCGCCAAGACGAATATAATCCTGCAGTACCTGTATCCAGATGAGTCAAAGAATCGCCTGAGTAATTAATCCAACTTCTTCCCCTAGGGCTAGGGCTGATCCCTATATCCCACTCCATGATCCTCACTAGTCCAGGCACATTAGACATAAAAATGAGAAAGTAAGGAAAAAAATCGGAGAAAGCTGATTTTTTTATATGTTTCCGGGACACACATTGCGGATAAAGTGTGAAAAGTCCCCGCGAATCCGAGTTGAGCTTTTTTAGTTATAGCGTTTTTTTGATGAAAAAAAAAAATTAAAAAAAAATTCGACCCAGCTCCATATTTCTCATTCTTATTCGCCTTAGTAGGGTGAGAATCATAAATATCTTGCTGAATTATATTGAGAATACATATCCCCAACAGAAAATGCCAACTTTGTACCAATCCTCACACTCAATGGTGAAATATTCACGAAAATGTACAAAAATTACGAAAATTTTTTTATTGTTTTCATACACACAACGGTACACAACGTCCATTAAATCAAATCTACGACTACTTTGGGAGTTAAATTATATATCAAAAATTGCAGAAAAGCAGTGGCTTTATAATGATATATAACAATAGTCATTTATTCCATAATGAACTGGTGAAACGTGTGAAATATTAACCATACCCCCTAAACTCAAATTCAAACGGCATCGACTTTTCTCATTCAAATACCGTATTATAGCATTATTGTTTCAATTTCCATGTTCGATTAAATCACATAATGTGGTGTTCGCCTACACTCAAGATGCATTGGCATGTAATGTGTGCACACCCATGATGTGTACTCTCCGTAGGGCGCACAGGAAAGCTTTGGGTACAATACTACGAGAAAATAGGTCTTCTCCAGTTGTTCTTGAGAGCAGAGCGCACAGGCGACTGGGAACTCCACACATATTGTGTTCGCAATATGATTCCAGTATTTCACGCAGGTGGTCATTTTGCATACGCAAAAAGTTCTCATCTCTATTTGCAGCAGATGAATGAGCTAACAGAAATAATGCAACAGGATGATTTGAAGTTGTTCACTGAGAAAGGTTACTTTACCATAAGGCGCTCAGATAAATTCTGGGACGGGATATATTCTGATCAGACCATAGAGCAGTGTTTAATGAGAATGTTCAAGCTCCCTGGTGGTCTCACACATGGCAGGGGAATAACCGATAGCACTGTTGCGAAATGGTTACATGGATGACCTTCCGATATGTAATGCTCTCGAAAATTTTGTTCATGTTCACACTGGTCATGGCGAACAACATCGGGATCTCCGTCAAGGTTCACAATTGACTGATGCCAATGATATCACCAAATTATTGAACTGGCTCAGAGTGCATTCCCACTTTCAGAATAGAGATCCACTACAATTAGTCTCTATAGCGACCGGGCTTGTGGCCGACGAAACTGTGAACTGTGACCAAGTTCGCAAAATTGGTGAATGTTGCGTATCGAATGTTGTAAGCAAAACGTTCAACAGCATCAAACTACGACGTGTTGACACTGTGAAGTCTTTCGCATCGATGGCAAATAGCATCAAAGTCCGTGGAAGTAAGGTAGTGATTGACCCCACAATTCTGTTCAACCGCATCACATGTGTTATTCAGTCACAAGCAGAGATGGAAGAGTATCTCAAATATGAACTCGCCCCGAAACCACCAGCATTGTTTGATTCTGCTGGAATGAGGAAGACACAGAAAAGCACGCTCGGTAAGATCCTCAAAACATACGGTTCCGAGCAAACTAAAATCCCAGAACATTCTCTGTTTGTTGTAGATGGTGGATTTTTATTGAGGGCAGTTGTATGGCCTAAACAGTCGAAATATAAGGACATATGTACATCATATTCCAATTATCTAGTGAGACATTTTGGGGCGAACGTCGTGGTTGTTTCTGATGGTTATGCTTGTACAATGTCGACAAAGGGCATGGAACAAGCCCGTAGATCTAAAGACAGGTATTCCATTGATATCAATATCCCACCCGAGTTACCAGCCACCACACCCCAATCCGATTTCCTTGCAAATGCCAAGAACAAAACCCAACTGATCGATCTTCTAATGCAGGAGCTATCTGCTATCAATATTCAGTCCAAGCAGGCCGAGGCTGATGCTGATGTACTGATAGCCGAAACTGCACTTGACATCGCTCAAGATGACAACAATGTTGTCGTTGTGGGAACAGACACAGACTTGTTAGTCATTCTTACCTCTCGAGTTCAACCGGGATGTAATATTCACATGATGTATTCCATTACCCCAAACTTACTAGTTTCAGTTAGTGAAATAGCAACCAAAATGGGTGACCATAGAAGCAACCTCCTTGTAGCACATTCTATAAGTGGTTGTGACACTACTTCTGCACTCTTTCGAGTTGGTAAGAAGAAAGTATTCAGTACAATTGTCTCCGATGTTACTAGCGACTCACAACAGTATGTCAACACAATTTTGGCGGATGGCAGTACACCAAGTGCAGTAGCCGCTGCCGGGGAACAACTTCTCCTGATCTTATACATGAGTAAAACTGTTTCCTCTCTCGACCAATATAGATATGTCACTTACAAGCGTTATGTAGCAAAATCTAAACTGAATAAACCCATCGACCTAGCCTCACTCTCACCAAGCAGCGATGCTGCACAACAACATGTCTACAGATGTTATCTCCAGGTCCAACAATGGCTGGGCACTTCGCTTCCTCCGACGGATTGGGGGTGGTCGCTAGACAATGGACTTCTTGTACCGACTGCAGCCACAAAGCCATGTGCCCCCGATAACCTACTGAATCTGATCAGTTGTGGTTGCAAGAGTGCTTGTACAAAAAGGTGTGGGTGTAAGAAGGCAGGACTCTCTTGCTCAGGTTTGTGTAATTGCAGTTCGGATTCTTGTAACAACCACAGAAACACTGTCCTGTCGGAAATTTCTGAGTTCGATGAATAATATGTATATAGGTCATGTCATTTCTGTATATAGCGTTGATAATAGTCAATGTAACTTAATCCATGTTGATTGATTTGTACATTTTGTAAATATTATTTATTGATTTTTGTACATTCTGTAAATATTATTTATTGATCTAACGCAGCCAGACACAGACGTGCCTGTTCGGTCCCAAGCCCGAAAATCCCGTTCTGTACTACGACCCTTTGGGCAAATCCGTTAGGAAAATCGTCATTTTTTGCGTAAATCCGATACTTTTTTGTGAATTTTCAATAATTTTTCGCAGAAATTGTCACAGAATGCACATTTTCCTCTAGGTAAATGTATATTAGACATTATATAGCTCGAAATACGCGTAAACAAAAAATACAGTTGGATCAATTCGAGGTTACAAAGTTCGTGCGATTTTTTTTGATTTTTTTCAAACGCGTTTTCGAAAAAAGGCTGTAGAAAAAAAAGCTCAACTGGGATTTTAGGGGACTTTTGTCTAATCGTTCAGTGACATGTACTCGACATTCCCTGAAAAAATCAGCTTTCTCCGATTTTTTTCCCTAGTGAAACCTAATGTTCTTGGGCTACACCGTCGGTGCCTGATTGGTTGGATTCCCCAAATAGTCATCGAGATACCCGATCCGCTGTTCGAAAATACCAGTTAATCATTTTGGTCTGTTTCAACCAGTGGAGCGTCAACTTGTTTTAGATTTGGGCTAGGGAAATGGCTTTTGACGGACAGATTGAAATCCGCCGTTCTTGCCCGGGGTAACCTTTGCGAGGACAAACATTCGCTCTCACTATGTGTGCATACACTTTTGATCCAATCAATGCCAACCGATCAGGGGTGTTGTTTTTCTATCCATGCCATATGCCAGGTATACTAGATCACCGGCGAGCGGTGTGTATAATTTATATACATCTCAACTGTTCACATAGCTGTATACCACAGAACAGTTAAGAGGTATACATTCAAGTTTTTCGCGAACGTGATTTTTCGCGCCTGCGAAAAAATCTGGAGGGTATAATTTATACCCATGGCTGACAATTTTCGTCATTGAAACAGATTTACAGAAAGGTTAGTTTCCCCCTAATCTCCTAAAGCTATCAGTAAATTTAACACTAGGGTTGCCTGAATTTCATACAAAATTGAAATTTTGAGACATATTTATTTATTTATTTATTGGTGTTTAAGGACACATACTTATGCACAATGACTAATCGTGACCGTGACAGTTTTACGGGTGGAGGAAGCCGGAGTACCCGGAGAGAACCACCGAGCAACGACGAGCAGCTGTCAGCTCTCCAACATCGTAACTCTGAACTCTGCACCGCTGCACAGGCAGGGTTAGATTGGTTGAAGACATGCGCACCGTCGACGTGCAGTACGCCTCAGTACACAGCGTAATCGTGCCCCCATGTAGGCAATCGGGGTGAAGTGTCTTGCCCAAGGACACAACGCGGTTGCCGCAGATGGGATTCGAACCGAGGACCTCTCGGCTTGCAGCCTGCACCTCTACCAACTGAGCCACAGCGCCCCCTATTTTGAGACATAAGCGACCATGTATCATCGATGTACGCACCATTTCACAAACTTCCGGTATTTTACCGTAGGGTAGTATAAGAACACAGAAGATGGGTTTCCACAACTTTTTCCCAATCAGTTTGAACGTTTGACCACTATTCTCTATATAAGCCTATTTAAAAATAAGAAAACGGCGTTTTCACCATCTTTTGATGTTCTGTAACTTTTTTCTGTTAATTATATCAACAGTGCGCGCATCGTGACTTATAATTCAGACACTATCCTTTCGATTAATATAAAAGTTTTAGAGGTGAGATTTTCTAATATGTGCACTGGGAAGAATAAAAACTTGCAAATCACTGTTAAATGCATTAGCTAAACAAAGAACCAAAGTGTACACGTAGTATTGGTAGGTGTGATAGTACTAGATATTATGACACGCCTGTTCTATGTAATTCTCATCTACCGAAACACTAAACCATGCGGAAAATGAAAATCTGTTGACGGACTATCTTTAAATAAAAGCGAAATTTCACTGGAATTTCCTACAAATCGTGCAACGCAATTCCAGTTTGAATCGCTGGCGATAGCTGAAAATCATCCACTCAGTTGCAATGTGTTCTATGTGCCTGTAGGCACATAGAACACATTTGAACTCAGGGGACGAAATAGAAACACTGGTTCCCCTCGCAAATTTGGTTGGCGATAAAATGTGTTCTTTTTGTTGATAGTTGTCAAATGAATTGCTGAGTGTCCTTCTTAGGGTTGTTTTTTATAGACGTGAAGGCGTGTAATAAACACAGAAAGACACACGCGTGTGAATGGGTTAATCGATATGGCACTTGTGCTATTATTGCGGAAGGATAAAACCCGAGGCCTGCGGACTCTCGTTTCATCCTTCCTCTCTGACACTCGTGCTGTATCGATTAACCCATTCACACGCGTGTGTCGTTCTGTGTATTTCTTAATGACGGATTATCTGTGAACTAGTCGCTTCTAATTAGCTTGATATAGCAAGCCAAGTTTCCTTTTGTTACTTTTAATAAGCGAAAACAATAGACAACTCAGAGAGCTGTTTTTTTAGTCTATCAAAAGTAACAAAAAGGGAACTTGTCTGTTCATCTAATGATTTCAGGGGAGATAACTTCATCGGAAGTCGATTTTCAACACAATATAAGTCAGTAATGCATCAACTGTGCACAAAGACCTAACACAGAGCAGTTGTTTGAGAGCATCGCTTTTTTCGCTTTCTAATCGCAATCTTCGAGCACTACACTCACAATTGCGCCCACGCCTATCTCCCGTCAAGGACTGAATGGGAATCGAGGTTAAGAGAACAATTTAATTGGTTGGTAGTTTTGCGCACAACGATTTGATTGCCTAATGGAATACGTCAGTTGTACGGTCTGAAATGGCCAGACCACAGGCTAGAACTTTAGTGATATGGGAGTCAAGCATAAAACTTGGTCTTCTACTGGCACCGGAAGCCGGTCATATCACTGGTAAATTTGTGTGGCGTAGGACAGATAGTATCAGAGATTTGAGTAACATTTAAATAGCGTTAAACAATAGTAGCGGTATTTGTAAACGCCAGTAGTAGTTATGGTAGTCGTGTTCGTCCCTGACTAATATCCTCATGAAAATCGACTTTCGGTAAAGTTATCTCCCTTGAAATTATTATTAGCGAGGAATGTCAAACTAAGAAGAAAAAATGGCTGAGAAAACACATATGACATCAGTAGAAAATAAAGCCAAGTTTCCTTTTGTCACTTTTAACCCTTTACCCAACGTAACGGCCAAAACCGGCCAGCGCTATTCTCAAAAATCGCCAATTAATTTTCAAAATATTTTCATTTTTTGTCTCAAAAACATAGGTTATGACCCCTCGTTGGAACGAGCTCGTCGAGCTCGTTCCAACGAGGGGTCATAACCTATGTTTTTGAGACAAAAAATTAGTTATTCAAGAATTTTATTTGCAAGTGTCGTCTGCTTTTCATGTCAGGTAAAGGGTTAATAAATGAAAACAACAGACAGCTCTAGGAAACTTTCGTTATTCATCATTATCGCACCTACCAACAAAGTAAGTGCCTATTTTGGCTTCTGATTAGCGAATGTGTTTTCCAGTAATTTATTTATTTATTTATTTATTTATTTATTTATTTATTTATTTATTTATTTATTTATTTATTTATTAGGGCTTAAGGACACATTGACAGCCAAGGTCATTTCGTGTCGGTGACAGTTTTACGGGTGGAGGAAGCCGGGGTACCCGGAGAGAACCACCCAGCAACGGCGAGCAGCTGCCAGCTCCCCAACATCGTAACTCCGCACTGCAGCACAGGCAACGTTAGATTGGTTGAAGACATGCGCACCATCAACGTGCAGTACACCTTCGTACACGGCGTCATCGTGCCCCAGTGTGGACACCAGGGTTAAGTGCCTTGCCCAAGGACACAACGCGGGACTCCGAATCGATCGCTCAGACGGCCACCCATCCGAATATTAACCGGGCTCGACGTTGCTTAACTTCGGTGATCTGGCGAGAAAAGGGTTACCGCAATGCCACCGCACCCCCTCCCGGTAATTTGCAAGTTTTTAATTTTTTTCCAGGAAAAAATCTCACATCCTTGACTTTTATATTAATTGAAAATACAGTGTCTGTATTATATCTCACGATGCGCACCCTGCTCAATATAAGAAACAGCAAAGAAAGTTACAGAATATCAACAGATGTAAAAACGCCGTTTTTTTAACCCTTTACCTAACATGAAAAGCTGACGACACTTGCAAACAAAATTCTAGAATAACTAATTTTTTTTCATTTTTTATCTCAAAAACATAGGTTATCAGTGCTCAAAATAACTTTTTTTCTATGCGTAGCAAAATGCTACACATTTCCAAAAAATGAATAGCATTTTGTAAAAATTGCATAGCTATTTTTGTATACCGGAGTTATGTTATGCTGTTTTGTATTGAATTCTTCTAAGTAGATAGAATAGTTTCCATCCATTTCTGGGCATTTCCAAATGATCTGCAACACATGAAACATTTACTATGTTTTTTTTTAACTGAACTGCCTTTAAGGGTTGCATGGACTTGGATATTTTCAAATGACGTCGTGGTTGTTTAACAGAGTTCTCAAAATGGAAGTTGGGATTTTTAATTTGATGGGCTTGAAGTTATTTTAATGGACATTTTATGCAAAATGTTGTAAAAACAGGAAGAATTTAAACCAATAGAATTCATCTTACATATGAAGTTGCTAATGATGCTTGATGGAGAGTTAATCTGAGTTATGCCTGGAATGTTTCACAATCAGAAGTGAAGCATCAGTGAACTAGTTTTCAAATTTGTTTGCAAATTTTCATTTACATTTTGCGATACAAGATAATCAACTACAGCCTATTAGGCTGCAGTTGATTATCTTGTATCGCAAAATGCTACACATAATTGAACATTGTGTAGCTTTTTGCAAGTTTTGCATAGCAAAAAGCGACGCGACACCGCTTATTTTGAGCCCTGTAGGTTATGACCCCTCTTTGGAACGAGCTCGTTGAGCTCGTTCCAAAGTGGGGTCATAACCTATGTTTTGAGACAAAAAATGAAAATTAATTGACGATTTTTGTGAACAGCGCTAGCCGTTTTTGACCATTACGTTAGGTAAAGGGTTAAATGGGTTTCAACAGAGAATAATAGCCAAATGTTCAAACTGATTGGGAAAAATTGTAAAAAGCCAGCTTGTCTGTTTGTATACTGTACTACAGGAAAATGCCTGACGTTTGTGAATTGCTGCACTCATCGGTGATACAAATTCGAAACATTTCGAAATTTCAATGTTTGTATGAAATTCTTATATCCTGAGGGCTAAATTTCCAAACAGCTTTTAGAAATTAAGAGGAGCTGTTACAACCAGTAGTGTATAAATTTACCAGTAATGTCGAAATCGACCAGTAATGTCGAAAAAATTAACCAGTAATGTCGAAATCAACCAGTAATGTCGAACAAATCGACCAGTAATGTAAAAATCCGTAATGTCGAAAAATTAACCAGTAGTGTCAAAAAGTGACGACCAAAATGACGATTTTTCGCAAAAATATCAATATTTTTTCGGGTTGCTCAAATTGTACTTTTGCCTATATTCATCGACTTTTAACCATTTTCGCGCAAGTTTAAACACATTTACCCCAGTAAATATGGAATTTTATGTTTAACAATTATTTCCCTCTTTCATGTGCACAACATATCCCATCCTATTTGCTCTCTCTCTCTCTCTCTCTCCCTCTCTCTCTCTCTCTCTCTCTCTCTCTCTCTCTCTCTCTCTCTCTCTCTCTCTCTCTCTCTCTCTCTCTATCTCTCTCTCTTTCTCTCTCTCCTCTTTCTCTCTATCTATCTCCCCTCTCTTTCTATCCCATGTCCCTCTGCCTTTGACCCCCCTCTCTCTCTCTCTCTCTCTCTCTCTCTCTATCTCTCTCTCTCCACTTTCTCTCGCTCTCTCTCCCCTCTCTCTTTTTCTCTCTCCTCTTTCTCTCTATCTCCCCTCTCTTTCTATCCCATGTCCCTCTGCCTTTGCCCCCACTCCCCCTCCTCCTCTCTCTCTCTCTCTCACTCTGCCTTTGCCCTATCTGTCTGTCTGTCTGTCTGTCTGTCTGTCTGTCTGTCTGTCTGTCTGTCTGTCTGTCTGTCCGTAATGTCGAAAAATTAACCAGTAGTGTCAAAAAGTGACGACCGAAATGAGGAGCACTAACTCTTTCCGAGGGGGAAGGGGGTTATAGCCACCCCCCCCCCCCCCGATGACACCCCTGGTCGTGTGCTTTAATATTTGCTACATGTCTATCATCTAGTTCTACCAATTTGCTACCAGTCACTTTACCTACATCCATCAATCAGTCAGTCTGCGTCACCCGCATGTACGTGGGGAGCACTATTAGCTCAATCGAGAAATTGCCTCGCAATTCAATTTGATGAATATTCGGGTTCTATACCTGACGAGGTCAGTTAAGTTGTGTCCTTGGGAATGACACTTTATCCCAGGTGCACGTTGACTTCGTGTGCCAAGCCACATGCCGAAATGACACGTGTATGGTGCGCGTGCTTTAAACTTAGTGTCGTAAACGAAATCAATCAATCTATCAACCAACTAATCAATCTTTGTATGTAGGTCTGCCTGTCTTTCCGTCATTCAGTTGTCTATCCACGTCTAGGGGTTATTTTTCACACACCACATTGCTATCTGTCTATCTGGATTTCTGTCCGTCTGCCTGGATGCTGCTAACCTGCCTGCCTACACACTTGCCAGCCTACATGTGTGACTGTATGTCTATCTGTGCGAGCGCTAAATACTAGACGAAATATTTCAGCGTCGTATCAATTCATTATCTATCCAGAGAGAGAGAGAGGGGGAAGGAGGGGAGGGGAGAGAGAGAGAGAGAAATAGAGAGAGAGAGGGGGGGAGAGACAGAGAGAGAGAGAGAGTTGGACAAAGACAGAGGGAAAAGGAGATAGGGAGAGAGCGATAGAGAGAGAAAGAAGGGGAAAGAGAGAAGGATAGATAGAGGTAGGAGCAAAGGCAGAGGGACAAGGGACAGACAGACAGACAGACAGACAGACAGACAGACAGACAGACAGACAGACAGACAGACAGACAGACAGACAGACAGACAGACAGACAGACAGATAGATAGATAGATAGATAGATAGATAGATAGATAGATAGGGCAAAGACAGAGAGAGAGAGAGAGAGAGAGAGAGAGAGAGGGGGGGGTGGGGAAAGAGAGCTGGGCAAAGACAGACGGAGAGGGGGATAGAGAGAGAGAATGACGGAGAGAGAGAGAGAGAGGGGGCAAAGGCAGAGGGACATGGGATAGAAAGAGAGGGGAGATAGATAGAGAGAAAGAGGAGAGAGAGAAAGAGAGAGAGAGAGGGAGAGAGACAGAGACAGAGAGAGAGAGAGACGGAGAGAGAGAGAGCAAATAGGATGGGATATGTTGTGCATATGAAAGAGGGAAATAATTGTTAAACATAAAATTCCATATTTACTGGGGTAAATGTGTTTAAACTTGCGCCAAAATGGTTAAAAGTCGATAAATATAGGCAAAAGTACAATTTGAGCAACCCGAAAAAATATTGAAATTTTTGCGAAAAATCGTCATTTTGGTCGTCACTTTTTGACACTACTGGTTAATTTTTCGACATTACGGATTTTTACATTACTGGTCGATTTTTTCGACATTACTGGTTGATTTCGACATTACTGGTTAATTTTTTCGACATTACTGGTCGATTTCGACATTACTGGTAAATTTATACACTACTGGTTGTAACAGGAGCTAAGGTTTCTGTAAATCTCTTCCAGTGTTAGCCATTTAGTTAGAAAGGGTAATAATGGGTGCCAGTGTGTACCAGAAGTAACAATGGTAGACATCATCAGTGACAAAGTCATGTGGTGATGGTGAAGGATGACAATCACCGCCCACACCCCAAATTTTGGAGGGTCCACAATTTGTACATTGTGGATTCATTATCAACATCCCTGTCCTATGACTTCACTCGTGATCTTGTATCCTGTCGCCACCCAATCATGGCAAAAGAATCTGAATGATGTGAGGTGAACCTTGGTTTATTTTCAGATGCACTGACACCACGAGTAGGGTTCCCTGTGCACCAATAATTCCATATTGAAAAACGGTTTTGAAATAAAATCTGGCAATTACATTGTATGCTGTGTTATTGGCTACCCATTAAGTTTTCTTCAGACACAACCAGAAATTGGCGGATTTAATCTGTTCTTTCTTTTTTCCTTTTCTTTTCCTTTGTGGGAGTTTCTACGAAGCTCAAGCAACAATACAAATTCTTAAACGAATCTGACGTCCTTATGGTTTGGGACCAGTCTTGCCATTAAATAGTGCATTGTCTATTTTTAGATTGAATCGGACTGAATATTCCATTTGGTCTGAAACGTGAACCTGACCAACTGGGCTATTCCATCCGATTGAATTTAAAATACCAAAAACATTTACTTTCTGTGAATCAGCGGACGAAATGTTCCCAGTTGAGGCTTTGATGACATTACCATTACTCTTAGACAATTTTGTTTTCAATTATTATGAATGGAAACTCATCACAGCCACGGCTTGTCACTATTCGAGTTAGTAACTGAATGTTTGATTGGAAAATCTATAACTGGAACACGAAAGAATAACTATATATTGTGTGAGCACGGGGACACTACACTACATTAACGGTATGGTAGTCTATGGAAAAAATCCACGAAAGGTTGGTTAATTAACAGCCCATAACTGCGTCCAATTCCTCACAAAATTTAACTTGTGACACGAGAGTTTGAGAAACATCATAAAATTAATGTCACATTGCTGTCCATAGCCAATCCATTTTGTGAACTACCTCTATTGACATACAAAAAAGTTCCCGAAAGGTTCGTGTTTTTTCACTTCATTTACGACAACCAAACCTGCAAAATTATGTTTATGTACAAAATGTTCTATTAGAGGCAAGCTTTTGTTTATAAGGCCATATCTCGACAGATCGAGATATAGCCTTATGAACAAGAGCGAGGAGCTGATATAATATTATACATAACCATAATGATGATAGATTTATCTTCCAGCTGTAATAATTTGATCAAGCATTTTAATTTCAGATTTCATTTTCAGATACATAAAATTGCTTATTGTTCGCTTGAAACTTTGCGCGACTGTTTTGAACTTTTGTGATCCTCAGTGAATTTGAGCAGATGGCGATACGCCGTCTACAACCAAGACGGATCTAATTAGAACTTGGGAATTGTTTTTCTTCCTTGGTTTTGGATGGGGTAGGGAGGTGTCCAGCTAAGCTATACAGACACAACTCGGCAATTTTCTTTTAAAACATTATGCGCCATGTTACCCGATTAAAGCACTATAAATTGCAAACAAATATGCCTGTCAAACTAAATAAACCTTAGCACATGAAAGACAATCTCCAAATGAATTCAGAGTGATGATGGAGCGTCCGTATAAATAAAATTAAGCCATAGTGTAATGTATTCCTTTTCGTGTACACAAGTATATGTATAGATATCACATAAGATTTGTGTGTAGACTCAGCCATTGTGAGTTGAGATCGTGCGTCAATTTAATTCGATTCGACGATAGTGCGTCCGTATATATCAAATGAAGATTTGATGGATTTCATGCGAATCTAATTCAATTGAATTCGAGTCGACGGTTGTGCAACGTATACAAAATGCCTGAGAAATAGGACCAAATGGTTAGGACGGTAGTCACATATGTAGAATTACAGGGCTGTGATAAAAGCGGTCCTTTTCTCGATGAGATCGCGATTTGTTCCAAAACAGTTATATCCGCTTGATTTAAAAAAAAAATATTGCTAAATCAAGGTCGATTCAAGAAAAACAAACAAATAATATATGCGAGTTTATTATAATCCCTGATGGGTACGGGTGTGGGATGGGAAAATCTCACCCTCGGGACAAGATATTTGGCCCAGATACTCGGCTGGGATGGGAAAATCTCACCCTCGGGACAAGATATTTGGGCCAGACACTCGGTGGATGGGAAAATCTCACCCGAGGGCAAGATATTTGGGCCAGACACGAGGCTTGCCGAGTGTCTGGCCCAAATATCTTGTCCCGAGGGTGAGATTTTCCCATCCCACACCCGTACCCATGAGGGATTATTTTTCTCCCCCACCATACAGCGGTAATGTTGGCCAGAGGTAATCGGCGGTCACGTGCTGATATAATCAACTCATTTGGTATTGGTTGTTTTGAAAAACTAATGACACCATCGGAAAGAGCATGCAAAAGTTATGTATATACCAAAGGTATATACCACGAAATCAAATAGGAACGGTGGCATCTTGGGGTTTAAAGAGTTTTAGAGCATCAAACTTTGATCACACGGCATTCTGATGACGTCAAAACGAATTAGTTGGTAGCAAAAACTGATACGATATGCATAACGTCATAATAACGTTATAAATGTATAACGTCACGTGGGTGGGGTGGGATACATATACAGAACCACACTTATGTTTGAATGGGTTAACGATTACTGAACGAGAGCGAGTGGCGCAGGGATACCACGAGAGCCGGTAGGCTCGAGTGGTTATCCCAGCACCACACGCTCGAGTTCAGTAATCGTTAACCCATTCAAACATAAGTGTGGTTCTGTATTTATTACACACCCAACCCCGAAAAAGAATTCACTGTAATTAATCGCTAATTTAAATAAATAGTCGACGATTTGAACGGTTGAAAGAATTTTAGAGAGAAACGGGCAATTTTGTCAGAGAACCAGTCTTAAGTCTTTGACCTTGCCACCTGTAGAATCGCTGTTGATTCATTTTGTTCCCCCCAAAATGTCGGTCCGGTCACTTAAAACTCAAAAGATTGCGTTCATCATATCAGTCGTCACAAATTATGTGGTCCGAAATGTGTTTTCAAAAGTGTGTGTGCAGGCATCATTATATCTGGAGGATGGAAAATGTACAAGGATTTTAATTCAAATATGGTGCGAACTGGCCGCTCTGTTTAAAATTTGTGCTTTTTAAACTGAAAGTGAAACTAAAATAGAAGTTTGAACTCTGCTTGATTTTACATGCACTAGATCTACTGCCACTAGGCTATCGCCTATCTCATGTGGACATCAGTCATTTCTGTTCTGCACTGTAACAAAAGCACACATTGGACGAGAAAAGACATTTTGTGCAATAAATTACCCTTCCGGGCATTCATTCAATCGTTCAGAGTAACTGAGGCAGTTTGAGATTCCATTCTGAGTGAACTTTGCAGTCTTGGTAAGTCAGCACTTTATTTTTCAACATTAGGCCTATAAAGTTTCTGACTTGAAATTTAGCCTTCTTTTTATTTACCTCAAGTCTTGATAACTGTTGTTTGAAATGGGCTGCACTTAAAAAATAAAGTCTTTAGGTTGTCCACATTTATTACATATACAACATGTATACAAAGGGAGAAATATATTGCACGATAACTGAAAGAAAATGTCATGTCTTGTCTCCACAAGTAGTTTAGACTGTACACCTATTTTACCCCCCCCCCCCCCCCGCACACACTAATCTATAACCTGACAGCATTTTCTTGAAAGCTCACGAAATGAGTATCCAACAGTCTTAGTCAGAGGCTCAAAGAGAAATCAGGGGGGGGGGGGGGGGGGGTTCTCACAGTAAGCTCCAACTTATTTTGGTTGATAATATTTTCAAAGATTGCTTAATGTTTACATTATTTTGTGCTAGTAATAAAACTATAATTCACCAGTTTGTTATCTGATCGGGTCTGTCAATATTTTTTTCTTGGTATCAGGTTTCAAAACAAAATAATTTTTTATGTGTCTGCTCCAATATCTTGTCAATCTTAAATTTGGAATTTGGTATTTTGAATTTGCATTTAGTAAGAAGTTTTAAAGAGGACTGATCGAATGTGACTAATAATAGGCCTTTGGACATTTTCTTGGGGATGGGGGCTGACCAATCAAACTGCCCTGAACTATTGTTTCAAAATCAAAATGCAGACCCTTTCCTTGAATTTGCCTATGAAAATGATCTGCCCACCACCCTGATATTTGCCAAAATTATAAAAATTCCCCCTCCCTCTGAACAATCTGTTCTGAAAATACCAGTCCCTTTCAATGAAAACTGCAAAATTAGCTGCTTATTGGTGAAGGGAGATAAAAGTGTCACAACCCCTATCCCATCCCATACACCCATGCAGCTAATTCATATAGGGGACATTCAATTTAAGTTTTGTTGCTGATAATTAAAGCAAAATAAAACCCTTGTATAAAGCAGAAATACTAGCAAATAATTCTTAACTAAACTTGTCATTTAAAAATACACATCAATCTGTGTCTGGAAAATATTGTCATATTGACTATGTTTTAAATATTCTAATACTTATTTTTGAATTTCAAGGAAGTCATCTCATAAAATTGACAATATATTGCATTCATCACACCACATGTATTTACCACCCCTCCCCTCTTCGTGGTCTCATTCCCATCCTACTCAAGATCGTTCAGAATTTCAGTAGTGGGTAGCTGGTAACTTTTTTTTTAATTTCCCCAGTACAAAGTACAAAAAAAAAAAAAAATAAAATAAAATAAACAGTTGCCCCAACAGGCAACACCCACTACAACGTAAAAAAAACTTTGGTTCCACAAATGTAAACTTAGTTTTTTCTTATAAAACCAGGCTTTTCATTCTTCCGAATTTATTTTCTTTATTGAGCTAGTGTGGGGCGGATAAGGATGGAAATGGTGATAGTTAATCAGTAACTGTATGTACTTCTAGTTGCCAAACACCTCAAGCCAGTCAAGGAGTTTTCGGCGTGTCGCCGCCTGTTTTTCCGCTTCATGGTAACCGGTTTTCAAGATTGATTTAGTCTTGCTTCCTGAGAACTACTTCAACTTAACATGCTCTTCAAAGTATGTTTGCGTTAGCAAACGTGCTGCTTCATTGCCGCAGTGTGAATTGAATAGGATTACACAGTAGACCTCGTATCGACTCGTCGGCAGCACGCAGCGGTGAGGGCAACATTGTAACAAAATTTTATGGGAACTGTACAAGTGGCTGGCTGAAATATCGAACCCAATTGTACTTTTTTGCTCTAAAATTAACCAAGTTTTCCTCGGTTTTCAATAACGGAACAAAGGTTGAGTTTCACTGTTCAATTTCTTGGCAGAGATCATGTGTCTTTCATGACTTTCAATAGTTTTTAGCACAGTTGTGCATCAAACATTTTGGTATGAGAATCGGTAATTCCGACAGATAAATATAGCCGATGGTTCTCATTGGTTATGTCCCACTGAATGCTGCAGACTATAAGAACCAGTCTATCGAGAGAACTTGTGCACGCGAAGGGTACTTTTTATCGGATCGCACTAGAGCTTTCTGGTTAAAATTACTGCATACCCCTAAAATCCATGTGATCATGACAAATACAGTTACGGGTGTGTAATAAATCTGTCTCTCCCTGCAATCTCACCCTGGACAGACGTATGTTACACATGCATTCGGGGGAGAAAATATTATCTCATTTCTTTTTCCATAGTTGAGAATCTCCAGTGTTGTGGGGAAGACAGGGAATGGCGGACAGACAGTTTTGAGCGAATCGCGATACGGTGGATACTCTTTTATCACATAATCACGATCAAACAGCTCATTATGAAAAATATCGTTCACATCATGTTTTATGCGGGCATGACAACAGCAGTCAACGTCGACATGGTAACCTTGTGAGTGAATTGGTTCCGGAAGTTATTTTTCATTAACATTCTATATAATACAACTAGAAGACGATATTTGCTGAAAACATTTCTTGAATAACCAAATATATTTTTTTTTGTATCGAAAACGTTCCAATAAGTTCTCATACGCTACGGTTTATAGGTAAAAAATGCAAGAAATACTAAAATTTGGATGGCGACTGTTTTGTGATAAATAGGGGATACCTAGCGTTTTTGAGTAGATACCGAAAATTACCTCATGAGTGACCGAGACAAATGCTTATTTTTCGCGAGCGCTTGCGCGAACGACAATAACCATATATCTCGGTCACAAGGGAGATAATTTTCGGTATCCACTCAAAAACACTAGATTTTCTTTTTATTATACGCTTTTTATAAGAATCTGATAATTCCACTCGTTTGAACCTTGAATTGATGCACGAAAGTAAACATCGCGTTGAATCATTGATAAGCGGAAGTGTTTTGATCGATACTCGGAAAAGATAGCGTCTTGCAATCTGATGTAGCTGGCGGGTTTCTAGTCCAAACATGCCCTGAAAGTCCGTAATATAAATTTTTGGTTTGGTACGTCCTTTGAAAGGACGTACCAAACCAAAAATTTATATTACGGACTTTCAGGGCATGTTTGGGCTAGTGGGTTTCACGCATCAATTCAAGGAGAATACATGTTGAATTATTGCTGGAAATGATCGGTATCCATTCTAAAACGCTAGATTTACTTTTAATTATACGTTTTAAGAACAAATTCATCATTTCCAGTGATAATTTTACTCGTATTCACTTAGAAGTGATGCTCTGAAAGCCGCCATTTTGAGTTATACCGTGAAAGTGAAAATTCCTATATCTTCACAGTGGGGGATACGATTTCTATCTTTCCCCAATTTCTTCGATAATCTTTCGTTTAGCGTATAATAAAATAATGTCGAATTCTTCACGACTCATTATTATACCTGCTGTAATAACATTACTGGGAGCGCGGTATCTCAGTGGTTATGGCATTGAACTTCAAACCGAGAGGTCTACGGTTCAATCCCCACCAGGAGTAACTGCGTTATGTCCTTCATCAAGGCACTTAATACCGATTGCCCACGTGGGGGCACAGCGGCGATGTGTACTAAGCCGTACTGCGCGTCGTTGGTGCACTGGTCTTCAACCAATGCTAAACCTGCCTGTGTAGAGATAGTACGTTGGGGAGGCTGACGCATTACATGCTCGCCATTGCTCGCAGGTTCTCCCCGGGTACCCCGGCTACCTCCATCCGTAAAACTGTCCGACACGAGGTGACCCTGGCTGTCGAAATTGACAGTAAGCTCCAATAAATAAAAACAAATAAATAACAGTACCGTATGAGACAAATGCAACAACACGGAAGAGATACCAGTACACTAATCTGTATTTTAGAATAAACGGAATATAATCCTTCTTTAACCCTTTACCTAACATGAAAAGCAGACGACACTTGCAAATAAAATTCTTGAATAACTAATTTTTTTCATTTTTTGTCTCAAAAACATAGGTTATGACCCCTCATTGGAACGAGCTCGACGAGCTCGTTCCAAAGAGGGGTCATAACCTATGTTTCTGAGACAAAAAATGAAAAGAATAATGACAATTAATTGGCGATTTTTGAGAATAGCGCTGGCCGGTTTTGGCCGTTACGTTGGGTAAAGGGTTATTTCCTCTTTGGTTTTCCCATTTAATGACCCATCAATTTCTGACATATATCATATGCAAGTTACACATATCAATCTCCGGTCATTGTTTGTTTGTTTGTTAATTGGGGTTTATCTACGTTTTCAACTGCTAGAGTCCTATCGTCCCGAACAGTTTTACCGGTGGAGATATTCGGAGTTACCGAGAATCACCGAGAAGCCGCAAGAAACTGTCAGACACTCCAACTCACTAAGGCCTGTTATATACGTAGCATTACCATCGAGTGGGATTCAATTGAATTAGATTAGTCTAAAATCTTCAAATCTTCATTTGATATATACGGACGCACTACCGTCGAGTCGAATTCAATTGACGCACAACCTCAGCTCACATCTACACGCAAATCTTATGTGAAATTTATATATATACATATATTTTAACTGTGTACACCTGTAGGAATACATGGCTTAATTTTATTTATACGGGTGCTCCATCGTCTCACTGAATTCATTTGGAGATTGTCTTTCATATGATAAAGTTTATATAGTTTGACCTGCATATACAGGCATATTTATCTGCAATATATAGTGCTTCAATGGGGTAACATGACGCATAAAGTTTTAAAAGAAAATTGCCGAGTAGTGTCTCATTTGGCTGCCTCCCTACCCCACCCCAAACCAAGGAAGAAAAAACAAAACTCGCAAATTCGAATCAGATCCCTGCTTGTTATAGACGACGCATCACCGTCGACTTGAATTCAATTCCATTGCGAACTTATTGAAATTTGTATAATGCGTCACGACATTCGGTGTTTTCCTCATTAGCATATCATTATCATTTCATTTGCATTTAATTCGAGTCGACGGCGATGTCTGTAACCAACGCGGATCTAATTCATGTTTGGGAATTACATTCGTCTGGCTGCCGCGAAGATTCGTCTGAAGTTCGTCTACTCGCATTTAACGGTTTCAACAGCTTGAGTCGACGCGACGGTAGTGCGCCGTATATAACAGGCCTAACCCACACAGACAGAGTTAGCAGTGGTTGAAGGCAAGCGTACTATCAGCGTGCAATATGCCTTAGTACACAACACCACCGCGCGCCCACGTGGACAATTGGGATTGAGTGTAATGCTCAAGGACACCGGGTCGAACCGCACCCATTTTATTTGAAGTCCAATTTTCTAACCATTGAGCCACCGCACACCCTTGGTCATAGTACTAAAGGCACGCAAAAATGAGCTTAACATACATTTCCTGTTCAAAATATACGTTACCCCTGATGATATTACCGTAGAGAATGGTGCGTCAGTACATTATAATAATAGTTACACAGTTTGTTGGTGGCCTAACATGGTAAATATGGTGTCAGTTAATTTCATATTGGACGAGAGCGAAGCTCGAGTCCAATATGAAATTAACTGACACCATATATATCATATTAGGCCACCAACAAACTGTATAACGAATATATCTCACCGACTGCTGCATCGATGCACAGAACTAATAACAACAGCGATCAAAATTAAATGAGAGAATTCTCACAATGTGTTCATGTGTCTTTGCCTTGTTACAATTTATAGGAGCACTCTCCCATAAATTGTAACAAGGCAAATTCATACATACCAAACAGTTTCATTTCGAAGGTAACATGACACACATCCACAGAATATGAAGCCGTTTAAGTTACCTAACCTGCACTTCAGACCAAATATGGGCTTCTAACACTCAATCTTTCAACTTGGAACCGTTTATCGGCTGCCGCCATTTTGAATAATCAATGAAAAAAGGGGAGATTACCCATAGCTGTCAGCTTTTATTGATGTTGACAGGCAGTATATGGTTTTATATGCAGTCTGCATGTGACGTTTTTGAACCAGTGAAATTCCCGGATACTTGTAGGAGGTAAGATAGGTAGAGGTGCAGGCTGCAAGCCGAGAGGTCCTCGGTTCGAATCCCACCTGCGGCAACCGCGTTGTGTCCTTGGGCAAGACACTTCATCTCCATTTCCCGCGTGGGGGCATGATGACGCCGTGTACTAAGGCGTACTGCACGTCGATGGTACGCAGGTCTTCAACCAATCTAACACTGCCTGTGCTGCAGTGCGGAGTTACGAAGTTGGGGAGCTGGCAGCTGCTCGTCGTTGCTAGGTGGTTCTCTCCGGGTACTCCGGCTTCCTCCACCCGTAAAACTGTCACGGTCATGATTAGCCTTTGTGCATAACTATGTGACCTTAAACATAAATAAATAAATAAATAAAAAAATAAATAAATAATTGAGATCCTATGATGATTTTTCCCAAAATGTTAGAATTGTTGGGGCCTCCTAAAACGTGCAATTGTTGGGGTCATTAGGAGACGCCCTAACCTCGTTGTGTGGGCCTTACGCCACTGAAGCTAACTAGCACATGTTCCGAAAAGCATGTCATCGAACTTTGATGAACATCTTTCTCAACAAATGTTCACAATCAAAACACATGGTACTCAATTATTCTAGGTTATATAGACCAATAAGTAGAACGTGTTTTATTGATTATCTATTTACCTAACTCGACTAGCAGACGACACTCCGAACCCTCTACACACGAAATTTCATAGCTAACTAAACTGTCAAATTTTGTCACCATAAATATCTTTCAACAACTCATTGGAATGCGTTCTAAGAAAGCGTTGAAACTAGGAATCACAGGGCTAAAATTTCGAATCCAAGAATCGATTCGCACAAAGATTCGCGCAATAAAACCGGCGAGAATCCATGCAGATTCTCGCTGCATCTCTGCTAGGATTCGCGTGAAAAGAATTGAGTCAACTTAACCCTTTATTTAACACAGCGGCAACAAATTAACCAGCAGAAGGCTAACATTACCTGAAATATCCTGACACTTTGTCAATAAAATCTTACAAATATGGCTGTCATTGGAACCGGCTCATTGAGCCGGTTCCAACGACAGCCATATTTGTAAGATTTTCTTGGTAAATATTGTTCATTTAATTATTTTATCATTTATTTATTATTTATTGTTCAAAAATCATCAAATTTAGTTTTAAAAATTAAAAAGGTATTTTGGGTAAAATTGTAAACTTGTGTTATCAGTATACAACAGCGGTTCAACCATGGTGGCATCATGTGATCCTGGGACACTCATAGTAGGTATGGATTCTCGCAACCATTTTCACGAGATTCCAAATGGATTCTCACAAATTTAGACGAAATATAAGCCCTGAATCATAAGCTATGCTTTGGACGAGGGATCATGAGCTATGTTTTAGACGAGGGATCATAAGCTATGTTTGGAAGAAACAATTTTATCAGTCGGAACTTGAACCACTATTAGCCTTTGAATAGTGTTGGTCAGACGTGGCTGTTATGTTTGGTGATAGGTTAAATACGCAAGGACAAAAAAGTATCGCGGCGCAAAGCTTCGAGATTACATTCGATTCAGAATTTGAAGCAGATATTCGGTTCGATTCGAAATCGTCTGCCCGATTCGTTTCTCTCGAATCTTATTTAATAGGAATATGGTTTGGTATCAGTCATCTTCGTCGCCTCAGAAAACGCATAGTTCAGATGGAAATCGTACATAAATAATTTGGAAATAAAAGACTGAGTGTTACTTATCAACATAGAGAGTAATCGCTCGACTGGACTGGTTACGTGAAATAATTCATGAGAGGTGAGGGACGTTGTACAAACACGAGTGCTCGAATGCGCACGAATGTTTTACAATATAGTCCCTCGCCTCGAATGAATTATTTCACGTAACCAGTCCAGTCAAGCGATTATTCTGTTTATTACTTTTCATTAGTAACGGTAAGTATATTATTTAACCCTTTACCTAACGTAACGACCAAAAACGGCCAGCGCTATTCTCAAAACTCGCCAATTAATGTTCATTATTTTTTTCATTTTTTCTCTCTAAAACATAGGTTATGACCCCCTCATTGGAACGAGCTCGTTCCAATGAGGAGTCATAACCTATGTTTTTGAGACAAAAAATGAAAATAATAGTTATTGAAATTTTTTTTTTGTAAGTGTCGTCTGCTTTTCATATTAGGTAAAGGGTTAAAAAAGCAAAAAAAAACCCCCAAAAACAATGGTCCCCATTACACCCACGACAAAACGTCTTCGTTGGGGGCGCGCTGGCTCAGTTGGTAGAGGTGCAGGCTGCAAGCCGAGAGGTCCTCGGTTCGAATCCCACCTGCGGCAACCGCGTTTTGTCCTTGGGCAAGACACTTCACCCCGATTGCCTACATGGGGGCACGATGACGCTGTGTACTGAGGCGTACTGCACGTCGATGGTGCGCATGTCTTCAACCAATCTAACCCTGCCTATGCTGCGGTGCAGAGTTCAGAGTTACGATGTTGGAGAGCTGACAGCTGCTCGTCGTTGCTCGGTGGTTCTCTCCGGGTACTCTGGCTTCCTCCACCCGTAAAACTGTCACGGTCACGATTAGCCATTGTGCATAAGTATGTGACCTTAAACACAAATAAATAATAATAAACGTCTTCGTTTGCGCGCACGGATACATGACACAATTGTTGATAGCATAATTCACTTGGGAAGTTATCGTTTATAATCAAACACGGTTGATAGCATAATTCACTTGTGAAGTTATCGTTTATAATCAAACACGGAAAGCCCAGTAAATCACACTTTGGAAATTAATAAATTAACATAAATAACATCTTTACTCATGCCACCAGCCATGCTAATTTCAATGTCACTAGTCCTTACCACTGTCAAATGCAAAGTTAAGGTTTCAGGCAATGTCGACGTGGATCTATAATCCATACAGGTTAATGCTCCAACTACATCAACATCGAAGAAGTCATGCCTTGAAGATGGAGTTGGGTTATTTTATCAGTCGGGACTTGAGCCATCACAGTTGGAACAAATCAGGTTTATAGCACCCTAACCCCCGTCGGCCACCTTCAAGGTGCCACTGATTCGATTCGAGGTTCGATTATGAATAATAGATATGCTTCGATTCGATTCGAATCGGAAATGGGGGTTTCGCAGGGCCCTACGCGACGCCCTATTTTCGGCAGCTAATGTGTCATGTGTTTTTGTGGTCAGTTCAGATTTTGAAAGAGTCGCTATGGCAAAATATTTATTGAAGACCTGTTAAGATGTAAAAGAATGAAAGAATCGAAGTATTCACACCTTATTTGATGTTCCAACAGTCAGAGGATAACAAATACATATATCAGATTATTTTGAAATCGCAAGCTCATGACGTTCTTGAAATGTTGAAAGATTTTGAAAGCCCTGTCTTTAATTTTTTGGCGTTCACATCATACGGAGATTAAAAAAAAATCCGACGCATTTCAACTTTGGAGCATATGACCCCTTATGACGTAACATGCGACTTCGATCCCAAATAATGTAATTGCGTTAACACTTTTCCGTCAGTTTGGCTGAAAGTGTACACAACTTGCTTCAGCTATTTCTCTCACTGACTGTGATATTATTATAGATCTATGTGATGTAATTTCTTGGCCAGTACTGTCGCCAAATGGGAGGGGTAACAGATATGAACATAGTGCCGTGTGAAGTACCTTGGGGGAATAGGACTGTCATCAAATGGGAGGGGCTGACACCTATCGGTACTGACGTCATATTTTCGGATGCAGAAGTCTGGTTTTCAAACTTTTTTCAACTTGAGTACTAAAGGTTCCCTTACCTCATTGGATGCTGTTGGTGAATATTCCCACAGCGGACACGAAATCTATTGCCATTACAATAAGTGATATTTGAGGATATTAACCAAATCCACCCCGGCACGCTGTATAACATTGTTAACCAATGATTTCTTGTTTCAAATTTACAAAAAAAAAAAAATCTTCAAATCTAGTCATGGCTGCTTCACAGGAGCCATGACTAGATCTGATGAAAAATACTTAAAAAATACTCAGCTGGTTAAGATTTAATTACAACTTTATGCAGTACAATTTAATTTTGACGTTTCCCGTCTTGGTGCACCAGTAACGTAATAGCGTTAACAATATCCTGACCATTTGGATGATAACATAGAATCAATTATTCCTCTGGTTGTATGTTATGTTATTATTGTGCAATGTTATGTAATTTTGGGGTGGGGTTTTTACAAGATGGGAGGGGTTAGGAAAAACTTGAAATGACGTTAAAACGTTGAAAATGAAGTTAATAAAAAAATCGAAAATAGGTAGGTTTTTAATTTTTGTGCTGCACAAAAACATAGGTTATAACCCCTCTTGGGAACGAGCTCGTCGAGCTCGTTCCAAGAGGGGTCATGACCTATGTTTTTGAGATAACACATGAAAACATTAGTTATTCAAGAATTTTGTTTGCAAGTGTCGTCATCTTTTCATGTTAGGAAACGGGTTAAAAGGTGAAGAAAACCGTGTTAATGGTTATTGTTTTTGACAAAGGTGGAAATTCCAGAATGTGAGACAAGAGTCTGTAACTTGGACATTCACCAAAAAGTGTGTGAAATTTCATGAGTATGTTGGAACGGAAAATACTATAAAAGTTGGGTGGAGGAAAAAGAAATATAGAAGTAGTAGGAGATGTGGTAAACGGGCCATATCCCATTTCACGGAACCGGATAAGAATCCCACTTACGGAATCCTCTTTTGAGAGTCCCTATTTGGAAAACGTCTGTGGCTATGGAATCCTTCTTTTTTCCTGAAATGAGTCGAAGAGTCGTATCTGGAGTCACTTGATCGAGCAACTGCTCTATAGCACATTTGCTCGATGAGATTCGAGTAGTTCGAGCAGTATGTGGAGTCACTCGATCGAGCACTTGCTCTATAGCACATTTGCTCGTCGAGATTCGAGTCGTTCAAGAAATGACTTTTCAGTAATTGCTCGACAGTTTATAAGGGGAATTTGGGATAGGTGTGTCTTGGGGTGGTCTAGAAGCCGGGCCAAACTGGCAATAGTATCCTCAGATAAGTATCCTATAAAAGGTATCCTCCAATAGTGCAGTAGAACAATACAATAGGTATCCTCAAATATCCGTATGTGCCTATGTACTAGGGCACAATGTGTCACATTGTGCATTTTCACATAAGCACATATCGGTACATCCAACATGTGCCTATGCGCTAGTAGTCCATGTGACACATTGTGCATTTTCCCATAAGCACATATCGGCACACCCAACATATGCCTATGTGCTACCTGTAATGTGTGCACATGACAAGTATCCTATAAAAGGTATCCTCAAATAATACAATACCAGGTTATAGGTATCCTCAAATACCCGTATGTGCCTAAGTGCTACATATAATGTGTACACATGACATAAACACATCTAGAGAAGTTAGAATAAATAGAACAAAGAAGTCATAACAGAGCTTGTAGATACGTTGGTAGAAACCGAGAATTTACTGGGTAATCAGAGCCAAATAAACAATTATCGGGTTGTTTGTGGTAATTCTACGAAGTATCAGAGGATTCCAGGGGGAAATTCCTAGCCAGAAAGCTACTCTTGTACAACACCCTGTTATTGGAGAAAAATACCCAATAATCTGGAGTTTCATATCAAATGAAAGTTGTTTTTGGTGATTTGGAGGTATTATCGGGTTGTTTGTGGTAATTCTACGAAGTGAACGAGGATTCTGTGGAAAATCCGAGCCAGAAAACTACTCTAGTTCAATCGAACTAACTCCGGGGCCACTCGGTACTATAGCACTACGTGCTAAGCCGATAAAATGGGGAATACAAGTCCTTTTCGGTAGATTAGGGTGGATTTGTTAATTTGGAGGGATTTTCGGGTTTATTTGGGTAATTCTGCGAATCAGGAAATTACTCTTGTACAAAGGAACATATTCTCCGAATATACTCCTGTCCTATAAGAAGGTTTCGGGTAACATAGCAACCACGTTCTACCATAGAAACCAAGATGGCAGCCTCCAGTAAACAAAATGGCCGACGGAAACACGTATCACCCTAACAACACGCGCTACGCAAGAACACTAACACCACGTATCACTATGGTAATGACGTCACAAGATGGCCGTTCACGCGGGTTACCATGACCACACAACTTGGCGCCAATGGGTCACATGACATGTCGTCACTTCCGGGGTTCGGGCAGGGGTCCGGCCAATAGGGCCCGTTTACCACATCTCCTACTACTTATACATTTTGTACTGAGTTTAGTTGTTGATGTTTTCCGACGATCTAGCGGCAATAACGTCATAGCGTTAACAATTTTCCGACAACTTAGATGAAACTGCACACAACACATCTTGAACTATTCCTCTTACCGACCATGATATTATTATAGTATTGTGTGGTGTGGTTTGAGGGCTAGGGATGACATCAAAAGGGAAGGGGAAAGACCTGTCGGTATTGGCGGCTTATCTTCGGAAGATGAAGTCGGATTTTCCAAATTTTTTCAACTTGTTAATCGGGACCAAGAGTCCTAAAAGTTCCTTTGATTTCAACTTTCAGCCGTTAGATTGAATTTTGACGTTTTCCTATGTTCGACCAGCAATATTGTAGTAGCGTTAACTATTTTCCGAGAATTTGGATAAAACTGCACACAACACGACTTCCTCTATTCCTACACCTGTCGGTGTGTAATATTACAATCACGCTGTGTTATGTAGTTTGGGATGTAGGGCTGTCACCAAGTTGGAGGGGTAGGAAAAACATGATATGACGTTAAAACTTTGAAAATGATGTTAAATTAATTACTTGAAAATGCAAAAACACGTGTATTTTTATTTTTGAGCTCTACAACATACTAAAATTTCACGAAAATCGGCCAAACTTACATTTTTTGTGACTGGTGCGAAGTGGTCACCCGAAAATCGGCAATAACCTTTGATAATTTTCCAGGTCGGTACTATATTTTTAGATATGGTTTTTGTCCGGGAAGAGGTTGACAAAAGTTGAAATGCGGAAGCTTAATACCGTTGATGTTGCACGCTCTCATACACATTGAATGTTGGGTGCATCCTTTACCATGGCTATTTATCCAAGGCATTCTGACTAATAAAAAGACCGAATTTATCGGGATATAGGGACAAGATAATATAGTAGTGACATAAGAAATCACCAACGGCATGTTCATGGTGTCGTCTGGTAATTATCCTTAAATATCGAATAATTGTCTGAGTGAGAAACAACAACCTGTCCGAGATCTCTCTTTGATATCGTTAGCATTATAATTGTGGCTCAGTAGGTAGAGGTGCAGGCTGCAAACCGAGAGGTCCTCGGTTCGAATCCCACCTGCGGCAACCGCGTTGTGTCCTTGGGCAAGACACTTCACCCCGCTTGCCTACATGGGGGAACGATGACGCTGTGTACTAAGGCGTACTGCACGTCGATGGCGCACATGTCTTCAACCAATCTAACCCTGCCTGTGCCTCTGTGCAGAGTTCAGAGTTACGATGTTGGGGAGCTGACAGCTGCTCGTCGTTGCTCGGTGGTTCTCTCCGGGTACTCCGGCTTCCTCCACCCGTAAAACTGTCACCGACATGATATGACCCTGGCTGTTAATGTGTCGTTAAACCCAAAATAAAAAAAAAACAAAAAAAACAAAAACATTATAATTACTTCTTACCGTGACGAGGTTCAAATGACAAATTCGTCGTCTGAGTTCTAGAATGTTCTATGTCCCCTATAGGACATAGAACATTCTAGCACCCAAACGACGAGTGATGGGATATAAGTCTTCACACAACCAAGTAATATCTTCCAAAACTTATATATCTATAGAACGTGAATCATGATGTTCTTTCAAGCAATATTTGCCACCTGTAAACGGGCTCTTCCATTCGTTATGTGCAACAAGAAACGACTCACATCGAAACACGGAAACTCCCTCCACTAGTCCAGATTCTTGTGAAGATGTTCCCGGCGCCTTTTCAACGCGAAGCCCCCATGTCAGTAGAGGTCACGTGGTAGTTCTCCAGGCTCGGCATCCAACTGCGTCGTACCAATTCGAACAGTTTTTGAGGAAATCGTTTCTAATGTTTTGGGTAGCCATTCTGTTTGGTAACTGGAACTCTACTTGTTGCATACGAGAATCATTCACCTTTCCATGTTGTCTGGCCAGATGACTAATTATACCATTCAACGATGTTGAACGGTGTATTAGAGATTGTAAACCTATTTATTTTCTTCATTTCTCTTCTCCCTCCACTTTCTGGTACTTCTCCTTTGCTTACAGCGATGAAAATTTCAGATTAAGAGCACATCGTTTGTGAGTAGTGCACCTCCTTTTCTGATTTTAACAATTTGTCCTCCGGTTGGAATGAGCGGGAAAATATGTTCGCTTGATGTTTTTGAACAAGGATATATTCTCAATCGTTAAGGAAGTAGGCTGGACGACGTCATAGAGGATCATAGTCTAAAAAATGAAGTTCCTCCGATTTTCATGAAATTGTAGTATGTTGTAGAGCTCCAAAGATTAGCTGATACCCGTGGTTTGGTTTTTAAATGTAGTTATCAGCATTTTTTTAACTTTTGACGTCGCTTTAAATTAATTTTGGCATTTTTTGGCGTTTCATAACACGCATAACTTCTTAATAATTTAAGCTAAGGAAATTCAGACGCTATTTGGTACATGACTTTTCTAGCTAAAATTATAATTGTAGTGTAGTTGATGTCACAGTTTTGACGTTTTGAAGTAAAAGCGTTATATTTAACAAATTTGATTTCTCATATATAGAAAAGGTCTATGCTTCTGATATTTTGGAAATATGATCCCATACAACTATATCCAAAATTACAACCAGTTATTATAGGCAACGGAAAAAAAGTTAACTGGTGGAGAAATTTTGAAGTTATGATGACAACGTAAAAAATAATTAAAGTTCTGTCGATTTGGATGACATTTTAGTTTGGAGTAGAACTAAAAAAAATCAAAAGGGACCTACATTTTTTTCATTTTAACATCACGTTCACATTTCAACCTCAATTTCGTTTTTTCGATGGCTACGAGGTTGTGACAAGCATGCAGCAATAACTATAAAATATACAGGCACAACACTTCGCATATAGACGCTACGGTAACTGAAGGCGAACATCGTCATAGTTTTGACCTTGCTGTACCTAAAACTCCCCAAGTTACTCCCACAAAACACCAGAAACAAATGGCTCATAATTACATTTCCCTCCATAAAGTTGAAATTAAGTAACATTTTAGATTATTGTTGTTAAAGTGACTATTATTACACCTTTAGCGGGTGGTCTTTAGGCCATTATTGCTAATTTCTTGGGCACTAATACGCTACAAATGCTCAGGTCATCTCGTGACGTGCTGGGCCGCTAATGGTATCTCCTTTCTTTTGCACTCGGAGGCACGACACGTCACGTGACCGAATTATGTCCCGTTCCGAATCTTCTGTTTCCGCTTTATAAGTTCGGATGCCGCGCGAGATAAACAAACCTCACAGCAGTTATCTTGGCGATTACGCCAATTCAAAAAGTTTAGCCCTTTACCCAACGCAGACGATATCAAAATTTATTATTTTAAATATAATTTTTTCAAATTTTTAAAAAAATTTCAACAAAACCATATCATATGACCCCTCGTTGGAACGAGCTCGTTCCAACGAGGGGTCACATGATATGGTTTTGCTGAAATTTTTTGAAAAATAAAATTTTTTCACCAACTGAATTTGCATATTACGCGGGCGGATGCGGCCGATTCGTTGGGTAAAGGGTTAAACCTATCTACTGGAACACGAGGAGCCAACACGAGGAGCCAAATATTGACATAAGGTCAATATAGATGTGAATCATTCTGTTTTTCTGAAGCTGCCAAACCTCGATACTTTATTTTTTGCTTCAGTTATTTCGTACACGATTTTTAAATTTTAAAAAGTAAATGCCGACATCTCACGAACATTCAAAGTTGTTCATTTTCTATTCATATTAAAATGTCAGTGTATTTCTTGATTAAAGGACAATTGTGTTGAATAATTCTCGGATTTATTAAACTATTGCCTTTGCAGTTATTTTGAGGTTACTTGAATGCAAATTCCCATGAATGGTAATAATAGTAATAACATGACTTTCTCAGACATTACGGTTCCATTAACGGCCCGCCAGAAAGGATTATTGGCCCCTTGTCTTTTTGCAGTCCTCGATTTCATATCAGGCTGCTCATAAATTCTTGAGCTGTTAATCACTTCTGTTGGGCCGCCAATGAACCGTAATGCCCTTGAAAATCATGCTCTTGTTATATTGCAGATACAAAGATAAAAGATTTGTGAAAATCTGACTTCAAGAACCGAAGATATGACATAAATGCCATCAGGCGTATCACTTCAAGCTTTTGGCCATTTTGTACAGTTTTAATTAAAAAGCTAATTTAATTAGCGACAGATATCAATAGTTATAAGTAGTAAAGCTTAGGAGTTTCACGTGCTTACTGGTCATTTGAAATTATCAACAAAATATTTACTTTATTCACTTTCGATATCCGAATGGGAGTTTTACGTTTTCTTTTCAATCCTTCGTTATTGGCGTCACTTTGAGGCACATTCTTCTGAAATTTGGCAAATGTAATCTTCACTAAAAACATGATCTGAAAATGTTGTCGTCCTCCGAAATTCTGAACGATTAGAGCCGAACTAACCCCTGGCGTCATAGGATGTAAATATCCGAAAAATGGAATACGTTCGATTTTGACTAAGATTTGTATTTTGTGGAGCTCCAAAAATAAAAGAATATATGTTTTTATATTCTATTCAATGTTATTGTTGACGTTTTTACGCCATTTCATTTTTCACGTGTTATTTTGCATAACATGTTACTTTGCATACCCTTCGCTATTGTGACAGTCCCACCTTAGTAACTGCAAGAGATTCTGCTTTCACATCATACATGCACTTAACTGGTATGGGACTAAATTATATTTAATCATCAAAATTGGTTAACATGTTTTTGCTTTCTTACTATTTATGGGGGAGTGCAGGCACTCCCCCATAAATTGTAACAAGGCAAATCATCACAGAACAAATAAGTTCATTTCAAAGATAATATGAAGCACATCCATAGAGTATGAAGCCTTTAAACTGCAGTATCTGCAGTTAAAAAAAGCCCAAATATGGGCTTCCCCCACTCTACCAGTTAAGGGAATACTTGAATTTCTTAAACATCACATTCGTATGTATATTAAGAAAATATATTCAATGCTATCATTTTAAATCCTGGATCCACCACTGAAGATATATAAATGTTATTATATGCAAGTATCTGTGTTAATTTTCAGTTTTTTTGCACTGTCGTCAAAGAAAGTAATCAGGGGAACGTAACTATACAAATTCGGTCAGAGAATGCATTTATCGCATTATGTAGGCAATTCCATGCAAAACAATATTATGAATTTCAATGATGTTATCATCAGGGAGGTTTCCTATATTTGCAGTCTTTGCGTTTGTGATGCAACCCAAGGCATCTATTAAACGATTTGTACTTTAGTCTTCACACCTCGCATTTAATCGATCTCAACATGGCGGTGTGTTATTCTGAGATATTTTAATCCATAACACACATTCTTATCGGTTGAGATTGCTGGTTTGATCAGTACACACTGTTCCTGGCTCAACTAACTGATGACAATATCTGGCTGGTTAGGTTTGATCTCTCAATCAATGTGCACCGGCATATCACACAAACTGTCACATTCTCATTTTTTGTTTCGTTTCAGTTGGTGATCGTACAGGTTTTATATGATCTCATAACGACACAAATTTTACCTGCGCATATAACTAGTAATAGAATAAAGTAGTGTCAAGCCCGTGTACTTAAGTCTGAATATATCACATAAGTGTTGACATGGAAGGTAGCTAGTCGAAGCGAAGGTAGTGATGTCATTGGCCGACCCTAATTACACCAGATACCACCCTCTCGACGGCGTTAACTATGCCCGGTGTTCTTTAGACGTAGAATGATGAAGTCTGTTCCGGGTAAGTACCCTTCTAGTCTTGTCACTGTTTTCTTTATCGCCCCCAAATTCGGTTCAAAACACCGAAACAACATTACACAACTGATGCAGCTAGCGTGTTTGGAGCTTTCGTTTTCTTCACTTCGTTTACCCTCTTTCAAACATTATTTTAACTCTCCTGATGTATTCAATAGTGATTACCTTTTTTCATAACCTCATTGTCAACACGCCACCCAATAGACTACCCAAACACTATATGTTCCACCATGTTCCAACTCTTTCACTTCAGTGTTAATGCTATGTTTTATTCCAGATGGCCTCACCCATCTTAAAAGAAGTTTTTGACTACGGGCATAAAACACAAAAGCTCTTTTAGCGTATTTGCCCGGGGCCCAGCAAAGCTTCAGTTCAACGTCGACATCGATGTTATGCTTCGGGATAGACATAGCATTGCGTATAACTCATATTTTTCCCGAAGAATGGATGACAATTGAATGTCCGTTATCGGTGAAATCATACCCCAGAAATGAAAGAACAGTTAACGGTTGCATTTTCGGTTCACTCGGCTTATCAGCACGCTTGTCTGCCTTAAAAGTTAAATTGTTAGAACTGAACTAAAAAAGCGGAGCGCGGGATTCCCGCGCTCCGCCTTTTAAGTACTGTTGTAGAAATGCAACCTGTGACCTTTGAACACTGGTACTCAGGCCATTTATTTATTTATTTGAGTTTAAGGTCACATATTTCTGCAAAATCGTGACAGCAACAGCCAACCGTTTATGCCCATGTTGCTCGGTTTGGGGGACTTTCACCACATTCTACATCACTCATTGGTTACCGGGCCCTATTTAACCACTATTAGCCCTATTAGCGTATTTTCCCGGGTAGGGCCCAGCAAAGCTTCCGTTCGATGGCTTGACTCAGGATCGACATCAAATCGGCTTCCTCATTCGTATATTTTCGAATCGGGTATCTGATGTTTATTTTCATGAAGGGACAATGGTAAATAAATGTCTACTATCGGCGGAATCATGCCACAGACAGGAACAGGGCTCAAAATAAGCGGTGTCGCGTCGCTTTTTGCTATGCAAAACTTGCAAAAAGCTACACAATGTTAAATTATGTATAGCATTTTGCGATACAAGATAATCAACTGCAGCCTATTAGGCTACAGTTGATTATCTTGTATCGCAAAATGTAAATGAAAATTTACAAACAAATTTGAAAACTAGTTCATTGATGCTTTACTTCTGATTGTGGAACATTCCAGGCATAACTCAGATTAACTCTCCATCAAGCATCATTAGCAACTTCATATGTAAGATGAGTTCTGTTGGTTTAAATACTTCCTGTTTTTATAACATTTTGCATAAGATGTCCATTAAAAATAACTACAAGCCCATCAAATTAAAAATCCCAACTTCCGTTTTGAGAACTCTATTAAACAACCAAGACGCCATTTATAACAGTATACAAGTCCATGCAACCCTTAAAGGCAGTTCAGTTAAAAAAACATAGCCAATGTTTCATGTGTTGCAGATCATTTGGAAATGCCCAGAAATGGATGGAAACTAGTCTATCTACTCAGAAGAATTCAATATAAAACAGCATAACATAACTCTGGTATACAAAAATAGCTATGTAATTTTTACAAAATGCTATTCATTTTTTGGAAATGCGTAGCATTTTGCTACGCAAAGAAAAAAAGTTATTTTGAGCACTGGAAAGGAAAGAATAGTGGCCTGTTGTATATTCGGATTATCAGCATGCTTGTCTTCCTTACAAGTTACACAAGTACCTTTAAAGCTGAGCACTAATCGATCACAGACGTTTTCATTAATTTTACTTCATAGTGCGCAACTATATTTTCAAAAAAATGGTGCGCATACGTCGAAGATATAGAGTTGTAATCGTACAATGTAACAAAAGTGGGTACTTACAGACCTATAATCGCTTAAAGACAGGAACCGTAAATAATGCCCCGCGCCCCAAAAGGAATCGAATCGAGTCGCAAAATTTGATTCAAGATTCGATCCGTTTTTCAAATATATGAAGGACGTTCTTTTTATCTCTTTGTCAACAAGGTTATCTTCCCTATTTACCAAAAATAGAAATAGTGTTTTTTTTCAGACACGAGGCAAGGCGTTTTATGGATATAATAATAAGATAGAACACAACTCGGGGGACATAAATCATCGACCCATTTGTGAAGGTTTTCCTGTATTTCATATGCACCCAAATGCAGGAAACATCCCATCTCAGGTCGTTGATTCCCGTCCCCGTACTCCACTCAAAGTTATGTTCTGTATTTATTAGTGTTCATCCGATGATCGGAACCGGCCACCACAATCGGCCGATTGTGGGCAATCGGATGACAACGGCAACGGCTCCTGGAATATCGGTTCAACCGATTGTTGCCAAGCATTTTGAGATGATTCATTAACCGCATTTTATTCTCTTCTGCAATTGTTTAATTGTAAATGTAAAATGATACCATTCAATAAAGTTGAGAAACAACCACAATGTGTATTCTTAATCTCTCTTGACGCCCCGTTACGGGACATACAAGTTAAACAACATACAAAGCTTACAACTGGGCGAAATAGCTAGTTCATACCGGAAAAGTGACGGTTACACTCCATTGACTCAGGCAGAAGTAAAATTACCAGTTCACACGCACTTGGGCGGTAAACGTGGCTCTGAGAGCCACGTTTACCGCCCAAGTGTGCGCGACTGGTAATTTTATTTCGACCCCAGTCAACGAAGTTTAACAACGAAAAATGTTCAGTTTAATGTAGTTCTTTCGAGCCTCGACTTGTCCTAGTGCACGGTATTACAATCGGAATCGGCATCGGAATCGACCGATTGAGAGCTCAAATAACCGGTAATCGGTCAACGATCCTTTTTGGTAATTGGTTGAACACTAGTATTTATACCATGATAAAACTTGGATTAAGTGAATAAAGCAGATATTCTTAAAGAAACATGTCATCTTTGGAGGTCTGATAACATTCCTGCTTGATACAGTTTTAGTGTCGAAGCATTTCATTCACTTCATAACGTCACCCAGACGCGTAATGTCCAATTAAATGTGTTCTTAGATCATGTTCTTAGGCGTAATCCAGATAGCACATATGGTGTATCTAGCCAAACCATCCCTGTACTACATCGCGTAACGTTGAATACTCACAGCAAACGTTGTATAATTTCACCGAGGGTCAATACTACATAATTGAACCTGTTTTCCTATTCATGCATTTTCAGGCAAAATGATTGGCTAAAGTATTTCTTTTCTTTTCTTTTCCTAACACAATGAACCGAACAAAACGCATTTAGGCCACGCCCCCCAATGTCAGTCTTAAAAATTGTTTTTATACGCAATAGGTGATCGTCTGCGTTCATCGTTTTACCCAAATCAAACGTAAACAATGGCCGGTCATAATAATTACGGGAATTTGATTTTGGAGATCTGGATGACATTTTTGGCAAGGAAAACGACTTTGTTACAGAAGAGATGAATATAGATGATTTACCTTTCCTTGATGGAGACTAACACTGTCCTCTGCAACAATTCAACCTCGTGCAAAACATGAACAAAACGCTACATCACTGACGTCAACGGCATCCACAAGCGAAACTCACACTAACAAAACTTTCCAATTTCCAAATAGCCCGAATGAACACTTACTGAGGCAAAGTTCAACCAACTTTATGTCATCTGGGTTTATACCTAGCTCCACATTTACAAACTGTGTTTTCAATTTCTTATGAAATGGTCAGAATCAGAATTAAATTTAACTCAGTGTTGCTTTGAATGACAGCACCCTCCCGTCAAGTGGAAAAGGAGCCTGACTGACGTTTTGTGTGGGCGTGGTCTATGACGCTCCGTTTCACTTACGCATTTCATTAGTCAATAATTTTTTTAATGACACAAGTACATGTTTCAGTGAAATTTATCGTTATTTCAAACAGAATTTTAGAAAACTGTTCCTTTTTTATTCAGTTATCACTTGCAATGGCGGCGCCAGAAATTTTTTTGTGGGGGGGGGGGGGGGGGGCAACTAGGGGGGCAGACTCGCATGAAGGGGGGCAAATACGTAAAGGATCATATCATTACTTTGTTATGAGGTAGTCCAAACTTGGACCCAAAGTCCGTAATATACTTTTTTGGTTTGGTACGTCCTGTGGACGTACCAAACCAAAAAATTATATTACGGACTTTGGGTCCAAGTTTCGACTAAATGTAATGTTAATTAGCGGTCCTCCTTTCAAAAAATCCTGGATCCGCGTCTGGTGGGTCTGTGCGTGAGAGAGAGAGAGAGAGAGAGAGAGAGAGAGAGAGAGAGAGAGAGAGAGAGAGAGAGAGAGAGAGAGAGAGAGAGACTGCATCCGAGTCTTTAAATCTCTACTGCCTGGATGTGTTCATCAGCTAGCCTGAGGCTTTGGGCTAAGTGTGTATGGGAATAAAAAAAGAGAGGGGTGTGTATATGAGAGAGAGAGTGACTGAATGTGTTTGTGTGTGAGGGTGGATGGAAATGCATGCGAGATGGTTGGGGGGGGGGCAACTGAGGGCAAAGCCTTCGTTGGGGGGGGGGGGGGCAAATGCCCTCCCCCCCCCCCCCGTAGCGCCGCCACTGATCACTTGGAAGCATGATGCGACCTGGTTTTTATTTTAACTTCGCAAAGTAGAGAGTGGTTAAATTTATTGCCCCCCCCCCCCCCCAAGTTTAATCATAAGGGGTGATCGTTTGTTTCTGTTTATGTCTTGAGTTATGAACACCAAAAAACAAAGGCCTAATATAGCGTAAATGGGCTATTTACACAGTTTGGCCTTTGGTTTTTGGCGCTCATAACTCAAGAAATAGACAGAAACAAACGATTATTCCTTATAAAACTTTTAACGTTGTATTTTGCAGAATTGTATTTTCTATTTATGGAAATAACTCATTGAAATAAACCATTAGTATTTTCAAAGATGTGTCAATTTGCCAGTTTTTATAGTATTGGCCCCGGATGAATATCTTGTAATAATCAAACTCGGAATAACAATCCATACACACTGTGAAAATGGCCATTTACAATTACACCAGAATGACTGGTAATCAGTATTTCTGGAAATGACTACATATTTTGAACGACCTCGGAGCAAAAACCGAGGAAGTGGAATTTTGTTTATCTTTATTACACCGGAATAGAGTTTAATACAGGGAACGGGAATTTTCGCGATACCTGGGAAATACCTCGACAAGAACCGGTAATCAAAGGTCGTTTATTGTATAGTATTTTTGGTTAGGTCGAATATCGACTTCTTCGCAGTTGCGGTTAGTTTTCAATTCCATTAACGTAATTGTCCAAGTTCGCGGTTCCGAAGGTCAGTCCCTATCTCGAGGAAATCCATAGAACTGAATTGGAGATCTTAGGTTGCCTATCACAGCCTTTGACTTCCGGTTCTGGTCGATGAATTTCACGGCTATCAGCACTGACTTTTAGAAACGAAAAATCAACCTTTGATTACTACTCTGGTTTATGAATTACCCGGGTATCTTGACTGACTTCCAGAAGCCGGAAATTCCGGCTCCTGGGTTTAATCCCTACCCAGCATGCTGCACAGTGGTTACGGGGTGTAGGCAGGCAAATATATTTAACCTTCGGCATGGCATGTGCATGTACTCGTTTAAAACAATCATCTTTTGACATGAACGGTGACATTTTGCAAAAGCAGGATTTGAAGAGTTGAATGCGTGCGTTAAGAAAGAAGTTTGTGTCACTGATTATGAATATGATTAAACCTTAAGCTCTAACAGTCGTTACCGTATAAGTCATATTACTGGCAGCTGTTGCCAGTCCATCTGCAGTATTTTTAACGGTATTTTGTTTACAGTGTAGGTGCCCTCGATTGCACTTGTTAACACCACTTTTATTGTCAAAGCTGCAAACGGTGAGATGAGTTTCACAATTGCACATGTTTACTAGGGTTGTAAATATTTTTGGCAGGTACATGTACTAGACTCTTCAATATAAACAGATAATTTTTATATAATCACCAACGGACGTCACGAAGAAGGGTACGTTCTCCCCAAATAGAACAACATATTGAAGTATATTTGACAACTTGAAGTAATTTCACAACATTGATATGTCATTGTGATGCGCGATCAGTATGTTTTCTTGGGTACAGGAATTCCTTGATCACCCATACCACTTTCTAGTTGACCATTATCCTAAACCGACCAACTACATGCCAATGCAGCTCAAACAAAATAATGTCCTATAGACATTTATAATTTCATTTAACTCCTCACCTAACAAAACGGCCAACCCCACCAGAACTTTAAACATAAACACCATTCAAATTGTGTTATCATTTTCCTTGGAACATGAGGTTTAAGCACAACTGGAATGCTGGACTGTCATCGAGAGACGTCGTCACTTACAATGCCCCCCCCCCCCCTCGCCCCCTACCTTAGATGGCAGCAAGTCAGTCAACGTGGTGAATCCCCCCCCTCATCGATGACGTTTGATGACGGCGATAACTGTCTGTTAGACGCGCTTGCATTGTTGATACCGTGTACCTAGTTTTCGTGCTAGGTACACACCATGACGTTTAATGAAGTGAAAACTGTTACGCTGTGTCATTCACAGCGTAACAGTTTTCACTTCATTAAACGTCATGGTGTGTACCTAGCACGAAAACTAGGTACACGGTATCAACAATGCAAGCGCAGCACTTGTTGTTTGTCAATAATATTTAAAATATGTTGTAAGTATTCAGTGTGTATTGCAGCGAAAAATGAGCACACCATGAACATATTCATTTTTCACAGACATCAATGGATATTCTTCAAAAAGCGATCGGCGATTGAGAGACGTCGAGAAATTAAAAAACCTTCAAGAAATTCTTGTTTGGTGGTGAGCATTGTTTCCTTCTAGCAACCACTACCCCCCCCCCCCCCCTTCCACACACACACATATAGAGGCGGTTGGGATACTCTTCTGTATGTGACCAATAAACGTTCGAGCAATCCAGCTGTATAGAGGTCAGGGGGTTGGAGTAGCTTGAACAACGTTGCATTATATGCTACAAAAAGGTACAGCAGTGAACTGTCTAACAGATGCCTTTCGGTATCTGTTTTCACAATGGACACAAGAGAATATATCTGCAAAAGTGACGCGCATCACGCAGTAAGTTCAGATCGATACCATTGTAAGTTTTCGGTGATTGGGTGTTTTAATTGCAATTGATACACCTTGCAATTAAACCATAAAGACGCATGTAATAAGAGAAACAACGCTGCGAGTGAAAACTTAAGCTTTTTCTCAGTCACAGATAAAATAATTCTGGAAGATACTTAAAAGTAGAAGATATTATTAGTTACCCCGTGTCTGATCACGTGGTACGGGTTTTTACCTACCCGAAGCCAGCCGTATCCCATGTGGCTTCGGGTAGGTAAAAACCCATACCACGTGATCAGACACGGAGTAACGAATTTATGTATTGACTTTCCGTTTTAGAAGTACAATCTATTTCATGTGTGAACACACACAGCATGAGGTCTTTTATCTTCCATTGTTGACCCATACAGGTTTCTGTGGAATTTTTGTGCAAAAGAGTTTTTGGGAAAATATGCCGATATGACTAGTATAAAAAAATTATTGAATTTCTTTTTTTCTTTTTTGTCTCGAAAACATAGCTTATGAACCCCACATTGGAGGGTACTCGACAAGCTCATTCCAATAAGGAGTCATGAGCTATATTTTGGAGATAAAAAATTAAAATATAATACATGTACACTGTAAAACTGGAATGACGCGTCTTCTACGGGGTATGGACAATTTGTAGATTTCGGAACGAGGCTTCCACTGGGTATGGGAAATTTGTCAGTGGCTGGGCGGGCGTATCGTGGGTTTCAATGAATATGGTCTCATACCACGTATCTATCAACCAATCAAATCAAAAAAATCACTTTATTCAATAGATAAAACATTTTCTTCTTTACTGAAGCACTTTCTTCAGAAGACATTTACTCTAGCTACAACTCCAATAACTGAACCTGACGGTGATTTCGAGTCATAGGTATAAAAGAGTTGCATCATTTTTCACCCAAGGTAATGTCAGATCTTCCCAAATTCGATGAGTGTGACACCCTCGACACGACTTTAATTGACACAACACTCGACTCGAATTGAGTCTGTGTACCAGTTTGCAGTCAAAGCCGTTGTATATTACCGATGATTGCTGCGATAAAAAATTCGAGGTTCATTTCTGTCAGAAGTTAACAGATCCTAGAATACAGTTTACACACAATTTTTGTCATGATTGTCACTTTGCTCTTTGACCTCAGCATACAATTTACGCATCCTTGTCGTCATTTACTAACTGTTCTCCATCAGTGTTTGAATTTCTGTTTCTAATATTCGAGGTAAGCTCACTGGAATTGGACCGAGTAATACACATGCACGCCTTAGAATGCGAGTTCCGTTGCAATTCCACCGACTGCTCATGAAGTCATCGGTTTACTTAGCAAATTGAGACGATAACCAGATATCTGCAGAGTAACTCCATTCGACTAAACCGATTCCAATATGTGTGTTGCTCTAACTATCTCATTCCATATAAGCTATTGAAATGGGCCAGAGGGAGCGCGACGTCTCAGTGGCTACGGCATTGAACTTCAAACCGAGAGGTCCACGATTCGATCCCGTCCAGGAGTAACAGCGTTGTATCATTGGGCAAGGCACTTTATCCGGATTGTCCACTCGGAGGCACGGTGACGCTGTGTATTAAGGCGTACTGAACGTCGATGGTGCTCCTGTCTTTAACCATTTACCTAACATGAAAAGCAGACGACACTTGCAAAACAATTTCTTGAGTAACTAATTTTTTTCATTTTTGTCTCAAAAACATAGGTTATGACCCCTCGTTGGAACGAGCTCGACGAGCTCGTTCCAACGAGGGGTCATAACCTATGTTTTTGAGACAAAAAATGAAAAAAATACTGAAAATTAATTGGCGATTTTAGAGAATAGCACTGGCCGGTTTTGGCCGTTTGTTTGGGTAAAGGGTTAACCAATGGTTACCCTGCTTGTGTGGAGTTAGTACGTTGGGGAGTCTGACAGCTGCTCGCCGTTGCTCGGTGGTCCTTTCCGGGTACTCCGGGTACTCCGGGTACTCCGGCTTTCCCCACCCGTAAAACTGTCCGACGCGAGGTGACCCTTGATGTCGAAAGTGTCGTTAAACTCCAAGAAGTAAATAAATAAATAAATAAATAAATAAATAAATAAATAAATAAATAGAAATTGGCCAGAACTTTATACATCTTCAGGTGGTTCTTGAGTACAATGAGAATTTGAAAGTCCTCAAGCGTTTCGTCACATATCAACAGTCAGTTATTCATGAGACATTTTACTGAGGCATATTTTCAAGATCATTTTCATGGTCCTATGTTAAAATGGGTGAACCTATTACGTTATAACACAGAGAGTAAAACCTTTGAACTCTCATGGTATATTCCATGATAGTTCCATTCACACCTTGGACAAATCCATACTCGTTTTAAGGGGGTGTAGACCAATTAATATTTTCAACGTGCAACCCTGCGGCATTCCCGAGCATCTGGTGGGGCAAACTTCAATATTCTTGACGTGTTTCCTAAATAGCAGTCAAGGCAGACCTGAGTATTTTCGTTCTCACACGGCAGATAATTCGATTGCTATCGTGCTATCAAACAAAGTCTTGTTGGCAGATAAAAATATTCCCCAAAAAGGGAACCTAGCCCAGACATATCACGATCACGTTATGGACGTGATGCCGTTATTCCTCGGTCGAAAAGAGTCCTTATTATTTCAAGTCAAACCAAATTATCACATAGTCTGGCCTTTCTCCAGTTCACTAAACATGTGCATTTATTTATTTACTTATTGGTGTTTAAGGTCATATATTTCTGCACTGTGGCTAATCATGACCATGACAGTTTTACGGATGGAGGAAGCCGGAGTACCCGGAGAGAACCACCGAGCAACGGCGAGCAACTGTCAGCTCCCCAACATGTGCATTAAAAGCGGTAGAGCGTGATCACTCATTAATATCCCGGAAATAGTACCAACTGTATGCAGGTGTATTCTTGCATGAAACTCACACCTAAATCGCTGATGATCCGCTTGCTTTTTTGTACTGCACAAAAAATATGACTTTTGAGTTTTTGGACAGTTGATTTAATAAATTAATTTAATTCTCAAAAATATCTACATCATAAGATACTAATTTATGAGCGAACGCGCATGCAAACGATGGCTTTAACTAGTTGAATGCTGGAAAACATCTGTGACCTTTATTAGGAAGTACCAGTGCAAACGATTAAAAGCTTCACACTCTGAGTGAGGAGCGCGACGGCTGGTGATTAGAGCACTGGACTTCAAATCGAAACGGTCCACGGTTCAACCCTGACCAGCGGTAACTGCATTGTGTCTTTGGGCAAGGCACTTCATCCCCTTTGCCCATGGGGAGTCACGATTGCGCTGTGTACTAAGGCGCAATGCACGTCGATGATGCGATTGCCTTCAACCAATGCTAACCCTGCTTTTGTGGAGTTAGTACGATGAGGAGTCTGAAGTTGCTCGCCGCTTATCGGGGATTCCTCTGGGTACTTTGGCCTGCTCCACCCGTAAAACTGACCGACACCACTGGCTGTCGAAAGTATTGTTAAACCCAAATAAATAAATAAATAAATAAATAAATAAATAAATAAATAAATAAATAAATATTCTATGGATATGCTTCATGCTTCCTTTGAAGTGACAAATTTTAATATGTACGTACTTACCTTATTAGAATTGACCTGAGAGTGCCAACAGGCACCCTCCGGTCAATTGTAACTAGCCAAAGACGTGTAAACGAAGTTTCATGCCCCCCCCCCCCCACACCCAAAGAAAAATAGAAAAAAAATCAGAACTCTGCAAGCTGACAACGCAATTCGAAGCTTTTTAGGAAGTGCTGGTTGTTTCTAGATCCATAGGTAGATCGACAATCTGAAAAGAATGAAAAATTAAAATTAAGACATAATTGTGATTTGGGGGGATTTTTAGAAACTTGGCTAAATGTATTCGCCCGAATTCTAAGCACAAATTATATTGATAGATTTTTGCATTATTTAGCTATTGAGCGCGTATGGAACAATTTTCTTGGATCTGGAGTAACATGAACGGGAAAGAAAGTTGAAAAGGGCTATTCTTTAATACTACGTTACAAATGACGTCAGTAACTGTGAAAATCCACACTAGTGTTACCAGGCGATGATTTGATTTAAATATTTTGTCTCATCATTTAATTGTCATTTCAAAAATAGAATATAATAAATCTTTATTCACTGAAACAATATCTTTTCCTTAATTGTTTTGTCATCGTTCACTTAACGTCATTAATATTAGCAGAACTCTTTTTTTCTGGAACGCGCCTAAAGTGAATGATGAATGCATGTCACACTTTGTGATACGCTGACTGATCTCTGTACAATTGGATTACCGGAACGTTACTGAAAAACATCACACGTCAATCTCACCCACTTAAGTTGACGTTAGGTCAAATGGCGCGTTTAACATCCCCTATCTGTGAGGCTTGATGAGGCGAAAGCTGCTACGCGGTGACTGCTTTCACTTCCTCAAACGGCATGGTGTTTACATACCACGAAAACTATTAACACAGCATTAACTTTTCAATATTAGCACCTGTTGCACAAACGTACCTCTAACCTAGCGACTCAGGTATCCGAACACCTTACCCACTCGCTCCCACCTAACGTCATCGAGCGGGACCAATCTGCTTTCCTTGAAACTTTTCATAACACCATAGAGCGCTTTTCCTCCAACGACCTAACCATGTACAAAGCGGTTTTCCTCCAACGACCTAACCATGTACAAGCTCACCAGCAACATGCGTTTCAAGGATGCATTGGCTACAGCAGTACCGGCCCAGGACCGGGACTCTACCTCTGCGTCTACCTCCCCAACCACAGAGGGGATCACACTCCACTCCCCGAGTGATGCAACAAGTAGCTCACCCTCAAATCACACTCACAGGGTGACCCACCTGAGTGACACTCACTGCACAACACCCGATTCGCCTCCGAGAGCAACCAAGCGCCGGAGATTGGGGTTAACCAAAATACCCCCCCCCCCCGGCGGACATCGCGTACTGGCAATGAAGACCCTAAAGCCACAGCCTCCATTCAAACTGACATGATGTTACTATACTTAGTTGGCAACCCTCACGTCCAACCGGACGCACTCCAAGAAGTACCGCCATGACTACGTTGTCAAGGCAACCAGCTACTTATACTACCCCAGTTTGCACTTCAACTTCCTCTGTATTGAGTACTCTTATGACCCCTTGAGCGCAATGACAGTACGGATGATGCCTCACCAGATACCACTCTCATCCAACCGGCACCAACTAGCACTGCATCGACACTGATAGTGCACCCTGGAACCGATGCGTCCGCTGATGTACCAACATCCCATCACCAAACACAATAGTGTCACTAACCTTCTCGCACACCCTACACCAACCAGGGTCTACAACAACCAATCCGGTGGTCACAGGACTCACCACGCTATTTTCTACACGACGCGTGCATAGCCAGACCAAAGGAACTGTTCTACGCAACCTAACCAGTATACTCGGTATGAAACAAGCATGACTAGGCCGTGGCGACCCCACTGACATTACTAACCACCCCACAGTCAACGCCTACCCACACACCCTGACCGCCACACCGCCCAGCGAACCAGAATGAACGTAGAGCGTAACGAACGGCGACGCATTGAACAAAAATCACATCTTACTAGATTGGCTGATATAGCTAGCAAGCATATTACGAACCTCTCAACCTACACCCTCAACACCTCCGAAAAGCTTGTACTAGGCAAGGGATTAAAATTGATACCTACGCCTCACAAACCCACCCGATCCTTCTTCCAGGAAGATATCCAACTGCTCCACAATAGAATGTGGTTGAAAGTTACACATACTGACCATCAGCAGCGATTCATTAACCCTTTCCACAAAAGACCAAAAATCGCACACCGTCACAACCAGTGCATTACAAACAATCGTCTTCCTCGGTGTGAACCCATACCATGAGGGTCGTAAGTACCACGTGAGACACAAATTCGACCCCTCACCCTATCCCCCAAGGGCCTACCCGCACATGCATTAATGGCACTTATGCCATGCCCATCCATGCGTACAACACCCACGGGTACCCAACCCGTCTCGACCAGCATAACGTGCCACAACTTCCCGATCCCCGTCGCAATACGGATGTTTCCACCAACACGCAATTAACACCTGACCCTTCCCATGCAGGTCTTCCGTATTGGGGAGCCGTCATACACGCACCACGACGCCCCTCCCCCACACACTAACTGGAAAGCTACCACGCCCATTCCCGTCGCGCACCCCCAATAGTTGACCACACCTGAAGCATGGTGGCGAATATGGTTGCCACTGTCCCTATATCATCCCCCAAAACACGAAACAATTACGCAAGCACATAATTATCTCTATTTACCCTTTGAACCCTGGTGGTATCGGCAGTTCAGTATCATCAACTGGAAGAGTCTATATTCGTTACATGGAGTAAGACCAATCAATATTGATTGGTTTACCACAGAAATTCACCTACCAAATGTCTACTTAATGAAGTGAGAATATATCACGATCCTGAACCAGAAAAGCCGTATTTCGCATTCAAAGGGTTAATTCCTTGATTATTCAGTCGTTACTGTCATCTTCCGTAGGCTACCTGACTAGGTCAGCTTGCACGATCCTTATTTTCATGCAAATTGGTACCAAACACCTGAACATCGTGAATAAGCAATCTCTCCACTCTTGGTTTCGGTGCTTGCCTTTACAGTTCAAGTATTTTTAACAGAGAACATCGACATGCAATGCAATGGTTCTGATGGAACATGTCAGAACATGATGGACCCTCCTGTATAATCATGAGAGCTGCTGTCGCCAACAGGTTTTCCGTGTGGTAATAGCAAATTTGATCATATAATGTGACGTTTATTGATTCAATGAATGAGATTTTATGACAATAGTAGTAACTACTGCCAAAGTGTTACGGGTGACTGAAGCTAGAGTAATCGAAGAGAATCAATGAACAGCAGTAAGAACCCGTCAAGATTTTGAACCCTTTCCTAGTGGACTAGAAGACAACAGTTGCAAACATGTCTTGAGAAACTAAACATTTCAATTTTGGCAATGTAGCTCTGCTAACTCGTCCAATGAAGGGATATAAGCTATATTTTGGAGAGGAAAACAAATTCGAATGGTGTTTTTTGTATATTTCGCTGGTCTGATATGGCCTCAATTGCAGTGCAAATTCAACGCTATCCCGATACAAAGCAGGCATTGCAAAATATAGTAGATACACCACACGTGGAATCCCACATAGAAGAACATCATGCAAGAAAGCAACTGATTAGTCGTTACGCATCTGACTGACGGTATAACGTCAATGCAATGCTTTGACACAAAACAGCGTCAAACCAAAAAGTAAACAGAAGGCGTAAGATGATATTTTTACTTGAAACTATCAGGTTCATTCACTTATTTCAAGATTAATCGTGGTATTATTATGATCCCCAATGAGTCTGGAGGTGGGATGGGGAAATCTCACCCGAGGGGCAAGATATTTGAACCAGACCCGAGGCTTGCCGAGGGTCTGGTTCAAATATCTTGCCCCGAGGGTGAAATTTCTCCATTCCCACCTTCAGACTCATCGAGGATGCTTTTTCTCCCCACTCACGAGGATTACGTCATTATAGATAATTGGCGGTCACGTGCTGACATACCCATTTTATCAAGTCGTAGACCTTTCGAAAAACGAACAATTTCATCGGAAAGATCGTAAAAAGTTAGGTATAGTATCATAGGTATATACTAAAACATTGATTTGTAACACTGTCCGTTAAGGGGTTAATGAATTTGCGCGTGTCAAACTCTAATGTAAAGGGCATTGTGAGATTATTGATCGATCGATAAATTCGCGCAGTGATATTTTTAAATCAGCAGAGAAACGTGGGGTTGAAACAAATCAACATTGTTGATTTTGAATGGCACGTGAATTACATGCGGGAAATCGTGAAGCCATTTTGTTTATGTGGGATAGAAATATCCCACCCTGCTGTCTCACCCGGGACACGCGTATGTTTCACGTATAGTAGGGGGGGGGGGGGAATGCAGGCCACAGCTCCATTAGAGAACGTTGTGTCCTGCCTTATTTCGTTAGGCAAAGGGTCAACCTACTAACCGAACACATTTAAATAATGGCCCTCCATCGCAGTGGTTGAAGTCATTGTACCATAATATGCCACATGCTTTAACACACAGCTCATTTTCAACCACCGAACTTCCCTTTGCAGCAAAAGCTAAAACCACAGTGACGTGACGAACGGTTTTCATTTTTCGTACTGACGGCAAAAAACTTTTGTCTCCCTTTATTTTTTTTAAATGTCTAAATTTTGTCAATCGTTATAACGCCGCCACTTTGAGATGGACATTCCAAATATATCCAGTACTTTTTGTAATATTTTAGATGACTGAATCAACAATGATCTCATTGTGTGGTGCAGTGCTCAAAAAAACTTTTTTTACTATGCGTAGCAAAATGCTACACATTTCCAAAAAAATGAATAGCATTTTGTAAAAATTGCATAGCTATTTTTGTATACCGGAGTTATGTTATGCTGTTTTGTATTAAATTCTTCCAAGTAGATAGAATAGTTTCCATCCATTTCTGGACATTTCCAAATGATCTGCAACACATGAAACATTTACTATGTTTTTTTTTTAACTGAACCGCCTTTAAGGGTTGCATGGACTTGGATATTTTCAAATGACGTCGTGGTTGTTTAACAGAGTTCTCAAAATGGAAGTTGGGATTTTTAATTTGATGGGCTTGAAGTTATTTTTAATGGACATTTTATGCAAAATGTTGTAAAAACAGGAAGAATTTAAACCAACAGAATTCATCTTACATATGAAGTTGCTAATGATGCTTGATGGAGAGTTAATCTGAGTTATGCCTGGAATGTTTCACAATCAGAAGTAAAGCATCAGTGAACTAGTTTTCAAATTTGTTTGCAAATTTTCATTTACATTTTGCGATACAAGATAAGCAACTGCAGCCTAATAGGCTGCAGCTGATTATCTTGTATCGCAAAATACTATACATAACTGAACATTGTGTAGCTTTTTGCAAGTTTTGCATAGCAAAAAGCGACGCGACACCGCTTATTTTGAGCCCTGGTGTGGTGATGATAACCTACAGACATGCTGACCTTCCAATTACCATGTGTGAACTGAGTGCACCTTACACACTTTGTAAGTTTGAAACTGTGACCGTTTCCTTCCATGCCAATTTATTTAAAAAAAAGAAAATAGCGTATCAACCAGGGGGGTGGGGGGAGGGGGCACCAAAAATTTGCAAGACGTGACGTGGGGGTGGGTGGGTCTCTTGAGTGCGCCAAAAATGTCCATTTCCAACTTGTGCAATTTTTTGAATTTTTTAAAAATATTTCAATATATCAGCTAATAAATACCACCATTTGTGTTGCAAACCTTAAAGATGATGTTGTACATCGCACTCTTAACATAAATACAACGGGCTTTATATGTGAGAATATTGGGCTTAATCTGGGAAAATGTCACACGTTAGTAGGGGGTGGGTGTCTTGTTCGAAATGTAGAAAATGTGCAGACAATATTTTGGGAAAATTCTCTCTGATGCACTAAATTGAACCCAAGTTATTTATTTATTAATAGAATTTGTATGGATTGAAGAGGAAAGTAGCAAACACCTGAGAATACTGACAGAACAATTCAAACGAAAATTTGTCCCTGTATATGTACACCTGCTCTGGCGAAGCCTGATAATTAACATCTTGTCATTTGTAGATTGGGGCCCACAGCAGCCCACAGAGGTTTAAATTGGTGGTACCGGTTTAAGAACATTATGAAATCCCCCTAAAGACAGCTGTGCCTACTAAGTTTATAAGTTTATTTTGGATTTTAATGGGAGAGTGGGGGTGGGTGTCTGAGAATGGTAGTAGAAAATTTGCTCGTAGGGGTGGGTGGGTGTAAAAAGGAGCTGAATGAAAAATAGGACGTCACGTCTTGCAAATTTTTAGTGCCCCCCCCCCCCCCCCCAACGTATCAACTCATGTTTGACGCGTTATAATTGTCTCTTTATTTGTATCAAAAAGATAACCGTATAGACTTTGGCTTCTCTGGTGATATAAAATAGATTATTACTTTCGAAAGTGTGATTTACTGGGATTTCCGGGTTTGATTATAAACGATAACATCACAAGTGAATTATGCAATCAAAAATTGTGTAATGTATCCGTGCGCGCAAACGAAGACGCTTTGTCGTAGATGTAATGGGGACTTCATTGTTTTTTGTTTTTTTTAACCCTTTACCTCATATGAAAAGCAGATGACACTTGCAAAAAAAAAAAAAAAAAAACATCTTGAATAGCTATTATTTTCATTTTGTGTCTCAAAAACATAGGCTATGACCCCTCATTGGAACGAGCTCGACGAGCTCGTTCCAATAAGGGGTCATAACCTATGTTTTTGAGACAAAAAATGAAAAAATAATGAAAATTAATTGGCGATTTTTGAGAATAGAGCTGGCCGTTACGTTAGGTAAAGGGTTAAATAATATAATTATCGTTAATAATGAAAAGTAATAAACAGAGTAATCGCTTGACTGGACTGGTTACGTGAAATAATTCATTCGAGGCGAGGGGCTATATTGTAAAACACTCGTGCGCATACGCGCAATCGTGTTTGTACAACGTCCCTCACCTCTCATGAATTATTTCACCTAACCAGTCCAGTCAAGCGATTACTCTCTATATAATGGGCATTTTCATAAGATTTTCCTCTTGAAGGTACTCTTGCAATGTGATGTAAAATAATCGCACCACGCCCAGGGCAATCCGCGCCAAATTCGAAGAACCAAAGCAAAAAAACCTCCATGTGTTCTAGAACCAGACAATTTCATATAGAGTTGTCTGTCTTGTTTATATGAAAAACTGCCGTTGTCGCGCAACTTAATCCTTTACCTGACGAATCGGACGCATCCACCAGGCGTACAGTACAACCACCGTGGACTGGTCGTAATCTATGCGTTGGAAGTGTTGTTCACGCATGTGTTTATATCGCAGGGTTACGTTGGGTTCTCTACACAGTGAGCCGCGATAAATTGTCAACTCGGGATAAGCTTTTCTCTGTAACCTTTATTTACAACATCATTACTGTCTGATGATTCATATCACGTCTATATATACATACATACATACATCTATTTATTTGTTTGTTTAGACCCTGTAAAAACAGAAAAGAGACGACATCAGTACCCCAAGAAATTGCATGAAGGCAAAATTACCATTATGAACTATAATGGTCTCAAATCAAGAGTCGTCAGTTTATCTGCAACGCGATCAAGCTTAAGGAGCGATCGCGTAGCAGATATGCTCACAACATTTTAGTAATTCAATACACAAGAGTATTTTTGAAAATAAACTTACCAAATCGGTATGACACAGGTCTTCCAGAGCAATAGATTATAAAACAAAGTTGAACAATATTTCCTCCTCAGCCTTCACAACAATAACAAGAAAAACACTGATGTCGAATCGAGGTTCCCTAGAATAGAATTTCCCGCCAGACTCAGGGACGTCGCGACAGGGGTGGGGTGGGGTGGGGTGGGGGTGGGGTGGGGTGGGGGTGAGACTCCCCCCCCAATATTTGTCAAAACCTCAATAGTTGGAAATTCGGAGGGCAAAAATATCAACAGTTAGAAATTTAAAAACTACTGAATATACGGTATAATTCACTAACAAACCTATTTTTCCTACTGGAGAACCATAATAAGGAAATATTCCGACTACCGAGACTTTCGGGTGAAAATCGGGTCAAAGAATTCCGTCTCCACGCGGCCTGCAGTCTGAATGACATCAATTAGAAGAGTCCATAATCACCATTTGGGGTAGACCAATCCATATTTTCAACGTGCAGCCTTTGGGCTGCACGTTGAAAATATCGATTGGTCTACCCTACAAATTCATTGAGCAGCCATTCTACTTTTTAAATGTATGGTGTGTCATGATCCTGGACCGGAAAAACGGTCTTCCGGGTTCAAAGGGTTAATAAAAAAAGTACTTGTTGTCATGTCAAGTGCCTGTAAAATGCTCTAGAAACACAAAACTCCCACTTTCCCAAAGGCGATGTTTCAAATTTGTCCATTAGACAGGAGGCGTACGAGCCACTGGGGACAATTCGGGCAAAGTAAGATATTGAAAATTTGTGATTCATACATAATTTGTACCCATTCCCACACGTTCATACTCCAATAAAGATTATAAAAATTGCATTCAATTCTTAAATATTTTCAACGTGCAGCCTTAGGCTATATTAATTGGTCTACCCCAAATAATGAACACGGACTCTTCCAATTGCTGCCATTGAACTGACATGGAAGCTACAACCAGGGTTCGTATTTATTTATTTATTTATTGGTGCTTTACGCCACATCAGCAGCTAGGGCTATATTGTGGCGAGAAAAGGTTAAAAAGAAAACATGGCAGTAATGAAATATAAAAATTGCATTCAATTCTTAAATATTTTCAACGTGCAGCCTTAGGCTATATTAATTGGTCTACCCCAAATAATGAACACGGACTCTTCCAATTGCTGCCATTGAACTGACATGGAAGCTACAACCAGGGTTCGTATTTATTTATTTATTTATTGGTGCTTTACGCCACATCAGCAGCTAGGGCTATATTGTGGCGAGAAAAGGTTAAAAAGAAAACATGGCAGTAATGAAATACAAAGATGAGTAAAAAACATAAAACAACTATAATAAAAATGACAAAGACAAGGTGGTATGAACAATTGAAATGATGAGTGATGAAACGAAAAATATGAATAGCTCACAAATTAACCTGGTGAGTTTAAGTCTTGAAAACTCTAGTTTAAAATAATAAAAACAATTTTAAAATCTACTAAAAAGGTTGATTGATTTCAAAAATGAGAGAATTTTATTCGGGCTCGTACGATAAAAAAGATCTCTTTGAGATCCTACAGAAAAAATACTGCCCTCTGATATTATTAAAATCAGTACAATGTAAAAGAATGTGTTCCACTGACAACACCTGCTGGCAGGGAACACACTCTGGTCGCACAGTACCCTCCAACAAAAAGGAATGTGTTAGTCGTGTATGACCAATATGACATCGCGTCAAAACTGCAAGATCTATTCTACAAAGGTTACTAGACGTGTAGTGATCTGAAATAGTTGGTCGGAAGCGATAGAGCTTGTTATTTGACGCCCCATCCCAATCCGCCTGCCATACAGATTTGATGTAGTTACTGATATGTGGCTTGAAGTCACTGAAAGGACCACCATCGTTCAAAGGGTTAACCCTTTACCCAACGTAACGGCCAAAACCGGCCAGCGCTATTCTCAAAAATCGCCAATTAATTTTTTAAATATTTTCATTTTTTGTCTCAAAAACATAGGTTATGACCCCTCGTTGGAACGAGCTCGTCGAGCTCGTTCCAACGAGGGGTCATAACCTATGTTTTTGAGACAAAAAATGAAAAAAATTAGTTATTCAAGAATTTTTTTTGCAAGTGTCGTCTGCTTTTCATGTTAGGTAAAGGGTTAAACAATATAACATATATATTCATGATACCCCGGGAGCTTCTGTCAGAATATTCATCATTTTGTACTATAGGTGTCTATGCAAAAAGAGATCAGCACCCCCTTCCCACTCGGCAACAGAAAAACAAAACAATGAGAGAGAGAGTCATTTTCTCCCCCACAGATTCGGCGCGTCTGACTACACCACGGAATTAGTTTGTTTGTGAACGTTATCGACAGTTTATGCGGATAGATGAGGTAAAAAACGTGACACATTCTTCACATTCTAGTGGTCTCATGAAATATAGATATTCATCAGCGTTGCAATGAATATTTTTGTTGGGGAAGTGCACTAAGTGGCGATCGGCGATCATCGTGCAATGGAACATTTTGAAAAACGAGTATCAAATGGAACTCTGTGATAACGTCTGAGAAAATATTATATGAAATTTAGGATGCAAAATGTAATCACTTTTGCACTATTGTATACGAAACAATAGATACAAAATAAATCGATAACGTTGATAGGCATATTTAATTTAATTTAATTTTCCAGATGCACATTATACTTATATATATACCAAGGTTACCTATTCTACTATATCCGAACAGCCTATGATATACATTTTAGCTTTATACACCAACCGTGGTGAACACGCTTGCAGTGGGATTTCAGTAGTTAAAATTTACACCTACAGTGGAACTCAATCCAATTTGACCTTTGGTGACGTCGACCTGAATGCAAACTTGTCTAAATTTATCGCACGTCGCCTCGCGAAGAGTGAAATTAAAGTGACAATTATTTATTACGTTTTTAAATGAGTTTATCCCATAAAATATCCAAAATTAACAAGCATGCATTGTCTGGTGTTAATAAAGCACCCATAACTCGAAACAGTATGTTATGATGTTATTAAAATGAAAGAGGCCCTGTTTCTTTTTCTATTTCGTTTCGTCGGAAGTACCGCCCACCGATGCTCATGTAAACAAAAACAAATTTGCACGTATGTACGGCTGCTGCTCAGTAAAATCGAGAAAAAATAATAGCGACTCTTAATAATCTGACGATCATGGTATAAATAAAATATACCAAAGTAGCTTGGTGTACCAAATGTTCACCACTCGCGGTGAACATTTGGTACACCAAGCTACTACGGATATATTCTATATATACGTAATTCTGTTAATATTGAAAGTTAATATTGATTCCGGCAGAAAACAAACAGCGATAAGCTCGGTGTAACATATAGGGCCTGTAAGGCCAGGACCTTGCGACTGATAGATAGATACTTTAATTTGCAATATATGTGAAAAAAATTATAAAGAATTAACTATGTACTTGTAAATACAGTAATAACAATAAAAAATGTACATGCGAATTTTTAAGTACTGTATGTATATAAATACATATATTATATCTCACGTGACCCTCTAGGTTTCTGATTGGATGAATGCTGCACCCCTATTTCGTGTAGTTTTCATCCACAGAACTGGCCAGGCACTACACCCAGGCACTACACGTTTTCTACTTTTTGCACACTACTATATCAGTTTTCCTTTCATACTGGGCGAATAAAACTAATCAGGCTAAATTTAAAAATCAATTCACAGAGGCACAACATCCACAAAACGACCCGGAAAGAAATCTTTGTAGAAAAATGTATCGCTTTTCCATTGTTGAAGTCACATTTTTCGAGGCGTTCATTTTATTCCTTGAGAAGATGATCCATATCTCGTTTCGAAGAGAATGATCCATACCTGGGTCCAACTTTCATGAGAACGCGTCCGGATATGAAAAAACGTTTGTTTCGCTGCTCATATTATTTCGCTATTTAATTGTATGTTTTGGGCAGTAAAAGAATAAATAATGGAATTCAATTGAATCTTCGGAGTTTGTATCCCCTGCTGACCCATTCGGTAATGTATATGTGTGACAAATGTGTGGAAATTATCAAACTGTGTTGTCAAATTTCGAAAATTTTAGTTTTCATTCGCGAGTTGCGCGATTCTAGAATACACAGTTCCGTTTGGGGGAAATGTTTTGTTTACCCTTGCCGACCGATTCAAAATCTGTCTCCTGCTCATATCAATAATCCAAGTTAGCCCTGTTTTGGAAGAAGAAAATGTTTTTTAAAAACTACATGGTATTTTTTTCTATATAACGCTGGTTGGTAGGGCTGCTACCTTGGTAACAGATTAACAAATCGGACGGATGTTTTTCTTGATGGGTGTTCGATATAATATAAGGATAAGTGCATGCCTTGTCGTTGACTACGCCCATATAGTGCCCAGTGAGGTGGTGTAGTTCCCTCCGCTTCGCGGCGGGAACTACACCACCTCACTGGGCACTATATGGGCGTTGTCAACTCCAAGCCATGCACTATTCCTTAAATATTGCAGGGTGACCATATAGCCAGATTGGCTGTCTTCCTGTGGTCATCCAGATCTGCATGCAGGTTGCTTAGTCTGTGGCTATAAATTCTTAACTGAAGAACACTTTGTGTACATATCGTGAGTCCACATATACTGTTCTAACGTACTTGGATACGAACCACTGGCCATAGATACATGGATGCCCAGTCCACTTGGTATGAGATTATGCTCGAGAAATGTACTCGCCATAAGTTTGTAGAATCGCACAAAATCATGGATACTACAATATGGTTATATAATCACATAATAGTGGACTGGTTACCGTGAAATGCCGAGACTGTTTGATACTCTTTATAGCCGAGGCTATTAAACGTATCAAAATAGTGCTTAGGCGTTTTACAGAAACTACATGCAAACGAGAATATTTATGTTTTAAAACAGCTTACCCAGATACATCGTACACTCTGTAGTACGGATGTATCGGGGTAAGAGAGGACGTCCCATTTTATCAAAGTTTCAAATCGCAAATGGAAGATATTCCCTCAAGTGAAATTCCAAGTTTGTGGGGAGTTGAGCTGTCACCAGTGGCACCTCCCCTGGTTGCGCGCCTCCCCTTCGTGAAGATGGATAAACATTGGAACATTTGATTGTTGGTTACTAAGACGTTTTCTTCATGAGAAGTGGATTCATTGATTTTATCGTATAGTTGATGGGTAGGAGATTTGTAACAATGGAGTTGATAATTTTTTTATGGTGGGGCGAGGGATAATAGCACTCTAAAATTTCCGCCAAAAGTTAACAGAACAATGATTATTTTAAGAGTGTGAGTATCTCTCTTCATTGAGAAAGGTTTTTTTCTTAAATGAGTGTCAAAGGCGAAATAGAAAACAAATACATTTGGTTCTCGAGCAATTAATTTTTCACATCAATGAGGGAGGCTTTTGTTTTTATATTTTTGTGTTTTATAACTTGTAGAATACAAAATATTCTTGGCCAAAAAAAACATGTTCACATGTTCTTGCCTTGTTAAAATTTATGGGAGAGCGCCGTACCGATCCTTACTATGCCCCCTCTCGTTCACATACATTGGCTGCTTCTGTTCAGCCACTCCCTTGACTTCCGTCGTTGAAGGGTCAACCTTTGGGGTCTCCATTGTGTACTCTACCTGTGCCTCCTTACTCAACTCCACTGGTCCCTCCAGTGATTTTACCAGCCGCTCTGTCTCCGCGGCTTGGGCTCGGGTAACCGCCACCGATGCACCTTTGGGCTCTTTCCTCTCCGACCATGTCATGTCGTGTTCTGAACATACCCCGGGTATGTTCCCAAGTACGGGGTCATAGATGGGCGCCTCAATACACGTGGCCTCTAGAAAGGGGTATCCACACTCACCTTCACAATGGGGAACCTCCTAATCGTCCCATATATTAGCACGCACATGTGGTCGTGCCCCGTTAGCTGTCCGTCGCTAACGAGTTCCCTCTTCACCGCCGCGCTACTGCACCCTGTGTCCCGTAGCATACGGACTTCTCGGTCACCCACATACGCTGGGTAAACCGGCATCTCTTCACTTTTACCAAGGGAGGGGTATCCATTGCACAGTCCACTAATTATGGGCAATACCTGCCCCCTTTCCAGCCTGAGCTGCCCAGCTTATAATGTTCGGTGCAGTGGGCTCCTCTCTGGCCCAATTATTTGGCAGAATGCCGCTGTCTGCCTCCTCTCCACAGGCTGTATCGAATTACTTCTCCTGCCACTACTGATCGGGGACGGGCCCCTCCTCCCATTCCTTGCTGGGTACCCGTTTGATCTCCCCGTCATAGCCTTCTGCCAACAGTCTCTGGACAGATGCCTCTTTTTATTACACACAAAACATGTGGTGTCCATGGGTCCTGACCCTCTCTGATTCTCCCTGGAACTTTCCGGCTCGGGGATTGGGTTCCTAACGGGTGCCTTTGCAACCACGTTACTCCCATTCCTGCCCGACCTACCCTGGGTCAGACCACCCCCATGAGCCTCCAAATACTGCTCGGCCATCCAAGTCATTTCCTCTGAGCTACTCGGCTTCCTCTCCTTTACAAACAACGCCATCTCCTGATAAGTAAATCTTTCAGGGAGGGAAATGACTCTTCAATTTCAGATAATTCGACCCATCTGCCGAAATATCGTGTGGCCCTTGACACCAACTGGTACACACCTTCACCCTTCTCAGCCTTACATTCTCTGAATTTCGTCCTGAACCCCTCCTCGGTGAGCTGGTACCTCTTAACTATAGCCTTTTTCAGCTCACAGTAGTCATTAGCTTGGTCAGGGGGCATGCTCACGTATACTTGTAGCGACTTGCCCGCCAGCAGCGGACTAAGACTGACCCCCCAGGCATCATCGGGCCAAGCTGACTTGAAGCAAACCTTTCGAACCACTGCAAGTAAGCGTCAATGTCATCAGTCTGTTCATTGAACTTTGGTGACTGGGGATAAGGTGCCCTCACGTTTCCCACGGGACTTTCTCCACCCTGTCTACCATTAACTCCGGGTAACTGCGCCCTAGCCCTTAACATTTATATTTCCCTCTCATGTTACCTTTCAGCCTCCTCCCGCGCACTTTCGGTTTTTTCGCGTTCTAGCGCAGCTTCTTTTTCAGGTCTTTCGCGCTCAACCTGAATTTTTTTCTCTCTTAGTACTGCCTCTCTATCCCCCTTTTCGCGCTCTTTCTCTCGCTCTGCAGCTCTTTGTGCTGCCTCTCTCTCAGCCCTCTCAACCTCTTTCTCACGTTCGGCTGCCCGTAAGGCAGCCTCCTCGCGCTTCAATGTAACCTGACGCTCTAACTCTGCAGACATTTCTCTCGCCACACGCTTTTGTTCATCTCTCACATTTTTTTGCAATTCACTACCCGCGACGCCCAACCGCTCTCCCATACTAATCAGTTGTTCCAAGCTTGGGGTATCCATTGTTGAGATTTATCACTAAAAATCCTATCAAATAATATTTTTTTGACCTAAAGGGTTTATTATTGCCTATCCCACACTGCGTCCTATTATTACGCAAGAATTTCCACCACCGGTATTTTAAATTCGCCGATCGAATTTAAAAGCTAATTTAACCAATGATTAACCCCTATACAACTTATGAAAATTATTAACATTTCAATGCGGCAACCTGCATGGACATTAAAACTGAAGCATGTATTAAAATTGTCATTGAGGGAGCCTGTTGATTTTGAACTTCTCAATTGTTTCCTTTTAGGAAGATCCTGGTGTCAGCCTCGCCAGATGTCGGAAACCATGTTTTGTCGCTGCTGGAAGAAATAGATTCACGCAGCGTATTCAGCCAAAACTCGAGGAGCGTTGCCTGAATCCGTGTGTGAACGTATGTCTCACCGTGACGAACCCGTCCGTTTCACTTTTGTTGGGGTGGTTCTTATCCTGAAGGGGTTAATAACTTTTCCTCGAAAAGCATAAATCAGCAGGGGTTCACTGAAAACAACAATTTTAATACATATATAAGAAAAATAAATATGATAATTTGTGACTTAAATGGAATCCTGAACAAAAAAATAAGAAACCAAAACGTTAATCACCCCCTACCCACACAGTTTTTGAGTCACTTGCGGGCCCGCATTTTCTGTTGTCGCTGGTTTTTCCCCCTTTTCACTGATACTTCTTCCTTGGTCGCCTCTTCACTTCACTCCTTTCACCGCCGTCGCACGGCCACTAACGTATTGTCACTTTATCGGACGCCTCTGCTCTAACATGTGACGGAATGTCACTCTACTACTGCCGTCGCACGGCCACTAGCTTATTGTCACTTTACTTGACGCTTTTCACACGTTTGTCTCAGAATAATAATGTTCATACAGGCAAAGCCTACTCTGCCTACGTATGGCTTGCCTTTAATTCTAAAACAGGTAATGCCGTTTACCTGAATGCAAATTAGCTCCCTGAGCTCGTGTTTCGTGCTTCTGATCCTATTCTCAAATATGGCCACCGACTTGGCCCGCGACTGCTCCTATTCTAAATATGGGCTCTGTGGCACCCCTGCGTCACAACGTGCCTATACTTTCGCACCGATGCGACATCTCCTCTAAACTATAGCATGGGACCTCCCCACCTACACGCAACGACCTACAGCCTTACACACCTTCAGACTGGAATTGCCTGGAATGAATTTTTCGAGAAATCCCCCGATTTTTATTTAGATAGCCAGAACATTAATTCTCGGTTTAATCGCTTCTCTTGAACTTGGCCGCTTAGATCTATCTTAATTTAATACTCGCTTTAAAGTTCCTTTGAAAGACTCGAATTTTGGTTTCTCCGTGACATCCGGTGACAGGATAGATGCGTAATATGGGTGTGTGTCCAGAACATGTGTGATGCCCTGTTTCCCAATAATTAGCTATTAACTGACCATAATTACATAGGTAACGGTTGCAGGAGAGAATTGGCTTTTACTACCTTGAATAATGTTTTATCTAGACCGCTCATGTTGGTGTTCAACAAATACTCACTGATGAACATTAAATTTCACGCTTTATTACCACCGCTCGAATTATTGAAAAATCGGTTTTCGGGGTCCGTCATATACCTATCTTTACGTTTTATGATTAACCCATTCAGAATGATTATCGAAAATATTTACACTTTTAACTGGTTGAGTGCTGGAAGCCACTATCATGGCTTCAAGGAAAAGTCAGGGCACCATACTAAAGTTTATATATTTTATGTTTGTACTTCACAGCCAACCCCCAAAAATGGTATTTCATCTGTAGATATTTGTTGAATTAAAAATTAGTGGAGAGTGCTTTAGAGCACTCTCCACTAATTTATAATGCAACAAATTTAATGAAACAGCCTATTAGTACCAAAAATAATTTAGCACTCAACCAGTTAAACAAGAAAATTGCAACTTTTAGCTATCACCTTGACAGACTCAAATGCCTTCTCCAGTTCCATTATAGAGAAACAGGAGTTATTTGATATTATTTAATGCAACAGAAAAGATGGAAACAAACAAGAATTGAAAACATTTTGGGAAGTCATTTCACCTAGTGTATGGCAAACATCTTACAATCTCCGTGTATCATACAGAGCATGAACGACAAACCATGTACCGGTATGTGTAAGTATATTGGTAAGAACTTACAAGTGAAGGGTTACACATTCCAACGCGTTCAAGGAAATTTGTGTTCATGTCTTGCACCTGTCACTTCAAATGATGACATAAATGAAGATGGCGTGATCTCGTGGTCACTTGTGTGGTTCAGCAGCCTGCAATGCGTTTTGTTCAATTTTGAGAAAAAAAAAAGGTTAGCCTGAAAATTTTGGATTCGGTTCCGACTTGGAAATTGTGGACCAAAATTTTGTAGAAAAAAAATTTGTTCTTTTTTGTCCGTTTTTGCGATGAAAAAAAAAAAAAATTTAGCCTGAAAATTTTGGGTCAGGTTCAGAAACTCAACATAAATGATCGACATGATGAGGAGCAGTGCATTACATAATTTTTTTCCCCATTGGATTCAAGAAATGCAGGCGGTGGCCATGTTGGATTTTTTTTTACTAACAAAGTTTGAATGCCTCTTTCAGTCATCCACACTAGGCAGTATGCCACAGTGGGGGTATAGCGGGCGACTGACCATCTCTAGTATTTTTTTGTAATTATTTCTTTGCCATCAGTAGTTCATATTCTTGGGTTTTTTTTGTGTTATGCCTCATAATCTACAGAATAGCATGGATGGTGGTGTATTTCATCCCTTGAGTGCAAGAAGGCTTAGCAATGCAAAGCCTTGTTGCAATAAAGGGTCAAATATCTCAATTTTATCAACTTGGGTAAAATATCCGACATAAACCATTTTATTTTTATTTTTCTAAGGTTGCATTGGTTATAAAAGGAGAGCATGCTGCAGCCAGTCAGTGTGATAACCAAAATAATAAATGAAAATATTTGGGGCGTATCTTTTCTGTTCTTAGTCCAGCTACTGTCCTGGGTGTACACCACCCCATCATACACCGTTCAATGCGGCATTAACTAAGATGAATTGGACAGATAGAGAATTTCATTAATTATCAGAATATGTAGTCACCATCCCTTACGTGCCTGAAAGAGCATGTCCCACAGAACTTCCATGTAAGATATCATGACAATTCAAACATCTATATTGGTGGAGTTATATCTTGGTCGAAGTCTCGAAGAGATTAGGGTAATTCTGGATTGCACCCGTCCGTCTGTCTACCCATTGTTCCATCCATTATTCCACCCATCTGTCTGATTATGTTATGTAACTCCACAACTAATAGTTGAATCCATGTTTTATTTCGGAATTATTCTTTGTGCAAGGGACTGGTGGTTATCTTGAAAATTCCAACAATTTGGGTACTCTGTGGATTTTGTACCCATGTAAGCATGCAACGCTCGGGGAGCAGAGGTTCGTGTCTGTTAGAGGTGGGTGTCAAACATTTATGAAAAAAATGGCAGGTATTGGTGGGTGGGTCTTAAAAAAGTAAAAAAAAACAAACAAAAATGCCCAGTTGTGTCTGCAATATTTTCCTCCTCCCCCCCCCCCCCCCCCCCCCCCGTTCCAATGGGGATTTTCACGGAAACAGTTTTTGGCAAAATATGAAAATATATGTTTGTGCCAGTTTCCTCTACTAGCCTGGGATCGCGGTGGCTCAGTGGGGATTGGACTTCAAGCCGAAAGGTTCACGGGTGGATCCCTACCATGGGTAACTGCATTGTATCCTTGGGTAAGGCACTTACTCCCGATTGTCCACGTGGGGTTGGGGCACGCTGGCGCTGGGTACTAAGGCGTACTGAACGTCGACGGTGCACTTGTCTTCAACCAATGATAACCCACCTTTTGCGTTGCGAAATGTGGCAATTGCTCGACACTGCTTGGTGGTTCTTTCCGGGTACACCGATTTCCTCCACCCGTAAAACTGTTCAACACGAGGTGACCCAGTCTGTCGAAAGTATCGTTAAACCCCAATAAGAAAATCTACTAGCCGCGTTAAATAAAGGGTTAAACAGTTCTAAGACCCTTTCATTGAAAACAAATGTCACAGTTAGTAACTGTCAATCATATGTAAGTGATTTATGTTTCAGGAAAGAAATGGCATATATATAATTTATTACCACCACATGGGTTTTCGGAGAAGTCGAGACATCATCTCCAGGCATATGTCGACGAGTCCGTTAGAACGAGTCGATATATGACCCAGACGCACGGTCGAGTTTTCAATACACCATCTTGGAAACCCACTTGGTGGTTGTAACCAATCTATTCTACAGTTTTCTTCCGTTTATTTACTTGTTCGTATATATTTTGGCAATCATTCAGACTCCAGGCAAACCGCGCTGTGTCCTTGGCCAAGATACTTCACCCTCATTGCCCATCTGGGGGCACGGTGACATCGTGGACTAAGGCGTACTGCACGTCGATGGTGCAGTTGTCTTCAACCAATGCTAACCCTGCTTGTGTGGAGTTAGTATGTTGGAGAGCTGATAATTGCTCGCCGTTGCTCGGTGGTTCTCTCCGGGTACTCTGGATTCCTCCACCCGTAAAACTGCCATGGTCATGATTAGCCTTTGTGCAGAAATATGTGACCTTAAACCCAAATAAATAAATAATTCAGACTCCATGAACTTATTTTTTGTGTGAATGAAGATAATGGCGTCATCGTATTGTCTTCTTGCGCTGTACGTGACGTAATTCCCACCCATTGTTCTACATGTATTATAACCGCTGAAGTTTATCGTAGTGTTTCAGCTCTTTTTTTTTTTTATTTTTCGGGCTTAACGCATGGTTGATGTATATAAAAATACCATCATGGAAAGAATTAAAGTCCAATTTATTTCGTTGAGTTGAGGATTTATTTATAATTTCATTGCTGTTATCAAAAATGGCGGCCAGCCTCAACGTGTGCAATCAATTTTCGATGATTGCTGGTAAAACACGTTCGCTTTCTGAATCGGATGATCGCACGTGCAGTTGCTACCCTTAACCCTTTATCTAACACGAAAAGAAGGCGACACTTGCAAACAAAACTCTTAAATTACTATTTTTTTTAAATTTTTGTCTCGAAAACATTGGTTATGACCCCTCATTGGAACGAGCTCGTTCCAATGAGGGGTCATAACCTATGTTTTTGAGACAAAAAATTAAAAAATAATAAAAATTAATTGGCGATTTTTGTGAATAGCGTTGGCCGGTTTTGACAGTTACGTTTGGTAAAGGGTTAACCCTTTACCCAACGAACCGGCCGCATCCGCCCGGGTAATATGCAAATTCAGCAGTTGAAAAAATATTATTTTTCCAGAAATTTCAACAAAACTATATCATCTGACCCCTCGTTGGAACGAGCTCGTTCCAACGAGGGGTCACATGATATGGTTTTGTTGAAATTTTTTGAAAAATTCGAAAAACTGGTATTTAAAATAATAAATTTTGATATCGTCTGCGTTGTGTAAAGGGTTAGAGCAGATTTGTATTTTGTCTAGACGTTTTCAGTTGTATTTCCGGAAATGCGTTCTTTTTGAAAGACAAATTGGGTGAATATAATGCGCTAGACTTTCTGCAATAAATAAAAAAAAGAAGAAAAAAAAGAAAATCCCTCTCCCCCCCCCCCCCCCAAAAAAAAAAAAAAAAAAAAATACAAAACAAAACAAAACAAAACAAATAGAACATTCAACCAAAATACGATAAAAAGAAAACATAAAGAAAATAGAAACACAATTAACAACTAACACCGCCTCTCGAACTACACACTACAATATTATGAAGAGCTTAAATAATCGAGGGTATGACAATATGCAACACAGATTTTGCAAGCCTGCTAGACCTACCAAGACACTGTAGTAACATAGGTACGAAACTGGAGCTGGGTATTCTGCCACTGACGGTAAACATGGTAACTAATTTGGAGAAATACAAGGAGCACGTTGATGCCCTACCAGATGGTCACCTGATAAAGGAAGCCCTAGAGACCCCGGGCCTTCCAGGCGATAATGACATGAACTCCTGGATATACAATCTACACAATTGTAGAAGGCTTATAATGCCAACATCCCCTATGGACAACCCAGCGATGCCAAATGGGAAGTTCTAAACAGCGATGAAGGACGAAACGGTCGAAACAAACTAAGAACGTACAGGCAATTTAAAGAGACATTTGAACTTGAACCATACCGCAATAACTGCCAAATTTCGAAACACCGCCAGGCCCTAACAAGATTTCGTCTAAGCTGTCACAATTTGGGAATCGAGAGAGGCAGATATTATCGCATCCCAGAAGCGCAGCGTCTATGTCAACATTGCGGGGTGGTAGACGATGAGACACACCTCCTCCTCCACCGCACAAAGCTGACAGAAGAGCGCGAGTGCCTACTACAAAAAATCCAAACAAACAAAGAGTACTTCAGCAGCATGACTGATACAGCAAGAGTCAAATATGCTATATGTTTCATGTCATATACCCATGTCTGGGAATGAACGGCAATAAATAAATAAATAATAATGAAAGTTGAAAATTGAAAATAATAATGAAATATATATTAACACGTGACAACACAGAATGCATCAACAACGTTGCACACTTTGTTTCTCACGGTCTTCAAAAAAAGGGGTGTGACAGCCCCAGGTCGATAACAGCATGTCGAGCTAAGTTGAAAGTTTTTTGTACCACCTTATATAAAAATATGATTTGTTTCTCTTCTTTTCCTGAACAACTAAACGTGTAATGTTAATCTTGATGTACATTTGACCATAACGCTGTAGGAGTACAATAAAGAAGTTATTATATTATATCAGGCCTACAACCAGGGTCGGGCATCGGGGGGGGGGGGGGGGGGCGGACCATGTAGGGGGGCTGGGGGGCACCTCCCCAACCTTGACATAATCCCATCATTTTTCCATCCAGAATCATTTTATCCATACCCCCACCCCCCCCCCCCCCCCCCAAGTGACTAAAGTTCACTAATTTGGATACATCTTGCCAAGCACATGTGCGCCGGGCCGACCATGGTTCGGCCTGGCATGGACAAATTTTAAATTTCCTGTCTTCTGAAGGATCAATTCCTGTTTCAACATACCCCAGAAAGTTTTATTTTTTCTGCTCAAATAATAAGATTCATTATTTTAATTTTTTTTATTTCTGTCCCCTAACTTTTGAATTGACCATCCTGAATCATTTCACCCCCCTCCCCCTGCATAGTGACTAAATTCCACTAATTTGGACACACCGTGCAAAACACATGTGCGCCGGGTCGACCATGGTTCGACCCGGCATGGGAAAAATTCAAAATTTTGCTTTAGAAGGCGCAATTTCCTGTCTTCTGAAGGATCAATTCCTACTTCAACATACCCCAAAAAGTTTTATTTTTTCTGCTCAAATAACAAGATTCATTATTTGATTTTTTTTATTTCTGCCCACCAACTTTTGAATTACCATCCTGAATCATTTCACGACCCCCAACCTCCCCCCCCCCCCCCCACCGCCCCTCGTAGTGACTAAGTTCCACTAATTTAGATACACCATGCCAAGCAAATGTGCGCCGGGTCGACCATAGTTCAACCCGGCATGGGAAATTTTTTTAATATTTCCCATTAAAAGGAGCAATTTCCTGTCTTCTGAAGGATCTATTCCTACTTCAACATACCCCAAAATTTGGAATTAAAAAGTGCAATTTCTTGTCTTCCGAAGGATCCATTCCTACTTCAACATACCCCAAACAGTTTTATTTTTTCTGCACAAATAACAAGATTCATTATTTGATTTTTTCATTTCTGTCCACTAACGACCATCCAGAATCATTTACCCCCTGTGTGTTGAATAAACACCTCAAATATAACCATAGAGACTCAGTCATGGGATTATATTCAGTGTAATTACAGGTGTAAATTGACAACTCTGAGTTAATTCACTGGTAGATAAAATGGATCAAAATGGTGAAAATTGAAAAACAGTGTCTGAAATTTTTCTAGGGTGGGGGGGGGCGAAAATGTTTCCAGGGGGGGTCCCCCTCCCCGTTGCAGGCCGGTATTATATTAAATTAAATGAGATAATGATAATAATATTAATACAATTGATAGCCAAAAAATAACTTATTTCAGAAAACCGTTCATATTATTTGGCTATCTTTTCTTTGAAACATACTTTCATAATTTATTTTCCCAGAGCTTCTAAAAATCAGAGAATTCTTCCCTTGGAAGGGACGTGAAGCAATTACTCTGCCAGTTTTCACAATAAACCTTCGCATATCACTTGTCCGTCAATTCATTTTGTATTTGACTGACACCTGTCCAGGGTTCTCAGCACTAATGAAAGGCAAACATCGCCTCCACAGAGAATCATTTAGGAGTCCATTCAGCAGTCATTTAATCGCGTTTAAAAACCGATATTAAATCGCCCCATTAAATATAACTACTATTATTATCAAGTAGTTCTATAGTTAATATTAGTATGACTTTGCACAGTTGGCCGAGCAATAAAGACTATTTGCACCTAAATGTCCTATCCTGTTACATCCCATAACACGACCACCTGCAGGGGATTAAAATTAAAACCATCGTCGCAAAGACACGCAATTTCTACTCCTCGATAAAACGGTATAATTCTATGAAAATATTTTAATATCATTTGATAAGGCGCATATGAATATTATATAGGTTATATCTGCAGTTTTGTAGTTTTATGTTCGGAAACAATTTTTTGTTGTATTTAAACACGAAGCAGGTGGTGACGTTTGAAGCCATAAATGGCGACGCGAGAATTGGAGGTCTGTATATTGCAGCCGAGTAGCAAATTTAGCACAAAATGTTTTTTTCGTAACCCTTCGACATTGTATCTAAAATAAATTGGACCCGCTTCAACGTTGCAGAAAGTGCCGAGTTATGATGCGGAAGGCGGTGACATGGTTGGGGTGGGGGTATTTTACGAGAAACGGCATTGAATAAATGGAAACATAAATCCGGAGAATACTAATTAAAATTTGTATGAATCTTCGAGTTTAACCCCCTCCCCAAGACGACCAGAGGATGTACTGGCATTTGTTTTCTTCAATAACTGAACATTTTCATATACTACTCAAAGTTTTGCTAAGCTCCAAGTATATCCAACTACTACCTGTTTTACGTTTTAGTTGAAATATTGTAAGGGAAAATGTATATATATATATTTATTTAATTATATCTTTAATGATTTAAGTACAGAAATTAAGATTTTATTTGTGTTTGACATTATTTTTTAGCTTTTGAATACGATAACCATGGAAAATGGATATTATTGGTAAAAGAGGAAATTTTTCAATATGCCAAAAAGTTGACGGAGCGAACTGGTATGGGTTCAATATCGAGTATGAGCTCCGTTACTGTTAATTACAGCTCGACAGCGCCTTCTCGTGCTCCTAACCAGGTTCCTGGTGGTCCTTTGTGGGATGTTGTTCCATTCTTGGACCAGCATGACACCAAGCTCCTGGACACTTCTTGGCTGGACTGCACGGGCTGAAATTGCAAGCTGCAACTCATTCCAGACATGTTCGATTGGATTGAGGTCAGGGGATCTTGCTGGCCAGTCCATACGTTCAATCCCCACCCTCTGTCGGTACTCACCGACAGCATGGGCAACATGAGGACAGGCATTATCGTTCATCAGAATGAATCTATCACCCACTTCACCTGCATACAATCTGACGTGGACATCCAGGATCTCATCAATATACCGTTGTGTAGTCAATGTACCACGTTCAAGGACACAGAGCTCTGTACGTCCATCCCAGCTGATGCCGCCACAGACCATGATTGACCCTCCACCATAGCGGTCATGCTCAGCAATGTTGGCTGCATGAAATCGCTCTCCTGGTCTTCTCCATACCATAGAACGCCTATCTGCGTGGTGTAGGCAGAACCTTGACTCATCTGTAAAAAGGACAGGTCGCCAATCTTCTCTGGTCCATCTAACGTGGTCCATGGCCCATTCATATCGTGCCTGGCGGTGTTTCTGGGATAGCGGAATTCGAATAGATGGTCTTCTCGACCAGGCTTCGTGCAACCTTGCCCGGATAGTCTGCGTCAAAACATTTACCCCGGATGCATTCTGAAGGTCACTGCGAAGCTGGGTTGCTGTGGTAAAGCGGTTCCTATGGGCCTGAATGATCAAAAACCGGTCTTCAGCTGCAGATGTTGCCCTGTCTCTGCCACCACCATGCCGTCTTACTGGTGTGCCATACTGCTGATATCTTGCCCAGGCTCTGGTGATCACAGTTTGGTGCACACCAAGGGCTTCACCAACCTGACGATGGGTAGCCCAAATGCTCCACCATCCCTACAGCCCGCCACATTTCTGCTTCAGACAAATGTCTTCTTACATTTGCATTAGCCATATTCAATCATTAAATCACAAGGGTTTGTGTTGAAATGAAGACTGAATACCCTACACATGTCATGTACATGTAGACAGTACACGAAAACATCATGAAAATTAAGGGGTACGTGCTTTCCATGACTGTCACGAAAAGTCTGCCTGTCAAGAGAGCTAAAGTAAACACTGGGGACCATCTCAATACATTCCTCAGTCATATCCACCATAAATATCGCAAATATGTCACAAGCAAATTTCACAATGATGTGTCAAATATTTGGTGCTAAGCAAACTTTGAGTAGTATATCATGCCTCCATATATAGCTTATGACCACTCATTGGAACAAACTCGTGGAGCTCATTTAAATGAACGGTGATAAGGGATGTTTTGGAAGCAAAAACTAAGAAACTTGGGCGACGATTTTTGTGAATCGGGATGGTTGGATATAAAATTTATGTTAGATAAAGGATTTGTTTATTTGCTTGTTTATTGAGGTTTAGCGTCACTTTCGACAATCATAGTCATATCGTGTCGGACACTTTTACGTATGAAGAAAGTCGGAGTACTCGGACTGAACCACCGAGCAACGGCGAACAACTGTCACACTATCCTACTTTCTTACCCAGCATATATATAGACAGTCTTTAGCAGCTGTAGAAGGCAAGTGCATCATCGACGCGCAATACGCCTTAGTACACATCGTCCCTACGCGGACAAACGAGTTTAAGAATATTACCCAAAGACACAACACAGATGATGCGAATCAATATTGAACCGTCGACCTTTCGGTTGAAAGTCCAAAGACCTAACAAAAAGATCCCCTCCCATAGATAACAGGGTTATAGGTTTGGTTGCAAAAAGTATGTTGCATTGGTACAAGATATCCCATTTCCTTTCTTTGTTGTATGAATAAGCAATCTGTAGTTGTGTGAATTGAAAATGACAAATGGATGCCTGGAAATCTCTAGCCTGCTGTGTTGTGTAAAGATTACGCAGGCGCGAAGTTAGGAGTGTTAAAACCACCTGACATAGGGTGCACAATGGCAGCTGTATGCCGAGGCATACCTGAGGTACACAGCACCGACATGGTGAGATTATGGCAGGGGGTCGCCCCCTAAGGGTGCGATCCCCTCCCATACTCTCCCCACCTAGGTGCGTAGCCCCCGCCCATATTCGGAATATTGCCGAACGATCGAGAGAATCTGTCAGAAATGGACATCAATATGACTAGGCTTTTCCGGTCAGAAATGTTTTTCCGACGGCTATTGAAAATTTCCGACGGAGACTGTCATAGGTGGCGGTACTCCACCTAGCACCCTCACTGGCTTTGGCCCTGAGATTACGCCACGAAGGAAAGAAAAATGGTCTGGAAATTCGGAAACTGCTATCAGCTCCATCGAAAAATAAGTTTCATAACCGACCCCATAGCGACTTCCAGAAACTGGAGACAGAGCTTCGCAGCATGCATAATCAATTCATATAATGTGTAGGGTGTGGCGAGGGAGGTGGATAAATAAGTTATTATGCAGTTATTCTCTCGACAAATTTATTATATAACTTTTCTTTTCAAAAGAGGAGCTCTCTCGGTGTGATCTTTGTAACAGATGAGGCATGCTCTCCTTTGAATCACCTTGGGTGTTCCGGGCTTTGAATAATTACCCCAACGAATCCGAAAGATGCGTCAATCTGGGTACTCGAACATTGCAATTGTGTTTGTATATAGACTCATTGGAATAAGACGTTTCTCTTTGGATTATGTTCTTACATTTGAAAATACAGAACTGGTGCCATACCATACTAGGAACTGGGTTCTCAGAGTGAAGTGTTTCTACTGCAGAGTTCAAGACAAAGACTGTTTAGACCGCAGAAATCCGCAAAGGCCGGTTATGTACGCAAGTCGATTAGAATTAAAATTAGAATTTATCATATGACTCGACTGTTTTGTTCACTTTAAAACATTTGATATTTTATTTTCATATTAATCAGTGATAAATAAAGCCTTCCGTCAATTTCATTGGTCAATTTCAAAACTGGACAATTTGATTGGCTAAACAAAATACAGCTGGGTCACATTTGCATAATTTCAGTAGGGAGAATTTACGTTATCTGTCCTATTAAGGGTGGGTTATATTGTATTAATCTTTTACCTACAAGAAAAACGCCATTCATTTTTTTTTATATATTTTCACTTTTTGCTTCCAAAACATAGGTTATGACCCCTCATTGGATCGAGCTCGACGAGCTCGTTCCAATGAGAGGTCATAACCTATGTTTTGGAAGCAAAAAATAAAATTTTTTAGTTATACAAGGATGTTTTTTTCCAAGTGCCGTCTGCAACTCTAGTTAGGTGATGGGTTAAAAAGTCATACTGAGTGGCTAATTTGTGCGTGTGTGTGTCATATGATAAATACAATATGAAATGAGTGTTTTTCTCATATAATATTTATGAAACTCGTCCGAATTTTCCGTTTGGGCTCGCCAGAGGCTCGCCAAAACGGAAAATTCTTAGACTCGTTTCATAAATATTATATGAGAAAACCACTCATTCCATATCCTCTATTTATTGAAGCAACAAATATCTACTTGAGGCAGATTGCCAATTTTACAACAGCATCATTATGGTAATATAATGAAACAATATAATGAAACAATATAAAACGAAATGAATGAACAAAATAATTTGAACAGTGAAGAAACGACTGATACACCCATGATAAGGTATATAATCACACAGTCATACATTAAGAAGGCATCGCAATGATCACCATAAATCATAAATCACTGCGGGACTTCAGATTCCCTTAATATGAAGAAGCGCCGGATTGTGTTACAGATAGGATTGCACAGTTCTGGGACTTTGCTCCTCATAATGTAAACAAAACGCGTGCTTATTGTATCGCTTTTGGAAGTTGCTTGAAACGAGTGCCTGAAATACAGGCTTATCAATTCTTCAACAAAATCTCTACGAAATAGCATATTGCTTGCATATAAAGAAATGAATGTCCTTAATCGCAGATTCTTCTCTTCTGCTTTAACTGCATGTACTCATGAAAAAAGACAATATATTCGAATAACTTCATTTTTTTCATGCACCCTGCGGATTTTCAAGTTCATTCCTTTCCCTCTGTAATATTGGCGCATTCAGAAAGGCTGGGGTGCTGTGAAACTCAGATCCCGATTAGAATTATCATTGGTCTCCAAGTTGAGACATCCACTTTCTCACTACCATAAATATCGTCAGTTTACACTACACTGTTGTTAAAAACGCGACTCTGTGATATGCACGGTCAGACATGGAAAATCGGCTCCACACCAATAGGCGTTCATTCGGAGAGTATTTAATTAAAGTTCTATCATTCGGTCAAAGAGAAGTACTGCAGGAAGTTTTATACTGATACATTGCCAAGGAAAGGCGATTTGTCACTAGATTCCGTTTTTGCGCTCATGACTTGAAGAGATAGAGCGGGGTCCCTGTCAAAAACCGGCACCAATACCCAGAGAACAGAGGCACTGCAAGCAATGTAAGACAAATTCGGTCGAAGATGAACTTCACGATTTCATTGCCTGTTCCAAATACAGCGTTTTTCGAAATGAACTTATGAACTTTGTCCGTAAGCGAATTCCGCACTTCCACCTTCTCCGCCAACTGGACAGATTTGGGTTCCTCTTTGCCTGTGAAGATGTTGAAGTTATTTGCTCGGTCTCTCAGTTGTAACTCATATTCTGGCACACAGAAATCTGTAGTGTGAATAAAGCTAAAAGTAGTCATGATCGTGTTTGTAGTTTCGAACGCTTATCAACCAATACCGATGGTGAAAACTAGATATTCTTCATTGCCCGGGCCCCGGGGCCATGATCATCTTGTTGGTTTACCTTGTCTCACAGGAGTGACGCAATATTGAAGATAAATCTTCTTTAATCTTTTACTTTAATAAGTTGTGTCGTATGGTTAACCCAATACTTATTTTAATTGTTTGCGTGTTTTTATGCATGCCATACCACTTTATTCTTGGTCGTGCAGTAAAGTTTATCTTATCTTATACGACGGCAACTCGCCCGTTTTGGCAAAGCTGTCAAAAAGCGGAATGTTCAAGAACGGAATCAAAGTAGATCTGGAAGCCGATATTCCTTAAACTATTCTTCTATCATCAGGTTTCCTATACAGGAGATCTGATGATAGACGATGATTCAAGAGGAGACACCTGGTAGGGTTTTGAAAACGTCTCGACAATTCGAAAATTTCCGAATCGAATCAAATCGTTAGTCTATTTTCGAATCGAATCGAATAGAATTTTGGAGCTTCGCCCTGTACTTAGAAAGACCCAGTTGGATTTGTAAAGAGAACCCTATGCAATTATTCAGCATTCAACCTTCGGACTGATTACACTGATATACCGCATGAAAATACTTTCTGGCGTACCTCACGCATCATACGAGATGGAATCTTGTTTTCCATAAAGGTGAACACCTCGAGATATTTTTCAATCAAAGGAAAAGAATCTCAAGTGTTGTACTCCAAAAAATAGAGTTTTTGGTTTAACCCTTTACCCAACGCAGACGATATCAAAATTTATTATTTTAAATATCAATTTTTTTAAATTTTTCAAAAAAAGTCAACAAAATCATATCATGTGACCCCTCGTTGGAACGAGCTCGACGAGCTCGTTTCAACGAGGGGTCACATGATATGGTTTTGTTGAAATTTTTTGAAAAATAATATTTTTTCAACTGCTGAATTTGCATACTACTCTTGCGGATGCACGCGATTCGTTGGGTAAAGGGTTAATATTAAAAATCTAGTTCATGGCATTAATCAAGTAGAATAAGTAATAGTTTAGCCTACAAACAGATGGTTGTAGCTTGAAAATATTAACTGATCTACCCAGAAAGTTAATCAAGAACCCCCCCAGTCCATTTATTTATTTTTTATTGGTGTTTAAGGTCACATACTTGTGCACAATGGCTAATCGTGACCGTGACAGTTTTACGGGTGGAGGAAGCCGGAGTACCCGGAGAGAACAACCGAGCACCGACGAGCAACTGTCAGCTCCTCAACATTCTAACTCTGTTCAAGCTCCGCTCAAGCTGGATTACAGCGTTTAAAGACATGTGCACCGTCAAGGTGCAGTACGCCTTAGTACACGGCGTCGTCGTGTCCCCATGTAGGCAACCGAAATAACGTGCCTTGCCCAAGGATACAACGCAGGTCATCCGGACGGGGATCGAACTCGGAACCTCTGGCATTGAAGTCCAACAGTCTACCACTGAACCACCGCGCTCCCCCTCCCAGTCCATATCATAAAACTAAACTGCAATATGCGTTCCAACATTAGAGTTGAAAGGGTCATTTTAAACATCAGTAAACGGAACCGCCAAGAGCCCTTTTCAGAAAATCGCCATTTAAATTAGGTTATATTCTCAAATTTTGTTTCCAAAACATGACACATAACACCACATTGGAACGAGCTCACCGAGATCGTTCCAATGGGTAGGTTGTTTATGCCACGTTTTGAAAGCAAAAAATATTATTATTTGGCTATTTAGGTTAAAATGCGTGTATCGTCTGCTATTCGAGTTTTGTGAATGGTTAAAAGAACTAGTTTACGTGGCTATTTCAATGCATAAGCAGGGACCGACCTGGGCATGCGCCAGTGCGTATTTGGTTCTGAAACATCAGGACCTGGCTCTTAAATCTCAGAAATAGGCTTCTCAGTTGGCGCGTAACTTCTCAGATCATATTTTGATATTCTTTCGATGGATAATCGAGAGAGACACTCTTACATGTATTATATACATGATTATCATTTATCATTGTTGTAGAGTGCTTAAGTTAATACTTCAAGTCTTAATTACCAAGCATTAATCTTCACTGTGGTTTCTAATCAAGTCTTGGCTGCCTAAATAGGCAGCCAAAGACTTGATCAGAAACCACAGTGAAGATTAATGTTTCACTGTGGTTTCTGAAAATGACGAGAGCTATTACATACTTGCAGTGTGTGTTACAAACAGCAGTGTGACTCCGTAAATTGAAATCTGGCGCATGAATTGAAAAAATAGTCTCCGAGGCTAGAGCGTATTTTAAATAGTCCTGATCGGTCCCTGATAAGAAACATCAGTTTAGCAATTACCTTCCACATCAACCGACTAAACGGTTTACGGCAAGTTGTAAAAACACCGTGGAAAACATTTCTCATCATATTATATCTTTAACTCAAAATTTAGTGTAAATTTGAAAATTATATTTGACATGTTTCTTCAAAGGGGCTGTCGAGATTCATCTTGTAAACGATAGGTAATTTTCATGATCCGACGAAATGCCTGCTGGGATCAAACACAGCGCTGACTTATAACTGTAACAAAAAACTCGAAAACGCTCCTTGAATACGAGTTATTTTTGCATTTATTGTCGAACACTGGGGTATAAAATTAATATGTGCATGTCCATTGGTAATAAATGACAAAGTTGAGAAAATGTTTCTTGTAACCTTTGTTCCACTTAACACATTGAAGCCTGAAGTTGAGTGTAGTGTTTTGTATGGCAGGTTCTCGAATATAAGCGGTTCGAGTTACAAAAATCAGGAAATCTACAATAGCCCAAGTGTGTATTGTTAGTTAAGTGTCGTCTGCTTATTTGACCGGCCACACTTCCTCAGATTTGTACGAGTTAACCCTACGAGACAAAGCGCGAGGATGACAACTTTCCCCTCTTTTTAACTACGCTACCAATGGCATAAAAAGGATTTTTATCCGTTTGTCACTCTCCACGAAAAATGAAGCCGTGTTTATTTTTCTAAAATAAAGAGTACTTGCAGGCCCAGATCTAATTTCCAGGAGCATTTTCTCCTGCAGTTTAGTATGTGCATCTGAGTAAAGATTGTCGCGTGGGTGAAAATTCGGCGTATTCTCACATTGCCAGCAGACTGGAGTAAGAAATTTTCACATGTCTGCTATAGTCTGTATTAGTACAAGTGACAGATATTCACAACCTTTGGTTTTCCGTTTCTTATCAGTGGTTACTAACAATCGACGAGAATGAGCTGACAATCATAAATGTGAAAACTTACTTAGTCGTATTCAACTTCCAAGCACAAACATCTATACAATTATTACAAAGATCTGTTTATGTGAGGGCTTCAATTTAAATTTGCGCAGTGCAAACTCTTGCTCTGTCGGTCAAAAATGGAATACATTGGTTAAATTCGAAGTTGCGTTCTGGAAACTGAAAAGTTGATTGTTTTTTTTAAATCATCAATCGTCTCTTTTGAACAACAAGGCGTTATCTGCAATGCCTTAGCATTGCAGATGACGCCCTGTTGCACTGAAGGGACGATTTTTATAAATATATATATATAATTACATTGTTAATGTAGTTATACGTTTTGGGTCCAAATACTCAATTCCCATTGGCCAGCTGGGTGAAAACGTCATAACCAAATGTAATTCATTTTCCAATGCTTACATTTGGTCGAACTTTGACCCGCATTTACGGTAGAGCGCAGTTGACAGAATTCGGGCGATGTTTGGGAGGGTTGTTAACTTTTAGCGCCTCTCGCAGTGATCAACTCCGCTGCTGTTTCTTTGGTGACATTTCCCAACTGCGGCATAAATCCCGTTACTAAAATACTCGTATCCATTTCTGAAGTTGTGAAAGTTAACAATCAGAGTTGTGCGCTTTGTATTTTGTGTGAGGGTGGTTTTTCGCCTCGTTCGTTCGTACATGTTTTATTTTGCCTTTCTGCTTTGTTGTTTGGTAAAATGTAGTTTAAACAGTTACGGAATGTAATTATAAGAATTGAATGCAATCCTTAAATATTAATTAGTATTTCATGTATATAAGCACCATAAAATGTATGTAAAAAGTAATCCCCAGTCCGAGACAGTGCTCAAAATAACTTTTTTTCTTTGCGTAGCAAAATGCTACACATTTCCAAAAAATGAATAGCATTTTGTAAAAATTACATAGCTATTTTTGTGTACCAGAGTTATGTTATGCTGTTTTGTATTGAATTCTTCTAAGTAGATAGAATAGTTTCCATCCAATTGTGGGCATTTCCAAATGATCTGCAACACATGAAGCATTTACTATGTTTTTCTTTAACTGAAATGCCTTTAAGGGTTGCATGGACTTGGATATTTTCAAATGGCGTCTTGGTTGTTTAACAGAGTTCTCAAAATGGAAGTTGGGATTTTTAATTTGATGGGCTTGAAGTTATTTTTAATGGGCATTTTATGCAAAATGTTGTAAAAACAGGAAGAATTTAAACCAATAGAATTCATCTTACATATGAAGTTGCAAATGATGCTTGATGGAGAGTTAATCTGAGTTATGCCTGGCATGTTCCACAATCAGACGTAAAGCATCAGTAAACTAGTTTTCAAATTTGTTTGCAAATTTTCATTCACATTTTGCGATACAAGATAACCAACTGCAGCGTAACAGGCTACAGTTGATTATCTTGTATCGCAAAATGCCATACATAATTGAACATTGTGTAGGTTTTGGCAAGTTTTGCATAGCAAAAAGCGACGCGACACCGCTTATTTTGAGCCCTGGCCTGAAACAAATCCCCACCTACACAGATACCCCATTTTATACTTACTTTGTTCTCTTACATAATTTACAGGGTGAACTGCTTCTGAATTTAGTAGGGAAAAACAGTTGTTGTTTGATGCGCAACCATATGTTTTTACTGTGTCGTAGATTGTTGTTGTGTTTCGTAGAAAAATGTGTACAAAAACAAGGCACGCTTATGTTTCCAGACCACAGGGCCATGAACCTGTCCGATGGGAAGACAATTCGGAACTCGGTTATTACTGTTTAGGTGTGATGTCACATCACTTACCTGGTCGGTTGGTCAAAGAAATTATTTATCTTTAGCTGATTACCGAAAGAGACAACTGGCAGTCAAAGAAATTATTTGTCTTTAGCTGATTATTGAAAGAGACATAGTGGAGGTGGTGTATGACTCCAAATGTCGAACCCGCTATTACATGAAAGCAGATACCCAGTTGTGGTATGAAGTCAATGTTTTATTTCAAGAGTGTCATTTTAGCTTTTAATCAACAAAAAAAAAACCCTCGATGCAGAAGAAAATAAATTTAAAATAGCAAATAGTCAAAGTGATGAAAATGTACACTTAATATTTATATTTATATATTTATTGATGTTTAAGGTCACATATGTCTGCACAATGGCTAACCATGACCGTGACAGTTTTACGGGTGGAGGAAGCCGGAGTACCTGGAGAGAACCACCGAGCAACGGCGAGCAACTGTTAGCTCCCCAACATACCAACTCCACACAAGCAGGGTTTGCATTGGTTGAAGACAGGTGCACCATCGACGTGCATCGACGAGCATCGACGTGCAGAAGGCCTTAGTACACAGCGTCACCGTGCCCCCACGTGGGCAATGGGGGTGAAGTGTCTTGCCCAAGGACACAACGCGGTTGCCGCAGGTGGGATTCGAACCGAGGACCTCTCGGCTTGCAGCCTGCACCTCTACCAACTGAGACACCGCGCCCCAGACTTAATATTTCCAGATATTAAAGGTTAAGTTAAGGCAGAAGAAAGTAGTTGGTTCTCAGACACCTCCCTCGTTGAAATTGAACCCCCTTGTTGAACAGGTTGATTGGCTTTTCATTGTCTTCCAAAATTATGAAATCATGTGCCTTTAAAATGTTACCTTTTTTGCTTGATGCATATTCATTTGTACATGTTTTCAACAAAGCATAATTAAAATACAGCGTTTTGTAAACATAAAGTTTTGCTCTCTTCTACAGAACATATCTCAAAGATTATTGGATGGTATTTATTTTGCGAAAAGGGTACAAGAATATAACTGAACACACTTGTATTTCATATTTCTTTATTAACTGGTTCGGTGCTGGAAGTCCAAATTTGGAAATTATTTTGGGGGCACGGTGGCGCTGTGTACTAAGGCGTACTGCACGTCGATGGTACACTTGTCTTCAATCAATGCTAACCCTGCTTGTATGGTGTTAGTATGCTGGGATGACTGAGAGTTGCTTGCCGCTGCTCGGTGGTTATCTCCGGGTACTCCGGCTTCCTCCACCCGTAAAGCTGTCACGGTCATGGTTAGCCATTGTGCAGAAATATGTGACCTTAAAACACCAATAAATAAATAAATAAATAAATAAATAAATAAATAAATAAATAAATAAATAAGTAAATAAATAAATAATAAAGGCTGTGGATTTGACCCATAAAATCTGTAAAGTGTAATTATTTAGACTTATGTATTTGCCTTGCTAAAATTTATGGGAGAGTGCCCGTGGGCACTCTCCCATAAACTTTAACAAGGCAAGAACATGTGAAAACAATTTTCTGGCCAATAATCATTTAGTATTCTACCAATTATTAAACACAAAAAAATAAAAATAAAAGCCTCCCTCTCTCGATGATTTGAAAAATACAAGTTGCTCGAGAAGAAAATTAATTTTTTATTTGACCTAACAGAACAGATTTATAGTATATATCTATTTCATTCGTTCCACCTTTCCAACACATTTACGTTTAGATCCATTTGAAAAACAACTTTATGGAATACTGCGAGTCTTTCACTTTTGTTCACCTTATTGTTTTGCGCTTCTTTCAACCAATCCACCGAAGCTTGATTCAGAAACTGTACTAAAATCTATGTTTTGATCCATAAATAATACAGACTACTGCTCAAGCACGTCTTCAGCTAATGGACCACCGAAAAGTCTACTGGTGAAAAACAAAGGCTAACGGCTATTATTGGACTTCAGCGGCCCAAAATTAAAATGACTCCCGTCCGGATGTTAACTCCTGGATAGAAAGTCAAATACGAGTGCCCCACCCACCGCCCATCCAAGAGCAGATCAGTTTGCTGCTTGACTGGTGAAGAGAGAAACTTTGATCGAAATGTTTTACAGAAAAGATTAACACTGAACAAAAATGTTCAACGGACTTCCGGTCATCCGGTGCTGCAATTCACTTCTGGGGATGGTGTTTGCTGGGAGAATAATGAGTTTGATGCCCTGCCTAACTTGGCCAATTTGACAGATAGAGGTGTTGTGGAGTACTACCTAATTAACCCTTTACCCAACGCAGTCGATATCAACATTTGTGATTTTAAAAATTATTTTTTCAAATATTTCAAAATATTTCAACAAAACCGTATCATGTGACCCCCTCATTGGAACGAGCTCGACGAGCTCGTTCCAATGAGGGGTCACACGATATAGTTTTGTTGTAATTTTCAGAAAATTAATATTTTTTCAACTGCTGAATTTGCATAGTACGCGCGCGGATGCGGCCGATTCGTTAGGTAAAGGGTTAACAAATATAACACTAACGTCAGAGCGTCTGATACATTCACTTTTTAAAAATTACATAATAGGTGCGATGAAAAAACCCATATCCAAACACTCTCGTATTTTTACACAAGACGTATGCAATTAGGTCACATTCCAAATTAACAAACGACTTTGCAGACCAAACGGCAAACTTTGTCGGAGGGTTAGGGATCTGCGAATCACAAATTTCCTTTGGAATCGAATCTCGAATCGAATCGTGTCTCTGATATCGACATCGAATCGAATCCCGAATCGAATCTTAAAAGACAAGTTATTTCATATTACATCAAACGGAAGTTACGGAACACTGTGATGACCCTTACGCGCCGGAGTGAACACCTTAAACACCAATAACTAAATATTCTCTGTAGCACCGTCGCTGAAACAGCTAGGCCTATTGTCCATAGTTTTAGTTTTTGAAGGCCTAACTTGTTACTATTCACGTTCTTAAGAACGTGAATAGTAACAAGTTAAGCCTTCAAAAACCAAAACTATGGATAACGTTCTGGGCCAAATTCACACCTTAGCTAACACTTAAACATTGTCAATTACTCAAATAAATAGGAATTTAGCCTACATGAATGAATTTTCTAATGACAGTTTTATTCTATTTTTGTTGGAAATGTAACAAATTGAAGTTAGTACGAGAGATTCGAAAAAATCGAATCCTGAGACTGATTCGGGATCGATCTCGAAGCATACGTATGGTATCGATATCGAATCGAATCTCGAATATTTGCAGGACCCTACGGAGGGTAGGAGTAAATATGGGAAGTGGGAGAGAGTAGCGATAAGATGGTCTGAGGCTCGGAATCGATCATATACTCCGAGCTGCAAATCTCAGACCATCTTACCGTCATTCATTGTGATGAATAGCGATAAGATGGTCTGAGGCTCGGAATCGATCATATACTCCGAGCTGCAAATCTCAGACCATCTTACCGTCATTTCATCGCAATAAAATATGTTCCAATACGACGCTACTCATAGCTCAAAATTCACATCCTGAAATGAGATGGGCAATTTTTAAAGATAAGTGGAGTATATAAACCTATCATGTACCCCACGACTTCTCGTAACAAATAATCAATAAATCAGATAAAGATCGAGGTCACTCCATCTTTGTTCAAATCGGAACATCGTCTGCTGCACGTGTGTAAAATCTACACAAATGAAGGGCTTTGAAGCCACAGACTCCGTTGATGTAATAATTGCGAAACGGACTACCTCATTTCAAATATTCCGCGTGGTGACGATAAACGGCGAGACGTACTACTGGCGCCATAGAACAAAAAACATTGCTGTAAGAGGACGACGATGTTATTCCTATTAGAACATAACATTCTCTCTAACTATTTCTATGAACGCAAATACCGTGTGACAGTTCGAGTCAAGGAGACTAAAACATTTAGAAATCCATTGTACAAAACATTTCCAGGTAAACCTGTTCAACACTGATACTACTGAATTGTGTCTCTCATGTCAGTCCAAGGACATAAACGTAATACATGACAACAAATAGCTCCTCAATATCGCTGTAGTTTGTATATCAATTTTGGCTAGCTTGAAAAGAAAAGTCTCATCTTTTCCAAATCCATATGCTTGTCTCAAACATTGCTCACACCACTCCACTGACATGCAAAGAGTTTAAATGCGAAATTTTTAATCCTTTCAACACTGGCGGTATCTTCAATATCACATCAAAGGCTGAAATTGGAAGAGTCTATATTCGGTATAAGGCAGTACACCAATCAATTTTTTCAACGTGCAGCCTTGGGGCTGCACGTTGAAAATATTAATGGTCAACCCCACTCATTCACTTATCAAGGTTTTTATCACGAGCGCCGCGTTAATGTCTGTGGGGTACGTTTTGAAATTTTCATTTGCACTGGGCGGGCTTTTTCGGAGGTCTCATCATTCTTTTCTTGGTATAAACTCGTTATCGTTAGTTTCTGGCCGAAACGTAACTTTTAAGGTATGCGAAGACTGACACGTAACGAACGTTTACGTGCCGTTGGCATGTTGGAAGCAGGCAACAGACAGACTGCAGTGGCTCAAATTCTCAACGTTACTCAATCGGTGATTAGCAGGTTGATGTCACGCAACCCTCAGACAGGCAATGTTGATGACAGACGTGGGTCAGGTCGTCCAAGGGCGACAACTGCTAACCAGGACTACCAGCATTACGTAACCGCTATCAAAGTGCCTCAGAAATTGGACAGCAGGTGCACCGAGCGACAGATATGTGAGTCAGTGGCCATACTATCCGCAATCGCCTACACAGCTGGAATTTGTACGCTCGACGACCTCGAATAATTCCACGTATGGCGTAATTGGTGTGGAGCACGGCAGCGCTGGGACAATCGTTGGTGGAGCAACGTCATGTTTTCCGATGAATCGAGGTTCACTCTCGACTTCCACGACAGGGGAAACAGAGTGTGGCGGCGGCGAAACGAACGATACCATGACGTAACCGTTAGGCAGCACGATCGTTTTGGCGGTGGATCGGTTATGGTATGGAGAGGCATAACCATGACAAGCAGAACAGCATTACATGTCATCCAAGGGCGTGAGTAGGGGGGATGTGAGAGTTTTGGTTCAGTCACAATCGTGTGAGCCAGAAATTTAGGTGAGCCTGAAAAGTTGAGTTATTTTTGTAAAAACCCAAATGTTTCTGGTAAAAAAGTTGATTTTTCCAAAAATAACTCAATTTTCTCCCGAAAACCCTGTTTTGTTCACGGAAAATCTCTAAATTCGAGCATTTCTGGCTCACTTTCGACGGAATTTGTTGAAAACGTCTAAAAAATTCACCGATTTGACAAATTCACTTTTCATACATTTAACGCCGAGTATCTCACAAAAAAAAAATCACTTTTTCACAGACGTAACACGGACTCGGCGATCGGTGCAAATTTTTCCGACATGCCCGGAATGGGATTTTGCTCGTCTTGGGATGTGACAATGAAAAACGAATAGTCTATCCTCTCAGACTGACTTCTCACAAAGAGAGAGAAAAGATTGTTAATTTCTTATTAATTTCCGAGAGAGATAATCAACATTATTGCTGGATTAAAAATATGAGTAGATTGCTGTGAAAGCAGACTACTAAACATAATGGCGGGAGATTTTTCTGTCTCAACTGCATGAATTCGTTTGATCATCAAGAATCGTTGACAAGTCATCAGGAATATTGCAATGAAAAGCCAAGCGTTGCCATCAAAATGCCTAAACCTAATACTTACGTGGACTTTCACAACCACAATAGAAGATTAGAACTGCCATTCATCGTCTATGGTGATTTCGAATGTTTCACCACATAAATGAATTCTTGCCAGCCCGACGAGCGTAGGAGTTACACCAAAAAATATCAGAAGCACGTACCATTGGGCTACTGTTATTACGTGAAATGTTCTTTCGATGATCGAGAATCATCAGGTCCATTCGTCTACACTAAACGTTCGGAATGCGATGACGTGGCTAAAATATTCGTGGAAGAATTAGAATAAAAAATTCAGAAATTATACAAATTTAAAAAATCCAAAGTCATAATCATCACACCAGAGCAACAGGAAGAATACATTAAAACCGCTGAATGTCACATCTGTAGACAACCATTCGATAATAATTGTGAAAATTATAGAAAAGTTAAAGATCACAATCACTACATGGGTCTGTTTCGTGGCACTGCTCACAACAAATGTAATTTAAGATTTTGAGACGCTCAATTCTATCTGGTGATATTTCACAATCTCTTGGGCTACAACAGTCACCTGTTCGTGAAAAATATGGGTGTCAGCGAGGGGGAGTTGAGCTGCATCACGCAAATCAAAAATACATTACCTTCACTAAATGGAAGGTTGTTGATAAAAAGATAGTCGTCGATGGATCGAGTGAGAAAACAACGATTCCCATCCATAGAGAGATATGTTTCATAGACAGTTATAAATTCATGTCGGCCAGTCTCAGGCCTGGCATTCTGAAAAATGCAGGAGGGCAAAAAATCGCTCTCCTCAATCAGCTTAGGAGAGCAATTAGCTTTACACAGCATTTTTAGTATCCAGTTGAACGAACACATTGAAACTGAAACCAACAGACTACATCAGTGATTTTATTAACTTTACTAAGGTGAAGCGAAATCTCTTAGACATCTAGATATCTCACTCAACAACCGAACACACACTTGACAAGACCTGTGTGTGTACCCAGACCTGTTGTCCAAGAAAGTCATACACCTACCACTACCACCTTCAACCCCCCAAGGGGGGTTGAAGGTGGTAGTGGTAGGCGTATGACTTTCTTGGACAACAGGTTTGCTTGAATCTACAGTCACATCCTGGTACAAGTGCTTCAAGTGACAGGATAGTAGTAATGGTAGTATATTATAGTGTCAATATTCCTTGAATAATTACCCCTCAAACTGTGATGTCAGTTGTTGAACTTGAAACTGACAGAAAAAAAAAAATATTGCTGTGACCCATTTTGCTTCAAATGATTGCAACTGTGTTTGGGTATGGTTGCAGCCATTACCTTTTACCACTAAACCACTTTCAAAATGAAATTACGTGATGGTATGTGATGGTATGTGACTACGAAGTTAAATTACATTTTTGCTTTACAACAAAAATTTAATGTGAGCATAATACATGTAATCTCAATCATCCCAGACCAAAATATTTAGGAGGGCAATATTTCGCTCTCCTTAATTCTTTCAGGAGGGCAGTAAGGAGAGCTAAAAAATCGCTCTCCTGAAATTGCCAAGCCTGCAGTCTGGAAAAATTAGTCGATAGTTTGAATAGGGAGAAATTTAAAATCACGAGTAAACATTTTGATCATGGATGACAATTGGTGGACGTCATGTTGAGGAAAGGCGTCTACCCTTACGATTTCGAGAAATTCGACGACACCGCTCTACCTCCTAAAGGAGATTTTTATTCGAAGATTATACCAGTCCCACATTTCCGACGACGATTACGAACATGCGCAAAAAGTGTGGAGATTATTCGACATGAAATCCATGAGAGATAATCACGACCTCTATCTGAAAACCGACGTGCTTCTCTTGGCTGACCTGTTCGAAAATTTTCGACGAGTGTGTCATCGTTGTTACTAACTAGATCCAGCTTGGTATTTAAAAGCACCCGGACTTGCCTGGGATGCTCTTTTGAAGACGACCGAAGTCTGATTGGAATTATTAATGGATGTCGACATGTTGCTCATGTTTGAAAAGGCTGTGAGGGGTGGCATCTCTATGATTTCCACCAGATATGCTAAAGCTAATAATTCTCACATGGGAAAAGACTTCGATGTGGAAAAACATACAGTCAATACATACAGTATTGGGATGCTAATAATTTGTATGGTTGGGCCATGAGTCATCCTTTACCAATCGGAAATTTCAAATGGTTCGAAAAGTTGGAAGAAAAACAAAAAATGGAGACACTATCCTTGTATTCTAGAGGTCGATTTGGAGTATCCGGAAACATCACACGATCTACTCAACGATTATCTGCTGGCTCCCGAACAAATGGAAGTGAACAGCATCGAAAAACTTATTCCCAATTTAAACCACAAATGCAAGTATGTGGTCTATTGCGAAAATCTGAAATGTTACATCGATCATGGGATCAGATTAATTGACGTGCATCGAATCATTCGATTCGACGAGGAGCCTTGGATGAAAAAATACATTGATCTCAACACGAATTTAAGAATGGAGGCTGAGAGTGACTTCAAAAAGATTTCTTCAAACTCATGAACAATTGCGTGTATGGGAAATCTATGGAAAACATTAGGAATAGAACCGACGTTCAACTCGTCACGTCCGAAGAGAGGTCTAGAAAATTAATCTTGAAACACAATTATAAACATAGAATCATATTCGACGAAAATCTGGTGGCCGTACACATGCAAAAGTCACATCTGAAGTTCGACAAACCTTGTTATCTCCGAGCAGTCATCTTAGACATCAGCAAGCAGTTGACGTACGAGTTTCACTACGATTACGTCAAATCCAAATTCGATTCAAAAGCCAAATTATTGTTCACTGACATGGACAGTCTAGCTTATGAGATAGAGACTAGAGATGTCTACGTGGACAGAGTGCTAGACGTGAATGAATGGTTTGACACAAGTAATTATCCCGACGATCACCCATCTAAGGTTCCAATGGGTGTCAATAAAAAGGTGTTGGGTAAATTCAGAGATGAGAGCGGTGGAAGACAGATCACAGAATTCGTGGGTTTGAGACCAAAATTGTCCACTTATCTCCTCGACGGTGAAGAGATCAAGAGATGTAAAGGCATTCAAGCGTGTGTGACGAATAAAAAACATCACTTTTGTTGAGTATAAAGAGGGTCTTTTCGATGGTGTATAAAAATATGACTGCGATTCAAAGCAAAAAGCATGAGATGTACACCAAAAGAAATCAATAGGATTGCGTTGATGTCCAACGATGATAAGAGAATTATATGTGAGGATAAAATAACACTTTCACACTTGGACAGTATTCCACGATAATTCAACAACATAGAGAGGATGAATGCAGTATGACTGAAGACATCGAAATGTTGTAAGTTTAAAAAGACTTGCGAGTTATAAATTAAAAAGAGGAATAAAAAAAAATAATAAATAAAAACCAATGTATCTTACCCGCTTCGGTTGCAGGGAGTCTCATGATGGCTTTGTCGTTTCCTTTTTGAATCAATGTCAGATTGTGTTTGAATCCATAGAGAAGCGTATCATAATCTTCTGCGAATTTGAATATGTGTTTCAGGGGTATCCTGAATGAAAACGTTCCTTTAGGTCTCGACGTCTTGATGACATAGTCAAATCTCATGGAGCCACCGGCATTAGCTGCACTCATGTCTGCGACATTGCCTTTCACCCATAACTGATTGAGTCCTTTAGATTTCGAAAAATCGTCCGGATACATCAAGAGTCCATAGATCGTGCTGGCCTGCCCAAGATGAAACACGGATTTATATTACTGAACAGATGTTTTCGTCTCTCAATAGACCTTCTGCTACATCTAATATATTCGCCATGGTTTTTTTTTTGCTAATTCGTTTGCTTTTTTTATTATAAATTGTTTTTTTTAAATTATTATTTTATTTTTTTTTCCTTACTACATATGCGTAAAAAAAAGTGAAGGGTGTTTTTTTTTTTAAAACACCATCTTCTGCAATTCTTGTTCGTAAAATGTTCCAATGATTTCTCTGCTGCCATCTTCGTCATCCTTTAACACTTCTATTTTGTAAATCACTGGATCTGTGTGAAATATTTCTAACAATTGTAAAGATTTCCTTGGTCCATCAAGGAGTGTAACCTTTTGTGAAGAGTGACTTATAAGAAGTGATTCTCACTCGAGTGTCGACTGCAAATTTCGGTGGTCTAGACACCTTCTTGATCTTAATCCTTTTGGGATAGAGATTCACGAAGACGTGTTTTTCGTTTTGAGGTTCACTAGCTTCTGCAGACATCATCTTGACCGATCTGTATTGCATGTTGTTGTATTCTTCAACCAGTTCATCCAGGAAGTCGATATATTTCTTGGTCTTATTGGTCGTGAAATACTTGTACATTTTTTCCTTCATGGTTCTATTCCAACGTTTGATCACGTGAGCTTTCCCTTCGTTTTTGTTGGAATAGAGGCCAACCAACAGATGAACGTGACCCTTGTCCACCCACAATTTATCCGGTTTTCGAGAAGACGATGTGAATATGCTCTTCAGAGCCTCACCCACGCAAGCTCCCGATTTATTCTTCAGAGGTCTCATCCATCCATATTTCGAAAACACGTCGATGACCCTCATTATGTATTGAATGCCCTCGTTCCATCTCGAATCTGATCCACACCCTTCACGAACACACTTCTTCTTCGAAATTTATGCGTGACAGGTTTGTGTAGTTTGTTCACTAATTTATTCATTAATAATTTTTTCTGGACACTTTTTTTTATCACCCCATCCGAATCGACGTTTGGTACCGATCACTTTACCGACCAGTGAACATTCGATTCTCTCTCTCTTAGTGGGATTCGGCATATTTTTCAGTGTCGTCAACATGTTTTTCCCGCAGATTTGATTATGAGTCTTGACATCAGGATGTTTAGCGTAGCACAGATCATGAGCATAAGCAGCCGAATCCACCCTATTAATGGGTTTGCTCCAAGATTTAGGAGTCACATCTCGATTCAGTCTCTTATTTAATTTCATGCCAGGTCCCGTGAATTGATGTCCTGGCAGATGCATTTCGAAGGGTAGATTATTAATCATTTTATTCGTCAGGCCGGCACCACATTTGACAAATTGCATCTTGCTCGAACTGCACACTTTACATGTTCTGCGAAGCATGGGACTTTTATTTTTTGTCAGTACTTTTTTAACGTTTACTGTATCGGTAACTCTCTTGCATTTGATGCAATACATTTTTTTTTCATATATATTTAATTATTTATTTTTTCGTATTTTTAAAAAAAAATATATTAAGAGGCATCTTTCATGCAAGATGCGAGGAAGTCATTCATTCATGCAGATCACGTAAGCTCTGCGCAGTGCCCTTCGAAGAAACCAAGCTCTGGATTCTATGGAATCATTCGTTTTACACATAATAATTATTATATATATAAAAAAAATATTTTTTTTTATATTCTTATTATTTTTTTTTTGTATTATTTGTTTCGTATTATTTTTTTTCTTTTCCTTTTTATATATTACGTTTTTTTATAACAACACATTCTATTCATCACATCATCAACTGAATGAAAGAATACTTCTCGTCTATTATGATCGCACATATTATAGGAAAGAGATGACATTTTTTTTGAAAGAAAGATTTTATGCTTTTCGTATTTCGATAAAACCATTTTTTTTCATTGTCATCATCGTCGTCGTCGTTAGAATGATATGGGAAGTAATCCATAATGATTTTTCACCTTTTAACAAATTCGATCCACGATCTATTTGACATGAATGAGTGTAATCTGCGAATATATTTGACACACAGGCAAATGGATTTTTCAATATTTTCATCACCACCACCACGATTGAATACATTAACTGCACTTTTCAGGCAATAAATAATGTAAGGATATTTTGCATAATTGTAACATTGTACAATTTTCACTTCATATTTTAAACGATCTAGGATATCTATAATCGATTTTGCCGTTCTGATTAGTGAATGTGGTTTCGATGCTATACAACATGTCCAGAATCACGGGTAGATAGACAAGATTTCAAGGTCGCTACACGATTCTATAGCCCTGTGAAACGTCTGGAAAGAACGAGTAGATCGTAAGCAGAACACTACCATTGACGTAACTTCCTGCAATCACATTGACATTCACTAAAATACTATTGACCATGAGAATGTCGATCATATTTTTGGATGTTGCGTGACCTCGATACATCTTTCGATTGAATCCCAACATCTTACTATCGAATCTTCTGAAATAAAATCCACTTGAAAATTATCACCCAAGTCTAATATCATCTGTAGAGTACTCGTATTGGGAGTGAGTCTTATCATCTTGCTTCCATGACCGTCGGTCTTCAGTCTCGTCTGGATGTGATGGTTCTGATCATCTATGTCATAACTCCCTTTGGGAATTCGAGTCTCAAACCAATCCACTCCGTTGGAATATTTGAATGTGTTATTCTTTTCGGTGATGTTTGGAAATGAACAGTAAGTCTTGAGATTAACCAATGCTATCTCGTATCTCTTTTCCTTCTTCAATTCGATAGAAGGTTCGAATTTCCTCGTGAATCGAGTCATGTCATGACTCACTATGATTTGAAAGGACTATTTCGCAGCCGTATTCTCGACTATCTGTTCTAATAGATGTTCTGACATTTTTTTTTATTTATTATTTATATATTTTTATATTTTATCGATATTTTCTTTTTTTTCTTTTTTTTCTTCTCTATTATTATCGGAAATATAAAAAAAAAATCGTCGAATCTGCTTTGATATTTTCCGTTGTTAAATTCGATAGTCAAATCAATCGCCACGAAATTGTGAAGTCCTTTGTCCCACATCTTCTTACAAAATCTCCTGAATTCCCTTCTCATATAGTTTGCCACGTAATCTCCATAGATGTGATTGAGATTCTTGAGATCCTGACAAAAGAGACACAGAAAATTAGCATTCTCCCTTATCGTCTGTCTGGGCAGTCGAAAATAATTCTGAGACAGATAGTCACAATCCACGTTGCTGTGACATCCTCGAACGTAATATGATTCACATCGATTCAGTCTCTTCAACAGCAGATCGTCGAAGATCATGAGATTCTTATTCTCCGACTTCAACTGTCTGGGGTTGGGAACGTCGTCGGCATTCTCGTAAAACAGACATTCCACATTCGAACACTCAGCATTTCTCCTACTCAATTCTCTCGCCGCCCCTTCCAATATATTCGAAGTCTCGTGTCCTTCGAATTCGTCTCGATTGTCGAAAATTCCCGACATGACGTCCTTGGGTAATTTATGATTCATGCACTCTCGAAGCAATCTGTATTCCGGTTGAAAGAGACTCTTGCCAAAAACGAATAATCTGTCATAATCCAACCAGTTGGATCACAACAATAGATTCATCAAGAGATTGGTCTTTCCGCAATTCGATTTTCCCACTATCAGACCTCGTATGCTCTTGGGAAAGAACTTGTCATTCGACCTCTTGGTTGTCGCATCATTCCAAGACATGTCTTTGATATCCATTTTCTATTCTCCAGTTTTTTGAAACTATGTTTTAATTTCAGTTTTGAACTATGTTTTTTTTCTATTTTTTTATTTTTAATTCCTATTTTTATATATATTATTTACAAAAAGGTTTTTTTTTTATTTAAAAATCACTTTCAATCCCGATCCTTTCATCATTTTAGCTAAGCCTTGTATCTGTACAATGTCAGAGAAGTCTTGCCAATGTCTCAGTTCGATTCTCGATCATTTGGCAGGTGGTGGTGATGGAGTTATACATTTATTAATCAACGTGTCGGCACCTCTCTTGCTAGCTTCTGAAGCTATTCTACTGCTCGCTTCGGTCATAGCTTTCTTACCCGCATCGATCACCATCTTCTTTCCAATTTTGAGGCGATCTGTTTTGCGACATCGCCAGTGAATTTACGAGTTAAAAATCGCATCATCGCATGCACGATGCCCGATCCACCGTAGACGTAAGATCTAGCGTATCCCCTGTTATTTATCACTAACATTTTTTTTTGTTTAAATTCGTTTTTTATTATTATTTTTTGAATATATATATATATGTTTTTTTTTATTTACTTAATTTTTTTTTTCTCTTACTATTTTATTATTTCAAACGATTCATCAACTCTTTATAATCCTTCCTAGTCAAGACCTTTTGCCTCAACAATTCGTCGCACATGCTCACTATCTCGTTATCCACACCAGTGTTACCAGCCTCTCTGCTAGCCATCAACAACCTCAATCTCTCTGACAGGGCATAGGGATAGCATGGAAGAAATATTGTATCGGTCATTCCCTTTCCAATCATCGATCTCACGAATTGCTCAATCTCCTTCCATATAGGTTCCACCACATGCTTCCACTTATAACCTCTCCTGTCCTTCGATCTCGTCTCTTTGGGAATGTTGTTCTTCTTCATTGCGTGGGCCTGAACCAGAATATGTCTGCAATTTTGGTAATCCTCATCAATGTAATCTCTGTGTTTCTTGTGAGTGAGCAGACTATACAGTCCGTTGGTCATTTCGTATCTGTTCGAACCAACGATCAAATAATCGCCTTTGCGCGATATTTCCGTGTCACCCACGAAATTTTACCATCATCGTAATGAAATCCGTACATCAGATCTTTTTCACTACTACTACTATCATTGTCAGATTTGATGCTGCTAACAATGCTAGAAGCGTCGCTACTATCAACGCTACTTGGATCGGTCACGATTCCCATCGGAGTAGCGTCACTATAAACGCTATTTGAATCGGTCTTGATTCCCATCGCAGTGTAATCGGACAAGTTCCTGGCACAAAACTATCGGGAAGTGAAGAACCTTCTTTTATGGGTCTCAATTCCTCGACGATCTCCTTCCGGCTCGTTCCTGAACCTCGGTGGCGGGTCTGAACAACTTGGTCGTCTCTCTCGTCTCAAAACCGTCTCTCCCAATCGCCTGGTCCTATCCTGCGCCTGAATATTCTCCTTACTTCGTATTAATTCACGAACCTGCTCGTCCCTTCGCTTCGAATCTTCGATGTGTAGAAATATTGTTTCATTTATTTATTTTATTTTTTTTCTTTAATGAAAAACAGTTATGTTTTGTTTTCTTATTTTTTTTTTTGAATGTTGTTTTAATATATATATATCACAATCGTGCAAAATCTCTTTCCGGGCATGTCGAAAAAATTCGCACAGATCGCCGAGTCCGTGTTACGTCTGTGAAAAAGTGAATTTTTTTCGCGAGAGACTCGGCGTTAAATTTATGAAAAGTGAATTTGTCATATCGGTGAATATTTTAGACGTTTTCAACAAATTCCGTCGAAAGTGAGCCAGAAATGCTTGAATTTAAAAAGTTTCCGTGAAAAACCCAGGGTTTTCGGAGAAAAATTGACTTATTTGGGGGAAAATCAACTTTTGTCCCAGAAAAATTTGGGTTTTTCCGAAAATAACTCAATTTTTCTGGCTCACCTAAATTTCTGGCTCACACGATTGTGACTGAGCCAAAACTCTCACATCCCCCCTATTGGCGTGTCAAAGGGCAGTACTACCGTGACAGCATGTTAGCAGCTCATGTGGTGCCATTTGCGCGACGTCACGGCCGTCGATTCATTTTCGAAGATGACAGGGCATGAGCACACAAGGCCCGTGTCGCTACAGAGTTCCTCCAGGAGCAGAACATCACTACACTGCCTTGGCCAGTGTCAAGGTGATAGCTAAAAGTTGCAATTTTCTTCGATAAAAGTGTAAATATTTTCGATAATATTTCTGCCTGGGTTAAATGTAAAGCAAGATAGATATGTGACGGACCCCGAAAACAGGCTTGTCAAACTGACGTTAATTCAACAGATTCTAAATGAAGTATGAAATTTATTGTCCATTATGGCGCACGTGTTCAACGCCATATGGGCTTCTGATAACAGATCAATAGTAAGAGACAATATTCTCTTCTGTAATAATTATCTGGGTAATTAAAGCCAGTTAAAATCAAATGGTAGAATACAGTGCATCACATATGTTCCGGACACACACCCATATTACGCATCTATCCTGTCTCCGAAACGTCAAAAGATACCAAAATGCGAGTCTTTCAAAGGAACTTTAAAGCGAGTGTTAAATTAAGATAGATGCAAGTTCAAGAGAAGCGATTAACTGAGAATAAATGTTCTAGCTATCTGAATAAAAATCGGTGGATTTCTCGAAAAATTCATTCCAGCCAATTCCAGTCGGAAGGTGTGTAAGGCTGTGGGTCGTTGCGAGGCAGTTGGCCTGAGGGCATTCAGAGAAGGTCCGAATTTAGCCTTGGCCGTCGAGGGTCATAGGCACCGAGATTGAAAGTCCGCGTATTGTCGTAACCCTGTGAGGGTTGTAAGGAACCGATAGTAGTTTGTTAACGGTTGCGAACCGTCGTGGCATAGTAGCCAAAGAAAAATCTGTAACGTTGAGGTCTAGAAACCGTATTAAGAGCTTGAGTAAGCGCTTGAATAGCTCGCGAGATAGGATAGTTTTAGGCGGTGCGAGAATTGGCGATCTTGAGAACACTTTGCAGAATATTATTATGTAAGCTTTGTTAAGTATATATCTGAAGGCGAAGAATAACTTAACCCCGTGAGAGCCAGGCAAGGCGCAAAGTGATCGTGAACTGTGGTAGACGCCGATTGAATTGTGATTGAACCTTGAGAACGCTGATAGAGTCACACAAGCAGAGCATTATATGAGTTAAGCCCGATTGACGGCGAAGTTAACCCTGCGAGGAGGAAGCAACGAGAAGTGAATAGACACTTTGTATTTGTCACAAACCGTGAGAGGATGAAGATGATGTGAGGTTGATCCAGCGGACACAGCTAGCTGTGGGAGACGTCAAGGGCCATAAAGAATAAACTTTTATTCGCGTAATTAGTGTATTCTTATGGATAATTTTGTGAGTAATTTGTTTAATATTATATTTCTTCGTACATGTAAATAAATAATCTTTTCAGTGAATTATCGTTGATCACCCTTTGGCGTTGTAAGCCACAGGCACCTTCAGGAATCCTAAAAGTCCCAAGCGGATAGGGCATTGATAAGGGGGCAAGGTTTACGTTCGAACTGGGGTTCAGACGACAGTCACTGGCTGTCGGCTGAGCTCTAATAAGAAAATAAATTTTCCTCCATCACTTAACCCCTGTAATACTGCGACACAAAGTACTGAGTCCAGACCTTCCACCTATCGATCACGTCTGGGATACGCTTGGCAGGCGCCTACGACAACGCCAAAACCCCTACCAATGTTCAGGAACTCGCCGCTGCACTGCAGGCAGAATGGAATAACATCAGTCAAGCTGATATTGGACGTTTGGTGAGGAGTATGCCACGTCGGATCTGCCCTTGTCTCACGAACCGAGGAGGATTTACAAGGTATTGAGGTCTTGGACTGAATGTGGTAAATTCTCTGACTGACCGCCCATGTCTTCTACAGCAAAGTGCGTGGACTGTGCGATTGTCAGACACACAACTATCGCTGAAATCATTCACCAGATGTCACAGTGCAATGCCTCAACTGTCTTTTTCATGAAAATATAAATATATTTCTTCAAATACCTCAATTTTATCAAATATCCCCAACTTTTTTTGAATAGTATATACTGTCAAGATCTATTCGAGATTGATATGTGGCCATATACAAAATTGTATATTTCTTTTGCTTTATTGATGCACGGGTAAACTATTAATTAAACATCGCCTCGAGGAATTGCCTGTTTACCCATGCCACAGCAGGAGTGTCGACTGCAAGTGAAAGTTGCTACGCACTGGATGCTTGGAAACAGCAAATTGAAAATAAGTTGTAGAGCTGGGCAACGACAGCAGACGACACCAAGTAGAAAACGCGGGGACTCCGAAGAGAATTTTAACATTCGGGTAGGGGATAAAATTATGGTGATTTTCGTTGTGTATAATTATATTTTCATAGACCATTCCTGCGGCCATGTGAATAAATCTTGTTTTATTATCATTATTATTATCGTTAAATTATATTCAGATGATACCTGTTGGTTATCTTTTTAATTATTAAATCAGTGATACCTCCAGATGACGAATCTACCCTAAAATACAGCGATGTGGTGAGCCGGATGTTCACGCAATGGCCCAGTGGCGCTCTCTGAATATGGCCGAGCTCTAGCATGATCTTAAATCTGTCATCTTCACTCCAAAGTGTTGATAAAATCTGGAGAAGGCTACCCGAGTTCTTTTAAAAAGCTGACAATTTGAAAAGCAAAAATCGACAAGATCAAGGAAATAATTTATATGCATGCCATTGTTGCTTCAGTATATTCTTCACGTAGTTTGCCTTTAAATAAGCTCTGTCAAACATGAATGAATTGGTTATATTCCTAGTTGCATTAAGAGAAAAATGCTAGTTGACACTTTGGTATCCGGTGTGCAGATGCTTGACGTGTATAAGAGTATAAGAGAACGGAATGGGAGTGTGTGTGTGTGTGCTGGGGGGGGGGGGGGGTAAGGAAGAACTGTACCAGGAAGACTGTCGTCGTGTCTTAATGACCAACGCAGCCCAACTCAATATTTGAGTAACTGTTTTTTTTAACCCTTTACCTACCACGAAAGGCAGACGACACTTGGAAATACAATTCTTGAACAACTAATTGTTTTCATTTTTGGCTCAAAAACATAGGTTATGACCCCTTAGTGGAACGAGCTCAACGAGCTCGTTCCAATGAGGGGCCATAAGCTATGGTTCGGACACAAAAACTGAAAAAAAAAATAATGAAAATTGAAGGGTGATTTCAGTAAAGAGCGTTGACTGGTTTTGGTCGTTACGTTGGGTAAAGGGTTAATATAGCTTTCTTACAAATCTACTTTGAAAACAAAAAAGTGCTAATCTAAAATAATGCCGGGTTTTTATTTTGTATTTCTCATTTTTCAGAAATCTAAAATTTATCATTAATTTGGGAAAAAAAGGTGCTATCGATGTTGGAATGGAGGCATATATTTTATTTTATTTTTTTAAAAATTTTTTTCAAAGAAGTAAACTAGCTTGCAATTCGGAACAAAATTTATGTAGTCCCAAGACACAGGAACCGTGCAGTTGATTGTCTGTACAGACATGGTACATGTACAGGTACAGACATACTGATCAACATATTTAAATAAAAAAAACATAGTTTTGTTTTATTTCAGTTTAATAATGTACAAACCATTCATCTTGGAAATGTCTAAGTTTCTAAAGCAACTAGAATTCCAGTTTCTGTACTGTTGAAACTTGGAATAATCTTTTTTTTCTGTTCCCCGTTCTGATTATAGAGAACGTAATTCCATTTTTTATCAGTAGTAGAATGTTCCCATAATGTAACTACAAATTCAACCATGTTTGACGACAGAGTACAATGATATCTGTGAAATTGGACTGAATTGGCTAAATTCCTAGTTGCATTATGGAAAAGCTTAGCGATATAAATTTTAAAATTTCGACAGTATGAAGAGGGTTAAATGCGAGGAACATCTTTTTTTTCAGTTCCGACAAATAGCAAATACACAGAACGACATACGCGTGTGTCGTTCTGTGTTTATCATACGCCCTCGCGTCTACAAAAAACAGTTATTAGAAGGACAAACAGCAATTCAGTGATCTTTGTCCCTAAAAGCAAGGACAACATAAACATATTACTGTAGCGGTATAATTGCTCTTTTAACCCTTTGAAAATTGGTGGTATCTGGTATGTCAGTTCAATGGCGAATTCGTCGAAGCTCGGTGGTTCTCTTTGGGTACGCCAGTAGTATGTCTCGGGCTTTTCACCCCTCATTTGGATGACCTCGGTGGATGACCTCGGAAGTGACGTCATGTCACGTGACCTAGTGGCGCCATGTTGTGTTGTCATGGTAACCCGCGTGAGCGGCCATGTTGTGACGTCATCTCCATAGTGATACGCGATGTGAGTGCGCATGCGCAGCGCGTGTTGTTAGGGTGATACGTGTTTCCGTCGTCCATTTTGTATACTGGAGGCCGCCATCTTGGTTTCTTTGGTAGCACGTGATTGCTATGTTACGGAATTTTTCTGCAATAAGACGGGGTATGTTCAGAGGGTATGTTCGATTGAATCGGAGTAAATGTAATTACCACAAACAACCCGACAATCCTTCCAAATCACCAAAATCCACCCCAACTTTTACTATTTCGAATTCTTTCAGAATTCTCTGCTTCTATCTATATATGCAACAGTTTTCGTCTATCTGGCCCTGTTCCTTTGTTCTAGAGTATACTCCAGTAGCGTAGAAGAGCCTATTAGTTGGAACAGTTTTGCTTATTATTACTATATTTAGCTTTTCTGGTCTATTCTTGTTAGTTCTAACCCTATTTCAAGTACTCTTGTTGTTTCATTTATCTAGATTATAACGAACCAATCAGATTGCTTGATTTCCCATAATCTGTATACAGAGTTATCGCCCCTGTGTATAATAAAAGCCTATATCCAATGGCCATATCCCATAGAATCCCATTTTTGGGAAACACCCGTGGCTATGGAATCCCTTTTTGTCGTATGAGGCCATGAGGGCTATGTAAAAGCCCTCAATGAGTCCTCATTTATTATCCCTCATAGCCTCATTGAATTTTGAGGTTATGAGGACCTTGAAAAATCCCTCAATGGGGTATAAGTTTCTACGTCTCTTAGCCTCATTTCAATATTTAACAGGTATATCCTATGCAATTCCATTTTGGAAAACGCCTGTGACTGTGAAATCCCTTTTTGTCGTATGAGGCCATGAGGGCTATGTAAAAGCCCTCAATGAGTCCTCATTCATTATCCCTCATAGCCTCATTGAATTTTGAGGTTATGAGGACCATTAAAAATCCCTCAATGAGGCATAATTTACTACGACTCTTAGCCTCATCTCGGTATTTGAGGATACCCATGGCTTGGTATTGTATTATTAGAGGATACCTATCGAGGATACCTTTTATGGGATACTTATCTGAGGATACTATATAGGCTGTACATATCCATATAGGTTTTTTGCTGGCCCTTAGTACTATTAATCCACCTGACGCTTTATGTTATCCTATGACTGGTATAGGTAGTATGCAATGCTAGGCATAGGGGTATTGTGGGTAGGGGAACTGCCTGGTAGTTTAGAACGGTACTATAGTATGGCGGTATATACACCTATAGGCCCCTGTTAGTGCTTGGTACTATTAACCAACCGATTGCTTTGTTTTATTATATGGCTGGTATATGTAGTACGTTATGGTAGACCTAGTGATTTTGTGGGGATGGGGGTAATGCTTGGTAGTTTAGAACGGTAGTATAGCATAGGCTGTACATATCCTTGTAGGTCTCTTGCTGGCCCTTGGTACTACTGATCCACCAGATGCTTCATATTATTGAGCGGTATTCTGGGTGGGGTCAATGCCTGGTGATACAGAACGGCAGCAGAGTATGGTTGGTATATTCCCCTATAGGTCCCATCCTAACCGTCCATAGTATTAACCTACCAAATGCTTTGTATCATCCTGTTACTGGTAAGGTGGTACGTAATACCAGTAGTTCCTACCTTATTCCGAGTACTCTTGTTGTTTCATTTATCTAGATCATTTATATAAATTATAATTAACCGATTAGATTGCTTGATTTCCCATAACCTGTACTTAATCGTACAGAGTTATCTCCCTTCTGAAAATTATAAAAACCTATATCAATGGCAATATCCGGGCACCCCAATTTCGGCACCACTTTTTTGAAAAGCATATGGCCTTCGGCACCCCTTTTTTCTGAAATGAGGATAAGAGTCGTATTAAAAATCCCTCAGTCTGTCAGTCCGTCAGTCCGTCTGTCCGTCAGTCAGTCCTACTTGTTTTCCGGACTTTTTTTCTACACGCTTCCAGATTTTGAGCTGATTTTTGGTATGTGAGTCTAACATGGTGGCCTACAGATCAAGTTTGCATTTTGCTCCGCTCCACTGATTTTTCCCAAATTACGGCCCTTGGACTCTGAAAAATTTATCAAAATTACAGTTTTCCGGACTTTTTTTTCTACACGCTTTCAGATATTGAGCTGATTTTTGGTATGTTAGTCTGACATGGTGGCTGGAGATCAAGTTTGCATTTTGTTCCGCTCCACTGATTTTTACCGAAATTACGGCCCTTGAACTTTGAAAAGTTCATCAAAATTACAGTATTGCGGACATTTTTCCTACACACTTCCAGATATTGAGCTGATTTTTGGTATTTTAGTCTAACATGGTAGCCTACAGAACATGTTTGCGTTTTGTTCCGCTCCATTGATTTGTACCGAAATTACGGCCCTTGGACTTTGAAAAATGCATCAAAATTACAGTTTTTCGGACTTTTTTGCTACACGCTTCCAGATATTGAGCTGATTTTTGGTATGTTAGTCTGACACGGAGGCCAACAGATCAAGTTTGCATTTTGTTCCGCTCCACTGATTTTTACCCAAATTACGGCCTTTGGACTCTGAAAAATTCATCAAAATTACAGTTTTCCGTACTTTTTTTCTACACACTTCCAGATATTGAGCTGATTTTTGGTATGTTAGTCTAACATGGTGGCCTACAGAACAAGTTTGGGTTTTGTTCCGCTCCACTGATTTTTACCCAAATTACGGCCCCATAGACTTTGAAAAGTTCATCAAAATTACAGTTTTCCGGGCTTTTTCTCTGCATCCTTCCAGATATTGAGCTGATTTTTGGTATGTTTGTCTAACATGGTGGCCTACAGATCAAGTTTGCATTTTGTTCTGCTCCACTGATTTGTACCGAAATTCCGGCCCTTCGACTTTCAAAAGATCATGAAAATTACAGTTTTCCGGACTTTTTTTCTACCCGCTTTCAGATATTATCGAAATTACGGCCATTTTAGTATGTGAGTCTACCACAATGTCTTACAGATCAAGTTTGCGTTTCGTTCTTCTCGGCTGATTTTTGTGGAAATTACGGGCCCTGGACTCTGAAAAATACAAGTAACAGATTTCCGGGTCATTTTCCTAAAAATTACAGATTTCCGAGCCTGAAATATCGGGGCGCGTGGGGTATGTGAGCGTGCTCAATAAAGTTCTATATTTCAAATAGATGAATATGGGCAGATCTGGATGTAACCTGATGTATCGCCTGGGTTTCTGTGATTTGTGGTTTGTTGGACATGAAAGATGCTGAATGGAATTGTTGAGCGGAAATAGGAGGGAAAGACCTTTCGGGAGGATGTGCGAATTAAGAGGCTGTATTCTCTACACGGTAAGGCCTTTAACGCTAGGATAGGCAATAAAACACGGAACTGACCCTTTTGCTATTGGCGCGTCGTCCCAGTCGACATCATGACATGACGTGATCCACAGAGCCGAATTTCCACCGACATTTTGAAGTGACTCTGACAGTATTAGTAACGTAGTTTTTGGTTTGTTATTACCCTTTTAAAATTATACAAGCTTCCTGATTGGTCAGTAACCAATGCATCCAGTACGGTACGTTTAACTTCGACGGATGGACGAAGTTCAACGTGGTAAATGAGAACATCAGATGGCAGCTAAAAGGTGTGTACACATCGCCAATTTCCCTTTACCACATTGCCTCAGACATTTTCGTCTGTAATAACTAGAGAGTAATCGCTTGACTGGACTGGTTACGTTAAATGATTCGTGAGAGGTGAGGGACGTTGTACAAACACGAGTGCGCGAATGCGCAAGAGTGTTTTACAATATAGTCCCTCGCCTCGAATGAATTATTTCACGTAACTAGTCCAGTCAAGCGATTACTCTGTTTATTAGTTTTCATTATTAACGATAATTATATTATTTAACCCATTACCTAAGGTAACGACCCAAACCGGCCAGCGCTATTCTCAAAAATCGCCAATTAATTTTCATTATTTTTTCCTTTTTTGTCTCTAAAACATAGGTTATGACCCCTCATTGGAACGAGCTCGTCGAGCTCGTTCCAATGAGGGGGCATAACCTATGTTTTTGAGACAAAAAATGAAAATAATAGTTATTCAAGAATTTTATTTGCAAGTGTCGTCTGCTTTTCATGTTAGGTAAAAAGTTAAAAAAAAAACAATCAAGTCCCCATTACACCAAGGGCAAAGCGTCTTCGTTGTGAGCACGGATACATGACCCAATTGTTGATTGCATAATTCACTTGTTAAGTTATCGTTTATAATCAAACCGGGAATACCCAGTAATTCACACTTTGGAAAGTATTAATAAACATTCAGACCCACAAATAAAATGAGAACAATATTGTTTCGTGAGAATTTTCCGAAAACTTAAAATAAAATACGAGTACATACCCCCAATGTCCGATTTTACTATCGAGAAGAGGGATTCTGTTGTGTTTGTACTCTACAGATCCGTTGTTGTTTCGAGAACATGCAACATATCTCGTAAAAGAAGTAGAAAGAGAATTTATTCAGCAAAAATACACCCACAACGAGGCAGTATGCTGCAGCTAGCAACATATACATAAACCAAAATGTTGTAATTATAAAAGATTAACATAATTATGAATATTATTAGGAATCGCTCAGATTGCTCAGTATATTTTCTTTTTCCTTGATGAACAGCAGAATCATGCAACAGATAATGACACATAGCCTGATGTCGTCATTTTTCATAATAATAATAATAACACTTTGGCCGGCCGCTGATTTGTCGCGGTTCTCGGACGAGAAGACCTTGGTTACCCCTTACTCCCAACTGCCTCCCTATTCCCATGCTTCGTCTCTCCTCCCAACACTCGGAGACGAACAGCTTGATGACATCCCTTGCCCCATTCTTCCCAATCTCTCCGATTAGCATATTAAACCTCTCCTTTGAGTCTCCCACTAACCACATGTCCTTCATTCTCCCATCCCACTTCCCCATTATACTCCCAGTGAAGCTTATTCGTTTAGACTGGTATTGAGGGCATTCTAGAAGAAAGTGTTCCAGGGTCTCCACGACGCCCAAATTACACATCTGGCACTCCTTTTCACTGTTTTTCTCAATTGTCCCCTCAGCTTCAGGGACTGCGACCTCAGCTTGAACAACAGTGACCCCCAAAGTTGCCACCAAGGTACTCTTCAAAACCAGGCTTCTCTTTATCACGAAGGCCACCCAAAAACCTCTTTGATTTGACCCCCTCTCGTCATAGCGACTTCAAACTGACGTTGTTTGTCCGCATCTGAAAAACTTGTAATCTCCGCATTTAAACCATCTGATAATTGCGTTCTGTTATGTCCATACGCCGGGCTATCCATAATACATCTCATTTGTAAACTGATACTCCGATTCCCACAGCTCACTGTCATATAACAATGTGGGTGCAATTAGCTGGTCGAATAATTTTGAAAGAATAGATATAGAAGGTCAATATTTCTTTTTAAGCGAATTAAACAAGCAAAACATGGCTTTTAGACCTTTTGAGCTTAAATCGTTTTGCGCTTTAGAAAATTTTCCATTTTCTGAAAAAGTTATTCCAAGACATATATATCGTGTGACGGTTTCTAATTTCTTGCCATCCAAATGAATCATTGGGTAAATCGTGCCTTTTTATGTGAAAATGTGACGCACTTGCTTTTTCAGTATTTATTTTTAATTTATTATTATACGCATATTGATGAAGATTATTAAGACAATTCCGAAGGCCAAGTTGAGAAGTTGATAGTATAACCAAGGCATCTGCAAATAGAATATAATTTAATCCTTTGAACTCTAGTGGTATCTTCCATGCCAGTTCAATGGCAGCAATTAGAAGAGTCCATATTCATTATTTGGTAGACCAATCAATATTTTCAACGTGCAGCCTCGAGGCTGCACACTCTAAAAACTAAAGTGTTGAAACTGACACTTTCAAGGTGTTAAACCCATTCTAACTCTTAGGGTTTGATTTTAACACTCAAAGTGCAATGCTTTAAGCACTTAGACATTATAATCGTCAGACATCTGAAACTTGAATGGATGGCACTTCCCATGTCTCTAGCATTGGTGGTTCTTCCAGAATCGTCCATAATTTGATTTGCGCTTGGTGGGTACATAATTAAAAGGACACAACGCTGATGACGCGGATCAGGCTCGAGAGTTCGAGCCTGATCCGCGTCATCTGCGTTGTTTCCTTTTAAGTGTCGCGACATTACACTTGTCAAGTGGTATTATTGTAACACCTGTCAAGTTCTGGGATATCTACACTTGACCAAAGTGCTAGTTCAGCACTTAGTAAGTGTTAAATACAGCACTTCAGGTGTAGTTTTTAACACTTTAGTTTTTAGCGTGCACGTTGAAAATATTGATTGGTCTACCCCAAACATTTACAGAACAGCCATCCCATTTAATGATGTTATGACGTATCATATTGCTGGCCGGAAAAAAAAAAACGGCCGCTAGGGTTCAAAGGGTTAAGGGATCTTCCGTTTATAATTACAGGATCACAGGCGTCGTTGAAATGTTTTTATAGATCGCCAATGAATATGTTAAACAACGTTGGCGAGACGATACAGCACTGTCTCACGACAGTGTAGATCGGACCGGTGGGCCCAGGCCCCTTGCATGATCTGGCGAGGTAGTAACTGGACGAATAGGGAAAACGAACTGCCACTTTGGCGGATTAACAGCCATGGGACATTGAGAGTTAAAAATTAAAAAAAAACAGACTGATACTCCTGACACGGAGTCCTTGGCTTGTCGTCAGGCCTCGATTTTTTTTATTAACAAGGCACCCGTCAAATGTGACGGGTAAAAATATGAAGGTGCTATCATAGAATTCTGCTTAAATATTAATAACTTTGGGTTGCCTGATGATAATCACAACTCTTTAACCTGTTAAACCAAGTCACAGAAACTCAGTTCCGTTGTGACCTGATGTTTCAAGATAATGGATAAAGATATTTTTGTGACATTGCGACAGAAAATACCTCCCCCGGGGCTCAAAATAAGCGGTGTCTCGTCGCTTTTTGCCATGCAAAACTTGCAAAAAGCTACACAATGTTCAATTATGTATAGCATTTTGCGATACAAGATAATCAACTGCGGCCTATTAGGCTGCAGTTGATTATCTTGCATCGCAAAATGTAAATGAAAATTTGCAAACAAATTTGAAAACTAGTTCACTGATGCTTTACGTCTGATTGTGAAACATTCCAGACATAACTCAGATTAACTCTCCATCAAGTATCATTAGCAACTTCATATGTAAGATGAATTCTATTGGTTTAATTTCTTCCTGTTTTTACAACATTTTGCATAAAATGTCCATTAAAAATAACTTCAGGCCCATCTAATTAAAAATCCCAACTTCCATTTTGAGAACTCTGTTAAACAACCACGACGTCATTTGAAAATATCCAAGTCCATGCAACCCTTAAAGGCAGTTCAGTTAAAAAAAAACATAGTCATGTGTTGCAGATCATTTGGAAATGCACAGAAATGGATGGAAACTTTTCTATCTACTTTGAAGAATTCAATACAAAACAGCATAACGTAACTCCAGTATACAAAAATAGCTATGCAATTTTTACAAAATGCTATTCATTTTTTGGAAATGTGTTGCATTTTGCTACGCAAAGAAAAGAAGTTATTTTGAGCACTGTCCTTCCCTAGTGTCAGTCAGCACGACTAATTACTAACGTCTGGAGAATAGAGGTGTTTATTTTTACAGTGTGATGCTTTCAGATTGGAGGAAAATAGAATGAAAATATCCACTTCTCATGGTAAATCATTTGACGTGGATGTTGTTTTTCTAACAATTATTCAATATCACGTTTTTGTTGAAATAAAACCTCTAGCTCCCCATCTGACTTTATAAGTATTATTCGTTTGAAAGGGATTCATTTAAAATCCACATACATAAAGCTAGACTCATGGCAGAGAGGTAACTATACAAAGTCTTTGTGCGCCCAGTACTCGAATACGGGGCAATCATACTAACTGACCTCAATCAAACTAATATGGGAAAATTCCCGAAGGTCCAAAATCACGCGCTTAGAGTTGCCCTCCGCGCCCCATGGGACACACCCATCAAAACACTCCACGACAGGGCTGATATCCTCACCATTAAAGACCGCCTAGCCACCCTGGCCGCGAAAAATCATGACCGGTTAGCCGACAGCGAACTAATCTCCGAACTTGGAGCCATTTGCGAAAGCCGACAAAAGCCAAAAAATTGCAACCAAAACTAAGACCGCTGGAAAAAAATTAGGAAACGAGAAGGTGAACTAACAGGCAGAAAAACAGCTTAACTGTGGCCTTCTACCAGAAAGGGCTGCCTTCATCGACTCAAATAAAATAACATCAGGATTAAATACTGTTAAAAAACTAAATAAATAGGGAACGAGAAGGTGAACAAACAGGCAGAAAAACAGCTTAACTGAGGCCTTCTACCAGAAAGGGCTGCCTTCACCGACTCAACTAAAAATTACATCAGGATTAAATACTGTTATAAAAACTAAATAATAAATAGAGAACGAGAAGGTGAATAAACAGGCAGAAAAACAGCTTAACTGTGACCTTCTACCAGAAAGGGCTGCCTTCACCGACTCAGCTTAAGATTAAACCTTAAGATTGAACAAGATGTGCTACTTTTATCTTTACAGTTTACATACTTTAATGAAAACTAATTCTACCTTCTTCTTTTAAGCAGGTACACAGAAGATGCTTTTTGACCAGCACCCCAACAACCGCTACAGACAGTCTAACCGTTATGGAAACAGTCACCCCCACGGTTCCTGAACATCCTCCGCTACATCCCTAAAAGTGGTCGACCACTCTAAGGGAGGCGAGCGTTGCCTCTGCCCCTTTTTGTAAGCGCATTGCCCATCTTTTTGTCCCAACCCAATAGGATTACAATGCAGAACCAGGGAAGTTCGGGTCTTCTTCTTGGTGGTCCCCGAAAGGGGTCGTTGTTGTTCTTCAAAGAGTCCAACCAAACAGAGACAGCCTGAGGCAGATTATACTTGCCAGTGATGGCCATTACACAAAATCATCCTCGAAGTGGCAGACTATATTTGCCCGAAAATCCAGATCGACTGCACCCTCGGGGAGAGGTAGTACCTTTGTGAGGGGACCCAACCTCCCACACTGGTCCTCACCCGAGGGTTCAACCGACATCAGCCAAGAGACCATCACGACGCAACTGGTGACATCTGCCGAGTACCTGAAACCGTTCCTCCTTCAACACGCCTAGACATGTGATAATGAATCATCTACAGTCACTGAGGGTCGAAAGGGGCTTGTCCCCCATACCGTCCCTGCGCGCCTTCTGCGCGCGAAACCATTCCATTCGAGAGGTAACTTCGGCCAGATAGAGAAATTGGCTGGAAGAAACTATCTGAAGGAGTACAACCTCCTCGACTCGACCGGACTGCACAATTTCAAAGAGATTAGTTTTGGACACAACTTATAAATTTGGAAGACCTTTGTCCAGAAAAAGAAGGGAAAAAAAGTGAGTTATTTGCTAATTAAAATTCTTATTAATTTGTGTATTCAATTAGACATTTGTATCTATTTTGTTCCCACATAATAGCATATGTTATTACATACATGTAGGGACAAAATTGAAAAAAACGTCTTATATGAGATAAAAAAGTTAACAGGAAAATATTGAAAAAACGTCTTATATGAGATAAAAAAGGAAGGAAGGTTTGGGTCTCTGACGCTGCGGCGACAATATTTATTTATTTATTGGTGTTTAAGGTCACATATTTCTGCACAATGGCTAACCATGACCGTGATAGTTTTACAGGTGGAGGAAGCCGGAGTACCCGGAGAGAACCACCGCGCAACGGCGAGCAACTGTCAGCTCCCCAACATACCAACTCCACACAAGCAGGGTTAGCATTGGTTGACGACAGGTGTACCATCGACGTGCAGTACGCCTTAGTACACAGCGTCACCATGCCCCCACGTGGGTAATGGGGGTGAAGTGTCTTGCCTAAGGACACAACGCGGTTGCCGTAGGTGGGATTCGAACCGAGGACCTCTCGGCTTGCAGCCTGCACCTCTACTAACTGAGCCACCGCGCCCTCTGCGGCGACAATAACATGTCAAATATGATCGTGTGTGCTTTGATGCGTCAAAAATCACGGGAGATAACTCGAAATTCTGGCTCTTACTACAAGAGAAGAAATAGTTCAATATGTTTGACGATCTATCTGCCCACTGTCTGGGACAATCTTTTAATAAATCGTTAAGGGTGCATAGATGTGGCAAACTCGAACTGGCGTCGTCAAATCTGCAGCGAATGGGCCGCAACATTGCTTTTGAATCTTAGCATTACTGCTGTACCCGAAAAGTAGACAAAAAAAAAGGGAAATATTTACAGATTCACGGTAATTCGGCTGAAAGGACGGACATCTATATTGAGAATAAATTCAATTGTCAGTCAGCCGTTTATACTGTGGCATTACTGTGACATAGCGCATGGGCTTAGCATTGCATTCTCGGGCCAGTGTGGAAGCCGGTGGAATCACGGAGAAAGCGAGAGGGCGATTTGTCCAACGGTCTGTGAAGACCCGAGTGACGACAATTGCATGCACTTATCAAGCAAGGCATGCTTTCATGCTTTCGGAATGCCTTTAGAGAAGCATGACTTAATTGATAATGCCGCTGGAATATCCCGCACCACAACAATTACATGTATTTATTAAAGAATTACTTCTGAAAATGCAAGGCGACGGGGGAGGGGTGGGGGGGGGGGGTGGGGTGGGGAGTTCATGTTGCTTCCAGCATGATCAATTTTGAGTCCGGTACATGCTAAGTAGGTCTAAACAAGAGGTCTGTCTGGAAGCTCTGCTGGACGTCTGAAAAATCAAAATTTCGCTGAAAAAAAATTATCCACACATAACCGGTAATCTGTCATATCTGAGTCACACGCGTGTATTATACATGCACATCCCCGGACGCCAAATATTATATTCTGAAAGGTAACCGCGGACGAGCAGATACCCCGAGTCGCTGCTCGGTGGTTCTCTCCGGATTCTCTGGCTCTCCCTCCACCCATAAAATTGTCCGACACGACATGACCCTGGTTGGTGAAAGTGCCTTTAAATTCTAATAAATAAATAAATAAATAAATAAATAAATAAATAAATAAATAAATAAATAAATAAATAAATTATGGGGGTAACTCGACTTCAAAATAGGCAGACGAGGTGATTTATCTGCTGCACATACCCACCCCATGCGCCGATATCTCCGTTTCGACCTATTTCCGCGTTTCTTTATGTTTAATGCACAGGCAATAGTTTATTAAAGGTGTCTACTGTGTGTATACTGGGTTAGTGTATTGTGTCTCCGTTTCCTATGCAAAAAATCATGTCGTTCCTGGTTCCTATACGAAAATTCATAGACCTTTGAAATCTATAATATATGCAGTACGGGGCAATTCCGATCATACTTTGACAAATCCGGCAAGATTTTATCTTCAAATGTCAAAATTGGTGTTCTAGCCGAATATATGACGGAATAAGCGGCGTCCCCATTTAGAGGGTTATGTTGTAACCAATAGCCGGGAGCGCGGTGGCTCAGTGGTTACGGCATTGAACTTCAAACTGACAGGTCCACGGTTCGATCACCGCCAGGGACAACTGCGTTCCGTTCTTGGGCAAGGAACATAATCCCGATTGCCAACTTGGGGACACGTTTACTATGGCGTAATGCTGTCGATAGTGCACCTGTCTTCAACCAATGTTAACCCTGCTCGTGTGGAGTTAGTACGTTGGCAAGTGTGACAGTTGCTTGCCGTTGCTCGGTGGTTCTCTCCGGGTACTCCGACTTCCTCCACCTGTAAAACTGTCAGACAAGAGGTGACTCTGGCTGCCGAAAGTGTCGTTGAACTCCAATAAATAAAAAAATAAATGACCAATAGCCGAGTCCCCGTATGACACCAACGACGCGTGTAGGGTGTGTGTGTGTGTGTGTGTGGGGGGGGGGGGGTGAGTGGTTGTGTGTGTGTGTGTGTGTGTGTGTGTGTGTGTGTGTGTGTGTGTGTGTGTGTGTGTGTGTGTGTGTGTGTGTGTGTGTGTGTGTGTGTGATGGAGAGAGATAGAGAGAGAAGGAGAGAGAGAGAGAGAGAGAGAGACAGACGGAGACAGAGACAGAGAGACAGAGTCTTTCCTCTTGATCAGGGGCATAGAATACAGGGGGTAAGGGTGCTACCCCCACCACCAAAACAAAACAAACAAAACAAACAACAACAATAAAACAAACAAGCCAATTTTCAAACCATCTGATGCACCACAAACCCAAACGTGTTTTGCATTGGTCATGACTGTGCAAAGACCAGTTTAACCTCCTCCCTGCCCTTCAAGGACTTTTGTGTGCTAATATATTATCTTCCTCTCTGTGAAACTTTCCAGTACAATCTTTTTATTCTCATCATGACAATGTTGACGAGGTACAAAATGCCATTATTTTTGTCAGTCAGTTACATTCGGTCGGGTTTGTTTCATTACCAAATAAAACTGCACAGAACAAACGACACGCAGAGCTACACAGAACAACATAGACACTGTCCGGCTATATGACGTTTACACAACCAAAACTTAACTCACAACCATTGTCCCATGTGTAATTATGTAGTGTTTTCGGGAATGGATAAGTGCGCTGGTCTCTCATGCCATAGTTCCGGGATTGATCCTAGGTCGGGGAAAGTTCTCGAGGGCTCCAAACACTCTCTGTCAACATTAATTATGGGGTTGATGATGCTACAGCGTACCGTCCTATCGGGAGGTGACGTAAAATGGCTGTCTTTTGTGCGGAGAGACACACTCCGAGCAGGGAAAAGCTCCGTTCGTTGTATTCGAGAAGGGCTAGGCCACGAAGTTGCCGCTTCGAAGGTGATCCCACACCCCCCTGCGCCATTGCGCCAAGGAGAAGCATTAAAATAGGTTGCATAACTTGCTCGTCAATCCTTGTAAAAAGAATAAGCTTAACCCTTTACCTAACGTAACGGCCAAAACCGGCCAGCGCTATTCTCAAAAATCACCAATTAATTTTCATTATTTTTTTCATTTTTTGTCTCAAAAACATAGGTTATGACCCCTCGTTGGAACGAGCTCGTTCCAACGAGGGGTCATAACCTATGTTTTTGAGACAAAAAATGAAAAAAAAATTAGTTATTCAAGAATTATTTTTGCAAGTGTCGTCTGCTTTTCAGGTTAGGTAAAGGGTTAAAAGAATAATAAATCCGTAAATTTTACGGTAACTACTGTTTCTACTCAAATCGTAACCAGGGAAACAGAGAAGTGTTCATTTTTGGTGGGGCTTGTCTTTTCAGTGCGAAGGCATTTTATTCTTTAATTACTACTTTTGCGTAACAGCATCATTTGGGCCGACTTGTCTAGGAAGAGTTCTTTATCAAAGTAGACCAATTAATATTTTTAATTTGCAGTCAATAGGCTGCAGGTTAAAACTATAAATTGGTCTACGTTTGATGATGACTGAACAAGCGTCCATGTTGTGAAACGTTATTTATTATACGCTAAACGATAGATTATCGAAAAAATTGCTGAAAGATAGAAATCGTATCCCCCACTGTGAAGATATAGAAATTTTCACACTCACGGTATCAATCAAAATGGCGGCTTTCAAAGCATCACTTCAAGGTGAATACGAGTCAAATTATCACTGGAAATGATCAATTTGTTCTAAAAACGTACAATGAAAAGAAAATCTAGTGTTTTTGAATGGATAACTGATCATTTCCAGCAATAATTCAACACGTATTCACATTGAAATGATTCATGAAATCCGCCAGCTGAATCAGATCGCAAGATGCTACCTGTTCCGACTATCGATCAAATCACTTCCGCGTATCAATGCGCATGAGGTGTTTACTTTCATGCATCAATTCAAGATTGAAACGAGTGGAATTATCGACAGGAATGATCAGATTCTTGTAAAAAAAGGCGTATAATAAAAAGAAAATCTAGTGCTTTTGAGTGGATACCAAAAACTATCTCACTCGTGGCCGAGACAAATGGATTTTCTCGCTCGCGCAAGCGCTAGCGAAAAATAAACTTTTATCTCGGTCACTCATGAGATAATTTTCGGTATCCACTTATAAACGCTAGATATCCTCTATATACATGTTACATCCTTGCTTCTGCTTCTCGATCGAACAAAATGTCTCCATTTAAAAAATAAGGATTTTACCGTTAAATGTTACGGTAGTATACCGGCAGCTAGTACTTTCTTGTATTTTCAACAGTATTTTTTTACATTGAATGATAGGCTTATAATAAAAGGAATTACAACTGTGTACCATGCTATTGTACAAATTTTCCCTTGTATACCAGGATAAACCCATGATATACCAGAATGGTCTTCGACAAAGTTAGCGGCGTGGCCACGGGGGGATTGGGGGGACGCCCCCCCCAACTTTCCCTCTAAGTTGGTCCTCGAAATATGTCAAAAAATGAAATAAAAATCGTAGGGGGTTAGGTTCATGGGGGTTAGGTTGTAGATTTGTAGACTGCTTGTCCTGATATCTGTGTCGCTGAAAAGGTAAACAGTCATCAGAGCATTAAAAACCTCAAAATATCCGCTAGAAGCAAGGAGATGGAGTTTTTTGAACCCTGGAATTCACAATTTTTCAACCACGACCTTTGGCCGCCCAATATCGGATACATTTATTTCCCTCTGGTGGAAACCCTGATTATTCGGTTACCTTGGCTACCTAGCTCAAATTTTAGGGATGCAAAATTCTGAAATGTGAGGGCCTAGAAAGCTTTTCCCGCACACAACAACCCACACTCCCACCCCACTGCTAGTTACAAATTCAGGGGGGGGGGGGTCACCCCCTATTAAAACAGCTCTACGCCAGGCTGTGCGAGTTTGTCCCCCTCACTTGCTTTGGGCTGGCCCTACGCCACTGGACAAAGTTAACTCAGGGTTAATTCGGTGAATTTATTGGCCGATCCGACAATGTCAACATGTGTGAGTCTGACTTAAGGTAACGGCAGACCAACACCATGCTAGTGCCCAACTCGCGAGGCCGAGCTAAGTTTGGAAGTGCTGGTATATCAGAACGCACGACTGTTGGCTCATCTTCTAAAAGTACACAGAAGAGAGAGGCGAGACAAAGGGATATGGGATATCTCTAGACGAAGAGGTCAATTAGATCATTTTAAGCGCTTTACTTTAGGCATGTCTTGCCAGATATCTGACTACCAAAATTAATGCTCGAGGCGTATTCAAATAAAAATAGACTAACTGTACTGATTCTACTTGTCAGTGCGTGTGCGCTGATTTGCATATCATTCACCTAGAAAAGTTAATATGGACTCCAAACTACTACCAAAGGGATATACATACAGATTATCACCACAGTGTGTGTCTCCGGGAATTCAGATCAAGTCGAGTTGTAGGAACAGAATAGTATTTCGACGAGCCCGTTAGGGCGAGTCGAAATGCGATTCTCTGCCTACAACGAGACTTGATCAGAATTTCCGGAGACACACACTGTGGTGATGATAAATTTATCTCACAATATTGACCACAAAATGTGTTATAAAACTATTTTAAGAGGAACTTTTTCATCTGCCTTATCGATGAAAAGTCGCAAATTGAAAAGTAGAATAGCATTCATTGATCTTCATTTTGAGGTCAGTGATGACGTTACACTTCAGACAAAATTACGTCACTGGGATTCACTTCACTGAATACTGTCTTGCGAAGTGGAGCAACTGCGTGTTTCGTCAACGTGAATTTGGTTGTTACTTTTGCAATAATTACTGGTGAATTAAATATCCCCCTTGGTGTAAAGGTTTATTATATTTTAAAATATGCCGTTCATGGTTTATTGAGGTGGAGTTTTCCACATTTCATAGCGAGAGAGAAGCCTCGACTCGAGTGTTCAGGAAAATCCCAATAATAGGTTACAAACCAGCCCAAGATGCCGATAAGTGCGCATAATTTAACTATTCGTTGAGTTAAATTCCCCAGTGACATTTTAGCATGCCGTGCATAATAAATACGTTACAGAGCATTTAGTTGGCAGATACAGTGTCATATACGGCTCAGAGAAAACAACATTAGGTTCGGCTTCGCCTCACCAAATATTGTTTTCTCTGATGGGAAATGATATTAATGCCGTTGTTTTGGCAACAGCAGAATCACGCGCTTGTATCAGGGGCCCTTGATACGGATTCGGAACAAGGGCCCAGATACATTAAACTTTAGTTGCGTAACAGTGCAAAAACGACCCGATTGTGAGATAAATCAAGAGAATAACTACTGCCAAAGGGATGTACATCAAGAGAATAAACTCGTTAAAACACTTTTAGATGAAATATCAAATTACAATGGGAGACATAACGTTTAATTTATCACCTGTAAATTTCCTATATAACGGAGAAATACTCCGAATCGTTATTTGCTTTGGGGGAAGTCAGAAAGCCTTGAGGAATGAAATTGAGGACAGAAGAAATCAGTACTCAAAAGCGGTCTTGTGACTAGTGTCCAATGTGACTAGTGTCCAACCGATTACCAAAAATTGTCGCTGACCGATTACCGGTTATTTGAGCCAACAAACGGCCGATTCTGATGCCGATTCCGATTGTAATACCGTGCACTACAAGACAAGTCGAGGCTCGAAAGAACTACATTAAACTGAACATTTTTCAAAGTGTTAAACTTCGTTGACTGGGGTCCCAGTAAAATTACCAGTCGCGCACACTTGTTTACCGCCCAAGTGCGCGCGACTGGTAATTTAACTGCGACCTGAGTCAATGGAGTGCATCCTCCACTTTTCCGGTATGAACTGGCGATTGCTGCAAGTGTTCGCAGTTGTAAGCTTTACATTCGTTTAACACGTATATCCCGTAAAGGGGCTTCTACAGAGATTAGGAATACATATTGTGGTTGTTTCTCAACTTTATTGAATGGTATCATCGACATCATTTTACATTAACAATTGAACAATTGCAGAAGATAGTAAAATGCGATTCAGAAAAATCACAAATTGCTTGGCAACAATCGGTTGAACCGATGTTCCAGGAGCCGTTGCCGTTGTCATCCGATTGCCCATAATCGGCCGATTGTGGTGGCCAGTTCCGATCATCGGTTGAACACTACTTGTGACTGAAGAAGATCATAAAGAGCAGGCAAAGTCTGTAACTGCAGGGATGACAAAGAGCTGGCAGACGTTTTGAAAGTTAGAAGACATCCACATATGGTTAATAGGCTTGACTGCCAAACGAATCTAGTTGATAATATTGAATTGATATGTACATTTAAGCTTTGACGATGTGTGGCGAAAGAAAAGTGAATCCAATGTAGGGTATTTCGGGAAAATGTACAACTGGGGTTTTAACAGAAGAAGAACATGTACGATAACGGTATTAACCCCGCGTTAGCTAGCCAGCGTCCGGCACATTTTAAGTGCCGTGGTGTTAGCCCAGTGTGAGCCGTCTCGTAAACCCGACTTCACGAGAAATTCCCGACAATCGAATGCAGATATCTCGTCTTGTCAGTCTCGAACCCGTGCAGCACTGGAACTTTGATAGAGAATAGTGATTCTCACCTAATTCCTTAATGTCGTTCGTCAAACTGGAAATATTTCCCGACCTTATTATAATATGTTTACTTTAACCCTTTACTCAAGGTAACGGCCAAAACCGACCAGCGCTATTCTCAAAAATCGCCAATTAATTTTCATTATTTTTTTCATTTTTTGTCTCAAAAACATAGGTTATGACCCCTCGTTGGAATGAGCTCGTTCCAACGAGGGGTCATAACCTATGTTTTTGAGACAAAAAATGAAAAAAAAAATAGTTATTAAAGAATTATTTTTGCAAGTGTCGTCTGCTTTTCAGGTTGGGTGAAGGGTTAAATAATCAACAAACATACTCAATTTGCTTCTATTTTGGTTCTCCAATTTACCAATTTTCACTCATTTTCCTTCGTTTGGGAGGTCAAATGTTATAGCCCCCTGTCGGAGAGGTCAGCCCCCCCCCCCCCGGTCGAGAAATCCCTGGCGCCACCTCTGCAATAAACACAAAAGTCATGGAGACCGAGCTATGCCGTGTAAACGGAAAGGTACAAGAGGCTACGGCGAGATGATAAGAGCCTGTACAAAATTTGGCGAAGCATCGTCGATAGCCTTTTAATACTTAAAAAATCACTGACACTTTCAGGGGACAAACTAGCCCCAAATAAAACGCGAATGGTTGGGCAAGGATGTGGGACATACGGTTACACTGGGTTCAGACGACAGTCTGTGATAGCTAGCTGTGCCTATCATTGGTCGTACACTTCCCTCCACCAATATTTTAACCCACATTGCTGACATGCACCATGGTACTTTTTTAAGCCTTTACCTAACATGAAAAGCAGACGCCACTTGCAAACAAAAGTATTGTATAACTAATTTTTTGCGTCAAAAACATAGCTTATGATCCCCATTGGAACGAGCTCGTTAAGCTCGTTCCAATGCGGGTCATAAGCTATATTTTTGAAAAAAAAAAAAAATAATGAAAATTGAATGGCATTGTTTGTGAATAGCGCTGGCCGGTTTTAGTCGTTACGTTAGGTAAAGGGTTAACCGGCAGACTTTAGCCCAGGGGAACTGAATAGGACAACGGACTCAGCATTTAGGGTAATCCGCGCGCATATTAACCAGTGGACAGAAAGATCCCTTACACTGAACTGTCCCTGCCTCCTATTTCACGGAAGGTTATAGTAATGCTTAATTTGTCACGAGGAAGACATTTTGCAGATATGTTTAAAATCCAAGTAAATCCCGTCGGTGAACCTGACAGTGGGTCTAATAGTCCACTAGTGTATCTCCCATCTCCCGGCTAGGCCGAGTCTGAGCTTATTCAGGCCACTTCTGGACCAGAAGTTCTGGTTCTAAATTAGTTACATAGTGTAAAGTAGCGTCGTTGTGTTTCGGATGCACAGCTGGCAGTGCAGTTTGTGGGTGTTTTAAAGCAAGGTTACCGTAATGCGTTTGGTTCATTTGAACTTCAGTAAGCGTCCCCAACCGGTTAGAAAATCTGAAATGACGGTCGAGAAAGATAACTCTCCTTATCCCCCTTCTAAGTACGAATTAACAACATGAGCAAGGGCATTGCAATTTGGGTAGTGGGAGGTGTAAACATTATTTTTACCGACTGTGATGGTTCATCTCTCCAAACTACAGTGCGAATTAACGACATGAGTAATTACGGAGAAGGTGGTGGTGGTGGGTGGGGAGTGGGGTGGGGGGGGGGGGGTCTGATATGTCCCGACTATTATGGTGCTTGTCCATAAAACATCCCAACTACATCATGGATGCCTACCTTCGTCGAATGAACGCCTTGATGGTGAAGGTGGAATAATCGAATATTAGTCAGTTAGGACTATAGTTCAAAACTAACCGATCTTGGAAATTTATTTGCTTGGGGTTCCCAAATTCTCACGTAACTGGTTGAGGGCTACATTATTTTTGGTGATCTGAATATGTTCATCAAGATTTGTTTTATTACAAATTATTGAAGAGTGCCACAAAAACTACTCCCATAGGGCAGGCATGCATGCTTTTCTAACCATTGGTGGTTTATGGCAAAACATTCGAACTCTTAAACAATTTGGCCGTGACTGGGGGAGTGAGATCCCCATACCCATCCCCACTTCCGTCACCACGCCTCTGTTTGCCAATACTGTCGAATATCAATAAACGGATATATTTCGGATTTGTAGGAAGTATTACCAATTATTTAAAGATATCGGCCTCCACACAGAAGATGGTATTACGAATTTCACACATTCAGTTATCAACACTGATCTATAGGACAAAAAGGGAGCGCGGTTGTTCAGTGGTAGACTGTTGGACTTCAATGCTAGAGGTCCCGAGTTCGATCCCCGTCCGGGACGACCCGCGTTGTGTCCTTGGGCAATGCATTTTATCCCGGTTGCCTACAAGGGGGCACGATGACGCCGTGTACTAAAGCGTACTACACGTCGATAGTGCACATGTAACCGCTGTAGCCCTGCTTGAGCGGAGCTTGAACAGAGTTAGAATGTTGAGGAGCTGACAGTTGCTCGTCGATGCTTGGTGGTTCTCTACGGATACTCCGTCTTCCTCCACCCGTAAAACTGTCACGGTCACGATTAGCCGTTGTGCATAAGTATGTGACCTTAAACACCCATAAATAAATACATAAATAAATAAATAAATAAATAAAATATGTTTTACCCAACGCGAGTGGATTATGACAACAATTGTTTGACACATTAAACATTTGAATTTTATCATAAAAAATAACCTGTGATCTGTTATTTGAATCAGACCCCGGCGAACTCATTCCAATGAGGGGGTATAAGCTATATTTTGAGGCAAAAATTGTAAAAAAAAATTAACAGATATTTATAAAATTAGAAAGACTAGTTTTGTAAATAGCGCTTGCAGCTGTTGTCGGTTCCGGCAGTTACGTTAGGTATAGTGTTAAAACCACTCGATGCCTCTTAGGTATAAGTGGTAGTCGGGGTAAGATTTGATGTTGCATTGAGAATGTTCTCGTGGGTGTAATATTCAAGACAGAGCGATCTAAATCCTTCCAACTTAATGTCAATTCCACCAACGTGGTACCTCAATTAACTCAGTTGAGCATTCCCGCGGTCTCTCACACTACGATTCATTTTTTTGTAAAATGCATTTAGACGCGGTTAATTTTCGAGCACAATCCTCCTAATCAAATAAAGCGAAACATATTTGATTTTTAACAGATGAAAAAAGACTTGATTTCTCAAACGTTCTGTGATATCCCGATAATGCGGTTTGTTAATTGATCATTTCGTATATTGGAACTGACGTTCCCTAATGACAAGGCCTCTTCTAAATCACAGTCTTGACAGAAAACTGGTCCCTGTTCAAGGTTTTCACACGTCCCCGTCTCATTCTTGATATTCGTAGAATTCTCGCACGTTTGCGATGACGGATGAACGCTATTCGACACCTCATCCCAACACGATGATGTGTGAACAATATATTAGAACGGTCAGTTAGAGAACGCAATTTGTCTATTGCCAGTATGTTAGAAGTAATCAACTTTGACACGTGACAAATTAATCATCGAAAAGGGACTTCCCCTAACCCATATATCTTCTTCAATTTCCTAATAGATTGGTGAAGGTGCGAACCGTTCGACAGTGTTCGCGAATTTGATTTTCATTGCGCCCATAATCACCATAAAATAAAACATGAACAACGAGTGACAGTCGGTAAATCACCCTTTCTTATGGTGGATTATTTGATGAGGTGCGAAATGTATTCACACGTCGCCATGTAAAGCCGCGTGTCGAACATTAACAGACTGCAATGTGGAACTTCTAAATGGTTGTATTTCACCATTAATGGCTAAGATCAATCACGGATGTTATACCCTCTTTCCAATTTTAGCGCCTTCCACAGTCTCATTAACATTTCTGAGTAGCAGGCATTAATGTTTCAGTGGCGGATTGATTCCCAATATGCAATTTGGAACAATGTGGAACGTTATTACCAGTCGAATAAATTTAGGTCGACCAACAGGAAATTCCAAAATCTGAGCTCAAAGTTGATCGGGGGGGGGGGGGGGGGGGGTGGCCAGGAGACGACTATCGACCCTATAAAACTGCACGTCGGAAAATTGCACTCGGTGGAAGAAGAGTGATTTATATGATGTGATTTTCACGTGTGCAGTACCATCTGAAATACGCTGTAACACCAAAAGTCATTTTCTCTGTTTACTGGTCGAGTGGTAAATTAATTTTTGTCACAAACTAATTATTTTTCTTTCAATGATCATTGGAACCACATCTACATGGTATGCGGCCTTTAAGTTGCATTAACCCTTTACCCAACGAAGTGGCTCAGTAGGAAGAGGTGCAGACTGCAAGCCAAGAGGTCCTCGGTTCGAATCCCACCTGCGGCAACCGCTCTGTGTCCTTGGGCAAGACACTTCATCTCCATTGCCCGCGTGGGGGCACGATGACGCCGTGTACTAAGACGTACTGTACGTCGATGGTGCGCATGTCTTCGACCAATCTAACCCTGCCTGTGCTGCAGTGCGGAGTTACGATGTTGGGGAGCTGGCAGCTGCTCGTCGTTGCTCGGTGGTTCTCTACGGGTACTCCGGCTTCCTCCACCCGTAAAACTGTCACGGTCATGATTAGCCATTGTGCATAAATATGTGACCTTAAACATCAATAAATAAATAAATAAATTTACCCAACGCAGACGATATCAAAATTTATTATTTTAAATATCTTTTTTTTTTTAAATTTTTCAAAAAATTTCAACAAAACCATATCATGTGATCCCTCGTTGGAACGAGCTCGATGAGCTCGTTCCAACGAGGGGTCACATGATATGGTTTTGTTGAAATTCTTTGAAAAAATATTTTATCAACTGCAGAATTTGCATATTACGCGGACGGATGCGGCGATTCGTTGGGTGAGGGTTAAGCTCGATTTTTATTTATACAATGACTGGCGCGCATATTGTACAACTTATATTATATCGTCGTCCGAGTGCTAGAATGTTCTATGTCCCATATGGGCCATAGAACATTCTAGCACACAGGCGACCATATATTGGCCCAGGGTAGCAAGTGTTGCGGGATAACATCCGTGGCGGCAACGTTTTGGCCTCGCTCTTCTCGACTACTGTGTAGTGATCTTGTCTTGCATGGAGTGTGTCTCACTCGGCAGAGCCATTTTACGTCCCCGCCCGACAGGACGGTACGCTATGACTGAAACAATCTCACAAGTGATGCTGACAGAGACTGTTCGGCCACTTAGAGAACTTTCCCCGAGCGGGGATCGATCCTTGGACATCTAGCATGAGAGACCACCACATCCCCCCCCCCCCCCCTATACGTGAAACATACGCGTGTCCCGGGTGAGACAGCAGGGTGGGAGATTTCTATCCCACCCACCCCACGTGACACACTCTGCATATTTTATTAGGTCGCCGGAACTATTTCATCATCGTCTGCACAATTGTAAATAAACAAAATGGCTTCACGATTTCCCGCGTGTAATCCACGTGCCATTCAAAATCAACAATGTTGATTTGTTTCAACCACATGTTTCTCTGCAGATTTAATAATATCACTGCGCGAATTTATCGATCGATCAATAATCTCACAATGCCCATTACATTAGAGTTTGACACGCGCAAATTCATTAAACCCCTTAACGGACAGTGTTACAAATCAATTTTTTAGTATGTACCTATGGTACATACCTAACTTTTGTACGATCTTTCCGATGAAATTATTCCTTTTTCGAAAGGACCACGACTTGATAAATTGGGTATGTCAGCACGTGACCGCCAATTATCTATAATGACGTAATCCCAGTGTTGGGGGAGAAAAATCATCCTCGATGAGTCTGAAGGTGGGAATGGGGAAATCTCACCCGAGGGGCAAGATATTTGAACCAGACCCGAGGCAAGCCTCGGGTCTGGTTCAAATATCTTGCCCCTCGGGTGCGATTTCCCCATCCCACCTCCAGACTCATCGGGGATCATAACAATGCACTCGGCCACCATTCTTTAGGGAACACGCCTATACTTTAGTAAGCTTAAGTGTATGCTTTCAGTACTCTACCTGTTAATAATTACAAAATGCCAAGCCCAGATATCATATCTTGGGAAGCACTCCCTAACATCTCCCGAGGAAATTGTGTGAAGCTTTGGATTTCTCATCAAAAAAAAAAAAAGGTGGCAACATTTTTTATGTGCTCAATTGAGCTGCCAGTTATAACAATTGGTATTGTCGCATTGCAAAATTATGATAGACAGACTTGCCGAATGACTTCGAGCGTAACTTAATCCGGTGAACTACGATGGGTCCTGCCCCCCCCCCCCCCCACCCCCCAGACTGTGATACAGGAGCCCGTCTACTGAATTATACCACCTTTTTGAGTAATGTTATGCAAAACTCAGGGAGACGACTTACATAAGCAGTTAGCTTTGTGTCGAATCACTCCATCACGCAGTTATTAGCCTTAGCTACACACTCTAAAATCAGTTGGGTTAAAAATCAACCCAAATCAACTTCCATTTAATATTTTCACACAGAAGTCTTTTTTAAATCTATGGCTGACAATTTTTGTCATATGAAGAGATTTACAGGAAACTTAGCTCTCCTTAGTTTTTCTAAATTTGTCAGTAAATTTAACACTAAAGGTGCGTGAATTTCCAAAAAAATTGAAATTTTGAAATGATAGCGAAGTTTTATCATCGATATGGGCATCCGTTCGCGATGGTACAAGTGCCATATTGAATAATCCATTCACACGCGTGTGTCGTTCTATGTTTATTACACGCCTTCACCTCTATAAAAATATTACACCCATAGCGTAGTATAAAAATACAACAACTGGACTTTTTTACAACTTTTTCTCAATAAGTTTGAACGTTTGACTATTATTATGTTTAACCCTTCACCTAACGAATCGCCCGCATCCGCACGCGTAATTTGCAAACTGAGCAGTTGATTTTTTAAAAAATATTTCAACAAAACGATATCATTTGACCCCTCATTGGAACGAGCTCGTTCCAATGAGGGGGTCACATGATATGGTTTTGTTGACAGTTTTTGAAAACATTTAAAAAATAGTAATTAAAATAATAAATTTTGATATTCTCTGCGTTTGTTAAAGGGTTATAAACCTATTTAAAAATAAGAAAACGCCGCTTTCACCATCTTCTGTAACATTTTGTCTTTTCAATATATCACCAATACACTGCGGCAACCGCGTTGTGTCCTTGTGCAAGACACTTCATCTCCATTGCCCGCGTGGGGGCACGATGACGCCGTGTACTAAGGCGTACTGCACGTCGATGGTACGCATGTCTTCAACCAATCTAACCCTACCTGTGCTGCAGTGCGGAGTTACGATGTTGGCGAGCTGGCAGCTGCTCGTTGTTGCTCGGTGGTTCTCTCCGGATACTCCGGCTTCCTCCACCCGTAAATCTGTCACGGTCATGATTAGCCATTGTGCATAAATATGTGACCTTAAACATCAATAAATAAATAAATAAATATCACCAATACACACAGTATCCTTTCCGTCAATATAAAGTCTTGGCGGTAAGATTTGCTAATTGTTTCCTGGGTAGAATAAAAACGCGCAAATTCGTGTAAAACACATTCGCTGAACAAAGAGCCAGATTGGACCTTCACTTGTTTGCTTCTAATTAGCTTCCCATAGAACGCGAAGTTTCCTTTCTGTAACTTTTATAAACGAAAACAACGGAAAGCTTCTAGAGCGGTCTGTTGTTTTCGCTTATTGAACGTAGCGGCGGCGTGGTGGCGTTGCGGTAACCGGTTCTCGTCAGATCACCGAAGTTAAGCAACGTCGAGCCCGGTTAGTCCTCCGATGGGTGACCGTCTGAGCGATCGATTCGGACACCCGCGTTGTGTCCTTGGGCAAGGCACTTAACTCCGATTGTCCACATGGGGGCACGATGGTGCCGTGTTCTAAGGCGTACTGCACGTCGATGGTGCGCATGTCTTCAACCAATCAAACCCTGCCTGTGCTGCAGTGCGGAGTTACGATGTTGGGGAGCTGGCAGCTGCTCGTCGTTGCTCGGTGGTTCTCTCCGGGTACTCCGGTTTCCTCCACCCATAAAACTGTCACGGTCATGATTAGCCTTTGTGCATAAGTATGTGACCTTAGACACCAATAAATAAAATAAATAAATAAATTAAACGTAGCAAAAGGAAACTTCAGGCTAAAGAAAATTAATCTTTTGATTCTCAGGCACCGGCGCATTCGTTTTTTCGGCACGTGTTCGTCATTTTTATTTCCGAGGCAAAATTCAAAATGAACAAAACTACTATGTGATTTTAGCGGTATCATATCGCGAAAATATTTGATGGTCTGCATTTGTTCATGAAAAATTGTTCTATTAAAAATTATTGGAGAACACCAACAGGCAATAGTTTGTAACAGAACAAATTTGTATAAACAAACTATTATTTACGTTTAACTGAATACGAAACATGGGTAAGGAAAATGTTACTTTTGCAGTGGTACCCTCATTTTTTGAAAGGCCTGATTGTTGCTACTAGCATTCAATCAGTTAAAAAATCGCGACATCGACGCCTTAGCTGCGACGGGTGGTGCAATCTCACACAATTCTAAGTTCATCAAGGGCCATAACTCCAAGAAAAATATTTGGAACAACACATGCATTGAACAGTGGCTAGACATCAATAAGATACACTTACATGGCAAATATAAAGTCATTCCACCAAGTATTTCAAAAGTTATTGAGTTTTGAAACTCGTTGGTCACAGACAGACCGACAGACGGACAGACCGACATACCTACAGACCGACAGACCGACCGACAGACAGACTGACAGACCGACCGACATTGCCACTTATTGAGCTGCTAGTCGCAGCTAAAAACTCCTTATTATTTTTTATCTCTATTTTAGATGTTCCACATTGATTTTGTGTAGTGTCCAACCGATTACCAAAAATGGTCGCTGACCGATTACCGGTTATTTGAGCCCACAATCGGCCGATTCTGATGCCGATTCCGATTGAAATACCGTGCACTACAAGACAAGTCGAGGCTCGAAAGAACTACATTAAACTGAACATTTTTCAAAGTGTTAAACTTCGTTGACTGGGTCCCAGTAAAATTACCAGTCGCGCACACTTGGGCGGTAAACGTGGCTCTCAGAGCCACGTTTACCGCCCAAGTGCGCGCAACTGGTAATTTTACTGCGACCTGAGTCAATGGAGTGCATCCTTCACTTTTCCGGTATGAACTGGCGATTGCTGCAAGTGTGCTCAGTTGTAAGCTTTACATTCGTTCAACACGTATATCCCTTAAAGGGGCTTCTGGAGAGATTAGGAACACACATTGTGGTTGTTTCTCAACTTTATTGAATGGTATCATCGACATCATTTTACATTAACAATTGAACAATTGCAGAAGATAGTAAAATGCGATTCAGAAAAATCACAAATTGCTTGGCAACAATCGGTTGAACCGATGTTTCAGGAGCCGTTGCCGTTGTCATCCGATTGCCCATAATCGGCCGATTGTGGTGGCCGGTTCCAATCATCGGTTGAACACTAATTTTGTGTTGTGTGATCGCTGTTACAAAAAAAAAACAAAACAAAACAACAAACTCTCAGCGAAATCAACATGGAAGCTCTAGTATTTAATGATAGACTCTCACAATTGGATTTTAGGCATCGGCGACCATTCCATCAGGAATAAAAAAATAAAAATAAAAACCGCCCTCCCCCATTCGTTTTAAAACCAATGCCTGAGAATCAATTATTTAATTTTGTTTGGCCTCACGTTATTTTCTACTGAGTTCATAGGTGTTTTCTCAATTTAATTTGATCTTTCCCGCTGGTCTCATACTTTCGGGGGAAATAACTTTACCGAAAGTCGATTTTCGTGACGAAATTCTTTAGGGACGCTGATTACAAACGAATTACCGTAACTTTTGACGTGTCAGGGAAGACATACACAGAACGACACGCGTGTGTGAATGGGTAACTCGACATGGCACGAGTGCCATCGCGGAAGGATAGAACGAGAGGCCACAGGCCTCGAGTTTTATCCTTTCGCGATGGCACAAGTGCCATATTGAATAATCCATTCACACACGTGTGTCGTTCTATGTTTATTACACGCCTTCACCTCTATAAAAAAATGTTAGAAGTACACTCAGCAATTCATTTGACAACTACCAACAAAAAGAACACCTTTTGTCGCCAACCAAATCTGCGAGGGGAACCTGTGCTACTATTTCGTCCCCTGAGCTCCAATGTGTTCTGGGTGCCTACTGGCACATAGAACACATTGGAACTCGGAGTCGGGGAGGGGGGGGGGGGGCGATTTTTAGTTATCGCTAGCGATTCAAATTATAATTGTGGTACACGATTTGTAGAAAATTTCAGTGAAATTTCGCTTCTTTATAAAAACATAGTCCGTCAACAATTTCCATTCCGCGCATGTGTGCGGAACAGATTTTCATTTTCTGCATGGTTTAGAGTTGCTGTAGATGGGGATTTCGTAAAACAGGTGTGTAATAAACTTTCATACACAAAAACAAACAGTGCATATGCTGTTTTGCAACCGGAGTGAACAAATATCCACCCAAGTGGGTCATAAGAAAAGGGAAGCTCGAATTTGGCTTAATTTATATTGCAAGTTACCCGTTGTACCATTTGCTCACTATTATCATAGTTATATGTCAATGCGTGCAGATTGAGAGCACATCGTCCACAGGGACCCCCGCAGGGTGTTTGTTGATGGCATGGGCCCAGTCTCCGCGAATCGTCTAAATTACATTAATAAACATGACCATAGGAGGATGATATGATCATTCTAACTACGGCCAATTGCCAATGCATAGAAAATAGAGTTGAAACGGTTAACCGATTAATCGGTTAACTAATGAGTAACGTCTTGATCGATCAAAAAAGTAATTGATCGATTAATCGTTACTTTTGAACAACTGTATTTCGTGGGTTAACATTTGCTCCAAAACAGTCAAATATCATCACACTGACTCACATCAATTATATTAGACAGAGTAAAGCATGCAAGTTACGTGCTGACATAAACGTTCACTAGAGCTGTAGATTTTTTAAATTTCTTGTTCGGTTTCGGTTTTGGTTTTTCGGGTGGAGTAAAACCTCGGTTCGGTTCGGTTTTCGGTTTGTTCATGAGGCCAAGTAAAATTCAATAAAAATCATTCTAATGTCCGGAGTCATAACTGAATGGTAGTGAAATTGAGCGAAACTCGATGAATGCCCGAAATAAGCTATAATACATGAAGAATCAGGAAGGCCAATATAATAATTACCTAAATATACAGAACTTTTATTGTGCTTGGCCATTTTGCGAGGTCTAACACCTACACGCAACTTGAGGAAAGCTGCAAACACAACTAAACTGAAATGTCGGAAATTCACAGAATGTAGCCTTCCCAGAGTAGTGAGAGTACCCAGACACTGCCATTGGCAGTGTCTGGGTACTCTCACTACTCTGGGATGGCTACATTCTGTTAATTTCTGCAGCAAGAGAATATTTAAAAAAAACCGAAAAAGCTTAGCTTACGGGATGTCGACGGTTTCGGTTTCGGTTTTTAAAAAAAACTAAAAACCTCGGTTCGGTTTCGGTTAACCTACAGCTCTAACGTTCACTTGCACGATCATTATACTCTTTCAGTAGATGGAAATGGTCATTACGGATCCTTTATCCAATGCGGGTAGCAGACGACACATACAAAAACATTTTCAATTTTTGTCACAAAAACATAGTTTATGACCCTTCATTGGAACGAGCTCAATGAACTCGTTCCAATGAGCGGTCATAAACTATGTTTTTCAGACAAAAATTGAAAACATAATACAATTTGAATGGGAAATTTCCTGTAATTATCTATTGCTTCCTGATCCCATTTTGTGTATGAATGTTTCTTTGCTTTCGCGCCACTCTTTGAGAACCTCTTGTCTTATAAGGAGCAAGCTGAATAATGTCGTTAAGTGCTTTATATAGCACCTCGCGCTTTTTAACCCTGATGGAATCTGCCAATTTAGTTCAATGGCAGCAAGTAGAAGAGTCCACATCCATTATTTGAGGGTGGACCAATAAATATTTTCAAAGCGCAGCCCTTGGGTCTTCACGTTGAAAATATTGATTGGTCGAACTCACACATCCACTTAACTGTCATCCTGTTTAATGAAATTATGAAGTATCATGTTCGCGTGGCGGAAAAACAACCTCTCTGATTGGAATGGCTAAGAAATTCGGTTGAAAAATGTTCTTACCCTCCCGCCTTTCCGTTCTTTACTTTGAAAACAATTTTTGTACTTCCTCAGTTTTTATTTCACTGCATACGAGGTGTGATAGGTTTTTTTTATCATATGACTCGTCCGTTTTGTTCATTGTAAAACATTCGATATTTTGTTTTCATATTAATCAGTGATAAATAAAGCCTTCCGCCAATTTCATTGGTCAATTTCAAAACTAGACAATTTGATTGGCGGAACAAAATCCAACGGGCCACATTTTCATAATTTGCACAATTCGAGCTGGTAGCTTTCATTGGTCAATTTCAAAACTGGACAATCTGATTGGCTAAACAAAATACAACTGGGTCAGATTTGCATAATTTCAGTAGGGAGAATTTACGTTATCTGTCCTATTTAGGGTGGGTTATATTGTATTAATCTTTTACCTAACATAACTGCAAAAACCGTCTCGCGCAATACACGAAAGAGGCCATTCATTTTTTTTTAAATTTTTCACTTTTTGTTTCCAAACATAGGCTCGTTCCAATGAGGGGTCATAACCTATGTTTTGGAAGCAAAAAATGAAAATTTTTAGTTATACGAGGTTTTTGTTCAAGTGCCGTCTGCAACTCGAGTTAGGTGATGGGTTAAAAAGTCATACTAAGTGGCTAATTTGTGCGTGTGTGTGTCATATGATAAATAGAATATGAAATGAGTGTTTTTCTCATAAAATATTTATGAAACTTGTCCGAACTTTCCGAATGGGCTCGCCAGAGGCTCGCCAAAACGGAAAATTCTTAGACTCGTTTCATAAATATTATTTGAGAAAAACACTCATTCCATATCCTCTATATCTTCCTGAAAGGTTCCCTCTGTTTCATCGCCTATCATTTACCATTTCCCCGTGCTTGATTTGGTCTGTTCTTCTGTCTTCTACCTTAATGCTCTGTGCTATCTCATTTGGCGCCTTTGCAGGCTTTCTGACAAAGAGTCCTTTTATCTTCAGTGAAGTGTGTGAGATTTGTTATTTTATCGAACGAATCGTATCTTTATCAATCGAGTGGATAAACAAAACATTTTCTTATGTTCTTCTAAATCACGTTTAGCCACCAAATTATCTTATAATAAGTGTGTATTGGGTCCATAATTACCCGAATACAAGGTGTATCAAGGATCTCTAAAACAAAATCTGTGTCTTGCAACTACATGATACATGAGAGTGCTTAGTTACGTTTTGTGTTCGTTACTATTTATAGAGCAGTAAAGTCCTCGAAAGGTGTTTGTGTGGGTCCTTGAGCGCTTCTGTATACAGAGAGAGAGAGAGAGAGAGAGAGAGAGAGAGAGAGAGAGAGAGAGAGAGAGAGAGAGAGAGGGGGGGGGGGAATTATTAAATTGTGAAACCACACTGGTTTTGAGCTTTTGCTTCTGAAGCACTGGAAGTATTCAAGCTGGAACAACACACGTTTATACTGTTAAGCGCACGGTCGTTTCGAAAGTTTATTCGAGAATCACAAATGTTCGAGGGAGCCACATATGGTTTCAACTGAAATGATAAGCAATTTGTATGAGTCTGAAAATGAAATCTGAAACTAAAATGCTAGTTAACCCTTTACTCAGCGCATTACATTTTATCACAGTATAATATTTTCATTATTTGTTTGAAACAATTTTCCCGAAATTTCAACAAAACCATGTCACGTGACCCCCTCATTGGAACGAGCTCATATGATATGGTTTTGTTGAAGTTTTTGGAAAAATATTTTTTTCAACTACCCAATTTGTAAAATTGATGGGAAGATGTGGCCGATTTGTTAGGTAAAGTGTTAATCAAATTATTACAATTGAGAATTGTAGTATGACCAAACGGTCCGCCTGTAAAGTGGAACCACGCGTTACTTCCACTGGGGAATCGCTCATTCAGGTGTCTATACAGGTGTTAGCACTTTCTGATAAATAGAAATTACTGTCCCCTGGAACGCCGCCGTGGCAACGTCTTGGAGAGAGTGAATATTTATTTGCCAGAGGGCGCTTGTCAGCGGAGGGCCAAGGCTGGGGTTGATCAACTTTGCTGGGGACCTAAGATACTCTTTCACTGTGGACAGGGGATTTTCACTAGCTCACTCTTGTAGATTGCAATTGCTTATTCACAAGCCACAGAGTAGCGCCGCGCCTTAATCAATTGCTTTCAACGGTAATGAACTAGCATGGGCTAATTTCTTGGCGAGGCTGAGGTTCCATCAATTCCTAGGGTACTGAGGGCTTCTTAATTAATAAGATAAAGACTATTAACAATCCAACAATTTTTATATATAAATCTTCTATACTCTTATTTACAAATAGCCAACAAATCCTAAATAAATAATCTCAACACTACTGAAATGAGTTTTGTGACTAGTCACTGAATCCCACCGAAAACAAGTACTAAAATATTATCTAAAATTAAATTGCTTCCCAAATTTATATTCGTAGAGAAAGGTCGAAGCTGCGACTACTGATAAGAAATCACGAAATCTTTCACTCAACCGCTCATGCGCGTATTTATCCTGTTGCGCCTACCACATTATGGTTCCACTTTACAGGCGGACCCTTTGGTCATAGCAGGATAAATTTATTGTTGTATAAGATAGAGTCTCGCTCTTGTTTCTAAGGCTGCATCTCGACTAGTTTTCGATTCCTACATAAACTTATGGTGATAATTGGTATTTATCGATTGGCTACGTACAATTCAAAAGGCCCGTAATGTCGGTCTGCACGATATTCAAAACTGAATACCTATATCGGGATTCAAAAAAATACCACGGTATAATAATAATAACACTTCGGCCGGCCGCTGATTTGTCTCGGTTCTCGTATGAGAAGGCCTTGGTTACCCATGTTCTACTAACTGCCTCCCTATTCCCGCGCTTCTTCTCTCCTCCCAACACTCGGAGACGAACTGCTTGATGACATCCCTTGCCCCATTCTTCCCAATCTCTCCGATTAGTATATTAATCCTCTCCTTTGAGTCGCCCCCAACCACATGTCCTTCATTCTCCCATCCCACTTCACCATTATACTCCTCGTGAATCTTGTTCGTTTAGACTGGTATTTTGGGCATTCTATAAGAAAGTGTTCCAGGGTCTCCACCACGCCCAAGTTACACATCTGGCACTCCTTTTCACTGTTTTTCCCAATTTTTCCCCTCAGCTCCACGGACCGCGACCTCAGCTTGAACAACAGTGACCCCCCAAAGGTGCCATCAAGGTACTCTTCAAAACCAGGTTTCTCTTTATCACGCAAGCCACCCAAAGATCTCTTTGATTTGACCCCCTCTCGCCAATTACGGTTACAATCCTCTATGACCCTTTCTCTGACGATCTTTTTGCCCTGGTGTGCCCCAAAGTCAAGGTCCGAGATCACCAATGAGTAGTTCTCTACTAGCTCCCTCACTTGGACCATCCACCCCGTTTTGATATTTGAGTTGAAAGTTCTCAGGAACATTACTTTACATCATCGGCTATCGGGGAGATTTACCAAATAATCAAGATAACCGAGTTTCAATAGGTCTATCCTGTCCTTGATCCTCATCCACCCAAGCTCACCCCTGATCGCTTCTAGCGCTGCGGCATTACTCGAGCCTGTTATCCATCGGCCTGCATCGTTCTGTAGGATTTCCAAGCTCTTAACAGCAGTGTGGTTTAGGGGTACAACTTCCGTACCGTATATTATACTTGGCAGACCCACCATTTCCCAAATAGTTTTCCCACGAAAATATAACGGTATATCGAAAACTGTTCACAAGTTCCACAATCGAGACTCGAGTCATCACAGTCGGAACGAATTGGCATGCCTTGATGATGCGGTTCGAAAAACCTTTACCCAATGCAGACGATATCAAAATTTATTATTTTCAAAATTAGTTTATCAGATTTTCCCCCAAAATTATTTTTTCAACTGCTGAATTTGTATATAACGAGGGCAGAAGCAGACGATTCCTTGGATAAAAGGATAATATTATTCATTCGGGGCTGCAGTTAAAAAACTCAAGACATCTTGAAAATTAAATTGTGGGTAAATAAATAAAGACGATAAACCGATATTTTTGTAATTACGCCGGTATTCAATCGATATTGGTTTGAATACCGGTACATATCGGTTTATCGATATACCGTGCAGCCGTAATGAACACCTTATATAATTTGGTCGATTGTCGTAATTCACGGGAAAATCAGTTTCTTGGGTTACGGATCTTTGAGTTTGCTGGTCTGACGTTCGATGAAGAACCTTTCAATATTTGCATATTAATTTCAATTGACACTGCAAGCTCTTGCAGTTCCTCTCAAAAGATATTTGATCTGTTATTACTTCAGGAACAAAATATTGGGGGCATGAATCTCAGGCCTGCAACCAGGGTCGGGCATTGGGGGGGGGGGGGCATGTAGGGGGGCACCTCCCCCAACCTGGACATAATCCCATCATTTTTCCATCGAGAATCATTTTATTCCCCCCAAGCGACTAAAGTTCATTAATTTGGATACATCTTGCCAAGCACATGTGCGCCGGGCCGACCATGGTTTTAAAATTTGGCATTAAAAGGAGCAATTTCCTGTCTTCTGAAGGATCAATTCCTACTTCAACATATCACAGAAAGTTTTATTTTTTCTGCTCAAATAACAAGATTCATTATTTTATTTTTTTATTTCTGTCCACTAACTTTTGAATTGACCATCCCGAATCATTTCACACCCCTGCCCCCCCCCTCCCCCTCCACCTCTCATAGTGACTAAATTCCACTAATTTGGACACACCGTATCAAGCACATGTGCGCCGGGTCGACCATGGTTCGACCCGGCATGGGAAAAATTAAACATTTTGCTTTAAAAGGCGCAATTTGTGTTCTGAAGGATCAATTCCTACTTCATCATACCTCAAAAAGTTTTATTTTTTCTGCTCAAATAACAAGATTCATTATTCGATTTTTTTTACGTCTGCCCACTAACTTTTGAATTACCATTCTTAATCATTTCACGCCCCCCCCCCCCTCCCCCTCATAGTGACTAAGTTCCACTAATTTGGATATACCGTGTCAAGCACATGTGCACCGGGTCGACCATAGTTCGACCCGGCATAGGTAAATTTTTTAATTTGGCATTAAAAGGAGCAATTTCCTGTCTTCTGAAGGATCAATTCCTACTTCAACATACCCCAAAATTTTGCATTAAAAGGTGCAATTTCCTGTCTTCCGAAGGATCAATTCCTACTTCAACATACCCCAAAAAGTTTTATTTTTTCTGCACAAATAACAAGATTCCTTATTTGATTTTTTTATTATTTCTGTCCACTAACTTTTGAACGACCATCCAGAATCATTTTACCCCCCCCCCCCCCCCCCCCCCCCACAATAGTCACTAAATTCCATTAATTTGGATACACCGTGCCAAGGACATGTGTGCCGGGTCGAGCATGGTTCAACCCGGCATGAGAAAAATTTAAAATTTGGCATTAAAAGGAGCAATTTCCTGTCTTCTGAACGATCAATTCCTGCTTCAACATACCCCAAAATGTTTTATTTTTTCTGCTCAAATTATTTGCAATTTTTTATATCTGTCCACTAACTTTTGAAGGACCATTCCGAATCATTTTACCCCCCCCCCCCCACCCCCTCCACCTCCACAAATTGACTAAATTCCACTAATTTGGATGCTCTTTGCCAAGCACATGTGCCCCGGGTCGACAATGGTTCCACCCGGCGTGTAAAAATTTTAAAATTTGGCATTAAAAGGAGCAATTTCCTGTCTTTGTCCCCTGGAAAGCCTCTGTTTACGAGAGCATTTCTCCTACTTTCAATTACCAGTAACCACTCATCTCTTCTGTTAATTAGTTAATGTTTCCTATTGTCAAAGTTGTGTATAATCTGTGTGTTGAATAAACACCTCAAATATAACAATAGAGACTCAGTCATGGGATTATATTCAATGTAATTACAGGTGTAAACTGACAACTCGGAGTTAATTCACTGGTAGATAAAATAGATCAAAATGGTGAAAATTGAAAAACAGTGTCTGAAATGTTTCGGGGGGGGGGGGGGCGAAAATGTTTTACGCCCCCCCCCCCCCCCCCTGGTTGCAGGCCTGATGAATCTATATAAAATTATACGTCAGCCTTGTTCCATTTTTATCGACTGAAACATCCATTTGCACTGAACATGTCTTTTTGCCTTCTGACACTGACATTTTAGCACCTTGTGAAGTCATCTGGCAAAGTTATCACTTATGGTGCGAAAAAGCATGGAAGCATGTTTGTTTAACTTCCCTCGAGTAACTTTTCGGCAGGCAAACAGTGTCGTTTGGTGCACGCAGAACACCTCCTGCATCTCGCTTGATGAAGCGATCGTCGGCATGTTAAATTCTAATCACCTGGTGTGTGCTTCTCGTCATGTATAACATTAAATCTCAGCCTCACGTTATTTGATGCGAGACCTTCTGCGGGTAATGACTGTTAATAGGTATCGGTTCGCTGCATGACGAATTTCAAAGTAGAAACATGACTGTATTTTCTCAAGTATGGAAGAATTATTGTTGTGCCGTTCTCAGTAAAATAAAATTAAAACCTCCTGTTCAAGAGACAGTAGTGTATAGGTTTTTCATTTCGTTTCTGAAAGCCCATAATTTTGTCTTCCGGTTGGTTTCACGAATTTCTGTACTTCTATAACGACACCCATTCAACCCTCAGCCTCCACGGTTCGATCCCCTCCAAGGGTAACTACGTTGTGTCCTTGGGCGAATGCCCACGCGGAGGCACGGTTGCGCTGTCTTCTAAGGCGTAATGCACGTCGATGGTGCACCTGTCTTCAACCAATGCTAACCCTGCTTGTGTGGAGTTAGTACGTTGGGGAGTCTGACAGTACTCGACGTTGCTTGGTGGTTCTCTCCGGGTACTCCGGCTTGCTCCACCCGTGAAACTGTCTGACACGAGGTTACCGTGTCTGTTGAAGGTGTCGTTAAACTCCAATAAATAAATACATAGACAAAACTACATGTATGTTTCAATGAGTCGTTTTGTATTCAATGAGTCAGATGTGCGTAGGAAGAAAGCGTCGAGACCGAAGGTCGAGACGTTTTCTTTCTACGCACATCTGACGAATTGAATACAAAACGACTCATTGAAACATACATGTGGTTTTGTATTTATTACATGACCCAAGCACCTACTGACCTAATTTTCTTTTCTATCAACGGTGGTAAACACTATGCACTTTATGCAGTCGCATTGCATAAAAAAAGTCCCGGTTGGAACAGGTTGGTGTGCAATACAGAATTCCGTATTGCACAGCCGTATTGCACGTCGTATTTGCATAAGCGAGACTGCATGGGCATGTAATAAAAAACAATACTCTTCCACTTTTTAAGACGATCTCGTCGAATCCGTTGACATGATGGGTCATGAGCTATGCTCGACCCTTTACCCAACACGAAAAGAAGACGACACTTGCAAACAGTTCAGCTCGTTCCAATGTATCATAAGCTATGTCTTTGAGACAAACATGAAAAGGTAAGAAAAATTGAATAGTAATTTTTGCGAACAGCGCTGGCCGGTTTTGCCGTTACCTTGGGTAAATGGTTAACCCTTTACCCAACGAATCGCTCGCATCCGCCCGCGTAATATACAAATTTAGCTGCTGGAAAAATATTATTTTTCGAAAAATTTCAACAAACCCATATCATGTGGCCCCTCTTTGGAACGAGCTCGTCGAGCTCGTTCCAAAGAGGGGTCACATTATATGGTTTTGTTGAAAATGTTTGAAAAAATTAAAAAAATTATGTCTAAAATAATAAATTTTGAAATCGACGGCGTTGGGTAAAGGGTTAAGAAGCAACAAAAATTAAAATGTCTAATTATACGAGAAAAGAACGAATCATCTAGCTCGTTCTTATGAAGTATCTCGTATAACTCGCTTCAATGAAGGATATGAGCTGTGTTTTTGAGTTCCAAAAATAATATATATATACTTTTCATATTGTGTTGTTTGTAGGCTATTTTTATAGGTTATTTAATTTTATTTTACATTTTTGACGTGCTCCATATTCTAAATTTACCACGGCTTAACAATTTAACATATTTGTTTTGTGTTATTAACTACACCAAAAACTTCAAAAGCCATTACTAAGACAACGTGTGATAACAAGTATTTCACAAAAAATTCTTCTTTTAACAGAGGCGTAACTAAGCGAGGTTTTGGAGTGTGACACCCCCAACAATAACCTTTCCCGTCAAGGGCATTTTCCTCTGGATCTAAGATATCGATTCACTGTTGTTGGTTATTAATATTTAATAAATATAGCATGGCTTTGAGTTGACTATGCCAAAATAGTGGTCCTCGAGGAGAGGATAGTCCCGACGCGTAGCGGAGGGACTATTCTCTCCTCGACGACCACTATTTTGGCATAGTCAACGAAAAGGCATGCTATATTTATTATATTAGATGTGTGTGTGTGTGGGGGGGGGGGGGGGGGGGGGGGGTTCTTCATCGGTCATATATGCAAGATAATATTCTTATTCACAACCAAAGAGAAAAGAAAATGGTTCAGGGTTTAAACAGGTAAACTAAGTTAATTCTGCCACTCATAGTTCTGGGATAGAGAGGTAGAGAACCAAAACTCCAAGAAACACAATACCATTATTCCATTAACCCCCTCCCCGCCCCCAACACTACTACAAACATCACTTTCGATACACATATTTTTATTTCTCCAAACTAAATGTAATAATGTATATAGGACGAGATGTCTTGTAAAGTATTTACGCTTCAATGGAATTTTCTAAGCGAATTCGAATGTTACTATTTATAACCGTGCACTATTACCGTGCACTATTCTTTTTTCAAAAATGATAGTAGGTCTGTGCGATTACGCTGACGAACTATCCGAAAATAGGGTGTTTCTGTTCAACCAATCAGAACGCGGGAAAGTTACGTGACATCTAATATAGCTTATTAGTATATTACCAACAAGTGGGTTTCCGAGATGGTGTACTGAAGTTGAGACCTCGTCTCTGGTCATATACCGACAAGTCCGTTACTCGTCGATAAATGACCTAGAGTCGAGGTTGAGATTTCAATACTCCATCTCGGAAACCCTCTTGGTGGTAATAACCAAATGATGTTATAATATTCCTCCCTTTCTTGACTTGTACCCATACATTTTGACAAACATTCGGCGTCTTTGTATTGATTTTTTATGAATGAAGATCGTGACGTCATACTATTGCGTTCTTGCGCTGTGTGTGACGTAATCCCCATTCAATGTTCTAATTGTACTTTATTATACCTCACATGTGTAACATCACCCGTGATTGGTTAATTTGACACCTTCTAAAAGTCATAGTACTGGAGTTTTGGAGCAAAACACGGGTACTATCGGAACGTTTTTCCCTGGAGACAAGAGAACGAAGAAAATGTAAGCGCCACTTCCATTGATCAGCGTCGATTGGAATTTCTCAACACCAAACGCTGACTCCGTGTCCGTTTAGCTTTTTCAACACCGGTAGAGACAAACTTACCAACAAATATATCATCTTCAGTGGGTGTGTTTTCAATTTTAACTGTAAACAATGAATTCAAAAGAATCAGAAATATTAAAAAAACTCACTCACGTGTTGTTCACCACTTCAGTGAATCCTGAATATGAGTCTCAGTTATGACTTCAATCAATTATATTTTCCACAAGTTTAGTACTCCTCGACCTTACTGAGCCTCCACCTCAAGATCAAAATAAATTGTTTCACTCCGCTTAATTCTATCAACTCTTGTCGTCCGAGAAACATGAATTTATATTCCATTAATTTAAATCACTTTTCACACAAGCATTAACAATGAATTATAACATGAACAGCATGATGCAGTTGTAAACATGGGCATTTGTGGATATAGAAACTCCCAAAGCGACGGCACTTGTGTGACAAGTCATTTTCGAAGAGACGTCATTCGTTCGAAATGACGTCCTGTTTTTGGATTCGACTACATTGTTGTTACAAGATTGATGGCATGCTACAGTTAACGCTTAACAATGAACGCTATTTTTTGTTCTGCATAATAAAATAATTAGAACGTTTCTTTTCATGTTCTATCGATCGATAGTACCTGAGTTTGTGTGATTTCTGAAATAAAACCTTCAGCAGCTTCGCTGCTTCAGGTTTTATTTCAGCAATCACACAAACTCAGGTACTATCGACCGATAGAACATGAAAAGGAACGTTCTAATATTATAATAGCCGCAGAAGTTTATAGTAGTGTTTCGGATGGGCGTTTCTTTGTTTTATTTTTCGAGTTTAACGCGTTGCAGGCCTATATAAAAATACAGTGGCCAAAAAACGATCTAGTGTAATTTATTTCGTTGAGTTCGTGGTTTATATATAATGTAATTACTGTTATAAAAAAACGGTGGATTCTGCATGTCATGTCGTTGTATGTGTCAGTTTTCGATGAGTGCAGGTGAAAAATGTTCTCTTTCTGAATGGAATGGTCGCACGTGCGATTGCTACCCACACCCACAATATTATAAGTTTTTCTGTTTGTTGACAGGGGACATGGTCTCACGTTCCCTGCATGAAATTTATATTCAACCGAGGCGTCAGCCGAGGTTGAATATATGTTTCATGCAGGGAACGTGAGACCATGTCCCCTGTCAACAAACAGAATAACGTATATTTCCCGTTCTTACCCAAATCGCTTCATTCGAATCATTTTAAAATTTGTTGTTGTACAGCGAATATTAGAAAGCAGACGTTGTTTCCGTAAGGTGTTAACTTTTATCATAACAGACTGGAGTGATTTCCCTTTATTCAAATGTTTACGTACGCAATCAACGGGGCGAGATGCTCTCGATTCGTTTCAGTTTATGTTACAGTAAATTAATGAAAAGAGACCTTATAATCTAATCGGTTTCATCAATAATTACCCATGTTTACATAACTAATCTTTTTGTACGTAATAACGGTACTTTTGTGTGTATTTTACTTCAGTTAAATGTATTTGTCTTAGTTGATTTCAAGTGAAAAAAGACAAGGCGATGAACCGTTGCCCATGGCAACAACGAGACGCTTTCCTTGACAGTGGACATAAGAATCGCTGACAGTAGACATATGCGCGTGCCCAGCGACATACAATAAAATCAACGAGGCATTGACCACTCACTTCAAGGTATTGCGGTTGGTATCGGGACATAGATTTATATTTGGTCCAGACTAGACGTTTTTACCTGTATTGGGGAAAGTGTGTTCTTGTTGTAAGATAATGTTCTTTCTTACAGGCTGTGATTTGATACTTTGGTTTATGTCACACACACAGTCGGTCAAAAAAATGGAGGTACCGATTCGGGCTGTCGGAGGCCCAGCATGACCAATCTGGAGTACCAGTAGGACTGCTACATGTGTATTTTATTAACCCTTTCATCACTGGTGGTATCTTCCACGTCAGTTCAATGGTAGCAATATGGAAGGGTCCATACTCATTATTTCGTGTAGACCAATTAATATTTTCAACGTGCAGCCTTGAGGCTGCACGTTGAAAATATTGATAGGTCTACCGCACACATTCACTAAATAGACGTCCTACTTTATGAATTCTGAGGTATTACGGGCTTGTCTTGAAAACGGGCCTCTCCGTTTCTAAGGGTTAATCCGCAAGGAAATTTCCAAGAAGTCTTAGGCTGTTTAAACTATAGTCCCGATTGATTAATATTCCAATAACAACATCAAGGTATGCTTTCGGCCAATGCCTTGATGATGTAGATAGAAAATTTTATCACTCGGACTTAAGCCATCACCGTCGGGAGAAATCAGGTTCACATCCAAATCAGTCATCTGCACGACTGCCCTACATCTTTAATCTGTATTATGGTAGTGAAAAACAAATGGACTAACTGATTAGAAATTTCAGCCGAGGCCTGAAAATGGGCGAGCGATATTTTGTTCATCCATATTACTAAACATTAGAGAAATAACAATTATGTTTTCATCTATAGCTTTTCCAGAACAATGATATATTTTATACTGATTAAAGACAATGACAAAGCGTACTGTTCTTTGACGTTGGTGGTAAAATTAATGCAAGGAAGTAAAATGGCGTTTGGAGTGGAGTCCTTTCCTATAGTGTAATGTGTCAGAGCATATTGTCCCAGTATCAGTATGCATCGCGTCTTCTGATTGGTCAACGTGACCGAGACAAATAGCAATGGTATCGCCTATCTTCAAACATACGGGTGATAAGAGCGCGCGCCCTTGTTCCCCGTTTGTCACTCGAGAAACATCCAGGTGATAAAAATAACCTTTGACCCCGACTGAGTCACATCGATTGCAGAAACTTCTATTAGAACTGTTAATTAAATTGTAACGGGGTAAATCCCGGCCATAAAGTTTTTTTTCAATGAGGGTCACAATTTCAGTGAGGGTTTTGGAGCCAAACTGAGGTAAAAGTAGGAAATCCACGGGGGGGGGGGGGGGGGGGGGGGCAAATATACGGGCACAGTCAGTGTAACTACTGACTTGTAAAGCTTGGTGTCAACAACAAATTAACATTACCAGGGCATTAAATCTCGGCGCACTTCATAATTTATTTTGCGGTTTCCGATGGTCAGCGTAGAAATGTATGCTATTAATTCCACCTACTTTTTACAAAATTCAATGACTGCGGCTCAATTCAAAATCTTCAAGTTTAAACCCAAGTGGAGTCTGAAATTGTGAGACATCGTTCCCGAAATTCAAAATGTCACCTTCCATGTTCCATGATCTCCAGCGTCGTTTTAAGTGAATATTTAAGCTATTTTCCCAAAGACATGAATAAAACACACAACACAACACATCTAACATGCTGAAGCTTGTTCCATGGAAATACAGTACACTCTGGAAGGCTGAATTTACACGGTTTTAAAACTGTTTCAACGAATTCAAATTCACCAAAGTGAAAAACTTCGCCATGTGTGACCTGGTCTATAAACAACGATTCGGAAATAGACGCGGTCTATTTATAGTTTTGCTGTGACGTTTGTTATGCTGTTTGGTTCAAAACCAGAGGCCCAGTGTGGGGTTTAACCCTCGTCGCCTGAATCTTAATGTGGGATCATATTTTACATCTCGGCATTATTTCCGTGTTAGGAGGCGGGTCAAAATCGTTATCTCGGGCAACATCCACGGTACATGGAGATTTAATACCTGGATGTCGGTTTTCAACCATGAGGCGTGCGCCTCATGGTTGAAAACCGACATCCAGGTATTAAATCTCCATGTACCCTGGATGTTGCCCGAGATAACTTATATTATTACCACTTTGCAGGGCGTTTCCTACTGCATTAATGTCGATTTAACGGGCAATCGTATCCTCTATTGCTCGGTAGTCACGTGATAGGAGGGCCGCTAATGGAAAACAAAATTCTTATCGGCCCTCTTGTTACGTGACGTCTTTTAGAATTGAAAATTTAGAAATGAGGCGAGAACTCGCAAGGAAAAGTTGATGCTTTCGCCATGTTGCGGTCTTGTTGATCGACAGCAACAGAAACAAATGACACGTGGCCATGTTGTCAGTTGTAGCCATTTTCCATGGCAACTGATTCGTCATCTTTATTGCGTGCCTTATCTCCCTCGCTGGAAGTGGAAGACGGAATTTTGATTGCTGGGATATCATTTTGGAAATGTGTAAAATTACAAATTACGTAGTGGTAATAATAGTAATAACATGATTGTTGTCGGGCATAATGGTTCGTGAGCGGCCCTGCATCGATGTTGAACAGCCCTTGGGCTTATTAACGGCCCTCGACTTCGTCTCGGGCCTTTAATAAACCCTCGGGCTGTTCAACATCGATGCAGGGCCGCTCACGAACCATAATGCCTTCCAAAATCATGTTATTGTTTAATTGTCTCTTATATCGTCATGAGAATCAATTTTCGATAAAGGTATCTCCCTTGAAATCACTAGACGCGCGAGGAATGTCCAATTAAAGGCAAGTAATTGTTGAGAAAATACTTGTGTCATCAGTAGACAATAAAAACAAGTTTTTTTGTTACTTTTAATAAACGAAAACAACAGACGGATCTGAATATCCGTAAAAGGGAGTTTACCTAAAAACAAAAGGGTTTTCCAGGAAGCCTTAATCTCTATTTTGTACATGTGCTCTTTCAAGGTCTGTAATTAGTAACAACAGAAAAATTAACAAACATTTTATTGTGATTATCCTGCAACTTATTTCATCTGGAACTCTTCACTACCTTTCAAACTGAAAAAAATCGATTGCGACAGTATTGAGGTGCAGAGGAATATTTCCCATCTAATGTTCCTTTTGTTAAATAAAGAACGGTTTCCAGAAATATTAGTAGATCCATAGTTTGGTCGTAAATTCCAGTTTTTTTCTGTCAAACTTACTTATTCTGGAATTTCCAGTCTACCAAGACTCATTTGCCACTGAAAGCACCCATGCATTCGAATTTACCACCAAGGAAAACATTCAAATTTTGTGCAAAAGGTTAAGAGAGATGCAACCTTTCGGATAATCCACCTAATATTTTGACCTAAAAGCCCTACCAGCTGAAATTTTGAATGTGGTTACAAAACGTTTTCACAAAATATGATTGTTTTTACATGTTGCAGTAAGGCGCGTAGCCAGGGCCGTGTGGTATTTAGTGCCTAGTCTGTTTGGGATGGGGGCGGGCACGAACACGATATTCAGAAGGCCGTTGTGGTTGGCGAGGCCTCTACGTTATGCGAAACTTGCATTGGACCAATGTTTTGGGCAATCAGCGAAAAGTTTACGAAGGCAACTCCCCCCCCCCCCCCGGTGGGGTGCAGTGTTGTTAACATCAACCTTGACCGAACTTATGAAATTAGCTTAACATTTTACTAAAGGCATTTGCAAGTCAAGCAAGAGGCACTGTAAGTTTTCAAACCAAGTTTCGCTGCTTTTCGGAAAGAGGGATCCATTACAAGAGATGGACTCCTTGTCATTCAACACCTCCCCACTTCAAAAGACAGTTGGTTGTTAAACGTTCGCTTTTTGCAACTTGGTTTGTTTAATTTGCGATATGTGACAAAAATTATTTGCAAACACAAAAATATTTGAAAACAGTCACTGGCGATTTCGAATGCGCATATGTTACACACGTTATGTGTTTACTTTCGCACTTCCCGTTTTATTGTTGCTGGAAATACCGTAAATCTAAATTTAGATGTAGAATGTCATTAGGTTGAGTGCAGCTGGGAATTTAACTGCTTTATTCCAGAATATCCAATTTCTACTTAGACATTTTTTTTTATCACATACGTAACTTTTCAAAGATAGGTGGAAGATAATTGTTTTTTCATGTATTTTAACCCCTTACCTAACGTGAAAAGCAGACGACACTTGCAAACAAAATTCTTGAATAACAAATATTTTTCATTTTTGTCTCAAAAACATAGGTTATGACCCCTCAGTGGAACGAGGTCGTTCCAAAAAGGGGTCATAACCTATGTTTTTGAGACAAAAAATGAAAAAAAATAATGAAAATTACTTGGCGAGTTTTGTGAATAGCGCTGGCCGGTTTGGCTGTTACGTTGGGTAAAGGGTTAAATTGTACTGCCAGGGCTTAAGTGCCCTAACTAAACCAGGCTCGACGGTGCTGGAGGCTCTGCAGGGACTGTACCCCCCGCACTATTTCAGAATGAAACAATTTGTTTTACAAGTAACAGAATAAAACTATTATTGATGTTTCATAACATCGTCACGTCATGGAAATAACGGGTGGAAGTAGAGCCAACCATAGGCCCTTATATATATATTACTGTGCGTTCCGTTTACCTGGTGCTCATACCCACGACTTCGCTTTGCCTCCGCCTTACTCTGCGCAAAGTCGTCCACTTGAATTAGCTTGTGAGTTATATGTTTAAAACAGCTGCGTATTACCATTGCTACTCATGAAGCAACGGTAATACACGGCTGTTTTAAACATTTTATTTACACGTTACTTCATGTGAACGATTTGAAAAGAAATTACACCGAAGCATACCCAAATTCACCTCCTCCCCACAACATATGCTGCATTCAAAAGAAAAGAAAAATCGAATCTTAAACTCAGCCCCCCCCCCCCCCCACCCCCCCCCCCTCCACTTTCAAACTCATTCCGCAGTCCATGAACCAAATTGTCGCGACTCTTTAAATATATATGCATGAATTTTTCTATTTTGTTTTTATCAGAGAAAAAGTGAATATTGAAAAATATAAGGTGATAAATAATTTATATATTAAAACTAAATAAGAAAGTTTATAAACTATCAAAATATACCACCCACCTCACCTACAGAAACCTTGCTGTATCTTCATTCATTGTAAGGCAAGGAAGGCATTTATCCAAGTAACTGGCACGGAACATGCATTTCTTGTGAGATAAAAGTGTTCTCTGTAAATAATTAGAGGACATTCGCCAAACCAAATGATTATAAAGCTTAGCTCCTGATTTAAACACGAAAGATATATGATGACCTAATTAGGATTATATTTGTCTTCGGGTCTAAAAGTAACAGTATTTGAAATGATCAATTGAAACGTTTATCATCACCAACTAGAGTTTGCAGCAAACTCTCAGTAACAGTAAAACCTGTCTTGGGAGACCACTGTCTTGAGAGACCACCTGTCTTGAGAGACCACATATACCAGGCACCGATTGGTTTTACTCTATAATGGACCTGCTATGGGAGACCACCTGTCTTGAGAGACCACCTGACTTGAGAGACCACTGTGACCTGGCACCAACTTGGTATTTTTATGCCATAATGGACCTGTCTTGAGAGACCGCCCCTTTGAAGACTGAAACCATGACAAAAGCTTTTTACCTGTTCTGGAATTGGATAATCCATTATGGTTACACTAACATAATTAAAAGTATTAAAAGCTCTTAATTGGGTTTCAATTGCTAGCTCATTAAAGATTGAGATGTTTTTATAAGACCCCTGTGAAAAGATTAGGATTATTGCTGAATAAACAATTTCATACATACCTGAAATGTGACAGATAGGAATAAAAATAAATTTGTGTTGAAAATCTTTTTGTAACAAATTGAAATGGACTGTTATAAAAATTATAAAAATAAATTAGTGTTGAAAATCTTCAATGAAGATTTTCAACACTAATTTATTTTTATAATTTTTATAACAGTCCATTTCAATTTGTTACAAAAACTTAATAAAAAAGAACAGCTACAAAGTAATTACAAAAATCCATTCTTCTCCATTTCTGAATTTTGTGGTTGGTTTCACTGGCCTCTCAAGTGAGGTGGTCTCTCAGGGAAGGTTGTACTGCAGTGTATACTGTTCGAATTGCAAACCGTTTTAAATGCGGGGGTCCACTGTGACCCGGTACCAACTTGTATTTTTATGTCATAATCTAATCGCATTAGAACTAGTCAAGCACTAGTCAAGCACTGGGAAAAGGTAAACGATAAGCGATGGGGCATGGGGAACCCACCGGAGTGTCCGAACCAGGTCGAGGAAAATCTCTCGGACTTCGTGTGCAGCGAAATCAAAACTGAGGAGGTGCGAAGGGTGATCTCAAAATTGAGGAATGGAAAAGCGGGAGGGGTGGACGAAATTCCTAACGAGTTTATCAAAAAAGGGGGAGAGGAACTCTTGGAAAGCCTGACTGCCCTATTCAATTTAGCCATAGAAAAACAAGAGGTCCCAAAGGAGTGGAGGGAAAGCAAAGTGACATTTATTCACAAAAAGGGGGAAAAAGACGTTTTGGATAACTATCGAAGGATCTCTGTCAGTAGCAACATTGGAAAGGTTTTCTGTAAAGTCCTTTATGGGAGACTAGAGGAGGTGATTGAGGAGAAGGTTTTTTTGGGAGAAATCCAGAATGGCTTCAGGAAGGGAAGGAGAGTAACCGACCATCTTTTCACGCTATCCCAAATGATAGAATCCGCGAAAGCAAAAAAGAAAAAGATGTTTATGGCCTTTTTGGATGTCAAAAAGGCATACGATAGAGTATGGAGGGAGGGTATGTGGCGCAAGTTGGAGGCTCTGGGCTTAGGAGGCGAGTTTGTTGGAATTATGAAAGCATTATATAAAGATGTACAGAGTGAACTTAGCCTGGGAAACATTACAACAAAACGTGTGCCTATGGAGATAGGCCTAAAACATGGGTGTATCCTTTCGCCAATCCTGTTTGCATTGTACATCAAATGTTTAGGAGATGAACTCCCGCGTAGCGACGAGGGGGTAGCAGTTGGGGACTTGAAGATCCCAGGGCTATTTTTTGCAGACGATATGGTTCTAGTGTCAGAAAGCGAAGAGGGGCTAACGAAAATGCTGGGAATTGTTGGGAAATATGGGAGCAAATTGAGACTCGAACTTAATGAAAGCAAGAGCAAAGTTATACCTGTGGGCCGCAAAGTGGACCCCACTCGAAGGTGGAGAGTGGGTGAGTTCTGCATTTCGGAAGGAAGCAGCAAACTTCTCAGTGTAGGAGAGACAGGTGATTACGAGTATTTGGGGGTAAATATAAACATTACAGGGAGAGGCATCTACCGAAACCACACAAATAAATTGATTCTGAAGGGGAAGCGAATCCTTAACCAAATGAAACTTATAGGGAGAAACAGTTTCAATAAGGTTCTCGTGGGGAAAACCATTTGGGAAATGGTGGGGCTGCCAAGTATAACATACGGTACGGAAGTGGTACCCCTAAACCAGACGGCCGTAAAGAGCTTGGAAATCTTACAGAACGATGCAGGCCGATGGATAACGGGGTCGAGTAATGCCGCAGCGCTAGAAGCAATCAGGGGTGAGCTTGGGTGGATGAGGATCAAGGACATGATAGACCTGTTGAAACTCGGTTATCTTAATTATTTGGTGAATCTCCCCGACAGCCGATGGTGTAAAGTAATGTTCCTGCGAATTTTCAACTCAAATATCAAAACGGGGTGGATGGTCCAAGTGAGGGAGCTAGTAGAGAACTACTCATTGGAGATCTCGGACCTGGACGTTGGGGCAAACCACGGTAAAAAAATCGTCAGAGAAAGGGTCATGGAGGATTGTAACCGTAATTGGCGAGAGGGGGGTCAAATCAAAGAGGTCTTTGGGTGGCCTGCGTGATAAAGAGAGGCCAGGTTTTGAAGAGTACCTTGATGGCACCTTTGGGAGGTCACTGCTGTTCAAGCTGAGGCCGCGATCCCTGGAGCTGAGGGGAAAATTGGGAAAGACGATGAAAGGGAGTGCCAGATGTGTAACTTGGGCATGGTGGAGACCCTGAAACACTTCCTTCTAGAATGCCCAAAGTATCAGTCTAAAAGAATGAGATTCACTGGGAGTATAATGGGGAAGTGGGATGGGAGAATGAAGGACATGTGGTTAGGGGGAGACTCAAAGGAGAGGGTTAATGTGCTAATCGGAGAGATTGGGAAGAATGGGGCAAGGGATGTCATCAAGCAGTTCGTCTCCGAATGTTGGGAGGAGAGGAGAAGCGTGGGAACAGGGAGGCAGTTGGGAGTTCAGGGGTAACCAAGGCCTTCTCGTCCGAGAACCGCGACAAATCAGCGGCTGGCCAAAGTGTTATTATTATTATTATTATGATGGACCTGTCTTGAGAGACCGCCCCTTTGAAGACTGAAACCATGACAAAAACTTTTTACCTGTTCTGGAATTGGAAAATCCATTGTGGTTATACTAACATAATTAAAAGTATTAAAAGCTCTTAATTGAGTTTCAATTGCTATTCAGTTGCATAACTCATTGAAGATTGAGATGTTTTTATAAGACCCCTGTGAAAAGATTAGGATTATTGCTGAATAAACAATTTCATACAACCCTGAAATGTGACAGACAGGATTATAAAAATAAATTTGTGTTGAAAATCTTCAATGAAGATTTTCAACACTAATTTATTTTTATAATTTTTTATAACAGTCCATTTCAATTTGTTACAAAAACTTCATAAAAAAAACAACTAAAAAGTAATTACAAAAATCCATTCTTCTCCATTTCTGAAATTTGTGGTTGGTTATTCACTGACTTGAGAAAACCTGAAACCTGTTATGAGAGACCGCCTGCCTTGAGAGACCACTTTTGTGTGGCCCAAAGGGCGGTCTCTCAAGACAAGTTCTACTGTATATGTAAAAATGTGTACAAACCCCTGAACCAAAACAGTTATCAATTTACCGACGGCTTACAATAGCCGTTTGCTTTTTAAAGAACTTATTTTAATGCCTGCATAAAACGAAGATGATGATGTGCAGTTATTTCACGACCATGAAAATTGAATATCTACGACGTATTCCAGTTATCACTGACACAAAACAACAACAACAACAACAACAACAACCCCCCCCCCCCAAAAAAAAAAACCCCAAAAACAAGTCCCAATATTGGAAAGCTGGTATCGTGTTACCAGTTGTCGTCCTTGGCTTTCGATTGACAAAGTAAAAGCTGGTAAGGTGTGACTGTATTCCAATGGTCTCTGTACAACTGGATTGACGGAACCCTCATTTGTCACATGTATAAAAATATATCCCCTGTTGCCATCTTGTGTGCGTGTGGTGGGGGGGGGGGGGTGGGGGGGCTGCTGTTAAAAAACAATACTAAAAAAAACCACGATTATTCTCAACAGTTTTCACTTTATCGATGCCTCGCAATCCCCAATCACTTTTAGAAAAAAATATTTCAGTAGAAAATGAATATGTTGATGATGTGCATATTTTTAGTGGGAATGCACATTGAATATTTACAACATACGAGGGGATGTCAAAAAGTTTTGAGCCTAACACAAATAAAGCTGGAATATCGGTACAGAACATATTTATTTTTCAACATAGTCCCCTTGTAATTCAATATACCTGTTCCACCTGGTCTGCCCGTCGTTGATTTCGCGTCTGTAGAAGTCCATATCTTGGTCCTGTAGCCAAGCATCCACAGCAGCAGTAAGTTCCTCATCATCTTGAAATCTTTGACCACGTAAAAGTTTCTTCAAATTTGGAAAGAGATGGTAGTCACCAAGTGACTACCATCTCTTTCCAAATTTGAAGAAACACATACGTGGTCAAAGTGACTACCATCTCTTTCCAAATTTGAAGAAAAACTTACGTGGTCAAAGATTTCAAGATGACGAAGCACTTACTGCTGCTGTCGAGGCTTGGCTACAGGACCAATATATGGACTTCCACAGACGCGGCATCAACGACTGGCAGACCAGGTGGAACAATTTGTATTGAATTACAAGGGGACTATGTTGAAAAAATAAATATGTTCTGTACCGATATTCCAGCTTTATTTATGTCAGGCTCAAAACTTTTTGACATCCCCTCGTATTTCGGTTATTACTGACCACAAACAAGTGCTAGATTTGAAAGCTGATACAGTGCTATTAGTTGTGAAGCAAGGTAAATGCCATAATGTTTGATGAACATTTACGTCATTAAACGTCATGGTTTTTGAGAAATTATTACGTTGATTGACTTGATGCCATCTTGGAGGTGGGGGTGGGGTGGGTCTAAGTGGCGATGTTTCTCGCTGACGTGCCAGCAATCCAGCTGTAGAGAGATCAGTTCTGTAGTCACAGAGTAATAATTTTACGTCCTCAATCGTCAGCTAGGAGAGGAGCTACCGCATTGATTGGCATGATACCATCTGACAGGTGCAGACTGAAATTGCAGATTGAAATGCGACGTTGTTCGCTGACTTCCAGCAATCCAATTGTATAAAGGTCAGTGACAGCTCTTCATTTCCAGTATTTAGTACGACATAGAATATATCACTGGGGGGGGGGGGGGGGGGTGAAGAAGAAATGCTAAAAACCTGAGGAATCACTCAAGGTAAAAGGGCACGCATGTCACAGACGAGCATCAAATCTTGGGGCTTGAGAAACATTGCCTGAAGTCCCTAGTTAAATACGCCTCACGAGGTACAACGGAATCTGTCTTAAACATTGCAAGTTGGGGAAAAAATAATTGGGAATTGACGCCTGTCCTTCAGAGATGAGTGCGATATTTTAGGCCCGAGCCACGTAACATTATGTTGGTACTCATCAAGTAGAGACCGCGTTGAGAATGTGTGTGGCAAGTAATATAGCTCACGTTCCAGAGCGCACACTGCACGCTTGTGACCAAGTAATTGACTTTTGTGTACGAAAGAACAAGAATCGCTTCCCTTAGCGCTCAGCTTTTTACAAGTGCAGCTGATGGGAATTACAAGAAGTCGTTCGTGTTTCATTACCCATTGTATAAAGTATTTGCTCTTGTTCCAAGCAGTGAAACCGAAACATCATTAAATATGACGAGGGTGATATGTTTTCTTCTCTGTGGTTCAAATCGTTACCGTGTCTTGCATTTAACCCTTCAAAAACCCTATGCATGAATATATGCTCAAAGAAAAAAAATGTTAGTTCATAAGTTGGCGATACAATGCAAACGAAATTAACGAAAAGGGCAAGTAATAATTTAGTCCTACCTTTTATGGCTGTAGGATTAACTTAATAATGAGGATTCCCACAAATTTCAAACACAGACGCTCAGTTTGCAACATGGAGTACTGCATAAGATGACACGACCACGGAACACCAGGAAGAAGGGTTTAATTATATATATTATATTATATGATTTCGTCAAATTGCCGTCATGCTCGGAAGTTTACTTCCTTCTAAGCGGCTTTCATTTTTGACTAATTCTTATTCCGTTACGTTAAGTGCCGTACCAATGTGTATCGCGTCATGGGAACGTAAAATTTAGCGTCACACAGATCCTAATTGTTGAATGGGAATTATAAAATTGATCGAGATACGCGTACGTCTTACAGATCGATTCTAATCACGAACCCGTCAATAAAATCGCCGATACATATCTTCCTTGGGTGGCAACAAGTAAAGATATGTTCCGCATTACACGTTGTCCACTGTTTTTAATTGTAAATTATGGACAAACAATACCGTATTAGATCTTCCTTAGGTGGTAACAAGTGGAGATATATTCCGCGGTATTATGCGCAAATTTTGTTTTCAGCCTTAGAATTAGGAGCATTCAATCATTTATCTCAACCTCGCCCTGGTAACAGAGGCAGAAGCGAGTTCGCATGCACATTCAACCATTCCTTGACCCGAATTGTTCAAACGCGTTATTCTCCATATTCAAGTGTATTGCTTGTAAAATCCCCGTATCATATCTCCCTTGGGTGGCAAAGATATGTTCCCCGTTTCATGTTGTTCCCCGTATCCGAGTCTATTACGCGCAAAATAACCGTATCATATCTTCCTTGGGTGGCAACCATTAAAGATATGTTCCGCGCTTCACTTTGCTTTTTGTATTCAAGTGTAAATTATGCAAAAAATACCGTATAATATCTTCCTTGGGTGTGGACCAACCACTTTTGTAATACAACCACTTTTGCAATAAAATTTATTACAAAAGTGGTTAACGCGTACCAACCACTTTTGCAATAAAACCACTTTTTGTAATAAACTAACCATTATTGTAATAAACCCATTTCGGTGATAAATCACGGACGTCCATTTTATAGTCGGACATTGGGGTGGGGTGAAGGACTAGTTTACCTAAACATGTTTGTGTGTCGTTCAATGGAATAACGTGTCCATTCACCTATTGAAACTTGGTAGTGACTGAAGAAAGAACGAAAGCACTTTTACAATAAACTTTATTACAAAAGTGGTTATCGCGTTCCAACCACTTTTGTAATAAAACCACTTTTGTAATAAACTAACCATTATTGTAATAAACTCATTTCGGGGATAAATCGCGGACGTCCCTTTTGAGGTCGGACATTGTGGTAGGGTGAGGGACTAGTTTACCTAAACATGTTTGTGTGTCGTTCAATCGAATAACGTGTCCATTCACATATTGAAACTTGGTAGTGACTGAAGAAAGAACGAAAGCACTTTTACAAGAAACTTTATTACAAAAGTGGTTATCGCGTACCAACCACTTTTGTAATAAAACCACTTTTTGTAATAAACTAACCATTATTGTAATAAACTCATTTTGGTGATAAATCACGGACGTCCATTTCATAGTTGGACATTGGGGTGGGGATAAGGACAAGTTTACCTAAACATGTTTGTATGTTGTTCAATGGAATAACGTGTCCATTCCATTCACCTGTTGAAACTTGGAAGTGACTGAAGTAACCACTTTTGCAATAAACTTTATTACAAAAGTGGTTATCGCGTACCAACCACTTTTGTACTAAACTAACCATTATTGTAACACACCTATTTTTGTGATGAATCATGAACGTTCATTTTATAGTTGGACATTGGGGTGGGTTGAGAGCTAGTTTACTTAAACTGTTTGTGTGTCGTTCAATGGAATAAAGTGTTCATTCACCAGTTGAAACGTGGCAGTGTCTGGAGAAAGTACGCAACCACTTTTGCAATAAACTTTATTACAGAAGTGGTTATCGCGTACCAACCACTTTTGTAATAAAACCACTTTTGCAATAAATTAACCATTATTGTAATACACCTATTTTTGTGATGAACCATGGACGTCCATTTTATGGCCGGACGGTGTGTTTGTTTGGAGAGAGGGTAGCACAAAGTAGCGTCAAATCTATTCCCAAATTTGGTGGGCGCTATAATCTTACTGCACACGGATGGATGGGGAAAGCTGGGTTTGACGTCTATCGCTTTTGATATGTCTGCCCGAATTCCTCCTACGGGCGCAGTTTGTCTTAAACCCCGTAGTTTCTATCGATCTTGTTGCCCTTTTTTATAGGTTGGGTTGAATTCTTCCGCACACTGTTAACCCCAAATGAGGCGAGAAAATTAGAAATTTTATTACACACTATTGACTGGTGTTAGTAAATTATCACAATACAGGTGGACGTGCATCAGCCACCAACATCGCTGAAGTTAAGCTCCGTTGAACCCGGTTAGTCTACTGATGGGGTGGCCATTCAGTGATTGATTTGGTTTAACACTTCGTGCCCTTGGGCAAGGTACTTCACCTCGACTGCTCGCATGTGGAGCGGGTGGGGAAGCTGGCGGTGTTCTGAGATGGACTGGTGTGCACGCGTCTTAACCTTAATTATCTTGACTGTATTGTGCAGTGCGTAGTACTGATGTACAATGCGTAGTGCAGTCTTGGCTTGTGTGACGTTGAAGAGGTTATAGGGTCTCGTCGCTGCTTGGTGGTTCTCTTCTGGTACATCGGCTTCCTCCACTCAAAAAACTGTCACCGACACAAAATGACTCAGACTATATAAGTGTCGTAAAACACCAATAAATAAATAAATACATTAATTAATAAATTATAAATAAATAAATAAATAAATAAATAAATAAATAAATAAATAAATAAATAAATAAATAAACCCACTGAATACCGTTTTTCGTCGCATGGAACAATGAATGTTGTGAAAATGAGCACATTGCGCGCAAAATCATATGTCTCAAAACGAAGATTATGAAAATGAGTTCAATGCGTGCAAAATCATACGTATCATAGCCTCATTTCGATATTTTTGGATCCACCGAGTCACTAACTAGGACTCATTAAATGGCTTCTAAGGGAAAATCATTTTACATACAGGCACTCTGCTTTCAATGGAGAAAACTCTTGTTATTTTTTTAAACAATAAACAGAGAGGGAAAATGGAAGAAGAGGAGCCTCCGCCGCTTCTAGTGCCCCTAGCCCCCCGGTTTCTGCTACCTGACCGCCCCTGCCCCTTGCCGCCCATACCCCAAGAGCCTCTGGTTCCCTGCCGTATCTGCCGCCTCACCCCGAGAGCTCCTGGTCCCCTTTGCCCCTGCCGCTGCCGTCCATCGTGTCTGGAAGACGCGATATTTTCAGAAAAAAATCCATCCATGGATAGTGTTTTAGACATTGTCAAGCTGTTTTGGGTAATTCTATATTTAATATCGGTTGTTTGGGTTATTCAATGTTTTCCCAAAACACACTCCGTACAAACATTGGATCCGGAACATTTCCAAGTCCCAGCTACAACATTAACATGGCTACCGGAGTAAAATCCACTGAAATACACGAAAGTCGGGTTCATTTGTGTAATTCTATACTACCGGAACATACTCCCCTCGAATTAAATATACCCTCAAAACATACCTCCGATCTTATACCAAGAGGTAAGGTTTCGTCACCAGGCAACCACGTGACACTTGAGAAATCAAGATGGCGCCCCTATACACAAAATGGTCGACAAAACACGTGTCCCCATATACACCCAAGCTGCGCACGCGCATTCGAACCTCGTGTCGCTATGGCAATGACGTCACAACATAACCACGTACATTGGTTACATGTCAACACAACGCCCGCAGTCACGTGACATGACGTGACTTCCAAGATCCATCTGAATTACAAGAGGGCGCCCTTGGCTGGTCTACTGCTGTACTAAACGGCTGCTCTTAGGGATGTGATAGCAGGTCTGACTCTGCAACCGTGAAAAGGGGCTCACATCATATCACTTCTGACACATGAATCTAACCTTTCGCCGTTTTTTTTTTTTTTTGTTTTTGTTTTGAATGAACATAACAAATATAACGAATATTGATTTTTCAATAGTAAACTCAACTGCACGTTATCCCTCTGGTCTTGTCTCTCTGCGTGCCACAAGACAAATAAAACATGCCCCCTTGCTTTTTGGTACACGAAAGAATGGCGCAACTTGGACGCTGGTGATAAACTGGATTCAACTTTGATCCCATTGCATCCATGAAAAGGATTCACCATTGGCCCGATTGCTCGTTCTGAAACGGAGTAATAAATTACGTGCAGTCGCACATGTAATCTTATCAAACATCTGTGTCTGAACTTTCATGAACCTAATTTGGCACTGTAACAATTGACAACGGGCCGATTGGTATATTGCCATACCGGAAGGATGAGTGTTTCAGTTGGCAATATAACAGATGGCAAATGTATAGCAGTCAAAATAAATTTATTTACTCTGATCTAGTCCTTCCACATAACACGAAACCAGTTACGCATCCCCTGATCTTGTGCCGCATGGACGGACTGCGCAACGGTTAACTTATCATCGTGTCTGAACTTTCATCGTTCTTGAGAAGAAATAACCTATGCTTAATGCAGAATAGTAACAGTGACCGCTCATGGTCCATCTGACGCGATCCCTCCATGTGCTACCAACCAATTGAATATCTTGCTTTACATGGGACATTGACCTCCGAATGAAAAGTGGATCAGTGCATCAAAACCCGTGACCAGATATAAAAAAGATGTTTATATCATTTTAGATTAATATTATTAACGCTTTCATTACCGCATTTGGCAACATAAAGCTCCTTATGTGCCAATCCTGCTGACATGGAATGTTTAGCCGAGCAAGCCAGTCAGCTGTACACTGAAGTTTTGTCCAACTGATGTACAGGTCCTGTCTTTTTCGAGTGACCTATTAAACAGATTTTGATAACTTGTGTAACTTGTTTTTCCTTTTTATTTTTTTTTTCGTTATAGGAATTACACCGCCAGACATATGCTGTGGTAGACATACCCCCTCTGACCCAACAATACAGCAGTCTATTTTGCCATATATCATGAGCTGCGCGCTTTTTAATTACCCACACAATCCACTCAATAAGCAGTGTTACAACCGGTAATGTAATACAACCTATTATGCAATAAATTTATTACATTATCGATTGAGTTGGATGGCAAACCTAACCTATTATGCAATAAATTTATAACATTATTGGTTGCGTTGGATGGCAAACCTAACCTATAATGCAATAAACTTAATACATCAGCAATTGTCTTGCATGGAAAACTTAACTGTAAATGCAATAAATTTATTACATTATCGGTTGCATAAGATGGCAAACCTAACCTATTATGTAATGAATTTATTACATTTTAGATTGCGTTGGATGGCAAACCCAACCTATTATGCAGTAAATTTATTAGATTATCGGTTGCGTTGGATGGCAAACCTAACCTATTATGCAATAAATTTGTTACATTATCGGTTACGTAAGATGGCAAACCTAATGTATTATGCAATGCATTTATTACATTATCGATTGCGTTGGATGGCAAACCCAACCTATTATGCAGTAAATTTATTGCATTATCGGTTGCGTTGGATGGCAAACCTAACTTATTATGCAATAAATTTATTACATTATCGGTTGCGTATGATGGCAAACCTAACCTATTATGCAGTGAATTTATTGCATTATCGGTTGCGTTGGATGGCAAACCTTACCTATTATGCAATAAATTTATTACATCATCGGTTACGTTGAATGACAAACCTAACCTATTATACAAGAAAGTGTATTGCATTATCAGTTGCTTTGGATGACAAACCTAACCTATTATGCAGTAAATTTATTACATTATCGGTTGCTTTGGATGACAAATCTAGCCTATTATGCAGTAAATTTATTAAATTGGCTGTTGCTTTGGATGACAAACCTAACCTATTGTGCAATAAATTTATTACGTCATCGGTTACGTTGAATGACAAACATAAACTATTATACAATAAAGTTTATTGCAAAAGTGGTTGCTTACTTTCTTCAGTCACTTCCAAGTTTCAACAGGTTAATGCAGACGTTATTCCATTGAACGACACACAAACATGTTTAAGTAAACTCATCCCCCACCCCACCCCAATGTCCGACAATAAAATGGACATCCGTGATTTATCACCGAAATGAGTTTATTACAATAATGGTTAGTTTATTACATTAGTGGTTTTATTACAAAAGTGTACTTTCTTCAGTCACAGCCTTGTAACTGGTGAATGGACACGTTATTCCATCGAACGACACAAAAACATGTTTAGGTAAACTAGTCCCTCACTCCACCCCAAGTCCGACTATAAAATCGACGTCCGTGATTTATCACTGAAATGAGTTTATTACAATAATGGTTAGTTTATTACAAAAGTGGTTTTATTACAAAAGGGGTTGGTACGCGATAACCACTTTTGTAATAAAGTTTACTGTAAAAGTGCTTGCGTACTTTCTTCAGTCACTACCAAGTTTCAGTAGGTGAATGGACACGTTATTCCATCGAACGACACACAAACATGTTTAGGTAAACTAGTCCCTCACCCCACCCCAATGTCCGACTATAAAATGGACGTCCGTGATTTATCACCGAAAAGAGTTTATTACAATAATGGTTAGTTTATTACAAAAGTGATTTTATTACAAAAGTGGTTGGTCTGCGATAACCACTTTTGTAATAAAGTTTATTGCAAAAGTGGTTGCGTACTTTCTTCAGTCACTACCATGTTTTAACTGGTGAATGGACACGTTATTCCATCGAACGACACACAAACATGTTTAGGTAAACTAATCCTTCACCCCACCCCAATGTCCGACTATAAAATAAACGTCCGTGATTTATCACCGAAATGAGTTTATTACAATAATGGTTAGTTTATTACAAAAGTGGTTTTATTACAAAAATGGTTGGTACGCGTTAACCACTTTTGTAATAAATTGCAAAAGTGTTTGTATTTCAAAAGTGGTTGGTACATGGGTGGCAACAAGTAAAGATATGTTCCGCATTATTACGCAAAAAATTAGACACTATTTCTAAAACCTCGCCCTGGTAACAGAGGCAGAGACAAGTAAGTTGGTATACTGTATTCACATATCCAACCACTCCTTGGCCCGAATCATTCAATCATTTAAAAGCGCGCCTCCACACCTCCACACCTTATATATATAATTATATATAAGTTAATGACTATTTTTAATGTGGTTTAACTTAGGGGGGTTAGCCACCCCCTACTGGGCGGGTCCTTAGGTGGCGGATACAGGACGGCCTGCTCAATTGGACAGGTTTGCTGGTTTGAAATTAGCAGGTTTGCTCAATTGAGCAGGTTTGCTGCAGAATATCTAAATACGCTGCCCCAGACCAAAATGGTACTATCCCGCTAGTACATCATCCTGCAGGCACCCTGTTCTCCAGTGCGGTGCGTTCCGAAGGCCCCAGAGGAAGGAATCCTGGCAGTTGCAGTCAAACAGGGCTCCCGGTTAGGGCAGTATTCATTTTGGAGATAACTGTTCAACACACTCCTTTGGCCCTATCTTCGGGAGTAGACGGATGGTCGGACCGGTCCGTTGTGGCCAACCTGAAGCCACCTGAAAGGCAGTTATGTCGGGGCCATTTGGAGGTAATTCAATCAGTCATATTTTTAACCAAATACCACCATTGTCATGTGACCTTATTTTTAAATAAATTATATTTTAAAAACATTCTTGGTTTTATTGCACTGTCTGTTTCAGTTACTAATGGCAACTTCACTTGCAGTGTTTTGTAAAATGACTAGTTGAATGACCGACATCAGAAGACATGGCAGTCTCACACACTGGCCAATCGGTCAGTGGTATGCTTCGGCATCGACACTGGCTCAGTATCCTGCCCTAGTATAAGTATGGTGGAATACTGGCAACTTGGTGGATTCAATGCACAGCAGTAACGCTACCCCTTGTTTGACTCCACGGAAGGTGGGAGCCGGGGCAAAGAACAATTTACAGTACTGACATGGCAAAAATACCAACCAAACGAAAAAACTTTTTGCAGCTACTGATCTAGGAAATTCTGACTTTGACGACGATTTGATACCTTCTCTGATACCACCAGAAGATAATATACCGAAGTTTATTTAACCCTTTACCCAACGTAACGGCCAAAACCGGCCAGCGCTATTCTCAAAAATCGTCAATTAATTTTCAAAATATTTTCATTTTTTGTCTCAAAAACATAGGTTATGACCCCTCGTTGGAACGAGCTCGTCGAGCTCGTTCCAACGAGGGGTCATAACCTATGTTTTTGAGACAAAAAAATGAAAAAAATTAGTTATTCAAGAATTTTTTTTGCAAGTGTCGTCTGTTTTTCATGTTAGGTAAAGGGTTAAAATAAGATCAGGTGATATACTCATTCAATGTATTAAACAAATTCAAATATATTATCTTATGCACACTACGAAAATTACTGATTTTGATATTAAGGCCGATTTGTCTTCAACCAATGCTAACCCTGCTTGTGTGGAGTTCGTAAGTTGGCGAGCTGACAGTTGCTCGCCGTTGCTCGGTGGTTCTCTCCGGATACTCCGGCTTCCTCCACCCGGAAAACTGTCGCGGTCATGATTAGCCATAGTGCATAAATATGTGACCTTAAACACCAACAAATAAATAAATAAATAATTAAGGCCGATTACCATATATAGACAAAACTACATGTATGTTTCAATGAGTCGTTTTGTATTCAATGAGTCAGATGTGCGAAGGAAGAAAACGTCGAGACCGAAGGTCGAGACGTTTTCTTTCTACGCACATCTGACGAATTGAATACAAAACGACTCATTGAAACATACATGCGGTTTTGTATTTATTACATGACCCAAGCACCTACTGACCTAATTTTCTTTTCTTTCAACGGTGGTAAACACCATGCACTTTATGCAGTCGCATTGCATAAAAAAGTCCCGGTTGGAACAGGTTGGTGTGCAGTACGGAATTCCGTATTGCACAGCCGTATTGCACGCCGTATTGCATAAGAGAGACTGCATGGGCATGTAATAAAACTCTAAACTCAAGCAAAGGTGTCATAAGAACTCGAGAGCTGACAGATATGAAAGAAAATGAAATTGCACTGGATCTAAAATGCTAAGGTATAACAGCTGTGAAACGGGTGGAAATAAAAAAGATGACAAACAAATTAAGACCACTACATACATATGTGCCTTTGATGGTACCAAAACTCCAAAAGCTATCACAATTGGTTACTTGAATGTTGGAGTGGATTTATACGTTCCAAATCCACTTCGATGTTTCGGGTGCCAATGTTTGGGCATAGTAGGGTTCCTCTCTAGGCAAACAAGTGTGTTTTAAATGTTGATAAACCACAAGGGACCCTGTGAAACAACAGCTTATAAATGTATTAACAGTCAGTACAATCACATGTCGTCGTCTAAGGATTGCCCTATCTGGAAGAAGGAAAAGTTGACACAAAAGATAAAATGTGAAAAACAGATTAGTTTTAAAGAAGCCAGAGACATCGTAACATCAATGCATACCGTCAATACCATTTATGCCTCAACTTTGAAACATAAGAAATCAACCGAATCAATTGCATTCCAAACTGCATATACTTGTCTCGAGGGCACACTTCCAACTTCAATACAAGTTTTTACCATGGGAAATAACAATTCAACTCAAGGAAGATCAACACAAACAAATTCAACTTCCCACGAAACGCATAACCCTTTACCCAACCTAACGGCCAAAACTGACCAGCGCTATTCTCAAAAATCGCAAATTAATTTTCATCATTTTTTTCATTTTTGTCTCAAAAACATAGGTTATGACCACTCGTTGGAACGAGCTCGTTCCAACGAGGGGTCATAACCTTTGTTTTTGAGACCAAAAATGAAAAAATCAGTTATTCAAGAATTTTTTTTGCAAGTGTCTTCTGCTTTTCATGTTAGGTATAGGGTTAAGACACAACACGAAAAGGAAAAGCCTCAACAAAAATCCACACTAGAGGAAGCAAACCGGGAAAATAATAAATTAGACCAGCCAAATAGAGAAGACAACACAAAAACCAAACCAGAGCATACAAAGAAATCGTAGCAGCAAAATCTGAGTCAGAAAAGAAAACAAGAAAATTTGGAAAAAAAAAGAAAATGGAGAAAGAATAGCAAAACAGTTATCAAACAGAACATCCAAGGCGCTTCAAAACCCTGTTACCCTTAACAGATCTGCGGGCTTTGAACTGATGGATGTCGGGGATAGCACAGACGAAATGTTCGGACAACTACATTCGACATCTTAAAGTAGATCCCCGAGAAATAAATCACTCAAAAAATCTACCACGACTATTTCGCCCATACGTCCTCCATCAAAATCTCCAACTAAATATGGATAACACAAACAAAACCAATATAATACAATGGAACTGCCGAGGTTACAGCTCGAATTTTAATGAACTGGGCCTTCTAAGCCAAAAATATCAACCTGCTACTTTTTGCTTGTAGGAAACTCTTTTAAAGAAACCCGAGACTCAAGATCATTCAGCTTTTAAGCATTATACTTCATATAATGCCTGGGCGGATGATAATGATCTTCGTATCCGTGCAACATCTGCCTTAGGTAGAGACGACATCATTCACCGATTATACCTTTAAAGACAAATTTACAGGCTGTGGCGGTACGAGTAACATTAGACAAAACAGTTACACTATGTTCGATTTACGTTCCACCAAGTAACCCCCTCCCCTACAACTGAATGATCTTGATTTGCTGGTCCGTCAACTCCCAACTCCATACATTTTGTTGTGTGATTTTAACGCACATAGCCCCCATTGAGGGTACTTCCTGCAGTCAAGAAAACTTAAAGGGTAAAGCAATGGAAGAGATAATTTCAAAATATGACTTGCGTTGGTTTAATGATGGTTCAGACTCTTATCTGCATTCCGTATCTGGTTCGTATACATCAACTGATCTTACAATTTATGCCCTTCTATCTTCCTCGATTTTTCGTGGAAGGGAAAAGACGACATGTGGGAGAGTGACTACTTTCCAATTGTAGGGTGTGGTTTCGACTGGCGATGAGAGGGTGCCCCAGTGAAATTTTAAAAAAGACTGACTGGACACATTTTGGTCTCTTTGTTCTCAACGCCTCACATGGGAGAAATTTGAGGAAAGTGCTGACCAAATAGAACATTTCACTGCTTGACATTGCAAACACACGTTTCAGCAAACCATGGTTTGATACTGATTGTAATCAGGCTTTAAAGGACCGCAAGAAAAAGTGAACGGGAATTTTATAAGTCGCCCACTATAAATAATTTGGACAAATTAAGTATAATCGGGCACAAACAAGACGACTTATAAATAAAAAAAGAACATTTCACACCCATCAACAAAATATGACAAATGATTAAAAAATTAAAGTTAAAGAAACAAAATCAACTGTACAACAGCTGGAAGATAACAACACACTAATTACACACACCAAAAAATTCAAACAAATTGCCTCCACATTTCCTAAACATTCGTCTTCTGAAAATTCTAATCCAGATTTCATTAAACTTAAACAAACAGCAGGAAAAACTAAAGATCAGTTTTTCCTCCAATAATTTGGAGGATTACAACGAACCTTTCTCTAGGGAAGAGTTAAGTAACTCTTTGCATGGAGCAAAAGATACTGCCACTGGACCCGATGAAATGCACTACAGAATTTTAAAACATCTGCCACAATCATCACGTGGATTTTTATTGCCAGGTTGTAACGACATATGGGTGACTGGCCAGTTTCAATTTTCCTGACGAAAAGCAACAATTATTCCCATTCCAAAGCCTGATAAAGATCAAAGCAATCCAAGTAAGTGCAGACCTATTGTATTAACAAGTTGTCTTTGTAAACCATGGAAAGGATGATCAATGGTCGTCTTGTCTGGTTGTGGAACCGAACAATCTACTTGCGAATATTCAGTGTGATTTTTGAAGCCAGAGAAATACTGTGGATCATTTTGTTAGACTTGCAACGATTCTCAGAAATACCTTTGCCAGAAAAGAACAATTGGGCGCCATCTTCTTTGACCTGGAAAAGGCATATGATACAATATGGACATTTGTTATTTTAAATTTTAACATGGGGTTGAAAGAGCGTATGCCTTTTTTGTTGAAAACTTTTTAAAGGACGTCAATTACAAGTTCAAGTCAGATCTATATTATCTGATCCACACGAGAAAGAATTGGGAGTTCCTCAGGGCAATATTTTATATTTGCTATAGAGCGCAAACTTCAGCTGTGCTTAAATAGAATTGAAAAATGTGCCACAGAAAATGGTTTTAAATTCTCAAAGACAGAAACAAATTATGTATATTTTTGTAAACTTCGGAAACATCACCTCGATCCGGAGTTGAAAATAAATGGGAGTACCATTAAAGTTGTCAAAGAAGTGAAATTCTTAGGTTTGTTGTTTGACAATAAACTGAATTTCACTACTCATATAAAACAACTAAGAGAGAGATGTAAACAGCACTTAACCCTTTACCTAACATGAAAAGCAGAGACATTTGCAAAAAAAATTCTTGAATAACTAATTTTTTTCATTTTTTGTCTCAAAAACATAGATTATGACCCCTCGTTGGAACGAGCTCGACGAGCTCGTTCCAATGAGGGGACATAACCTATGTTTTTGAGACAAAAAAAATGAAAAAAAATAATGAAAATTAATTGGCGATTTTTGAGAATAGCGCTGGCCGGTTATGTTGGGTAAAGGGTTAATTTCCTCAGGCTGGTTGGTAACACTGATTGGGGTGCTGACCAAAACAGTTTATAGATCATCTGTAAGATGCAAATTAGATTACGGTTTTGGTAGTTTATAGTTCTGCAAGAAAGTCGTATCTCAAACCACTCGATGCAGTTTGTAATTGTGATATTAGAATTAGCTTGGGTGCTTTTCGAAGAATATCAATACATTCAATGCTTGTCGAAGCAGCGGAGCCTTCTCTTGAGAAGAGGGTATAAGATTGTCAAATCAATGTGTTTCTAAACTGTTCGCTAATCCATCAACCTCAGCTTATAACCAGGGCTCAAAATAAGCGGTGTCGTGTCGCTTTTTGCTATGCAAAACTTGCAAAAAGCTACACAGTGTTCAATTATGTATAGCATTTTGCGATACAAGATAATCAACTGCAGCCTATTAGGCTGCAGGTGATTATCTTGTATCGCAAAATGTAAATGAAAATTTACAAACAAATTTGAAAACTAGTTCACTGATGCTTTACTTCTGATTGTGAAACATTCCAGGCATAACTCAGATTAACTCTCCATCAAGCATCATCAGCAACTTCATATGTAAGATGAATTCTACTGGTTTAAATTCTTCCTGTTTTTACAACATTTTGCATAAAATGTCCATTAAAATAACTTCAAGCCCATCAAATTAAAAATCCCAACTTCCATTTTGGGAACTCTGTTAAACAACCACGATGTCATTTGAAAATATCCACGTCCATGCAACCCTAAAAGGCAGTTCAGTTAAAAAAAACATAGTAAATGTTTGATGTGTTGCAGATCATTTGGAAATGCCCGGAAATGGATGGAAACTATTCTATCTACTTAGAAGACTTCAATACCAAACAGCATAACATAACTCCGGTATACAAAAATAGCTATGCAATTTTTACAAAATGCTATTCATTTTTTGGAAATGTGTAGCATTTTGCTACGCATAGAAAAAAAAAGTTATTTTGAGCACTGCTTATAACTGTGCCTCAGGCCCTAAAAATGTTGAATTTTTTAACCGACACAGAAACATATTCCTCCATTGGGAAATAGAATTAAACCCCATATGGAGACCGCCAAAACTGAATCTGATATGATAAAATAAAACCGTGAATTACACATTCCTCCTTGACATCTTGAAAAAACTACAGTTATTTTGGACTTGGCTTCTACTTGATTCAAATGTTTTGCAGTTTAAGCAGAAATATGCTGAAATAAAGTCCAAGTATAGTGCTCATACAACCACACCCAACTGTAGGGGCCTCCTTCATGCAATTAAATCTAAACTGCAAAATCGTTATTGTCAATGGCGGCTTGGCAGATTGCAATCTGACAGTAAACTGACCTTCTACCGGAAGATAAAGTAGGATTTTAAGTTTGAACTATATCTACCGTTTCCTATTGATTCCATGGAACTTGCAAAACTAACGCAAATTCGCATTAGCTCGCACCCTCTAATGATTGATATGGGGCGCTACAATAATGGAGGTAAGCTACCCAAGGAAGCCCGTGCCTGTCCTGTTTGTTCCTGTGGTGTGGAGGATGAAACGCATTTCCTCATGCAGTGCAAACAGTACGCCCCGCTGCGAATAACACTTTTCGAGCGAACAAGAGACATTTGTGGCAATGACTACTCAAACCTATCACCAGAAACATTTGTGACTCACTTCATCCAAACACTCGATTATGAAACTACCCCTCAGGTGATCAGATTTAGCAATGCGGCATTTGACTGTAGGAAACTGTTAGTACAACGACCCATTGCCTGTCCCGCTCTATTTGTAAGATGGGCCTATAAGAAGCATCACATTGTTCGATATATGCGCTTGTTATTCTTCATTTCATATGATGTGCGTTTTGTTTTTCGTTTCTCTGTCTAACTGTATTTTGAATCTTTTTTTTTTGATACGCCTATTTTTGTTTTCTGTCATTCATCTTTGTTGATGTTGAGACAATAAATATCTTATCTTATCTACAAGAATCTATACCAGTGCTCAAATAACTTTTTTTCTTTGCGTAGCAAAATGCTACAAATTTAAAAAAAATGAATAGCATTTTGTAAAAATTACATAGCTATTTTTGTATACCAGAGTTATGTTATGCTGTTTTGTATTGAATTCTTCTAAGCAGATAGAATAGTTTCCATCCATTTCTGGGCATTTCCAAATAATCTGCAACACATGAAACATTAAAAGTTAACACCTTTTCCGAAACAACGTCTGCTTTATTCGCTGTACAATAACACATTTTAAAATGATTCGAATGAAGCGAAGAACGGGACATATACGTTATTCTATTTGTTGACAGGGGACATGGTCTCACATTTCCTGCATGAAATTTATATTCAACCGCGGCGTCAGCCTCGGTTGAATATAAATTTCATGCAGGGAACGTGAGACCATGTCCCCTGTCAACAAACAGAATAACTTATAATCTCCGGTAACACCAGTGCAGACAGTGCAGCAAAACAGGCCTTAACAAAGCCTCTCACTGATTTTAAAATTACTTTCAGTGATTGTAAACCACAGAACCTACATCAAATCTGTGTGGCAGGCGCAATGGGAAGGATCGACAAATAACAAGCCCCATCGCTTCCGACTAAATATTTGTCTAGTAAATTTTGTAGAAAAGATATAATTCTGACACGATGCCATATTAGTCATACAAGACTGACTCATTCCTGTTTGTTGGAGGATATTATGCGACCAGAGTGTGTTCCTTGCCAGCAAGTGCTGTCAGTGGTGCACATTCTTTTATATTGCACTGATTTTAATCATGTCAGTAGGCAGTATTTCACAGTTGGAACTCAGATCTATTTTATCATACTAGCCCGCACAAGTTCTACTATTTCTCAAAGTAATCAATCCTTTTAGTAAATTTTAAAATTGTATTTGTTCTTTTAAACTTTCAAATCTAAAAATCATTATTTATTTATTTATTTATTTATTTATTGGTGTTTAAGGTCACATACTTATGTACCGTGACAGTTCTACGGGTGGAGGAAGCCAGAGTACCCGGAGAGAACCACCGAGCATCGACAAGCAACTGCCAGCTCCTCAACATTCTAACTCTGTTCAAGCTCTGCTCAAGCAGGGTGACAGCGGTTAAAGACATGTACACCATCGACGTGCAGTACGCCTTAGTAGACGGCGTCATCCTGCCCCCGTGCAGACATCCGGGATAAAGTGCCTTGCCCAAGGACACAACGCGGGTCGTCCCGTACGGGGATCGAACTCTGGACATCTAGCATAGAAGTCCAACAGTCTACCACTGAGCCACCGCGCTCCCTCTAAAAATCATAAGGTTAGTCTAATTCACTTTTCTAGTATCATCACTCATTACTAATCAGACTACCCTTGTCTTTACGGCATTTCTCTTGTAATTATTTCATATGTTTTTACTTCGGAAGTCTGTAAGTCTGGGAGTCTGTTCACATTTTCCTTTAGCACAGGTTACACCCTGTAGTTCTTGACTGATCGTCACGAAATTTCCTATGCAGTTTTGGGTCATGTCTAGATGAGAACGTCCCCTTTTGTTTGTGATCGGTCGACCGGTATGGCTTCCCGAACCCAAAACCCGAAAACCATTAGCACAGTCTACAGGTCGTATTTATGAAGGGATTTCATTGTAACTTGGTTGGATGCCTCTGTATAATGCCTAGATGAGAACGTCCCCTTTCGGTCATGATCTGTTAACCGTGATGGCTGCCCAAGTCTGAAACCCAAAATATTTTAGCTCAGTCTGCAGGTCATGTTTAATATGGAGAGATTTCATTGTTACTTGGTAGGATGACTCCGTATGATGTCTAGAAGAGAATGTCCCCATTTGGGCGTGATCTGTCAACCGTGACGACTGCTCGAGCCCAAAACCCGAAAAACTTTAGCACAGTCTATAGGTCATATTTATGGAGGGATTTCATTGTAACTTGGTACGTTGACTTCATATAATGTCTCGACGAGAAAGTCCCATTTTGGACGTGATTGGGCAACTGTGACGGCTACAGGGGCCCGAAGGCCGAAAACCTTTAGCACAGTCTGCAGGTCATATTTATGAAGGGATTTCATTGTAACTTGGTAGGATGACTCCTAATAATGTCTAGATGAGAACGTCCCCTTTTGATCGCGATCATTCAGCCTTGATGGCTGCCCGAGCCCAAAAACCTTTAGCATAGTCTATAGGTCACATTTATAGAAGAATTTCATTGTAACTTGTTAGGTTGACTCCATATATTGTCATGATGATGACATCCCCTTTTGGCCGTGATTGGTCAGCTGTGACGGCTACAGATGCCCGAAGTCTGAAAACCTTGACCACAGTCTACAGGTCACATTTATGGAGGGATTTCATTGTAACTTCGTAGGATCACTCTAGATTATGCCCAGATGAGAATGTCCTATTTTGGTTGTGATCATTCAACCACGATGGCTGCCCAAACTCGAAGCCTGAAAACATTCAGCACAATCTTCAGGTCATATTTATGAAGGGATTTCATTGTAACTTGGTAGGTTGACTTCATATAATGTCTAAATGAGAACGTCCCCGTTTGGACACGATTGGGCAACTGTGACCACTACAGGGGCCCAAAAACCTTTAGCACAGTCTACAGGTCATAATTATGAAGGGATTTCATTGTAGCTTGGTAGGATGACTCCAAATAATGTCTTGATGAGAACGTCCCCTTTTAGTCGCGATCATTCAGCCTTGATGGCTGCCCGAGCCCAGAAACCTTTAGAATAGTCTGTAGGTCGTATTTATGGAAGAAATTCATTGTAACTTGTTATGTTGACTCCATATAATTTCTAGATGATGTCATCCCCTTTTGGTCGTGATTGGTCAATTGTGTTGGCTACAGGTGCCCGATGCCCGAAAACCTTGAGCACAGTCTACAGGTCATATTTATGACGGAATTTCATTGTAACTTCGTAGGATCACTACAGATGATGCCCAGATGAGAATAGCCCCTTTTGGTTGCGATCATTCAACCCTGATGGATGCCCAAGCCCGAAGCCCGAAAACCTTTAGCACAGTCTTCAGGTCATATTTATGAAGGGATTTCATTGTAACTTGGTATGTTGACTTCATATAATGTCTAGATGAGAGCAGCCTCTTTTGGACACGATTGGGCAACTGTGGTGGCCACAAAGGCCCGAAGCCCGAAAACATTAGCACACTCTACAGGTCATATTCATGAAGAGATTTCATTGTAACTTGGTAGGATGACTCCAAACGTCCCCTTTTGGTCATGATCATTCAGCCTTAATGGCTGCCCGGGCCCAAAAACCTTTAACATAGTCTATAAGTCGTATTGATGGAAAGATTTCATTGTAACTTGTTAAGTTGACTCCATATAATGCCTAGATGATGACATCCCCTTTTGGTCATGATTGGTCAGCTGTGACCGCTACAGGGGCCCGAAGCCCGAAATCTTGAGTACAGTCCACAGGTCATAATTATGAAGGGATTTCATTGTAGCTTTGTAGGATCACTCCAGATGATGCCCAGATGAGAATGTCTCCTTTCGGTTGTGCTCATTCAACCATGATGGCTGCTCGAGCCCAAACCCCGAAAACCTTGAGCACAGTCTATAGGTCATATTTATGAAGAGATTTCATTGTAACTTGGTAGATTGACTTCATATAATGTCTAAATGAAAACGTCTCCTTTTGGACGCTATTGGGCAACTGTGACGGCTACAGGAGCCCAAAGCCCGGAAACCTTTAGCACGGTCTAGATGTCACATTTATGAAGGGATTTCATTGTAACTTGGTAGGATGACTGCAAATAATGTCTAGATGAGAACGTCCTCTTTTGGTCGCGATCATTCGGCCTTGATGGCTGCCCGAGCCCACAAACCTTTAGCATTGTCTAAAGGTCGTATTTATAGAAGGATTTCATTGTAATTTGTTAGGCTGACTCCATATAATGCCTAGATGACGACGTCCCCTCTTGGTCGTGTTTGGTCAACTGTGATGGCTTCAGGGGCCCGAAGCCCCAAAACCTTGAGCACAGTCTACAGGTTATATATATGAAGGGATTTCATTGTAACTTCGTAGGATCATTCCAGAATATGCCCAGATGACAACGCCCCCTTTTGGTCACGATCATTCAACCATGATGGCTTCCCGAGCCCAAAACCCCCAAAACGTTAGTACAGACTACAGATTGTATTTGTGATGGAATTTCATTGTAACTTAGTAGAATGACTCAGTATAATGTCGAGATGTGGACATCCCCTTTTAGTTGCAATCGGTCTACCGTCATGGCTGCACAAGCCTGAAGAACGAAAACCTTTAGCACAGTCTACAGGCCATATTTATGAATGGATTTCAATGTAACTTGATAGGATGACTCGTCTTGGAATAATTTCACTGTAACTTGGTAACTTTCGTTGATATACGTTAACTGTGAGGGCCACATACATTAACTGTGAGGTCTTATTAACCCACCCCTCAGCTCTTTAGTACAGTGTACACCTCATATTATTTTTATCAAAACATAGCATACAGAGAACAGAAATGAACATATTCCCAATTATCACAATTCTTGTCTTATTTCATAACCCTTTCATAAACATCTAACATTATCCTTTTCATCAAACACAACACACAAGTTAAGCTACAGTGTCATTGACACTTTCATTTACATTTTAATTTCCATCGTTTCCTCGCCACGATATGGCCTTAGCTGCTGATGTTGCGTTAAAACCAATAAATGAATAAATAAACAAATAAATAATTAAATAAATAAATAAAGACACTTTCTATAGTCAGCGTTACCTCATATAAGAGAGTTTTACGGATGGAGGAAGCCGGTGTACCCTGAGAGAACCACCGAGGGCGGCGTTATCTGTTAACCCCCACCCCCGGCGTACTAACTCCGTACAAGAAGGGATAGCATTTGTTTGAGACAAGTGCGCCATCGTGACGTAAATACGCCTTAATACATGGCGCCACTGTGTCCTAACGTGGGCAATCGATATTAAGTGCTTTGCCCATGGACACAGCGCAGTTACCCTTTCTTCACTTCATTCCAAATGTATATATGCATTTGTAAATAACTGTGCTATTTTGTTGAGATGCAAATTATGCTTAGCGAATCTGCTATATTAACACGGCCGAAAACGCGTAATAAGCACCATGTTGTTGTCTAGCCAAGGTAAATTCAATAGAACTCAAATGGCCCATTAAGAACTATATGTTTCCTCAAAGTGCGGCCGCTCAACTGACTCTCTTGGGATTTCTTTTATAGTATTTAGGGATTATGAAAACATTGGGTAGGTACGATCCATTTGAAGGAATGGCTGGGAGTCCAATCAGGAGCTGTTTTAGCAACTGGTGTCGGAATGAGTTGTTGGGCTGAGTGACCCAAAGTAGTTCTATTTAGCCAGAGGCTTTGTGGTGCATTTGAGGAAACCGTTAGGCTGAGTGAACCCCAAAATAGTTTTATTTGGCAAGAGACCGTTTAAACCAGTAGAATAAGTTATTAAACTAAGCCATAGATGCAGTTTGAGGGGTCCGTATACCGCAGAAGTAAAGATAGTTGGAGAACCTATGGAGACTTCACAAATTCGACTCAAGCTAGGAGCGTAGAGTAGAAGCCGTGCAAATTCCATGCATGAACATTGTATGTTTAAACGATTGACGGATAGTGCGTGATTTGGAACGAGATTATGAAGCGCATCCGAAAGTACATGGTAGGGTGATGATATAGTGTTAATAGTGTTATAGCAAGGAACTACACGTCTGAAAAGTTGACGGACACCGCAAGTTACTGAAATGGGAGAACAATTAACGCCAATGCAGGCTGCTGCTACGTGCAGTACCTTGGATGAGAGAATAGACTAGACGTTGTGGAGCGAGACGATGATAGGCGGCACCATCAACTGGACAACGCCACGAGCCTCGAAGAAATTTGAACATTCGGGCAGGGGATAAATTCATAGTTGTTTGTGTTGTGTGTAATATATTTTCATGGACCATTCTTGAGGCGGTCATGTATGTAAATCTTTGTTTTATTATCATTAAATTATATTCAGATGGTACCCGTCGATTATGTCATTGACACCTCCAGTTGATGAAGCTACCACAGCGAGGTTGTGAGACGTTTGTTCACTAAGATGCCAGGTGATACTCTCTGATCGCAGCTGAGCGATACGATAACTATCAATCTCCCATCTCCATCCAATGTGTTAACGTATCCCAACTTTTCTTTCTGATATGGTTAAAACATCGAACGAAGCATTTCAACAGGTGTCTTTTTACGAAAATACATTCTTTCTAAACCTTTTAGTTTCGAAATTTACACGTTTTCGATGTCATTGTTGAAATCGGATAACTCTTACGGAATTATTTCGTACCGTTATACCTTGAAGGATGGAATCAAGTTGACGTGGGTTACTCTTAAAATTTAACTGAAAAGTGAAGCGGGTATAGCTTATTCAAACTCAGTAGAGGTTCTTGTCATCGTCTCTTTGATATTTCAACTTTTGAACGTGAAACTGAGGAGTGTATTGATAACATTTGAGCTTTCATTGAACAAACTTTGTGTGTGATATATACTGTCCAAAACTAGTTAAGCACCCCTATAACACCTGTGGGTATTCGAATAGCTCATATTGAGGCATTCTGCATCACTCTATCGGATCGGGCATACATCCTTAAAATAGGTGAATATTTGCTGGTTATTGACCACTTCATTGCCGTGTGCTTATAGAAAAATGAGACAACACAACAGTGAGAGAAATTCGGAAGGTCATGAGCAGCATGCCACGCCGATTAACCCTTTACCCCACGTAACGGCCAAAACCGACCAACGCTATTCTCAACAATCGCAAATTAATTTTCATTATTTTTTCATTTTTTGTCTCAAGAACATAGGTTATGACCCCTCGTTGGAACGAGCTCTTTGAGCTCGTTCCAACGAGGGGTCATAACCTATGTTTTTCAGACAAAAAAAAACAACAAAACAAACTAGTTATTCAAGAATTTTGTTTGCAAGTGTCGTCTGCTTTTCATGTTAGGTAAAGGGTTAAGGTGTGTTAGATATGCTCGAGGCTGTTCCATCAGGTACTGAACAATGTGACGTTTGTTAACGTTGTGATGACGTCTGCGGTGCCTAATATTCATTCAACAAAAAAGAAAGCTCTAGAAACCCTTGCTTCACTAATAAGGCATATTCCCCCCTCCTGCAAATAGCAGGTTTTCTCAGGAGAATTTACCCATTTACTGTATACCCACTGGTATTATAGAGAGGTGGCGGGGAGGGGGGCTTAACTTTTTTTGGACAGTATAATAGTAATTAGGAGGCGCGGTGGCTCTGTAGTTACGGTATTGATCTTAAAACCGAAATGTCCTTGGTTCGATATCCACAAAGGGTATCTGCGCTATGTCCATGGGCAAGGCTCTTAATATTAATTGCCCACGTTGGGACGCGGTTGCGCTGTATACTATTGCGTACTTCACGTCGTTTCAACAAATGGTATCCCAGAGTTAGTTCGCTGGGGTGGGGGTTTGGAGGGGGGGGGGTGGTAACAGTTGACCTAGGTGGTTCCTCCATATGTATAACTCTCTGATACGAGGTAACCCTGGCTGTAGAAAGTGCCGTTAAACCCCATTATTACATCAACACCTAAGGCTATATATTGGCGAGCAAACGACAGAAATTAAAATGTAAATTATGAAGTATAAAAGTGTGAATAAAAGTATGCAATAATTACAATAGATTTTCTGATAAGGCAATTGCCTCCCAGAGTTCAAGATAATTTGCATTCTAGTCTAAGAAACCCGATAAACTTTCTGCCATGTCGAATGCGACCTGAATTGTTTAAACGTTCCTTTTTCACATCCTGTGTTGAAGCTTGGAACGGTCTTCAGGAAGCGACACGGAATGCTTCACTATCGGAATTCAAAAAAAAATTATATCTACTCAACCCTGTAGGCCACTGGATTATTTTATGATAGATAAACGGAAACTAAATGCCTTACCTTCTCATTTAAGATGTCGATGTAGTGACTTAAACGGTGACAAGTTTCTGAATTATATTTCAGAATTTCCCGACTGTTCTTGTGGGAATCCTGTTGAGAATGCCGAGCACTATTTTTCAGAATGTCCACTACACTCAACCGCAAGAACCGACTTAATTGCTACATTATCAGTTTAGCATCGTACCGATATCCTTTCATATGGAGCCCCTAACTTAGAGTATGAAGACAATGTTTCCATTCTCAATGCAGTGCAGAAATTCATAGAAAAAAACAACAACTACATTTGATGAACAAGATGCGTGATCCAAGGCGCACCGAATATACAAGTGATACTCAGCAAGTGGTATTCATACTCTGTCGTGACTCCCTCAAAAAACCGAGAAAGTTTGGAAATCCTGGAAGAGGTATTGTTTTACCAGCCAAATTGAAACCAGCTTTATCTGTGTTGAAGTCATGATATAGACAAAATATTGCAAGTTACCCTTAATGACAATAAAAAAAAAACAATAAATAAATATTATGACTAAAAGCTTCATTATTATTATGGCATCTCTTATTCTCTTATATGTTCAAATGGTCCCACGTTGGATTTTTCAAGTTTCTTCAGGGGTGTTACCAACATCACTCTTCATTGTGTTATTTTTCTTTCCATTTTGTACATATTTTCCCCAGTTGACAATTTTTTTTTTATTTGGGTTTAACGACACATTAACAGCCAGGGTCATATAATGTCTGTGACAGTTTTACGGGTGGAGGAAGCCGGAGTACCCGGACAGAACCACCGAGCAACGACGAGCAGCTGTCAGCTCCCCAACATCGTAACTCTGAACTCTGCACCGCGGCACAGGCAGGGTTAGATTGGTTGAAGACATGCGCTCCATCGACGTGCAGTACGCCTTAGTACACAGCGTCATCGTGCCCCATGTAGGCAAGCGGGGTGAAGTGTCTTGCCCAAGGACACAACGCGGTTGCCGCAGGTGGGATTCGAACCGAGGACCTCTCGGCTTGCAGTCTGCACCTCTACCTACTGAGCCACCGCGCCCCCACAGTTGACAATTACAGTAGTACTTATCTGTACACGGAATGGGAGAGGAGAGTTTCCTAAGTGGAAAGCACTTGTTCTCCAACCCCAGTTTGACATGTTAACTATTTGAAACCCAGAGGCCGCTTTTTCGGCCCAGTAACATGATACGTCATAATTTCATTAAGTAGGTTGAATTTAGAGTGAAGGTGTGGTGTAGACCAATTAATATTTTCAATGTGAAGCCCCAAGGCTGCACGTTGAAAATATTAATTGGTCTACCCCCAAATAAAGAATATGGACTCTTCCCGTTGCTGCCATTGAACTGATATGGAAGATACGACTAGGGTTCAAAGGGTTAAGTGGCTAATAAAAATATATTTAAATTATCATCTACAGAATAGCATGGGTGGTGGTGCATTTCAACTGACAAATTTATCAATTTATCAACTTTGTAAAATATCGGACATAAACCATTCAATTTTTAGTGTTTAAGTTTGCATTGTTAGGCCTCAAACACCGTTACAATGAAAGAGAAATGTTACCTGTTATTTGTATATTTCTTGCTCAACAGATTCAAACCTATCTATACGACACCACCCTTTAATGTGATCACAACTGTATGAGTTACATAACATCCACACAAGAAAAGTGTTGTCTGAAAACAAAGGTTTCTTAACCCTTTGAACACCAGGAACCTTTTTTCTAGACGGGTCACAAGCTACGTCATAATGTCATGGGATGGCTTCAAGGTAAATGTGTGGTGTAGACCAATCAATATTTTCAACGTGCAGCCCTAAGGCTGCACGTTGAAAATATTAATTGGTCTAACCCAAAATAATAAATATGGGCTCTTCCAATTGATGCCATTGAACTGACATGGTAGATACCATTAGGGTTTAAAGGGTTAACCAATAAAGACTAGGCCATCAATGAAATTGCCGCGTTTCTGCCGTAATTTTCCCTGGGTTGGACCAAACACACTCTGGGTTTCATCCTTGGTTGTTACTGCCTATAATACTTATTGAGGAAATTCTTCATCCCAACATGAGGGGGTGGGGGGGGGGGGGGGAGTCAGCTCATATATACCCAAGAGAGAAAACTGTTACCACTGGTTTTGTAGAGGTTGTACCGCACATCACTGACCATCAGAGCCCGGAAAAAATTTCTTTAAAAGTGAATATCTTATTTCTTAAATATTTAAGTTTAAAACATTTTTGGTGACATAAGCGTGCATCATAAAATATAAATAAGAAACTTTTGCACACGACGACTTTCGCCAAATTGTTGCAATTTACATTCCCCTAAAAGACGTATGGGAGGGATATGGAAATAAAAAAAAACTACACATTGCTGCGTCTTCATGATATTTATGCCAAAGTAAGCAGTAGTTTTGTGTGCTTATGAACTTTTTTCACACCTTTCTAGTTCTTCAGACAGAGAAAATAGTTTGGGGGTTAAGAAAGCGAGAGCCGTGCATGACAACATTGGCAATTCGATATTTTGGGTAAACTATTTTAGAGTTGCTGCCCTTATACCGATATATATTCTTTCCAGCCAAAGAACTTGCGTTTTATCGAGTCGATTGAAGCAACAATATTAGGAAGATTGAAGCAACAATATTAGGAAAGTATTTATTTATTTATTTATTTATTTATTTGTTAGGTTTAACCACAACAGCATCGTGTCGGTCAGTTCAGCGGGTAAAGGAAGCCGGACCAGAGTATCCAGAGAGAAGAATCGAGGAGTGGAGAGTAATTTTCCAAGTCTCCAACTTACTGACCCACACAAGCAGGGACAGCACCTGTTAACCCTTTTAAACCGAAAAGCCACTATTCCGCTACAGGATCGCGATACGACCTGAATTCATAAAGTAGATAGCTGCTCAGTGAATTTGCGTGGAAGACCAATCAAGATTTTCAACACGCATCCCCAATATACGTTGAAAATAATGATTGGTATTACTTCAGTGTAGAGGATGTGGACTTTCCGATTTCAACAATGACATCGAAAACTATGTAAATTTCGAAATTAAAAGGTTTAGAAAGAATGTATTTTCGTAAAAAAACACCTGTTGAAATGCTTCGTTCGATGTTTTTAACCATAACAGAAAGAAAAGTTGGGATACGTTAACACATTGGATGGAGATGAGAGATTGATAGTTATCGTATCTCTCAACTGTAATCAGAGAGTATCACCTGACATCTGAGTGAACAAATGTCTCACAACCTCGCTGTGGTTTGGGGTAGATTCGTCATCGGGAGGTGTCATTGACTTGATATTTAAAAAAATAACTGACGGGCACCATCTGAATATAATTTAATGATAATAAAACAAAGATGTACTTACATGTCCGCCTCAAGAATAGTCCACGAAAATATATTGCACACAACACAAACAAATATGAATTCATCTCCTGCCCCAATGTTCAAATTCTTCGAGGCTCGTCTAGTTGATACCTCTTATCATCGTCTCGCTCCACGACGTCTGGTCTATTCTCTCATCCAAGGTACTGCACGTAGCAGCCTCCTCTGTTGACGTTAATTGTTCTTCTATTTCAGTAACTTGCGCTGTCCTTCAACTTTTCGGACGTGTACTTATTTGCTATAGCACTATTAACACTATATCATCACCCTACCATGTACTTTCGGGTGCGCTTCATGATCTCGTTCCAAATCACCCACTATCCGTCAATCATTTAGACATACAATGTTCATGCATGGCATTTGCATGGCTTCTACTCAGCCCAATCTACCTGCTAGCTTGTGTCGAAGCTGCGAAGTCTCCATAGGTCATCCAACTATCTTTACTTCTGCGGTATACGGACCCCTCAAACTGCATCTATGGCTTAACCTAATACCTCATTCTACTGTTTGAAACGGTCTCTTGCCAAATAAAACTACTTTCTTAAACTAGTTTCTTCAAATGCACCACAAAGCCTCTGGCTAAATAAAACTACTTTGGGTCACCCAGCCCAACAACCCATTCCGACACCCATTCCTTCAAACGGATCTTACCTACCCAATGTTTTTATAATCCCTAAATACTATAAAGAAAATCCCAAGAGAATCAGTTTGAGAGGCCGCACTTTGAGGAAAGATATAGTTATTAATGGGCTCTTTGAGTTCTATTGAATTTACCTTGGCAAGACAACAACATGCTACTTATTACGCGTTTTCGGCTGTGTTAATATAGCAGATTCGCTACGCATAATTTGCATCTCACCAAAACATATACATTTATTTACATATGCATATATCCATTTTTAATCGCCATTGACAGGATGGTATAATGAATGCTGGAGCATAAAACAGGAGCCTGGCATCAACCAAGCAAACAACTTGCTGTCTTTTGGCGAATTTTCAAAAACTTTCAGATGTTAACATGAATGGAAATTGGTGTGGAAAATATGGCATTCAAGGGTGGCGTAAAAAAAACCCAAACAAAATGCCTGGTGATTTTCATGTTTAGCGTAAATATTGTACGGCAAGTGAGGCATTGGCCGTTTTGTGTAAATATCGAGGTATGGAATTTTTACAAAAACGTTTTATATGTGACGCATAGATAATAAAAATAAAATACGAGGAGGGTCTAAGGTACTATTGTACACTCTAAAATCCGTTGGGTTAAAAATCAACCCAAATCAACTGGGTTGAGTGAATATGAACCCAATTTGGGTTCATATTCACCCAACCCAGTTGATTTGGGTTGATTTTTAACCCAACTGATTTTAGAGTGTAAATGTGTGCAATAGATTATAGTATGGAAGTTACATTGTGTTCTGCCGATTCAAAATTTATTTATCTCCTGGTCCACACTAGCAGAGGAGAACATTTATCAAGTTAAATGGCAAAGGAAAAAGCACATAGTTTTGTAAATAACAAGAAGCCACCAGCTATGGTGAGTTGACCCAAATCGGTAACGCCCGTTATCAGCTGATAAAGCAATAGTGTCTTTGAGGTGAAATATATGTCCAATGCTAGTTATTGCTCACGTTTTTGAACGTTTGCCAGATCGTCAGGAACTGTACTCCGGTTTTCTCCACCCGCAAAACAGTCCGAAACGATGTGACCCTGGTTGTTGAAAGTGTCAGTTAACCCCAAATAAACAAACAAACGAACCATTGGCTATCCAGAGAGAAATTAGAACATTTCTGTTTGGAATATGGATTTTGCTTTTCACTCAGACATCGCAGATAAGCAGGCACTCCAGAACGCGATTAACCCTTTACCTAACGAATCGCCCGCATCCGCATATGCAAGTTCAGCAGTTGAAAAAATATTATTTTTCAAAAAATTGCAACAAAACCATATCATGTGACCCCTCGTTGGAACGAGCTCGTCGAGCTCGTTCCAACGAGGGGTCACATGATATGGTTTTGTTAAAATTTTTTGAAAAATGTAAAAAAATTGACATTTCAAATAATAAATTTTGATATCGTCTGCGTTGGGTAAAGGGTTAAATTGTTGAGAGTCTGTCGAAGTGACTTAAATGAAAGTAAGAACACATTTATATTAGATAATGTGTTAGGTTTCAAAGGGGGATAATTCTAAAGGATATAAATTGCATATTCAATGCATAAATATGGTCGGAACATTGGCTCGGCAGTCAGTGACCTGCTTAGAAACAGAGGAAACTCTGATCCCAAGAGACAGTACATGGGATTAGGACAGAAACAAATGATAGTGGAGAACGAGAGACCAGAATTTACGACGTGAGTTGGAGATTTTACTGTATTTCACGGGCGCCGAAGGGGCGCGCGTGAAATACACGAAAAAACCCAACGAGGGTCATTGATTCCTGTCACCCGTACACTTCCCAAGTCGTGGTCAATATTTATACTACGATTCCACTTGAATTACAGTAAGTGGAGAGTGTATTATTACTAAATCACCCGCAGAGTGGAGATTCCACCCAAGCAATAATTGAAAAATTGTTGCAAAGCATAACCAGCACCAGCAAAGTTTCAGCCAATAGACCTCCGGGTTAAACCCGGAGGTCCATTGGCTGAAACATTGCTTGTGTTTTTTGTCGATATGTACAAAATTTGAAAGTTGTAGCTTGGGTGATAACTCCACTCCGCGGGTGATTTAGTTACAATCCACTCTTCACGTACTGTATGTATATGGGTCTGATATATTTTTTTTAGAAAATATAACTTTCCGTGGTCTGTTTACATTCCAGTTTGTAACGACTAATCAGATGTGTTTCTACATGTCGTTCTTACATGTAGGCCGGATTTCACGCGTAACGACCAATGGGATGCGTTCCTACCTGACGTTCTTAAACGTAGGCCTAGCACATTGCTCTTGTCTGTATTGTTGAATACAGTAGAGCTGAAAAGGTTAACCGATTAATCGATTAATCAATGATCAACATCTTGATCGATCCAAAAAAGTAATTGATCGATTAAGCGTTACTTTTGTTCTACTGTATTATATGGGTTAACAAAGGAACAAACTTGCTCCAAAACAGGCAAACATTGTCACACTGACTCAATCAATTATATGAGACAGAGTAAAGCATGCAAGTTACTTGCTGACATACTTGTTTACTTGCATGATCATCATACTGTATCAGTGGCTGGAAATGGTCATTCTTAACCCTTTACCCATTGCGGGTAGCAGACGATACTTGCAAAATAAAATCATGAATCACTAAAAATTTTCAATTTTTGTCTCAAAAACATGGCTTATGAGCCTTCATTGGAGTTCGTTCCAATGGGGGGTCGTTAGCTATGTTTTTGAGACAAAAACTGAAAACATAATAAAGTTGAATGGAGATTTTTGTATATAGGCCAAGTCGGTTTTGTTTGTTACGTCGGGTAAAGGGTTTACGCTGTAAATCATCAACGGTATAGCAGTTATTCAGATATCTATTTGGACAAGTGATTAATCGGTTAACCACGGTTAATCCACGTGACTAATCGACCAAGAAAACTTCTTAACCGTTTCAGCTCTAGAATACAGACAGCAATCGAATAGGAGTGCTGAGGCTAATAAGGTATGCTTGTATTCAGAGGTCCAGCTTGGGACATAAAAATTATTTGAGGTTTATATGGATACGAGAAGCGAATGTTCAGTGACATGTGCACTGACACCTCGAACACAGGACAAATTGTGTGAATCCAGAGATCTCCTTTGGAATACAGAACTTAATCTGAGGCCAAAATAGCTACGAAATATGAATGTTGAGTGAAGTGCGCATCGACATCTTGAACATAGGACTAACCGTCTGTGTAAACCAGGAGTCTAAACGTCGGTTTGTTGATGTGATGATTGTCGATAAAAACAGTTGACCTTTGACAGCGTGTCGTGGGAATCGAATAAATTATTAAATTTATGTATTTATTTGTTTATTGGAGTTTAACGGAACTTTCGACAACCAGGGTCACCTCGTGCCGGACAGCTTTACGGGTGGAGGGAGAATAACTGCCTGACTCTCCAACGTACTAAGCGCAAGTTACCATTTGTTGAAGACAAGTGCGCCATCGACGTGTAGTGTGCCATAGTACTGTTATAGGCCAGAAAATGTGTAAATTTCAGAGTAATTATATGTCTTGGTAAAATATGAACATCTGGTCCTATTTCCAATATTTTCGTAAGAATTGTATTGCATTTGAGTTATTAAGTTATTATTGAAAGCCGTTTACAGTCTTTGTGAATCAGTTGTTAAATAATTAATTAGTAACTTGTTCAGTAGCATAACAAGCTTACAACAGTGGACGCTGCTGGCTGTATTAACGGGATTAACTGTTAATTCAATACATGAAAGTTTCAGTGACATGTTTTAGATGGCTTAAGTGTTAACCAACAAGCTGAGTGATTAGTTACCAATTGTGTGTCACTGGGCAACTGTTGAGTACTCAGCCATGTAAGAATAAATATTCACATCGTCTTATATCTTTCTTCAGGTAAGTGTTAGCTTAGTTAGAATTTATATCAATATTTAAATTATTTAGCTTAAATTACAGAAGCGTAAACATCGGAAAAATGTTAAGTTTATTATTTTAATTATAAAAAAAATATATAGTGTGTGAAAAAACGGTATTGTTTCTGGTATTTCACATTCTGTTGGAGGGAGTACTTGGCGCGACCCTCCAACGGATGTAAAATGCCATAAACTTAGGTAGCTTGTACCTATGTGTGTTTGCATTCATGGCACGATTCACAGCAGATTTAGATGTCAGCAACTTAATTGTTATTTTAGTATTTGTTTACCTCCTGTTGGAATGAGCACCAAGTACTCATTCCAACGAGATGTAAACAAAACCAATAAAGGTTATTTTGCGTATCAGAGGTTATTTTTGATGTTTTATTCTGAGGATATAAATGTAGGTTCTGAGTTAGTATGTACGATGAGAAAATAGAGTTTAAAAAGGGATTTTGTTTATATTGTTTCTCAGTCAAGAATGTCGTACGTAATGCCCTACTCTTGAGATATTTCGGGTTATTCGACGTTCGCTGGAATGCGCACCGTGCATTCCATCGAATGTTGAATAACGCGAAATATAGCGTCGTACTTCATTTTGTTTTGTGCAAATTGTTTTTGTATGAATAAAAGGAATGAGCCCTGTGGTCATGTATTAAATGAGCGACTAATTTTATAATGTGGAATTTTAGAGGTTTAGCTTTTGGTTGATTATGTCGTTATATTTTAGTTGTGGAACACTTTGTGTGTCATATTATTTTACGAGTTGTTCGAATCAGCTAACCAAGGTGATTTCGTTGTTAGTGAAATAATATGGCACTCCAAGTAAGTAAACTATGTCCCCACACGTATACCCTCGTCAACTAATCAGCTAATTCAGTGTCTCGCTTGAGTCGGATATGTTATGTTAGGGTTAACAGGGCACATTCTGTCCAAGGTTTATATTTTCACAGCAACCGCTACGCGTTACTTTTGTCGGTCGTGAGTACGGATGTTAGTTGGCTGCTCGCGACAGACAACGTGTGCGAGATATAAACTCGATAGAATAGTGTCCTCTATAAGCAGGTAAATGCTGCGCTAATACGGCGCAGTAAGGTAACATTCAGTTTATATAAACTCGATAGAATAGTGTCCTCTATAAGCAGGTAAATGCTGCGCTAATACGGCGCAGTAAGGTAACATTCAGTTTATATAAACTCGATAGAATAGTGTCCTCTATAAGCAGGTAAATGCTGCGCTAATACGGCACAGTAAGGTAACATTCAGTTTATATAAACTCGATAGAATAGTGTCCTCTATAAGCAGGTAAATGCTGCGCTAATACGGCGCAGTAAGGTAACATTCAGTTTATATAAACTCGATAGAATAGTGTCCTCTATAAGCAGGTAAATGCTGCGCTAATACGGCACAGTAAGGTAACATTCAGTTTATATAAACTCGATAGAATAGTGTCCGCTATAAGCAGGTAAATGCTGCGCTAATACGGGACAGTAAGGTAACATTCAGTTTATATAAACTCGATAGAATAGTGTCCTCTATAAGCAGGTAAATGCTGCGCTAATACGGCACAGTAAGGTAACATTCAGTTTATATAAACTCGATAGAATAGTGTCCTCTATAAGCAGGTAAATGCTGCGCTAATACGGCACAGTAAGGTAACATTCAGTTTATATAAACTCGATAGAATAGTGTCCTCTATAAGCAGGTAAATGCTGCACTAATACGGCGCAGTAAGGTAACATTCAGTTTATATAAACTCGATAGAATAGTGTCCTCTATAAGCAGGTAAATGCTGCACTAATACGGCACAGTAAGGTAACATTCAGTTTATATAAACTCGATAGAATAGTGTCCTCTATAAGCAGGTAAATGCTGCACTAATACGGCGCAGTAAGGTAACATTCAGTTTATATAAACTCGATAGAATAGTGTCCTCTATAAGCAGGTAAATGCTGCACTAATACGGCACAGTAAGGTAACATTCAGTTTATATAAACTCGATAGAATAGTGTCCTCTATAAGCAGGTAAATGCTGCACTAATACGGCACAGTAAGGTAACATTCAGTTTATATAAACTCGACAGAATAGTGTCCTCTATAAGTAGATAAATGCTGCGCTAATACGGCACAGTAAGGTAACATTCAGTTTATATAAACTCGATAGAATAGTGTCCTCTATAAGCAGGTAAATGCTGCGCTAATACGGCACAGTAAGGTAACATTCAGTTTATATAAACTCGATAGAATAGTGTCCTCTATAAGCAGGTAAATGCTGCACTAATACGGCGCAGTAAGGTAACATTCAGTTTATATAAACTCGATAGAATAGTGTCCTCTATAAGTAGATAAATGCTGCGCTAATACGGCACAGTAAGGTAACATTCAGTTTATATAAACTCGATAGAATAGTGTCCTCTATAAGCAGGTAAATGCTGCGCTAATACGGCACAGTAAGGTAACATTCAGTTTATATAAACTCGATAGAATAGTGTCCTCTATAAGCAGGTAAATGCTGCACTAATACGGCGCAGTAAGGTAACATTCAGTTTATATAAACTCGATAGAATAGTGTCCTCTATAAGCAGGTAAATGCTGCACTAATACGGCACAGTAAGGTAACATTCAGTTTATATAAACTCGATAGAATAGTGTCCTCTATAAGCAGGTAAATGCTGCACTAATACGGCACAGTAAGGTAACATTCAGTTTATATAAACTCGATAGAATAGTGTCCTCTATAAGTAGATAAATGCTGCGCTAATACGGCACAGTAAGGTAACATTCAGTTTATATAAACTCGATAGAATAGTGTCCTCTATAAGCAGGTAAATGCTGCGCTAATACGGCACAGTAAGGTAACATTCAGTTTATATAAACTCGATAGAATAGTGTCCTCTATAAGCAGGTAAATGCTGCGCTAATACGGCGCAGTAAGGTAACATTCAGTTTATATAAACTCGATAGAATAGTGTCCTCTATAAGTAGATAAATGCTGCGCTAATACGGCACAGTAAGGTAACATTCAGTTTATATAAACTCGATAGAATAGTGTCCTCTATAAGCAGGTAAATGCTGCGCTAATACGGCACAGTAAGGTAACATTCAGTTTATATAAACTCGATAGAATAGTGTCCTCTATAAGCAGGTAAATGCTGCACTAATACGGCACAGTAAGGTAACATTCAGTTTATATAAACTCGATAGAATAGTGTCCTCTATAAGTAGATAAATGCTGCGCTAATACGGCACAGTAAGGTAACATTCAGTTTATATAAACTCGATAGAATAGTGTCCTCTATAAGTAGATAAATGCTGCGCTAATACGGCACAGTAAGGTAACATTCAGTTTATATAAACTCGATAGAATAGTGTCCTCTATAAGCAGGTAAATGCTGCACTAATACGGCACAGTAAGGTAACATTCAGTTTATATAAACTCGATAGAATAGTGTCCTCTATAAGTAGATAAATGCTGCGCTAATACGGCACAGTAAGGTAACATTCAGTTTATATAAACTCGATAGAATAGTGTCCTCTATAAGTAGATAAATGCTGCGCTAATACGGCACAGTAAGGTAACATTCAGTTTATATAAACTCGATAGAATAGTGTCCTCTATAAGTAGATAAATGCTGCGCTAATACGGCACAGTAAGGTAACATTCAGTTTATATAAACTCGATAGAATAGTGTCCTCTATAAGAAGGTAAATGCTGCGCTAATACGGCACAGTAAGGTAACATTCAGTTTATATAAACTCGATAGAATAGTGTCCTCTATAAGTAGATAAATGCTGCGCTAATACGGCACAGTAAGGGAACATTCAGTTTATATAAACTCGATAGAATAGTGTCCTCTATAAGTAGATAAATGCTGCACTAATACGGTACAGTAAGGTAACATTCAGTTTATATAAACTCGATAGAATAGTGTCCTCTATAAGCAGGTAAATGCTGCGCTAATACGGCACAGTAAGGTAACATTCAGTTTATATAAACTCGATAGAATAGTGTCCTCTATAAGTAGATAAATGCTGCGCTAATACGGCACAGTAAGGTAACATTCAGTTTATATAAACTCGATAGAATAGTGTCCTCTATAAGTAGATAAATGCTGCGCTAATACGGCACAGTAAGGTAACATTCAGTTTATATAAACTCGATAGAATAGTGTCCTCTATAAGCAGGTAAATGCTGCGCTAATACGGCACAGTAAGGTAACATTCAGTTTATATAAACTCGATAGAATAGTGTCCTCTATAAGTAGATAAATGCTGCGCTAATACGGCACAGTAAGGTAACATTCAGTTTATATAAACTCGATAGAATAGTGTCCTCTATAAGCAGATAAATGCTGCACTAATACGGTACAGTAAGGTAACATTCAGTTTATATAAACTCGATAGAATAGTGTCCTCTATAAGTAGATAAATGCTGCGCTAATACGGCACAGTAAGGTAACATTCAGTTTATATAAACTCGATAGAATAGTGTCCTCTATAAGTAGATAAATGCTGCACTAATACGGCACAGTAAGGTAACATTCAGTTTATATAAACTCGATAGAATAGTGTCCTCTATAAGTAGATAAATGCTGCGCTAATACGGCACAGTAAGGTAACATTCAGTTTATATAAACTCGATAGAATAGTGTCCTCTATAAGTAGATAAATGCTGCGCTAATACGGCGCAGTAAGGTAACATTCAGTTTATATAAACTCGATAGAATAGTGTCCTCTATAAGCAGGTAAATGCTGCACTAATACGGCACAGTAAGGTAACATTCAGTTTATATAAACTCGATAGAATAGTGTCCTCTATAAGTAGATAAATGCTGCGCTAATACGGCACAGTAAGGTAACATTCAGTTTATATAAACTCGATAGAATAGTGTCCTCTATAAGTAGATAAATGCTGCGCTAATACGGCACAGTAAGGTAATATTCAGTTTATATAAACTCGATAGAATAGTGTCCTCTATAAGTAGATAAATGCTGCGCTAATACGGCACAGTAAGGTAACATTCAGTTTATATAAACTCGATAGAATAGTGTCCTCTATAAGTAGATAAATGCTGCGCTAATACGGCACAGTAAGGTAACATTCAGTTTATATAAACTCGATAGAATAGCGTCCTCTATAAGTAGATAAATGCTGCACTAATACGGCGCAGTAAGGTAACATTCAGTTTATATAAACTCGATAGAATAGTGTCCTCTATAAGTAGTTAAATGCTGCGCTAATACGGCACAGTAAGGTAACATTCAGTTTATATAAACTCGATAGAATAGTGTCCTCTATAAGCAGGTAAATGCTGCACTAATACGGCACAGTAAGGTAACATTCAGTTTATATAAACTCGATAGAATAGTGTCCTCTATAAGTAGATAAATGCTGCACTAATACGGCGCAGTAAGGTAACATTCTGTTTATATAAACTCGATAGAATAGTGTCCTCTATAAGTAGATAAATGCTGCGCTAATACGGCACAGTAAGGTAACATTCAGTTTATATAAACTCGATAGAATAGTGTCCTCTATAAGCAGGTAAATGCTGCGCTAATACGGCGCAGTAAGGTAACATTCAGTTTATATAAACTCGATAGAATAGTGTCCTCTATAAGTAGATAAATGCTGCACTAATACGGCGCAGTAAGGTAACATTCAGTTTATATAAACTTGATAGAATAGTGTCCTCTATAAGTAGATAAATGCTGCGCTAATACGGCACAGTAAGGTAACATTCAGTTTATATAAACTCGATAGAATAGTGTCCTCTATAAGCAGGTAAATGCTGCGCTAATACGGCACAGTAAGGTAACATTCAGTTTATATAAACTCGATAGAATAGTGTCCTCTATAAGTAGATAAATGCTGCGCTAATACGGCACAGTAAGGTAACATTCAGTTTATATAAACTCGATAGAATAGTGTCCTCTATAAGCAGGTAAATGCTGCGCTAATACGGCACAGTAAGGTAACATTCAGTTTATATAAACTCGATAGAATAGTGTCCTCTATAAGCAGGTAAATGCTGCACTAATACGGCGCAGTAAGGTAACAATCAGTTTATATAAACTCGATAGAATAGTGTCCTCTATAAGTAGATAAATGCTGCGCTAATACGGCACAGTAAGGTAACATTCAGTTTATATAAACTCGATAGAATAGTGTCCTCTATAAGCAGGTAAATGCTGCGCTAATACGGCACAGTAAGGTAACATTCAGTTTATATAAAATCGATAGAATAGTGTCCTCTATAAGCAGGTAAATGCTGCACTAATACGGCGCAGTAAGGTAACATTCAGTTTATATAAACTCGATAGAATAGTGTCCTCTATAAGCAGGTAAATGCTGCACTAATACGGCACAGTAAGGTAACATTCAGTTTATATAAACTCGATAGAATAGTGTCCTCTATAAGCAGGTAAATGCTGCGCTAATACGGCACAGTAAGGTAACATTCAGTTTATATAAACTCGATAGAATAGTGTCCTCTATAAGCAGGTAAATTCTGCGCTTATACGGTACAGTAAGGTAACATTCAGTTTATATAAACTCGATAGAATAGTGTCCTCTATAAGCAGGTAAATTCTGCGCTAATACGGCACAGTAAGGTAACATTCAGTTTATATAAACTCGATAGAATAGTGTCCTCTATAAGCAGGTAAATGCTGCGCTAATACGGCACAGTAAGGTAACATTCAGTTTATATAAACTCGATAGAATAGTGTCCTCTATAAGCAGGTAAATGCTGCGCTAATACGGCACAGTAAGGTAACATTCAGTTTATATAAACTCGATAGAATAGTGTCCTCTATAAGCAGATAAATGCTGCGCTAATACGGCGCAGTAAGGTAACATTCAGTTTATATAAACTCGATAGAATAGTGTCCTCTATAAGCAGGTAAATGCTGCGCTAATACGGCACAGTAAGGTAACATTCAGTTTATACTTTCGAGAAAACAATGTATTATTATTTTGTTGTAAATTATACATTTTATGAATATCAAAACTGTAACTATTGTAAAATGAAAATATAGAGACTCAGCCATGTAAGAATAAATATTCACATCGTCTTATATCTTTCTTCAGGTCTGCCATAAGTCCATGGAAAGTGTCCCAGTCATGCCCTTCTAGAGTTGCAATAAAGGCCTTATAAGCGAGTTGTAATTCCCGGCCCAACCCAGATTATAACAGTACACAGCGCCACAGTGCCACCTCGTGGGCAATTGGGATGAAGTGCCTTGCCCAAGGACACAATGTAGTTACCCCTTGCCGGGATCGAACCGTGGCCGTTTGAAGTCCAGTGCTGTTGCTACTGAACCACCGCACTTCCGTTATCGTGTGATAACAATGGATAACACGAGAGGAAGGGCGCCAACATCAGATGCTTGAGAACAGCTTTGTGGATGTGCCGTGAAAACATAATGCTATGGGAGACAAAACACGTCTGTTTCAAAGGATCAAGATCCAATAATGCGATGAGAACCAAGAAGATACACAAACAAGTAAACGGCCCGAAAAAACTCTCAACAAATGATATAATCAAAGTGTGTTTGAATGTGTTTGAATTCGGAGTATAATTGTGAGTGCTGTTTATATTCATGTAAATAATATTTTGTGAATAATCATTTCCGTACTTAATCCTTTGAGTCCTGGTGGAATCGTCTATGTCAGTTCAATGTCAGCAATTGGAAGTCCATATTCATTATTTTGGGATAGACCAATTAATGTTTTCAATGTGCAGACTTGAGGGCTTCACGTTGAAAATATTGATTGCTTTAACCCACACATTCACTTAGCAGATATCCTATTTAAGGAAACGATGACGTATCGTCGTGTTAGAACCAGAACGTCCTATGTCCCATAGGGGACATAGGACGTTCTGGTTCTAACACGACGGTATCATGTTCCTGGACCAGAAAGGTGGCCTCTCGCTTTCAGAGGGTTAATAAATAACCTACAGCTCCGAAATAAATGAGTATCATTGCGGTACGGTTGGAAGATATACGACCAAACCGCTACTCAGGCAGCTTATCCGATTGTCAGTTACGCCTCTCGTTGGTCGTAAGAAATAAATGAGTATCATTGCGGTACGGTTGGAAGATATACGACCATACCTCTACTCAGGCAGTTTATCCGATTGTCAGTTACGCCTCTCGTTGGTCGTAAGAAATAAATGAGTATCATTGCGGTACGGTTGGAAGATATACGACCATACCTCTACTCAGGCAGCTTATCCGATTGTCAGTTGCGCCTCTCGTTGGTCGTAAGAAATAAATGAGTATCATTGCGGTACGGTTGGAAGATATACGACCATACCTCTACTCAGGCAGCTTATCCGATTGTCAGTTACGCCTCTCGTTGGTCGTAAGAAATAAATGAGTATCATTGCGGTACGGTTGGAAGATATACGACCATACCTCTACTCAGGCAGCTTATCCGATTGTCAGTTACGCCTCTCGTTGGTCGCAAGAAATAAATGAGTATCATTGCGGTACGGTTGGAAGATATACGACCATACCTCTACTCAGGCAGCTTATCCGATTGTCAGTTACGCCTCTCGTTGGTCGTAAGAAATAAATGAGTATCATTGCGGTACGGTTGGAAGATATACGACCATACCTCTACTCAGGCAGCTTATCCGATTGTCAGTTACGCCTCTCGTTGGTCGTAAGAAATAAATGAGTATCATTGCGGTACGGTTGGAAGATATACGACCATACCTCTACTCAGGCAGCTTATCCGATTGTCAGTTGCGCCTCTCGTTGGTCGTAAGAAATAAATGAGTATCATTGCGGTACGGTTGGAAGATATATGACCATACCTCTACTCAGGCAGCTTATCCGATTGTAAGTTACGCCTCTCGTTGGTCGTAAGAAATAAATGAGTATCATTGCGGTACGGTTGGAAGATATACGACCATACCTCTACTCAGGCAGCTTATCCGATTGTCAGTTGCGCCTCTCGTTGGTCGTAAGAAATAAATGAGTATCATTGCGGTACGGTTGGAAGATATACGACCATACCTCTACTCAGGCAGCTTATCCGATTGTCAGTTGCGCCTCTCGTTGGTCGTAAGAAATAAATGAGTATCATTGCGGTACGGTTGGAAGATATACGACCATACCTCTACTCAGGCAGCTTATCCGATTGTCAGTTGCGCCTCTCGTTGGTCGTAAGAAATAAATGAGTATCATTGCGGTACGGTTGGAAGATATACGACCATACCTCTACTCAGGCAGCTTATCCGATTGTCAGTTGCGCCTCTCGTTGGTCGTAAGAAATAAATGAGTATCATTGCGGTACGGTTGGAAGATATACGACATTACCTCTACTCAGGCAGCTTATCCGATTGTCAGTTGCGCCTCTCGTTGGTCGTAAGAAATAAATGAGTATCATTGCGGTACGGTTGGAAGATATACGACCATACCTCTACTCAGGCAGCTTATCCGATTGTCAGTTGCGCCTCTCGTTGGTCGTAAGAAATAAATGAGTATCATTGCGGTACGCTTGGAAGATATACGACCATACCTCTACTCAGGCAGCTTATCCGATTGTCAGTTGCGCCTCTCGTTGGTCGTAAGAAATAAATGAGTATCATTGCGGTACGGTTGGAAGATATACGACCATACCTCTACTCAGACAGCTTATCCGATTGTCAGTTGCGCCTCTCGTTGGTCGTAAGAAATAAATGAGTATCATTGCGGTACGGTTGGAAGATATACGACCATACCTCTACTCAGACAGCTTATCCGATTGTCAGTTGCGTCTCTCGTTGGTCGTAAGAAATAAATGAGTATCATTGCGGTACGGTTGGAAGATATACGACCATACCTCTACTCAGGCAGCTTATCCGATTGTCAGTTGCGCCTCTCGTTGGTCGTAAGAAATAAATGAGTATCATTGCGGTACGGTTGGAAGATATACGACCATACCTCTACTCAGACAGCTTATCCGATTGTCAGTTACGCCTCTCGTTGGTCGTAAGAAATAAATGAGTATCATTGCGGTACGGTTGGAAGATATACGACCTTACCTCTACTCAGACAGCTTATCCGATTGTCAGTTGCGCCTCTCGTTGGTCGTAAGAAATAAATGAGTATCATTGCGGTACGGTTGGAAGATATACGACCGTACCTCTACTCAGGCAGCTTATCCGATTGTCAGTTGCGCCTCTCGTTGGTCGTAAGAAATAAATGAGTATCATTGCGGGACGGTTGGAAGATATACGACCGTACCTCTACTCAGGCAGCTTATCCGATTGTCAGTTGCGCCTCTCGTTGGTCGTAAGAAATAAATGAGTATCATTGTGGTACGGTTGGAAGATATACGACCATACCTCTACTCAGGCAGCTTATCCGATTGTCAGTTGCGCCTCTCGTTGGTCGTAAGAAATAAATGAGTATCATTGCGGTACGGTTGGAAGATATACGACCGTACCTTTACTCAGGCAGCTTATCCGATTGTCAGTTGCGCCTCTCGTTGGTCGTAAGAAATAAATGAGTATCATTGCGGTACGGTTGGAAGATATACGACCGTACCTCTACTCAGGCAGCTTATCCGATTGTCAGTTGCGCCTCTCGTTGGTCGTAAGAAATAAATGAGTATCATTGCGGTACGGTTGGAAGATATACGACCATACCTCTACTCAGGCAGCTTATCCGATAGTCAGTTGCGCCTCTCGTTGGTCGTAAGAAATAAATGAGTATCATTGCGGTACGGTTGGAAGTTATACGACCATACCTCTACTCAGGCAGCTTATCCGATTGTCAGTTGCGCCTCTCGTTGGTCGTAAGAAATAAATGCGTATCATTGCGGTACGGTTGGAAGATATACGACCATACCTCTACTCAGGCAGCTTATCCGATTGTCAGTTGCGCCTCTCGTTGGTCGTAAGAAATAAATGAGTATCATTGCGGTACGGTTGGAAGATATACGACCATACCTCTACTCAGGCAGCTTATCCGATTGTCAGTTGCGCCTCTCGTTGGTCGTAAGAAATAAATGAGTATCATTGCGGTACGGTTGGAAGATATACGACCATACCTCTACTCAGGCAGCTTATCCGATTGTCAGTTGCGCCTCTCGTTGGTCGTAAGAAATAAATGAGTATCATTGCGGTACGGTTGGAAGATATACGACCATACCTCTACTCAGGCAGCTTATCCGATTGTCAGTTGCGCCTCTCGTTGGTCGTAAGAAATAAATGCGTATCATTGCGGTACGGTTGGAAGATATACGACCATACCTCTACTCAGGCAGCTTATCCGATTGTCAGTTGCGCCTCTCGTTGGTCGTAAGAAATAAATGAGTATCATTGCGGTACGGTTGGAAGATATACGACCGTACCTCTACTCAGGCAGCTTATCCGATTGTCAGTTGCGCCTCTCGCTGGTCGTAAGAAATAAATGAGTATCATTGCGGTACGGTTGGAAGATATACGACCGTACCTCTACTCAGGCAGCTTATCCGATTGTCAGTTGCGCCTGTCGTTGGTCGTAAGAAATAAATGAGTATCATTGCGGTACGGTTGGAAGATATACGACCATACCTCTACTCAGGCAGCTTATCCGATTGTCAGTTGCGCCTCTCGTTGGTCGTAAGAAATAAATGAGTATCATTGCGGTACGGTTGGAAGATATACGACCGTACCTCTACTCAGGCAGCTTATCCGATTGTCAGTTGCGCCTCTCGTTGGTCGTAAGAAATAAATGAGTATAATTGCGGTACGGTTGGAAGATATACGACCGTACCTCTACTCAGGCCGCTTATCCGATTGTCAGTTGCGCCTCTCGTTGGTCGTAAGAAATAAATGAGTATCATTGCGGTACGGTTGGAAGATATACGACCGTACCTCTATTCAGGCAGCTTATCCGATTGTCAGTTGCGCCTCTCGTTGGTCGTAAGAAATAAATGAGTATCATTGCGGTACGGTTGGAAGATATACGACCATACCTCTACTCAGGCAGCTTATCCGATTGTCAGTTGCGCCTCTCGTTGGTCGTAAGAAATAAATGAGTATCATTGCGGTACGGTTGGAAGATATACGACCGTACCTCTACTCAGGCAGCTTATCCGATTGTCAGTTGCGCCTCTCGTTGGTCGTAAGAAATAAGTGAGTATCATTGCGGTACGGTTGGAAGATATACGACCGTACCTCTACTCAGACAGCTTATCCGATTGTCAGTTGCGCCTCTCGTTGGTCGTAAGAAATAAATGAGTATCATTGCGGTACGGTTGGAAGATATACGACCGTACCTCTACTCAGACAGCTTATCCGATTGTCAGTTGCGCCTCTCGTTGGTCGTAAGAAATAAATGAGTATCATTGCGGTACGGTTGGAAGATATACGACCGTACCTCTACTCAGGCAGCTTATCCGATTGTCAGTTGCGCCTCTCGTTGGTCGTAAGAAATAAATGAGTATCATTGCGGTACGGTTGGAAGATATACGACCGTACCTCTACTCAGGCAGCTTATCCGATTGTCAGTTGCGCCTCTCGTTGGTCGTAAGAAATAAATGAGTATCATTGCGGTACGGTTGGAAGATATACGACCGTACCTCTACTCAGGCAGCTTATCCGATTGTCAGTTGCGCCTCTCGTTGGTCGTAAGAAATAAATGAGTATCATTGCGGTACGGTTGGAAGATATACGACCGTACCTCTACTCAGACAGCTTATCCGATTGTCAGTTGCGCCTCTCGTTGGTCGTAAGAAATAAATGAGTATCATTGCGGTACGGTTGGAAGATATACGACCATACCTCTACTCAGGCAGCTTATCCGATTGTCAGTTACGCCTCTCGTTGGTCGTAAGAAATAAATGAGTATCATTGCGGTACGGTTGGAAGATATACGACCATACCTCTACTCAGGCAGCTTATCCGATTGTCAGTTGCGCCTCTCGTTGGTCGTAAGAAATAAATGAGTATCATTGCGGTACGGTTGGAAGATATATGACCATACCTCTACTCAGGCAGCTTATCCGATTGTCAGTTACGCCTCTCGTTGGTCGTAAGAAATAAATGAGTATCATTGCGGTACGGTTGGAAGATATACGACCATACCTCTACTCAGGCAGCTTATCCGATTGTCAGTTGCGCCTCTCGTTGGTCGTAAGAAATAAATGCGTATCATTGCGGTACGGTTGGAAGATATACGACCATACCTCTACTCAGGCAGCTTATCCGATTGTCAGTTGCGCCTCTCGTTGGTCGTAAGAAATAAATGAGTATCATTGCGGTACGGTTGGAAGATATACGACCATACCTCTACTCAGGCAGCTTATCCGATTGTCAGTTGCGCCTCTCGTTGGTCGTAAGAAATAAATGAGTATCATTGCGGTACGGTTGGAAGATATACGACCATACCTCTACTCAGGCAGCTTATCCGATTGTCAGTTGCGCCTCTCGTTGGTCGTAAGAAATAAATGAGTATCATTGCGGTACGGTTGGAAGATATACGACATTACCTCTACTCAGGCAGCTTATCCGATTGTCAGTTGCGCCTCTCGTTGGTCGTAAGAAATAAATGAGTATCATTGCGGTACGGTTGGAAGATATACGACCATACCTCTACTCAGGCAGCTTATCCGATTGTCAGTTGCGCCTCTCGTTGGTCGTAAGAAATAAATGAGTATCATTGCGGTACGGTTGGAAGATATACGACCATACCTCTACTCAGGCAGCTTATCCGATTGTCAGTTGCGCCTCTCGTTGGTCGTAAGAAATAAATGAGTATCATTGCGGTACGGTTGGAAGATATACGACCATACCTCTACTCAGACAGCTTATTCGATTGTCAGTTGCGCCTCTCGTTGGTCGTAAGAAATAAATGAGTATCATTGCGGTACGGTTGGAAGATATACGACCATACCTCTACTCAGACAGCTTATCCGATTGTCAGTTGCGTCTCTCGTTGGTCGTAAGAAATAAATGAGTATCATTGCGGTACGGTTGGAAGATATACGACCATACCTCTACTCAGGCAGCTTATCCGATTGTCAGTTGCGCCTCTCGTTGGTCGTAAGAAATAAATGAGTATCATTGCGGTACGGTTGGAAGATATACGACCATACCTCTACTCAGGCAGCTTATCCGATTGTCAGTTACGCCTCTCGTTGGTCGTAAGAAATAAATGAGTATCATTGCGGTACGGTTGGAAGATATACGACCTTACCTCTACTCAGGCAGCTTATCCGATTGTCAGTTGCGCCTCTCGTTGGTCGTAAGAACTAAATGAGTATCATTGCGGTACGGTTGGAAGATATACGACCGTACCTCTACTCAGGCAGCTTATCCGATTGTCAGTTGCGCCTCTCGTTGGTCGTAAGAAATAAATGAGTATCATTGCGGGACGGTTGGAAGATATACGACCGTACCTCTACTCAGGCAGCTTATCCGATTGTCAGTTGCGCCTCTCGTTGGTCGTAAGAAATAAATGAGTATCATTGCGGTACGGTTGGAAGATATACGACCATACCTCTACTCAGGCAGCTTATCCGATTGTCAGTTGCGCCTCTCGTTGGTCGTAAGAAATAAATGAGTATAATTGCGGTACGGTTGGAAGATATACGACCGTACCTTTACTCAGGCAGCTTATCCGATTGTCAGTTGCGCCTCTCGTTGGTCGTAAGAAATAAATGAGTATCATTGCGGTACGGTTGGAAGATATACGACCGTACCTCTACTCAGGCAGCTTATCCGATTGTCAGTTGCGCCTCTCGTTGGTCGTAAGAAATAAATGAGTATCATTGCGGTACGGTTGGAAGATATACGACCATACCTCTACTCAGGCAGCTTATCCGATTGTCAGTTGCGCCTCTCGTTGGTCGTAAGAAATAAATGAGTATCATTGCGGTACGGTTGGAAGATATACGACCATACCTCTACTCAGGCAGCTTATCCGATTGTCAGTTGCGCCTCTCGTTGGTCGTAAGAAATAAATGCGTATCATTGCGGTACGGTTGGAAGATATACGACCATACCTCTACTCAGGCAGCTTATCCGATTGTCAGTTGCGCCTCTCGTTGGTCGTAAGAAATAAATGAGTATCATTGCGGTACGGTTGGAAGATATACGACCATACCTCTACTCAGGCAGCTTATCCGATTGTCAGTTGCGCCTCTCGTTGGTCGTAAGAAATAAATGAGTATCATTGCGGTACGGTTGGAAGATATACGACCATACCTCTACTCAGGCAGCTTATCCGATTGTCAGTTGCGCCTCTCGTTGGTCGTAAGAAATAAATGAGTATCATTGCGGTACGGTTGGAAGATATACGACCATACCTCTACTCAGGCAGCTTATCCGATTGTCAGTTGCGCCTCTCGTTGGTCGTAAGAAATAAATGCGTATCATTGCGGTACGGTTGGAAGATATACGACCATACCTCTACTCAGGCAGCTTATCCGATTGTCAGTTGCGCCTCTCGTTGGTCGTAAGAAATAAATGAGTATCATTGCGGTACGGTTGGAAGATATACGACCGTACCTCTACTCAGGCAGCTTATCCGATTGTCAGTTGCGCCTCTCGCTGGTCGTAAGAAATAAATGAGTATCATTGCGGTACGGTTGGAAGATATACGACCGTACCTCTACTCAGGCAGCTTATCCGATTGTCAGTTGCGCCTCTCGTTGGTCGTAAGAAATAAATGAGTATCATTGCGGTACGGTTGGAAGATATACGACCATACCTCTACTCAGGCAGCTTATCCGATTGTCAGTTGCGCCTCTCGTTGGTCGTAAGAAATAAATGAGTATCATTGCGGTACGGTTGGAAGATATACGACCGTACCTCTACTCAGGCAGCTTATCCGATTGTCAGTTGCGCCTCTCGTTGGTCGTAAGAAATAAATGAGTATCATTGCGGTACGGTTGGAAGATATACGACCGTACCTCTACTCAGGCCGCTTATCCGATTGTCAGTTGCGCCTCTCGTTGGTCGTAAGAAATAAATGAGTATCATTGCGGTACGGTTGGAAGATATACGACCGTACCTCTACTCAGGCAGCTTATCCGATTGTCAGTTGCGCCTCTCGTTGGTCGTAAGAAATAAATGAGTATCATTGCGGTACGGTTGGAAGATATACGACCATACCTCTACTCAGGCAGCTTATCCGATTGTCAGTTGCGCCTCTCGTTGGTCGTAAGAAATAAATGAGTATCATTGCGGTACGGTTGGAAGATATACGACCGTACCTCTACTCAGGCAGCTTATCCGATTGTCAGTTGCGCCTCTCGTTGGTCGTAAGAAATAAATGAGTATCATTGCGGTACGGTTGGAAGATATACGACCGTACCTCTACTCAGACAGCTTATCCGATTGTCAGTTGCGCCTCTCGTTGGTCGTAAGAAATAAATGAGTATCATTGCGGTACGGTTGGAAGATATACGACCGTACCTCTACTCAGACAGCTTATCCGATTGTCAGTTGCGCCTCTCGTTGGTCGTAAGAAATAAATGAGTATCATTGCGGTACGGTTGGAAGATATACGACCGTACCTCTACTCAGGCAGCTTATCCGATTGTCAGTTGCGCCTCTCGTTGGTCGTAAGAAATAAATGAGTATCATTGCGGTACGGTTGGAAGATATACGACCGTACCTCTACTCAGGCAGCTTATCCGATTGTCAGTTGCGCCTCTCGTTGGTCGTAAGAAATAAATGAGTATCATTGCGGTACGGTTGGAAGATATACGACCGTACCTCTACTCAGGCAGCTTATCCGATTGTCAGTTGCGCCTCTCGTTGGTCGTAAGAAATAAATGAGTATCATTGCGGTACGGTTGGAAGATATACGACCGTACCTCTACTCAGACAGCTTATCCGATTGTCAGTTGCGCCTCTCGTTGGTCGTAAGAAATAAATGAGTATCATTGCGGTACGGTTGGAAGATATACGACCGTACCTCTACTCAGGCAGCTTATCCGATTGTCAGTTGCGCCTCTCGTTGGTCGTAAGAAATAAATGAGTATCATTGCGGTACGGTTGGAAGATATACGACCGTACCTCTACTCAGGCAGCTTATCCGATTGTCAGTTGCGCCTCTCGTTGGTCGTAAGAAATAAATGAGTATCATTGCGGTACGGTTGGAAGATATACGACCGTACCTCTACTCAGGCAGCTTATCCGATTGTCAGTTGCGCCTCTCGTTGGTCGTAAGAAATAAATGAGTATCATTGCGGTACGGTTGGAAGATATACGACCGTACCTCTACTCAGGCAGCTTATCCGATTGTCAGTTGCGCCTCTCGTTGGTCGTAAGAAATAAATGAGTATCATTGCGGTACGGTTGGAATATATACGACCGTACCTCTACTCAGGCAGCTTATCCGATTGTCAGTTGCGCCTCTCGTTGGTCGTAAGAAATAAATGAGTATCATTGCGGTACGGTTGGAAGATATACGACCGTACCTCTACTCAGGCAGCTTATCCGATTGTCAGTTGCGCCTCTCGTTGGTCGTAAGAAATAAATGAGTATCATTGCGGTACGGTTGGAAGATATACGACCGTACCTCTACTCAGGCAGCTTATCCGATTGTCAGTTGCGCCTCTCGTTGGTCGTAAGAAATAAATGAGTATCATTGCTGTACGGTTGGAAGATATACGACCGTACCTCTACTCAGGCAGCTTATCCGATTGTCAGTTGCGCCTCTCGTTGGTCGTAAGAAATAAATGAGTATCATTGCGGTACGGTTGGAAGATATACGACCGTACCTCTACTCAGGCAGCTTATCCGATTGTCAGTTGCGCCTCTCGTTGGTCGTAAGAAATAAATGAGTATCATTGCTGTACGGTTGGAAGATATACGACCGTACCTCTACTCAGACAGCTTATCCGATTGTCAGTTGCGCCTCTCGTTGGTCGTAAGAAATAAATGAGTATCATTGCGGTACGGTTGGAAGATATACGACTGTACCTCTACTCGGGCAGCTTATCCGATTGTCAGTTGCGCCTCTCGTTGGTCGTAAGAAATAAATGAGTATCATTGCGGTACGGTTGGAAGATATACGACCATACCTCTACTCAGGCAGCTTATCCGATTGTCAGTTGCGCCTCTCGTTGGTCGTAAGAAATAAATGAGTATCATTGCGGTACGGTTGGAAGATATACGACCGTACCTCTACTCAGGCAGCTTATCCGATTGTCAGTTGCGCCTCTCGTTGGTCGTAAGAAATAAATGAGTATCATTGCGGTACGGTTGGAAGATATACGACCATACCTCTACTCAGGCAGCTTATCCGATTGTCAGTTGCGTCTCTCGTTGGTCGTAACTCTCCCAACACCGTAGAGTAACCACCATTGCCCTCGGGAATACTGTCGGTATTTCAGTGTTATTTTGTATTGAAAATCATTTTTAACATCGTGTTCAAAGTAAGTGGCCGACACCATTCGGTTCCAATACGGTCATCAAAACTGTGTAACGTTTTAAAGACACTCTCAATATAATTGTGGTGAATATACTATACTGCTGGTTTTAAAGGGGGAAATAAATTGAATGCCATTCGATGGATAAAGCATCATTTATTTAATATGACCGTTTTTCAACAGTTAAATAACAAAATGGCCACATTTGGCATTACGAGTAGTTGCTAGCGGATAAAGCAAATTTCAGATATAGCACATTCGGATGCTTAATTCAAGTTGATCGCTAAGGGTTTCTCCTAAACATGGAATTCCTTTTTTGGACACCCTACAGAATCCTTTTTGGGGGAAACGTCGGTGGTTATAGAATCCCCTTTTGGTCGTATTTGCATATGTGCTAGTGTCACATTGTGCCTTTTCACATAAGCATATATCAGCACATTCAGCATGTGCCTATGTGCTACATGTAATGTGTACAATAGAACATGTTTAGGGAAGTCAGAATAAATAGAACAAAGAAGTCATAACAGAGCTTGTAGATACATCGGTAGAAACCCCGAATTTACTGGGAAATCAGAGCAAAGTAAACAATGATCGGGTTGTTTGTGGTAATTCTATGAAGTAAATATGGATTCAGCTAGCATCAGAACCAGAAATTAATCTAGTTCAACACCCCTGTTATTGGAAAAAAGCCCAATCTGGAGTTTCTTATCCAATAAAAGTTGGTGGATGAAAACTATTGCATAGACAGATAGAAGCAGAGGATTCTGGTTATTTGTGTAATTCTACGAAGTATACAGGCCAGAAAATTACTCTAGTTCAATCGAACTCACCCCGGGGCCCCTCGGTACCATAGCACTACGTGCGAAGCTGATAAAATGGGGAGTCCGTATCAAATAAAGTCGTATTTGGAGGGATTATCGGGTTGTTTGTGGTAATTCTACGAATTAAACGAGGATTCTGGGGGAATCCGTTCCAGAAAGATACTCCCATTCAATCGAACACACCTTCCGAACACACCCCTGTCCTATTATAAGCCTTTGGATAACATAGCAACCACGTGCTACCATAGAAACCAAGATGGCGGCCTTGAGTATACAAAAAGGCCGAAGGAAAGACGTATCACCCTAACAACGCGCAGTAAAGCCACATATCACGATGGGACTGACGTCACAAGATGGCCGCTCACGCGAGCTATCATGACAACACAACATGATGTCGCTGGGTCAAGTGACTATGACGTTACATGAGATCCTGCATGAGATCCTGCCAATGAGTGCCGGTTCATCGCTCCCCTACTACTGGGGGCTGACAACCGTTACTTATCAACCGATTGATAACGGATGTCGAATGATGAACGGAAAATAAGTAACGGTCGTCACGTCCGCTCTGAAGTCTATATTTTAAAGACTTTCTCTCTACTTTTCTCATACCAACCTAAGTCCATCAGACCCTGTCTGGCAAATTTGCTCATGAAATGTCAAGAGGAAAAGGGAGGCACGTATTAAAAGGAGATAATGTCAACAACACCCCAATGGAGTCTGAGGGGGCTGACAACCGTTCCTTTTTCCCAGCTCCTCACTCGACATCCGTTATCAAGTGTCGAACTAGGAACTAGAAATAAGTAACGGTCGTCACGTCCGCCTTGAAGTCTATGTTTTAAAGTTTTTCTCTCTACTGTTCTTATACCAACCCAAATCTATCAGACTCTGCCTGACAAATTTGCACATGAAATGTCAAGCGGAAAAAGGAGGCGGGTTAAAACAAATACTCTGGCAGGCTGTGGCAGACAGAGAAAAAGAGCTTTTAAATAGAAGCGCATTGAAACTTAGTGTTAAAAGAATGAAATTTGGTATTAGGTTTTTCTTGTTATTGTTCTAGCATGTCCCAAATATATGCTTTGGTACGTTCGAAGCTGACCCGCGTCATCTGTGTTGTATCCTTGAGCAAGACACTTCATCCTAACTGCTCAAAAGGGAGCACAGTGTCGTGATGTGGAAAGGCATTCTGTATGTTAAAGGCACAGATGCCTTTAACCATTTGGATCCTGATGGTATATTCCATATCAGATCAGAGCCATCAACTGGTAGAGTCTATACTCGTTACTTAGAGTAATACCAATCATTATTTTCAACGTGTATACTTTGGGCTGCGCGTTGAAAATCTTAATTGGTACACCACACAAATTAACTGAGCAACACTATCTACTTTATGAATTCAGCTCGTATCACAATCCTGGGCCGAAAAAGTGGTATTTCGGTTTTACCCTTTACCCAACACAGGCGATATCAAAATTTATTATTTTAAATATCATTTTTTAAAATTTTTCAAAATATTTCGACAAAACCATATCATGTGACCCCCTCATTGGAACGAGCTCAATGAGCTCGTTCCAATGAGAGGGTCACATGATATGGTTTTATCGAAATATTTTGAAAAATTTAATTTTTTCAACTGCTCAATTTGCATATTACGGGGGCGGATGCGGGCGATTCGTTAGGTAAAGGGTTAAGGGGTCGTCCAACCTAACTTTGGTCAATTTTTTGACATTTTTCCCAATGCCTCAGAAACAGATAAGAGAAGTAAGGAAAGGCAAATTATATATCAAAATAATGAGTAAAGTGCATAGAAAAGGTACATATAATTTTTTTCAGGAAAAAAAGTGAATTTTAGGATTTTGAAGAAGATTAATTTGCAAATGGCGTAAGTAACGAACCGGTAAAACCACAACATAATCGGTAATTCGAAAGCTTTGTCCTCAATATAATGATAACATACTACAGACTCGGAGAAAGCACTTTTTTGACACACACTCTGGTGGGTTTTGACGTTTGAATGTAATAACACCAACACAAATTTTGGATGTGGCCATGTTTCAATGATGTTTTTCCGGTCATGTGATTACGATGTGTTTCTTGCAGAAATACTCAATTTGGGCAATCGTAAGAATGCAGGGACGTGGTCACACCCTTTATTTGTTTGAGACAATGTATGAACGGATTTGCACACAGGTGACAGCAAATACTTGAGTTGTTAATGTCATAACTGCAAAATATGGTTCGAAATTCCCTCTCGTGTTTACAGGCCGTCTGAACTTTTTTGTTGACAAAAAATCTGAATTATTGCACACTAGAAAGACAACATGAACCACTTGTAAAAAAATAACCGAGTGTATAAAATCTGGACGATACACATAAAATAAGGCAATATTCATAACAAAGTAAGCAGAATGCTTCAGAAATCACTTTTTCACGAAATATATTCCAAGGAACCTGGAACTATATTGAGCGTGTTGATTTCCCCCAATGTTGTGATGTTGTAAGTTACCACGGACTGTGTTGATGTCTGCAAAGGACCGATTGAAGATGGGTTGAAAATGATCCATTCGTGCTTTTAAATAAGGTGCGCTTGGACGATGCTGAGAATTTAGTTTTTTCTTGCAACCAGCCACAGTAATACAAGCGTCGATCAGTGTCTTTTATGATCGTTTTACACTGACAAATCTCCTTCACCGGAAACCATCCCCCAATTTGCATATCACAATAAACATAAACGCTGTCACTGAGTGTCAGCGTGGCCGTGTAATCAAAACCGATACGAATTATCGAATGCACGGTCAATATTAGCTGCAATTGGCTTTTAAACAAATGAAATACACGAAGTATTCGCAATTTCATCATTATTCATGCCGAGTTACTTTTTAACCAGACCACATGCGTTCAGTTTCGTTTGTCGGCATCAAACTGATATTGTTTGTGGTAATTAAATAGTACGAGAAGGCGAAGGAAGCCAAATATTTTCCATCATCTATTAATTAATTCAAATTGATGATTTCTTTTATTTTACTGAAATTATGAACTGATAAGGTGGGTGTGTTGCGATTATTATGCCCCAGACCTGGAAGTTGGAAAATCAAAGGTGCATCTAGGGCCGTGCTGTGGTGACCCCTGTCCTCTTAATCTTAGTCTTACCCATTCATCATTACATGTACCAACATTCTCCCTTGTATCTCAACCATTGCTACTCCAATTTGAAGGATATTTGGTGTTGTGATCGAGCATCATGGGGAAACAATGCATGTGTAGCTGCTGTAGCATGTGTTTCTTCCCACATTTTTTCAGAGTTGTGGTACTTTTTCACTCTTTTAAAATTTTGTTTATAACTAGTTGATTTGTTACAATTTGTTGCAAAGTGCCTGCTAATACCCTCAATTGTATTGCTACAGAATTTTCTGGTGAAGAATTTGTTCCTATTACTTATCAAGCAATAACCTAATAAATATTCTGTATAAAGCCACAGATCTGATGTTTGACACTTTTATCGGAGCTGTTTTGAAGGCTTATGGAACTCAATATGTTGATTATGGCAGGACTTTTCTATTCACCCATTAATCGATAAATTAAGTGTTATAGTTGGAAGTGAGAAGCATGAAAGGTCCAAAACTAAAAGTCTAAAAAGAATGTTTTGCAATGTAACATGATTTTTGCAGATACACTTATTTGGAGGGTTACCTGTCTTATAGTGTTTGGAACATGTGTGGCCAGGATCTTTAAAAAGAAAAAAAGAGTTAAACTTTGAGAAAAATAGGCATATGCCTTAAGTGCCGGAGGTAGAGTCATACAAGGAAGCGAGCCCCCATCCCTTCCCCTCCCCCACCCGGAATTTTTTGTGTCAAATGGAGCTCACTTGTCACCTTTTTGGGATTGCTTTGTGTACTGCGTTCTTGAAAAAAATATGTGAGACCCTCTGGATGTGCCCTTCTGATCTCAATATGTCAATAAGCCTCCTTGGAGAAAGTACATGCAATAATGGTTATGTAAGGTTGATTTGATGTGTTTTGAATAACAATGTACTTTTAAGTACATTAGATGGTTTATTGCAGTGACAGGTTACAGTTACCCTTATTTCTTCTCCAACAGATATCATGAGTGTATTGGTGTCCAAGAGTTAAACAAAGCTATTATACTTATTGATAAACCAGACAAATTTAACAATTTAATCATTATCAAATTGGTGCATGGGATAAAAGGGGTTACAGTGCAAGGGGTTTGTAAATATATTTATTCAACTACAATGTATGACTTTGCAGTGCATTCTACATAGGAGAATATCATAGTTTCTTTCCAAACCATTACAGTAACACATACATCTTTATATTGGGAGACACTCTTTTGTCCTTCCATACTTCTTCTGCTGGACTCCTTCAAGTTGACCTTTGTTGAACTCCCCAAATCAAAACACATAAACAAAAGAAAATGTCTGCCTTCAGTCAGTGAGAACTCCACTTATAACATTTGATCTCAATCTTTATTACTTTCATGAATTAGGAAAAGATTTCTTCGAGTATGTACTTAAATGTTTACAGAATACAGCTGTTATTTTATTTTGAGGTATTTTATTGTAAAAATTTTGTTCTCTTACTTATGCCACAGTAGACTTTCAGGTGGTGCTATTTACACATGGCAGCAGTTCCATGGCAAAATTCAGTTTCCACATGTTCTATGTTTCATTCCAAGCATTTTGGTATATAATTTATTGGGGTTATTCATTTTGGGACTTTTTTAGACTTGAAAGAAAATTACATGAAATTTGACCAAAGTTAGGTTGGACGTCCCCTTAAAAGGGTTAACTGGTGCTTACCCTGCTTGTGAGGGTCAGTACGTAGGAGACAAGGTCAATTACTTTCCACTGATCGATTCTTCTCTTCGGATACTCCAGTCCGGCATCCTCTGACCGCAGAACTGCACAACACGATATGGCGGCACATGCTGTTGAAAGTGTGTTTAAATAAATAAATAAATAAATAAATAAATAAATAAATAAATAAATAAATAAATAAATAAATACTTCCCTAATATTGATGCTTCAATCGACTCGACAAAACGCAAGTTCTTTTGCTGGAAAGAATATATATCGGTATAAGGGCAGTAACTCTAAAATAATTTACCCAAAATATCGAATTGCCAATGTTGTCGTGGACGGCTCTCGCTGACTTTACCCCCAAACCATTTTCTCTGTCTGAAGAACTGGAAAAGGTGTGAAAAAAGTACATAAGAACACAAATATACTGCTTACTTTGGCGTAAATATCACGAAGACGCAGCAATGTGTAGTTGTTTTTATTTCCATATCCAATAAGACTTTAAGGGGAATGTAAATAGCAACAATTCAAGTGTTATAGTGGGAAGTAAGAAGCATGGAAGGTCCAGAACTAAAAGTCTAAAAAGAATGTTTTGCAATGTAACATGATTTTTGCAGATACACTTATTTGGAGGGTTACCTGTCTTATAGTGTTTGGAACATGTGTGGCCAGGATATCAGGAGTAGGTAATAAATGCCGATTCGGGACCAAATGTACACGATTTCGTACATGTACACGTACATCGATGTACACCTCCATAGGATTTAGTGTTAAAATCGTGTACAGGTACACGATTTGTCGTTTTTTTTGGTGGTCCCGAATCGGCTTGCCGATTCTACACCACTGGATTCTATATACACATCGCTCAAGAGTGAAAAAAATGTATGAAATTTTAAGGAAAAATAGGTGTATCGTCTGGTCCCGAATCGGCAAATGGGTTTCCCCCATAGGATTCAGTGTTAAAAATTGCGGGCAAAAACGTGGTGCCGTTTCTGGACCAGCGTCGAAAAGTGGTCTGCCGATTTCGTCACCATCTCTGTCTGTACATGATTTTAACACTGAATCCCTATGGAGGCGTACACGAAATCCATTTGTTGATTTTACGTCAGAAATCGACTCGTGTACGGTACACGGAAAAGAGGTGGTCCCGAACCGGCAAACCCACTACCACGTTTCCCGAGGAAATAAAAAAGTGATTGATATATATAGGAGAGAAAAAATATATAAATAAATAGTTATTTAAAAATAAATATATCAAATCGAATAGATAATAAAAAATACGTAAATCATGAACGCTTCCCAGACTTTTAGTGCAAGGTTTCTTTTAAAAATGCTGATGAGAGCCTACGCATTCTGTGTGAATGAACAACTAGGTCGCCTCTTGTTAGAACGATGGGTCGGATGTCGGGATCACCTAGACTTCGATCACGAGAATCATTCGTGTCTGACGATGGAAAGGGAAAATATGGTCGTCAAGTATTTCGAACCGGCGTTCGAACGCGTTCAAATCGACGAAGTGATCGCGTTTTGGAAGAGATTACTCTTCTGTAAGGATAAAAGCAAGCCCACAGTTTCGGAAGAACTGAAATTGGCGCGTAAAAGTCTGACTTTAGAAGACAAGAGATGTGTCATGAAATTATTGTTCAATGAAGCATACGTCTAAGTTTTCGCGTTGATATAAAATAAGGGAGAATAGAAAATAAAATAAATACATACATAAATTTTTTATCTAATATTAGAAAGAAAACAAAAACACAAAAAATGAGAACCAGAAATAAATTGTATCCGACGTTAGTGGACGACGAGGATGAGAATCCGAACGGCGTTTTGCCAACGGCACCGTCGCGAGAAGAAAAAGAAAGAGGAGAGAGGTATCGCATTGATCAAATCAGTAGAATCCAAGAGTATCTAACTCGAGAGAGAGATTTTCGTCATTCTCTCAAGAAAAAGTATTCACGTTTCGTGAAATTCGTCAACGCGATCGACACGACACTCATCACGATTTCCATGGGTTTACACGCGGCCGGCATCGGATTGTTGTCGACCGCGGTCGGTATTCCGATCGTGTTAACCATAGAAGGAGTGGCTCTCGCCGCTGGATTGTTTAGCACGCTCGGAAACTTTTTGAGTAGGAAATTATATCTGAAGGCAAGGAAACACGACAAGATTCGCGTCTTAGCCGACTCCAAGATCGACACGATATCCGAAAGGATCTCGATGGTGTCGAAAGACGGTAGGATATCGGACGGAGAATACTTCGCGATATTAGGCGAGAAAACGAAATACGATGCCATGAAAGAAGCCGTGAGAATCAAGACTCGTCAGATCATCAAAGAAGAGATGAAGGATTCTCTCGTGGAAAAGGGGAGGAAAGAGGCCAGGGAGGAATTCAGTAAGATGATAGAACTCAAGAGCAGCGATTGAAAAAAAATCTATATATAATAAGAACAGAATTAATTAATTATTAAATTTATATATAAAATAAAAAACGAAATTAATTTAAATAACTCTTAAAAAAATGTATTGCGTAAAGTGTAAGAGAGTTACCGAGACGAGTAATTCTCGAGAAGTACGAACTAAAAACGATAGACAGATGCTTCGCGGAATTTGTGATGTGTGTAATTCTGTCAAGACTCGATTCGTCAAAAAAAAGAACGCAAGCAAATGTAAAGGCATCATGAATAAAATGATCAATAATCTACCATTCGAAATGCATCTGCCTGGTCACAGTTTCACGGGACCCGGAATGAAATTGATCAAGAGACTCAACGCCGATCTGACTCCCAAATCTTGGAGCAAACCTGTGAATAGGGTGGACGCGGCCGCGTATGATCACGATCTGTGCTACGCCGGACATCCCAACACCAACACTCGCAACGACGTCTGCGATAAAAACATGTTGGGGAAATTGAGAGGCATATCAAATCCGACCAGGAGAGAGAAGATAGAACATTCGCTGGTCGGCAATCTGATCGGTGCGAAGCGTCGATTCGGATGGGGCGTTAAAAAAAAAGCGCACCGGAAAAGAAGAAGAAACGATTATTGACGAGCGAATTGGCCGAGGAGTTACATCGCCGCTGGATTGTTTAGCACGCTCGGAAACTTTTTGAGTAGGAAATTATATCTGAAGGCAAGGAAACACGACAAGATTCGCGTCTTACCGACTCCAAGATCGACACGATATCCGAAATGATCTCGATGGTGTCGAAAGACGGTAGGATATCGGACGGTGAATACTTCGCGATATTAGGCGAGAAAACGAAATACGATGCCATGAAAGAAGCCGTGAGAATCAAGACTCGTCAGATCATCAAAGAAGAGATGAAGGATTCTCTCGTGGAAAAGGGGAGGAAAGAGGCCAGGGAGGAATTCAGTAAGATGATAGAACTCAAGAGCAGCGATTGAAAAAAAAATATATATACAATAAGAACAGAATTAATTGATTATTAAATTTATATATAAAATAAAAAACGAAATTAATTTAAATAACTCTTAAAAAATGTATTGCGTAAAGTGTAAGAGAGTTACCGAGACGAGTAATTCTCGAGAAGTACGAACTAAAAACGATAGACAGATGCTTCGCGGAATTTGTGATGTGTGTAGTTCTATCAAGACTCGATTCGTCAAAAAAAAAGAACGCGAGCAAATGTAAAGGCATCGTGAATAAAATGATCAATAATCTACCATTCGAAATGCATCTGCCTGGTCACAGTTTCACGGGACCCGGAATGAAATTGAACAAGAGACTCAACGCCGATCTGACTCCCAAATCTTGGAGCAAACCTGTGAATAGGGTGGACGCGGCCGTGTATGATCACGATCTGTGCTACGTCAGACATCCCAACACCAAGACTCGCAACGACGTCTGCGATAAAAACATGTTGGGGAAATTGAGAGGCATATCGAATCCGACCAGGAGAGAGAAGATAGAACGTTCGCTGGTCGGCAATCTGATCGGTGCGAAACGTCGAGGAGTTACACAAACCCATCATGCGTAAATTTCGAAAGAGAAGGGTGTTCGTGAAGGGTTTGGATGATATTTGGTCTGCCGACTTGGTCGACATGAGATCGTTTTCTAGGTGGAACGAGGGCGTCAAATATCTATTGACGGTCATCAACGTGTTTTCCAAATACGGTTGGATCAGAGCTTTGAAGAATAAATCGGGACCTTGCGTCGCCGAGGCTCTGAAGAGCGTGTTTGACTCGTCTTCTCGAAAACCGAGTAAATTGTGGGTGGATAAATGAAAGGAATTCTACAACAAGCGCGTTCATCGATTGGTCGACCTCTACTCGATCGAAAACGAAGAGAAAGCCAGTGTGGTGGAACGTTGGAATCGAACGATGAAGGAAAAGATGCATAGATACTTCATGGCGAATTCGACCAAGAAATACATATACGCTCTGAACGGTCTGGTCAAAGATTACAACAACACGTGACACAGATTGATCAAGATGACTCCTGTGGAAGCTAGCGATCCTCGAAATGAAAAACGTGTCTACGCGAATCTACATCCTGAAAGATCTAAGATTAGGAAGAAGTCTAGAACGACGAAATTTGCGGTCGGTGATCGAGTGAGAATCTACGCTTATAAGAAGCACTTCGAAAAGGGTTATACTCCTCGATGGACCTCAGAAATCTTCGTGATAATCAAAATATTTCACACCGATCCGGTGACTTATGAAATCAAAGCTTTGGATGGAGAAGAGATCATCGGAAAGTTTTACGAACAACAATTACAGAAGACAAAGTTTTGATAAGAAAACAAATTTCTTTTATTTACTCTCTTTAATATTTTCTTGTTTACACACATATATATAAGAGAGAAAAATAATAATAAAAAAATAATTAAAAACTATTTTTAGATAAAAATAGCAAGTTAATTAATAAACAAAAAAACAAAAATCCTTTGAAAATGACAAATATACTAGATATAGCACAAAGCATATTGAAAGATGAAAGTATTCAAGAATATGAGCTTCACGAATACGAACCGGTAACCGGAACGAGTTTGAACAATGCGGGAGAGATAAGAATCAACGTCGAAACTCAAGATCTATTCATACATCCTAGCGAGAGTTACATAGTGGTGCAGGGACATCTCACCAAGGAAGATGGGAGCGACTACGCCGACGACGACACGGTTACCCTCGCCAATAATGGCATCATGCATCTATTCAGTAATATAAAATACATGCTATCTGGACAAGAGATAGAATCTGTGTTTCATCCCGGTCAGGCCACTACGATGTTCGGACTCTTGACGTATCCTGATGATTTTTCGAAATCCAGAGGACTTAATCAGTTGTGGGTGAAAGACACCGTCGGCCCTGCTAGCGCCGGCGCCGCCTTGACATTCGACTACGTCGTCAAGACCTCCAGACCTAAAGGAACGTTTTCGTTCAGGATACCTTTGAAACACATCTACGGATTTGCAGACGATTACAACTAGATCATGTACGGATTCAAACACAATCTGACGTTGATTCGAAAAGGAGACGACGACGCAACAGTGAGACTCACTGCGACCAATGCGGGTAAGATAACTCTACACAAGATATCCTGGTTCGTTCCGCACGTGGAGCCTTCGATCGTGGAAAAAGCGCGTCTCTACAAGATCATAGAATCCAAGAGTAAATTACCCGTGGGATTTAGAATGAGACAGTGCAACACGGCTAGCATTCCTCTCTCCACGAATCACTTCAATTGGAGATTGACGGTGAAATCTGCTTCCGAGAGACCGCGTTTCATCGTGGTTGCATTTCACACCGATAGGGACGGGTCTCAGGAAAAGAATGCGTCGCTGTTCGATCACTGCCATTTGAGAAACATGCAAGTGTTTCTGAACACCACGAGATATCCAGCAATCGATTACAACGCGTCATTCGACAAAGAACGATTTCTGCAGACTGTACGGCGACGCCGCTGATTTTAGAAAGAAGTATCACGGCCTAGACGAATTGATGAGCAACCCTAACATATCTCCCGGCGAATACAAGTCGATGTATCCCATGTTCGTATTCGACGTCAGTAAACAGAGTGAACAACTCAAGAGTAGCGTCTTAGACATTCAGATCAAGATGCAATTCGATAGGAACGTGCCGAGAAAAACCAAAGCCTTCGCCTTGGTCCTGTCGGACAGAGAATTACAATTCGAATCGGATGGAAATAAGATGTCGATCATTCGATGAGAGATGTGTGTGAAAAAAAATAAAACAAAAAAACAAAAAAAAGTAATGAGTAATTTTTAAAAAACAAAAAAAATAAATTAATAAAGTAATGTGATCTAGAGAGATTGAACATCTTTCTAAATCTCGTTACTTTTTTTTGGTTTTTAATAAATCACACATTATTTTTTTTTAATTCATTATTTTCCACGCATTCACTGTTTGTTCAAAGGAACTAGTTCGATCAGTAGACTCACCATGGAAGTGGGGGCTTCGGGATTATTGGTTTTCGTAACGAAATTAATCCTGTCTCCGGCGTTCACTTTGAGAGGTGTGCCGAACGTGCTAACATTCGCGTGTTGATTCTCAGTCTTTTTGACGCTGTATCTCTTATTGCTCTCTACTCCATTCACCATGAGATTGACGACTGCTCTTTTATTCAAATCCGAGGAAGCCAGACGCATTCGAAGGATTTCACCTCCCAGCGGCATGGGATATCCCACCTGACCATGTTTCGATCCGCTACCTCCATTTCCGAAAGACCACTCAGCTTTTCCCTCATCTAAGGTGCCAGCCTCCTCGGCCCACACGGTGATCAATTGTCTAGCATATTTGACTTTCTCCACCACCGAAATCAGGGTGCAGGCATCCGTCATGTTCACGGGATCCGGCAGATTCGTGAGCGCGTGTCCACCCATGTCTAGTTTACCTTCCATGTTGTCACCCTTTCCCCAGACTGACTTGTCGTCCACGTACTTTCTGCTCACTGTGCTGGAATCGAATTCGGGATCGTGACTGAGTCCAAATAAATTCTTACCGTTCATGTCAATACCACCCTCCATGGTTCCGCCAGATTGTTTGTTCAGGTAGAGATCATCCACTTGCGATTCTAGGTATTCTTGTGATCGTATCACGGCAGAATCCACGTAGCCCTTGTTGACCGCGGTTGAGTCCGCATCCATGTCGGCGACCTTTGACAGATTCAATATCTTGTTGAATCCCGCATTCAGATCCGATTTCATTTCTCGTCTGTCAGACTTTCTCTGTTCCAGATCTACATAGTGTTTGGTCGCCACGTCCTTATGATTCATGGGAGTGGCCACATTCGTTATCTTGTTAGAATTGGCGTTCAATTCCGAGTGCATCGTTTTCTGAACGTGTCTATTTCTCAGGTGTTCGCTGAATCTCGCGTGAGAGTCGTCCGCGTATTTCTTGGTCACAGCATCAGTGGGATCTATGGGATTCGCGACATTCACCAAACGTTTGGATTTCAGATCGAGATCATCGGTCATGGTTTTATCCACGTAATTATCTAGCATGATTCATTCGAAATCAGCGTTCCCCCTGTCAACGTATTTTTTAGTGGCGGCATCTGCGAGATCTATTGGCTCAGGAAGATTGTAGAGCTTCTTATTGTTCATGTTCAAAGGTTCCTCTTGAGGTTCGTATCTCCGAACGTAATGTTCTTCCAAGTTGGCAACATCGTAACCATCATCGACTTTGAACATCTTCCTCTTCTTTCTTAGGTTGACTTTTTCGTCATCACTTCTACCAAATTTATCGACTGGCATGTTGTTTTGAGATTATTTGTGTTTTTAAAAAAAAAATATATTTCAAAATGCAGTTTATTAAAAAATGAATTATTTTATTTTTATTTTTCGTTTTTATTCGATTAAAATTTTTAAAATAATTTTTTTATCTTTATATATACTATAAAAAAAAATCTCTCTTATAATGTAAATCACTGAGGATGTCTTGAAACCGATTTCCTTCAGACCATCTCTCGAGAATGTAAAGACACAGGTGACCGCAAAACACTTGATCTGGTGATTGCACTCATTCCGTGTTGTAATGAACCATCGATTTGTTGAAATAGTTCTTTATTTCTTTGGGCAGCGAGATTCCGTAGCTGTCGAAATAATAATTCTTCTTCCCTTTTTTGAACCACACCACCCAGTGAGTGCCTTCACCCGATAAATCGTCTAGATTTAAAATTCCGCACTCCGATTGTCGAGATCTTCTCTTCGGCAAGACATCTCTGGAAAACACGCCTAGAAAATCTTTGATTTTCAAATCCTTCGCTGCATTCGACAGATCGATGTTGGATAGGGGTTCGTTAGGTAAGACGACACCTTCTACGGATATCTCTATTTTCTTATTCATAAATGCGTATATATTTTTTTAAAATTTATTTATTTTATTATAATTCACTAAAATGACATTATTTTTTTTTTCTTTTTCTTTTTAAACTAACTCTCTCGATGTCTCTATCGATTTCCATAATCTCAAATCCGTCTAATTCCTCTTGATTTTCTGGAATCCTATCATCCTTACTCATATCTGGAATCCTATCATCTATAATCATATCTGGAATCCAAGCATCCACATTCATATTGTCTAAAATTAGATCCAAAGTCCAATGTCCGAGTGCCAAAGTGTTTATTTTATTGTCTAACATGAATCTCTTATCGTCGTCAGCCGTCAGTGAAATCTTGTTGACTATTTCGGTATACAAGTCATGATTTTCGCTTCGAAACTATTTCATAGTCTTATACACCAGACCACTTTCTAACAGACAATCTTTATACTCTTGGAAAGAGATGTTTTTCTTCACCACACACGCTTTAACCCCTTTGCACTTCTTGATCTCTTCATCTTCTAGACGATAAGCATACAGTTTGGGTCTCAAGCCCACGAATTCGACGATTTGTTTACCGCCGCTCTCGTCCTTAAATTTACCCAACACCTTCTTGTTGTCGTTCGATTGAATGTTGGACGGGTGATCGACGGGATAATTGCTTGTGTCGAACCACGCGGTCACGTCCGGAGATATATCTCGGCAGACGTCTTTCGTCTCTATCTCGTAAACTAAACTGTCCATGTCGGTGAACAGTAGTTTGGCTTTATCACCAAATTTTCGTTTGATGTAATCGTAGTGAAACTCGTACATCAATTGCTTGCTGATATCTAAGATGATCAGTCCGAGATAATACGGTTTGTCGAACTTCAGGTGCGCCTTTTGCATGTGAACAGCCACTAGATTTTCATTGAATATGGTTCGGTGTTTGTAATTGGGTTTCACCACTAATTTTTTAGCTCTTTTCTCAGACGTGACGAGTCGAACGTCGGTTCTCTTCCTGATGTTTTCCATCGATTTACCATACACGCGGTTGTTCATGAGTTTGAAGAAATCTTTTTCGAAATCATTCTCGGCTCGAATTCTGAGATTCGTGTTGAGATAGATGTATTTTTTCATCCAAGGCTCTTCATCGAATCGAATGATGCGATGTATGTCAACTAATTTCATCCCGTAATCGACGTATTGTTTCAAATTCTCACTGTAGACGACGTAGTTACTTTTGGTAAATAAATTGGGAATGAGTTTTTCCTCGTCTCCTTCGTTTTTTTCCATTCGTTCGGGAGCCAGCGGATAATCGTTGTGTAGGTCGTGTAATTCTTCCAGATAGTTCAAATCTACTTCTAAAATGCAAGGATAGTCTCTCCATTTTTGCATCTCTTCCTGTTCCGTCACCCATTCGAAATTACCAATCGGTAAAGGATGACTCATAGCCCAATCATACAGATTATTAGCGTCCCAATACTGTATGTATTTATTCAACCGTTTCAAATCGAAACCTTCTTTCATGTAAGGATTCAGAATAGCTGTGTGAGATCATTGAGACGCCACCTCTCGTAGCCCTTTCGAACATGAGCAACATGTTCACGTCGGATAATAATTCCAATTGGACTTTGGTGGTCCTCAACAGAGCATCCCACGCCAGACCGGGTGCGGTGAAATACCAAGCGTGATCCAGATTGTAATTTCGACGACAGACGTCTCGAAAATTTTCGAACACGTCTGCCAAGAGCAGAACGTCGGTCTTCAGATAGAGATCGTGATAATCTCTCACGGTTTTCATATCGAATGATTTCCACATGTTTTTGGCGTGTTCGTAATTCTCATTGGAAATGTTGGATTCATATAATTTCGAATAAAAATCTTCTTTTGAAGGTAGTGTGGTGTCTTCGAATCTCTTTAGATCATTCATGTAATCATAAGGATAGACTCCTTTCCTCAACATGACATCTACTCGTACTCCGAAATGTTTGCTCGTAATTTTAAATTTATCCTTACTCATGTTATCGACTAATTTTTCCAGAGCGGTCGACATGAATTTAAAACTGTCGATGAAACGTATGCTTCTACAAATGGATTTCGTTTTTTGTTCCAACGTCTCTCCGTCGATTACTATTTTCTTCTCCATGACCTTCCATTTCGTGAATGAAATGTATCTTTCTTCGCTGTTCGCGATGCAATTTAATTCTTTGTGGAAGGTGCCGAGATTTTTCACGAACAGATGACTGTCGTAACCCCAGAGATTGTGAAATATCACCGGATAGAAAACAGCGTCTCGATATTTTAAATTACACTTGCTGTGAGCCGGACCACGATACAGACCCGTGTAATGATCATGGTCTCTAACCTTCTTATTTTCCTCTGAATTCTCGTCGAACAATTGTCTGCATATGTGACATTTGGTGGCTCTGTTATTTTCGTCATGCTGCTCTCGCGTGATGATCATTTTCGCCGGAGTTTTGAATTTGTCGTATAACATTTCAATTTTCGATTCTAATTCTTCCACGAACCTTTGGGCCACGTCGTCGTTTTCGCACTGTTTTGTGTAGGTGAAGGGACCCATGTCGTGTTGCAAGTCGAAAGTGCATTTCACGTAAATGCAATAGCCCAAAGGTATGTGTTTTTGATATCTTTCGACATAACTTTGAAGAGCATTGGGTTGACAGGAACTCATTCTCACGGTGAAACATTCGAAATCGGCGTACACAACGAATGGTACTTTTAACCTTCTATTGTGATTTTCAAACTTCACGATGGTGTTGGGTTTGGGCATTTCGACGGCGACACCTTGATTTTCATTGCAATATTTCTGATGTTTTGCTAACGATTTTTCGTTGTGAAACGCATTCATGCAGTTGCAACATAAACATACCTTATGTCCATGTTTATTATTTTGTCTCAACAGTAATCGGCTCGGATGTTTAACCCAACAATAATGACGATTGTCACCATTCAAAATCAATAATAAAATAATCATCTTTTCTCTTTCGAGATACGAAGTCTGTCTGAAAGGATAGATCGTTCATTTCTCATCGTCGTATCCCAAGACGTTCACCGCTACGGTGGGATTTTGAGCCTCGAAACGTTCGATGTGTTTTAATTCTGTTGGAAAAGTCACTCTGGTCCAATCGAGATTTTTAGAAGTCTCCTCATAACAAGAAACTCTATCGGAGTATATTTTAACAGGGTATAAAGCAGAGGTGATTGCCCATTTGAAACACTGATCATCTTTATTTTTCACGTTGATCACGGATTGTTTTTTAGCTAAGAAATACGGTAATTTCATGTAGGAAGACCCTTTCAACGAATCGTTTTCAGTTATGTGAATTTCAAGTTTCAACACCTCATCGAACGTCCAATTACCACCTTCATGTTGATAATTCGTGAGAGACGTTAACATCTTGTCTTTCATCTTTTCGAAAACGTCTGATAAATCTGAACCTCGAAATACGGGTTTGACATTAGATCTGAAATATGCATTTTTCACGATGCTCTCGCCGGACTTCACGTTGATTTTATTCATCACGCAATGGAGTATCATCTTAATTTTTAGTCCCACGTTCATGTGTTCACGAAACAAATTCAATACTTTTTTATTCACCCGTTCCATGAACAATTTTGGATCGATTTTCTTCAAGGAGGGAACCACGTCAAAAGTTTTAAAAATGCATTTGATCGCACTCTCCCATTCTACAGGTTTTGATTGGAATAGTTCCGTGGCGAGTCGTGCTAGTTATTCTTCTCCTTTCCCATCGTTCATTGCTCGTCGAATTTCGCTCGATATATCTCGTTTGTCTAGAATTTGAAGTGCATCACTCATTTTCGTTTTAGTTTTTCTTTTCTTTTCTTTTGAAACTTGAAGTTCTTCAACGGCTTTTCGTTTAGTCGTCTTCTTATTTTTCACAATCAAAACGTTTTTGGTTTTTTTCGACGTCGGCATTTCGATTCCTTTTACTATCTTTTTCTTCTTCTTCTTCTCATTTTTCACAACCAATGCATTTTTTGACATCGTTGCTATCAACATTTCATTTGCCTTTCCATCATTTCGCAAATATTTCTGTATGACTTCAGTTTTTTTTGATTTAGTTCTATGATTTCTGAAATGTGAAATTTTTAATAGTTTACAAATCTCGTTTAACTGAGGTACGGTTTTCTCATTTAAATTTTCCATTGTTTTATCTGTTTGCTCCATTTGTAAGAATATTTTTTTTCGAATTTTGTATTAAATAATTTGTTAAAAAGTTTTGTTTTTTTTTACTCTTATATATAAAAAAGTTTTTTAATTCAAATTTTTTCTTTAATCTGAAAAAGATTTTTTTTTTTAATTTCAATTTTTTTCTTTAATGTTTTTTATTCAAAACAATTTATGATCGCTTTTATTTCTTGTTCGCAAAACGAACACGTTTTCTCATTTCTAGAATAACTTTCCTTACAATAATACAAATGTGCACACGGTAGAAACAAAACATTTGCGGATTTGTTTTCGCAAAGCACACATGTGTTCATATCACCCGACTCCTTCTTAACAGATGATGATAACTCGTCTGCTTCTTTCATGAATCGAATCAAATCTTCTAAAGTCAAGAATTGAGATAATGTCTTGTTTGCGTAATTTAATGTATTGTACAATTGTTCCTTCGTGTATCCGGATTGTAAAATACCCCTTAATAAACTCTCCTTTTTATTTTCGTTTTCAATTTTAATCAATCCCAATGACTGGATCTTCTTCAAATAATCGCAACGACCTTTAGTATTATTTATGTGTTCTACCAAAGGTCTGTCGTGAGGTCCCCAATTCATTAAATGTATGTTGCAACAAAAACATTTAACTCTATCACTTTTACCCACATAAATGAAACCCGTAGCAGCTAAATCTTTGGGTTTTTGAGCAAGATGTGAAGGCCAATTTTTAAACGTTTGAAGTCTTGCACGTTCTAAACTATAATTTGGATGTTCGGACTTGAACATTGTTTTTACCTCAAAATTGGGTTTGTAAGAATATTTTTTTTCGAATTTTGTATTTAATGATAATTTGTTAAAAAGTTTTAAAATTGTTTATATATGTTTTAATTCCTTCAAAAAGAATTAATCAATTTTATGTTCTTAACGTGAAAAAAAAAATTGAATTAATACGAGAAAAAAAAAAGGATGTTAAAATTTAACTTTTTATTTATATATAAAGAGAAAACAAACTTTTTTAACAAATTATTATTTAAATACAAAATTTAAAATATACATTTTTTGCAAGAATTCATAAAACAAAAAAAAACAAATAATCGATCATGACAACAACACCTAAAAGATGCGAATTGAAATTGAAACAAGTTGAAGTGAATAAGTTATTAGATTTTAAAATCTATACATTACAACAACACGATCCCATCGAATTGAACGAGGTTGAGATGGAGGGCTTAAAGCGCTACTACAACAAATATCAGATGTGTTTGAAATTGGATGGAGCCATGCTCAATTTGTTTTACGAGTACCAAAGCGATTTGGTGAATAATATCATCGTCGCTGAAGACAGGGAATTCGACAAGGATGATTTGACGTTGTTCTATGAAATTTACATATTTCCAATAATCTCACTCGAACTCGTGGACAAAACGGGTGGTGAGAGTGCGTTCACCGATGTAAAAAAACTCAAAAGAGTAAAGATAAACATTCAAAACATTTTCGTAGATAGAAAAATGACGCATGTCAACATGCTAATAATGGACTTGGAAATATAAACAATAGAGAGATTGATTTTCAGCGAAGAAGAAGAAAAAAAAAAGTAATGAGGTCATCTTTAGACCTCATTACTTTTTTTTTTTGATAATTTGTTAAAAAGTTTAAAATTGTTTACATATGTTTTAATTCCTTCAAAAAAAATTTAAACAATTTTATGTTCTTAACGTGAAAAAAATTGAATTAATACGAGAAAAAAAGGATGTTAAATTTATTTTTTTATTTATATATATAAAGAGAAAAAAAACTTTTTACAAAAAAAATTTTCACATTAAAGAAAATTAAAAATTAAAAACTTTTTTATATATATATAAAGAGTAAAAAAACAAAACTTTTTAAACAAATTATTAAAATACAAAATTTAAAATATACATTATTTGCAAGAATTCATAAAACAAAAAAAAACAACAAATAATCGATCATGACAGCAACACCTAAAAGATGCAAATTGAAATTGAAACGAGTCGAAACGAATAAGAAATTAGGTTTTAAAATCTATAGATTACAACAACACGATCCCATCAAATTGACCGAGGTCGAGATGAAGGACTTAGAGTATAAATACGATAGATATAAGATGTCTTTGAAATTGGATGAAGCCATGCTCGATTTGTTTTACGAGTACCAAAGCGATCTGCAGAAAATCGTCATCGCTAAAGATAAAGAATTCGACAAGGACGATCTGACGTTGTTCTATGGAAGTTACAAATATCCAAAAATCTCACTTGAACTCATGGACAAATCGGGTGGTGAGAGCGCATTCACCGATGTAAAAAAACTCAAAAGAGTAAAGATAAACATTCAACACATTTTCGAAAAAGGAGAATACACGAGTGTCAGCATGCTAATAATGGTCTTGGAAATATAAACAATAGAGAGATTGATTTTTTTAGCGAAGAAAAAGGAAAAAAAAAAGTAATGAGATAATCTTTAGATCTCATTACTTTTTTTTTTTTTGTTTTCCGTCATCACTATTACCCATATAATATAATAACGTTTCCTTTTTTCTTAAATTTCAGCGTCGATTCTTCTTTTCTTTTTTTTGTGATATGCTACGTTTTTTATAACAACACATTTGTTTATCCGAATCATAATTATGAACGAATGGTGTGCATCTCTTGGTAACACTCGCATCATTACCATTCTCTTCAGAAGATAGTGGTGACGGTGGAAAACGTCTCATTCTTCTAAATTTCATCCGCATATACCAATCTTTATTTAACTCTTTTATTATTCCTTTCCTAAGATATCCATCATTAGCGTCTAATCGTTTTTCCACATCTTTTTCGCACTCTATCTCATGATTTTCATCATTATCGTCTAATTGTTTCTCCACCTTTTTATTCATTTTATAAATTATTTTATACTTTCTATGATTTATATTTTATATAATTATATAATTTTATATTATAACAACATATTCAAAATCGGTATATTCTTAAATGGCGAATTCTCACCAAACAGCAAACCCTTGCCGAGTCGCTCAACGTTCCGTCCACTCTTCAGATAGAGACCGTTTCCACTCAAAGAGTTGTCACCTCTAACGGGTTGTAGATACAATCCTTTACCGCCGTCGTCTACATGAACGCGACACACGGCTCCTCCCTTCTTCAAAAACAGTCAGTGCCACCCATTAATTTCTCAACTGCCGAACTCGCGAGTCCAGTGAGAGCTCCCACGCCAAGAGTCTTTCCGAGAAAGGGTAGTGCCTTTGCGGCGAAGGGTAATGCTTTTGCGGCGATTCCTGCCAATAGCGGTATGAAACCACCTTTCATTCTCAAATTGTATCTCAATTGAGCGGGACTCAATCTCACCATCAACCCTCTTCCATCACGAATCGCTTTCTCCATCCTTTTGATTTGACTTTTGGTCCAGGCGATCGAATCCTGACCGCCTCTCATCAGATCTTCATGAGTGAATTTGAATTTCACTGCCTCGCCTCGAGTTCTTAACGCTCTCTCAAGTTTCTTCCTCTGTCCTGCGGATATGTTCACGTTTTTTTTCACGTATTCTGTCATAATTCTTTTTTTAAAATATATTTTCTTCAATTGTTTTCTTGTTTTAATGATAATTATTTATATTGAATAATTTTTGTAAAATTAATATTGCATTTATTTATTTTTTGTTATTTATATATATTTGTAACGAACTTCATATGGTCATTTGACATAGCCTTAAATGTTGGTTAAGTCGGGTGGTGTGATCAGCTGTATGTAGACAGATTGATGTTGCACGGGAAAGTGGAGCATAGTAGACGAGTAGTGGAAAATACCGGTTGAGTGTGTTATAGGTTGTAGTCAGCGCTGGTCAGGGGACGATTAAAGTTATGTTAGATGGTTTATTCTACCATGGAAGCTGTAGATCTTGAAGAGCCGGCAAGTACCGTGAATTTGTCAGGGCAGGACATTAGTACATTGCCATGCTGTCAGTACACTCAGGTATGTCAGGTTAGTGTTTCGGTCGAGGGATATTTGTTGGTTCGCGTTCGCGATTCGGTTGGTTGTCGATTCAGTTCATTTCGGTAAAGGTAATTCAGTCGGTATTTAGGGTAAGTTGGAAATACAAATGTATATTTCAGGGGTCCTAGGTGGTAGTGGCACAACTGTTGATAGTCTGAAATGTGAGAGGGATCGTCGATAAGAGATGAATTGTTGGACATCAGGCATCAGTGAAACTGTGCATTGTGAACGGAGGGTTAAGCATTGTGTGGCGGAGTGGGGTACCGAGCCATGTGTGTCGGTGGAGCTTAAACTGTAATGTATTCTTATTGATGTTCATAAACTACACTGGAAATATTGCTGAAATAAGCCCGTCTGTTATTAAGGTCTTGTCTGACTGGGTCAGGTGTAAGATGTGATCATTTTATAATCAGCGACATATGATGATTCTTGTGAAATGATTTGACGAGTATGTAACTGAAGTTTATATCCGTGATTTGCAGTGTGGCGAACTATTAATTTACTATGAATATCGCCGGTACCGTGTTGGCAGATTGTGACTATAAAATTGACTCCAGAAAAACCACTGTGATTATAACATTGACTCTAGAAACCACGATGTCTGATTAATCATTTCACTTTCATCCATTCATTGACTTTGACGGAATCATGCATTTCATTTGACGGTTTCATTTCGTTTCGTGTATATTAATTTAAATTTCGTTTGTATATTTAGTTTGTTTGGTGTTTCATAAAAATCAGCAAGTTATCAGACTTACTCATCTCTTGATCACTGATTATTGACAATCCAAAAGTACTCAAACGTTTACAATGGTGGCAGAGGTGGGATTGTCACGGTGAAGAGAGATTAGTCAGTAGCGTTTTGTTGAATATTTAAACGGGTATATCATATAGTCGCGATGGCCAGTGATATGCCGAAGTGGCTTTCTCAACTCATTGAGAAGGGAGAATCAGTTGAAAAATGTTTAGAATTGTGGAAGGAAATTAAGGCATCAGAAAGAGAGGAGCGTTTAGCAGAAAGGGAGATGAAGAAGGCTGAGATGGAACGAGAGGTTAGACTTAAGGAATTGGAAGTTAGGGAAAAGGAAATTGGCCATGGGTCATCTTTGGCCAGTTTGGGGGAGGCTAAATTACTTTCAAAAACAAAATTGCCTAAATTTGTAGAAGGTCAGGATCCCGACGTGTTCCTAAAATCTTTTGAAAAGTTGGTTACTTTGCATAAAATCCCAAAGCCTGAGTGGGCAGTGAGGTTGGTACCTCTATTGAGTGGGAAAGCATTGGAAGCTTATTCCCGATTGAGTGACGAAACGTGTAATAATTATGATGCTGTGAAAAGTTCAATACTTACTAGGTATGAATTAACTGCCGAAGCTTACAGGGAAAAGTTTAGGACTACGCGACAGATAGTCGATGAATCGTTTAAAGAATTTTCGGTGAAAATTCAGGGCTTTTTCAATCATTGGTGTGAACGAGAGAATGTTGGTAAGAGTTTTGATAAATTAGAGGATTTAGTGGTACGAGAACAGTTGATGAATAGTTGTAGTAGGGAAATGAGTGTTAAAATACAAGAACACAAAGTGAAAAGTGTAAATGAGCTGGTGGATTTAGCAGAGGCAATTCAACAGGCTAATAAGATATTTAAAGTCACTAAACAAAACCAGTCATCCCAAAGGTCAGAGGGTGAGACTCAAGGTAAGTCATTATTAGACAATAAATATAGAGGAACAAATATGCGCGAATGTCGGACATGTTTTGTTTGTAATAGAGTGGGACATATTGCTTCGAATTGTCCAGTAAAAAGGTTTGAAGGTGGGGAATCAACTAGGAGCAAATTGGGCTTGTGTGTAAACAATCTAAATTCTTTTCGAAGGGATGCAGACGTATCTGTAGGTGAGTTGGTGTGTGAACCCAGAATCCTTTCACTGGACTGGGAAGGAGAAGAGTTAGCTTCTGGTCTTGATATAATCAAAGGTAAGGTTGGTGAGGAAGATGTTACCGTTTTAAGAGACACAGGTTGTTCGACGGTATTTATTCACAGTAGGTTCGTGCGACCTGAGAACCGCACTGATTATTATAAGGAAATATTACTGGCGGACGGGACTTCGCGTGTCTGTCCAGAGGTTTGCATTCAAGTAAATTCGCCTTATTTTAGTGGTAAAGTGTTTGCCTTAGTTTTAGATAGTCCCTTTGCGGATTTGATCATAGGTAATCACATTGATGAAATAAAAGTAAGTGAGGTCGCAGAAAGTTCAGTTGGAATGACGGGGGATGAAATAGATGGTGATGGATGTGACGATGTCTTCGATAGTACAGGTGAGGTATGTAATGCGGTGCAAACAAGGTCAATGGTATCAAAACAGATCGAGAGTGAAAATAGATCGAAGGTTATTATTGATAACTTTGCAGGGGATAAAGCGGTTTCGGGAACGATTGAATGCAAGCTGGTTGATGGAATTCACCATATTGATAGGCAACAATTGTTGAATGCCCAAAAATGGGATAAGAGCTTAGATAAAGTTCGCATGCTCGTAAATGATAACGCACGGTCAGAACAGTCCTATTTTCTCGAAGAAGCAGGTTTGTTATTTCGTGTATTTAATACACCCGGTAGAGAGCCTATTCGACAAATAGTTGTACCCGAACCGTTTAGAAAGGTTATTATGTCCTTGGGTCACGATATTCCTTTAGCAGGTCATATGGGAAATAAAAAAACCCGAAATAGGATTATGCAACATTTTTTCTGGCCCGGTATGTTTACTGACATAGCCAAGTATTGTAGATCATGTCCAATATGCCAGAAGAAAGGGGCCAAGGGTAGAGTACCAAAGGCCCATCTTGTTAGTATTCCACCAATCGGTGAACCATTTGAAAGACTGGCTGTGGATATCGTAGGGCCATTGCCCTTAACAGAGAAAAAAAATAGGTATATATTGGTATGTGTAGACTACGCAACAAAGTACCCCGAGGCAATACCTTTGAGAAACCAAGAAGCCGAGACAGTTGCAAATGCCCTAATAGAAATTTTTTCTAGAGTTGGAATTCCCAAAGAATTGATTTCGGATCAAGGTAGTAATTTCATGTCTGAATTAATGAAAGAAGTTTGTAAATTACTCCGAATAAGAAAATTATGTACAAGTCCATATCACGCAATGGCAAATGGTTTATGTGAAAAATTCAATGGTGTGTTAAAGAACATGTTAAGAGCTTATGCTTCTTCAGAGCCATCACAATGGGATAAATATGTACCATACGTTTTGTTTTCCTATCGAGAGGTACCAAATGAAAGCACGGGGTTTTCTCCTTTTGAATTACTATATGGACGACAGGTTAGAGGCCCCTTGGCGGTTTTAAGGGAGGAATGGGAGGAGCCCCCGGGGTGTAGGAACTCAGTGTTGAGTTATTTGATTGAGACTAGGGAAAAACTTCAAAGTATGTCGGAGTTGGCTAAGTTATATGAGTTAAAAGCTAAGCAGAAACAAAAAAAGTATTATGATAAACAAGCAAGGCAAAGGTCTTTTGAGGTGGGTCAAAAGGTATTGGTTTTGTTGCCTACTAGTGCGTCAAAATTGCTTGCACAGTGGAAGGGACCATTCGTGGTTATGGATAAGGTAGGTAGGGTGGATTATAAAGTGAATGTTCATGGGAAAGTCAAATTGTATCATATTAATATGTTAAAAATATGGCATGATAGGGACTTGGAAAATGGGCAAAATTCAAAGAAGACGGTACCCTTGCCAGTTTGTTCAGGTGTTTGTACCCTTGGTTCTGCTCAGGGAAATGGGGAAATTGATGATGACGTTCCTGCAGCAGTAAGCCCGAACGTTGATAGTGGGGAAGGCATTAGTGACGTCAGTATTTCGGAGGGTTTATCGGAAAACCAAACTCAGAAATTAAACCTTTTACTAAAAGATTATGCTGATATTTTTAGTGACATGCCAGGTGTTACTGATGTTATATCGCATTCAATTGTGACAAACTCTGATGAACAAATTTTTACTCGGCCGTATTCTATACCGTATGCTCTCAAGGAAACTGTTAAAAAAGAAATTGATAAAATGTTAGCTGCAGGAATTATAGAGCATTCTGTGAGTCCATTTGCTGCTCCTGTAGTTTTAGTTAAAAAGAGGGATAACAGCATACGATTCTGTGTTGATTACAGGGAGTTAAATAGAGTAACAGTATTTGATCCAAGACCGATGCCTCGGATGGACGAGGTATTAAATAAGGTAAGTAAGGCAAAGTTCGTCAGTAAGTTAGATTTGGCAAAGGGGTACTGGCAAGTCCCTTTGGATAGCGATGCACGTAAAAAGAGCGCGTTTGTAACGCCATTTGGTCAGTATCAGTTTAGGGTAATGGCCTTTGGAATGATAAATTCGGGTGCCACTTTTGTCCGTTTGATGAATAAAGTGCTGGCCGGATGTGAAGATTTTGCTGAATCTTTTATTGATGATGTTGGAATTTTCAGTGAAAGTTGGGATTTGCATCTTGAACATTTAGGCATTGTGTTTGACGCTCTCAGAAAAGCACATTTAGTGGTCAGACCTAGCAAATGTTCATTGGGTTTTACAGAAATAGAATTTTTAGGCCACGTAGTTATTCATGGGGTAATGAAACCAATGGTGAGTAAAGTTGTAGCTATTAAGAATTTTCCAGTTCCAAAAACTAAGAAACAGATAAGGTCTTTCTTAGGTTTGATCGGATTTTATCGTAAATTTATACCTAATTTTTCTCAAACCGCAACGCCATTAACCGATTTAACTAGAAAACATTTTCCAAATAAAGTAAAATGGTCTTCTGAAACCCAAGAGGCTTTTGAAAAGTTGAAATCTGCCCTATGTGGTGATACTGTTCTGAGAAGTCCAGATTTCTCTAGGGAGTTCATTCTGCATACCGATGCATCAAGTGTAGGGGTGGGAGCAGTGTTAGAACAGGAGTTTGAAGATGGGATACATCCTATTTTCTTTATCAGTAAAAAGTTTAGAGGCTCGGAGCATAATTATGCAGTGATAGAAAAAGAGTGTTATTCGATCGTGTGGGCGGTTAAAACATTGAACCTCTATCTAGCAGGCAGACAATTTTCGATTTATTCAGACCATGCGCCTCTCCAGTGGTTATACAAAATGGGAGCTAGTAATCAGCGTTTACAAAGGTGGAGTTTAATATTACAGGAGTATAAGTTTTCGGTATATCATGTAGCAGGTAAGGAAAATAGTGTTGCTGATGCATTGTCGCGTCAGGATGGGTAATACCCCTGAGTGTTGTTTAGAAAATGTTTCATTTATAAACAGTTTGTGTATAATTATGTTTAGTTTAGTTAATTTTGTTAGTGGTTGTATTTATAATTCAGTTCGTAGTGATGGGTTAGACTAATAGGTTGTTTAGTCACGGGAAAGGGGCATCTGTAACGAACTTCATATGGTCATTTGACATAGCCTTAAATGTTGGTTAAGTCGGGTGGTGTGATCAGCTGTATGTAGACAGATTGATGTTGCACGGGAAAGTGGAGCATAGTAGACGAGTAGTGGAAAATACCGGTTGAGTGTGTTATAGGTTGTAGTCAGCGCTGGTCAGGGGACGATTAAAGTTATGTTAGATGGTTTATTCTACCATGGAAGCTGTAGATCTTGAAGAGCCGGCAAGTACCGTGAATTTGTCAGGGCAGGACATTAGTACATTGCCATGCTGTCAGTACACTCAGGTATGTCAGGTTAGTGTTTCGGTCGAGGGATATTTGTTGGTTCGCGTTCGCGATTCGGTTGGTTGTCGATTCAGTTCATTTCGGTAAAGGTAATTCAGTCGGTATTTAGGGTAAGTTGGAAATACAAATGTATATTTCAGGGGTCCTAGGTGGTAGTGGCACAACTGTTGATAGTCTGAAATGTGAGAGGGATCGTCGATAAGAGATGAATTGTTGGACATCAGGCATCAGTGAAACTGTGCATTGTGAACGGAGGGTTAAGCATTGTGTGGCGGAGTGGGGTACCGAGCCATGTGTGTCGGTGGAGCTTAAACTGTAATGTATTCTTATTGATGTTCATAAACTACACTGGAAATATTGCTGAAATAAGCCCGTCTGTTATTAAGGTCTTGTCTGACTGGGTCAGGTGTAAGATGTGATCATTTTATAATCAGCGACATATGATGATTCTTGTGAAATGATTTGACGAGTATGTAACTGAAGTTTATATCCGTGATTTGCAGTGTGGCGAACTATTAATTTACTATGAATATCGCCGGTACCGTGTTGGCAGATTGTGACTATAAAATTGACTCCAGAAAAACCACTGTGATTATAACATTGACTCTAGAAACCACGATGTCTGATTAATCATTTCACTTTCATCCATTCATTGACTTTGACGGAATCATGCATTTCATTTGACGGTTTCATTTCGTTTCGTGTATATTAATTTAAATTTCGTTTGTATATTTAGTTTGTTTGGTGTTTCATAAAAATCAGCAAGTTATCGGACTTACTCATCTCTTGATCACTGATTATTGACAATCCAAAAGTACTCAAACGTTTACAATATTATACACTATATTTTTATTTTTTTTTGCTTTTATATTTCTCTTATGTGAAATCGTATTGTCACCCTCTCTCCGCGAAGATCTAACAGTTCACCATTTTGATCCATCAACGTGGTTTTGAGACTATACAATGTGTCTAAAATCACTGGTAGATAAACTAAATTTCGAGGTCGCTCCACGATCTTATAACCCGGCGACACGTTTGGAAAGAAGGAATAGATCGTCGGTTGAGTGCTACCATTCACGTAGCTTCCAGCAATCACATCCACGTTCACCAGAATGCTATTGACTGCAAGAATGTCGACCGTATTTTCAGATGCCGCGTGGCCTCGATACATCTTTCGATCGAATCCCAGCATCTTGCCTATAGAATCGTCTGTGTTGAAATCCACTCGAAAATTATCTTCCAAATCCAACATCGGCTGTAAGGTATTAGGATTGGGAGCGAGTCTGTTCTTGTTGTTTCCCTTCCAATCCGTCTTCATTCGCGTCTGAATGTAATTGTTCAAATCGTCTATGTCGTAACTTCCTTTGGGAATTCGAATCTCCAACCAATCCACTCCATCGGAATACTTGGATGAGTTATTCTTTTCGGTGACGTTGGGAAAGGAATAATAAGTCTCCAGATTCACCAACGCCATCTCGTATTTTTTCTCTCTATTCAATTCGATGGAAGGTTCGAATTTCGTAGTGAATCGAGTCGAATCGCCACTCACCACTATTTGAATGGATTGATTTGTAGCCGTATTCTCGGCTATCCATTCTAACAATTCTCTTTGTTCGAATATTATATTTTAATTTTATTTTTTTTTTATTTTTTCAAAACTAATTATTTGAAGATTTATTATTTTCTAAATTTTTTTTTATTTTCACGCTCTATCTTATTATCATCAGAAACATAAAACTTGTTGAATCCACACTGATATTTTCTGCGATTAAATTCGCTAGTCAAATCGATCACGACGAAATTGTAAAGTCCTCCATCCCAAACCCTCTTGCAGAATCTCCTGAATTCCGCCACGCTCATGTCGTTTGCGACGTGATCGCCGTAGATGTGATTGACATTCTTGATATCTTGGCAAAAGAGACATAGAAAATTAGCATTCTCCCTTATCGTCTGTCTGGGTAATTCTGCGACAGGTAGAAACAGTCCACGTTGCTGTGTCGACCCGTAACATAATACGATTCGCATCGGTTCTGTCTCTCCAAATGCAGATCGTCGAAAATCATGAGATTCTTATCTTCCAATTTCAATTCTCTAGGATTCGGAACGTCGCTAGCGTTCTCATAAAATCGACACTCGACGTTCGAAGATGCATTTCTCTTCATCAGTTCCATCGCCGCTCCGTCCAAAATTGTCAAAAGAGGAGCTTCACTTTTGTCGAATTCCTCCCTACTGTCAACGATTCTGGCTATGACGTCCTTGGGCAATCTACGATCCATGCACTCTCGAAGCAATCTGTATTCGGGTTGAAACAAGCTCTTGCCAAACATGAACAATCTGTCGTAATCCAACCAGTCGGGTCAGGACAACAGATTCATCAACAGATTGGTCTTTCCACAATTCGATTTTCCCACTATCAAGCCTCTTATGCTTTTGGGAAAGAACTCGTTATTCGACCTCATGGTCGCGGCGTCGTTCCAAGACATATCTTTAATGTTCATCTTTGTTTTATTTTTTTTTTTGTTGTTGTTATTTTAGATTCTTTCAAACACAATTTTTTTTATGTTTTTCAAACTCAGTTTTTAATATTATTATTTATTTATATCACACCGTCGTGAGTTCTCTTCAATCCGGATCCACTCGTCATTTTGGCTAAATCTTGTATGGGTGCCACAGCAACCTTAAAATCTTTCCAACTTTTCGGCGTTTGCTCTAACGCAGCTCGCTTCACCGGTGGACTGATCAACTTGTCGATCCCAGCGTCGGCTGCCCTCTTGCCAGCCACAGAGCTATCCTACCACTGGCTTCGGAAGCGGCTTTCTTACCAGCATCCAAACCCGTCTTCTTACCGACCTCAAACGCGGTCGATGCGAGTTTTCTACCCGCATCGCTCGTGAACGCTCGCATTATAGAATCGACGATGCCAGAACTGCCTTGAACGTAAGTTCTGACGTATCCCCTGTTCTTTATCACCAACATATTTTTATTTTTATAATATATTTTGTTTTTTCACTGGTAAATCATTTTGTTGTTTAAATACTTTTATTATTCTAGTGTAAAAATTTACTGTTTTTTATTTTATATATTTTTGTTTGTTTGTTTGTTTCTCTCTTCTTATTATATATACATCAATCCTTCAATTCATTCATCAGCCTTTTATAATGGTTTTTATTCAAAACCTTCTGTCTTAACAATTCGTCACATATGCTAACTATCTCATTATCTAACCCTGTGTTACCAGCCCGTCTACTAGCCATCAACAATCTCAATCTCTGAGACAGAGCGTCAGAATCGCTCGGAAGAAAAGTGGTTTTCACCCCTTTGCCAGTCACCGATTCGACGAACTTCTTATTCATATCCCATATGGGTTTCACTATTTTCGTCCACTTGTAACCTCTGTTGGCTTTGGGTCTCGTCTCTCTGGCATCGTTATTTCTCTTCATGGCGTGGGTCTGAACCAGAATGTCGCCGTAATTGTCGAAATCCTGTTCCGTGTAATCACTAGGCTTGTCGTAAAGGAGCAATTTGCGCAGTCCGGAAGTTAATTCGTACCTATTCGAGGCGACGGTTAATTCATCATCACCTATTTCCACTTCTGTATCGCCGACAAAAGTTCTACCGTCCGAATCCTTATACAATCCATACAACAGATCTCTCTTACCGCCATCCTCGGACGACGCAACGCTATCAGTGGTGATAATTGAAGTTGCATCGTCGCTCACGTCTGATTGAATTCCCGTGGGAACGTAATCCGGTGTAGATTGAAAGGAATATTGATTTCCAAAACTACCGGGCAATGAACCCATTCTCAAAGAACTCTCTTTTATAGATCTCAATTCTTTGACTATCTCCTTCTTGCTTCGCTCTTGACTCTCCGTTATGGGTTTAAATATTTTTTGTTGTCTCGCCTCTGAGATCCATCTCTCCGAGACGTCTGCTTCTGTCAGCCGATTGAATGCTCTTCTTAGCACGTTCATACTCGTCTAAAATTTGATCTCGGCGTCTAGAATCCATCTGTGAAAACATTTTTCGTTTTTAATTGTTAATGTTCCTTTGAGTATGCTAATGTGAGTTATTTTATTATTTTCAAAATTAAATGTATAATTATTTTTATGTTTTATGTTTTAAGTAAATAAAAATATTCTGTCTTTAATATAATAACTAAAACCAGTTGAGAAAAAAACATTTACAAAATGAAACCTCGATAAATAGTTAAAAATATTAAAATAGCGTTCGTTTCAAACGTGTTAAAAATCATAAAGAACATGAATAATTATAATCTTGAATAAATCATGTCAGTAAATGTAACGCTTTTCAAAAAAAAAAAATAAATATAACATCAATTAATCTTTTGAACTGTTTCCGCTTTCATCCATAGAATAGTTTTTCAAATAAAACCATTTAACTGACAATTGTCTCATTTGAATAAAAACCTGTGATACATCTCGAGCGTGACAAAATAGCGTTCTCAGTAAGTGTTTATACAGTAAATGTCACTTTGACATGCGACCTGCTTGTCAGTTTTGATAAAAACAGACTGATGATTGTAGACTGACATCCGAATGAAATGGTTTAACACGCCGAAGGCGCGCAGGGACAGTATGGGTACAAGCCCCTTTCAACCCTCAGTGACTGAACAATAAAATCCACAGCGCTTCCTTCGTGAATAATTATATTCACGTGTCAGAACGAGCTTCATCGCAGAGTAACTCGGTGTAATGATACACATTATTTTGATAAAATTTATTATTATTTTACATTTGGATTCATGTAGATTTCTTCTCACCTTTTTTTCGTGTGGCCGATCCTGGAGGATCTTCGCCAATGATGATTGTAGCGCGCAGGAGCTCTATTTATATTGTACAAATGGAGATACCCATGGTGGGATTTTCCTAAAACTTAGTTTTTTCTGTTGAGTTTTGGAAAATCCCACTATGGGTATTCCCCCCACTTACGTAAGAAATGGGAGCGTCCAATAGTGGTCTGTTAAGTTTTGGAAAAATCCACTATGGGTATTCCCCCATATGGGTATTCCCCCACTTACGTCAGAAATGGGAGCGTCCAATAGTAATCATTTAAGTTTTGGAAAAATCCACTATGGTGGGTTTGCCGGTTTGGGACCACCTCTTTTCCGTGTACCGTACACGAGTCGATTTCTGACGTAAAATCAACAAATGGATTTCGTGTTCGCCTCCATAGGGATTCAGTGTTAAATCGTGTACAGACAGGGATGGTCCAGGATCGGCAGACCGCTTTTCGACGCTGGTCCAGAAACGGCAACACGTTTTTGCTCGCGATTTTTAACACTGAATCCTGTGGGGGAAACCCATTTGCCGATTCGGGACCAGACGATACACCTATTTTTCCTTAAAATTTCATACATTTTTTTCACTCTTGAGCGATGTGTATATAGAATCCAGTGGTGTAGAATCGGCAAGCCGATTCGGGACCATCAAAAAAAAAAAACGACAAATCGTGTACCTGCACACGTTTTTAACACTAAATCCTATGGAGGTGTACATCGATGTACGTGTACATGTACGAAATCGTGTACATTTGGTCCCGAATCGGCACTTATTACCTACTATCAGGTGTTAAAAAAATATTAATATTTGTAAACACACCCACCCATTTAGATTAGTCCTTGCTCATACCAGTGACACAGACATACAGTACAGTTGCTGGTCATAATCCTTGCATGGGCAGTGCATGATGTCCATGCAGGTTTTTTTTCCAGGTAATAGAAAATCATCATCACATCAATAAAATTTTAATTAATGAAGCACCGAATTGTATCCTGTGGTTCATTAATTAAATGTTTGATGATTATTGCTGTAAACAGTGTTTGAAAACTAATATCATTGCATCCGCAGAAATCCTGCCCATCCATGGAAAGTGACCAGTCCATGGCGGCCACACTGTAGGCTTGGGGGCTGGAGGGGGCAAATGCCCTCCCCAGTTTCATTCATGCCCCCACCCCTCTCTCCTGTTAACCCATATAATGAAGATCTCAAAAGACATTTTAATATCTAGATATTTATGCTTGTTCACAACTTATTATGGACACAAATGGACACAGAATCAAGGTAACTGTGTTTTACTGTCTTGAATTTCAATTTTTTTTTGGGGGGGGGGAGGGGGGAGGGTGTGCACCCAACACCTCCACTGATGAGAGAGTCACACACCCTCTTGTCCTCGCCCCTATCTCACTGCTATGTGGCTCAGGTGATTCGGTGCATCATATTCCTTATGACCCGTCCCCACTCCAATTAGATACATGTATTACTCTTGCCCCTACATGTAACTTAGATATCCTGGCTAAGCACCAGTATAATGGTAAACTAACATCAAATTGTGTGCTTATGTAAACTTAAGCAGTTTATATCTGAATGCTGGGAGGAGAGGAGGGGAAGAGGGGGTGGGGTGCAGGGGGAATGATGGCCTTCTCTTATGAGGACCGCGACAAATCAGCGGCTGGCCAAAGAGTTATTATTATTATTATGTACAGTAGCTAACATATTGGAATAGTATAATGTGCTTTGTCAGAAACTTGATCAAGTATTGATGACAAACAACAATTTTCATTACCAGTACCTGGTGCCAGTAATAAAGTAAGATTTGCTAATATCACCCTGCGTTTTTTCAGCTATTAACTAACATAAAATTGTGCGCTTCATGAAAATTATTTTGTTACTACCTGTTAAAAATTACTGTTTCTTGTTTTGCTCTTTTAGAAAAAGAAATCACTCCTTTTCTGGCGGGCATACTAAACACCGAGGCAAACCGAGGGATACCAAGGTGAATGAAAACAGGAGAGAAATAGGTATGAGGTGGTGTGTTCTTTTTATTATTTATTTATTGGTGTTTAAGGTCACATTTATCTGCACAACAGCTTATTGTGACCATGGCAGTTTTACGGATGGAGGAAACTAGAGTACCCCAAGAGAACCACTGAGCAATGGCAAGCAACTGTGAGCTCCCCAACATACTACACAAGCAGAGTTAGCCTTGTTAGAAGACAGGTTCACAACGAACATGCAGTATGCCTTAGTACACAGCATACCTTGCCCCCACATGGGTAGTGAAGGTGAAGTGTCTTGCCCAAGGACACAAAGCTGTTGCCGCAGGTGGGATTCGAACCGAGGATCTCTCGGCTTGCAGCCTGCACCTCTACCTACTGAGCCACTGCCCCCCTGGTGGAGTATTCTGATTATGTAAATAGATCTAAGCAGTATGTGCATGGTTTTAATGCTGTATTTGAGAATTATGGGTGCTGAAGTAATAAGAATGCGCTGACAAATCTGCTCTTTGGTATTTACAGTTAAAACTAGAAGCCCTGTCACCAATAGTGTGCTTATCTAGGCCTAAGTGCGCGTTGGAATTGCGTGCAATTTCCATATCGAATGGCATCCAAAGCACGTCAGGTTCTCCTGGTTACTCATAGCAAACACATGCAATGTTTCTGCCAATGGACCTCCGGGTTACTCGGAGGTCCATTGGCTGAAACATTGCTTGTGCACTGGCCATATGTACAGAATGTGATAGCTTTACTTGGGCCATAACGCGTACATTAACGCGCATATCGACGTGCTATTTGTGCGCATTTCATGACAGGACTTTTAGTTTTAACTGTAGTAGGTAGCTAGGTAATGGTAAAGTGACCTCACCTCAGTAAGCAACAGTGTGAATGCCGGCAGCCATTTTTAATATCGGGCCGCACCCCAAAACACTCGTTCTCTTCCCAAGGTGATAACAAAGGTACCCAAGAAGTTTCATGAAGATCGGTTCATAAATACAGCCTCCAGCACTAGCCGCATTGACATGTGCACTTACAGTGTATAAGTAGCACTGAATAAATCAAAGGTCACCTAATTTGCATAATTTCTGCATGAGAAAAAACCCTGTATTATACAGTATTTTTGTGATGTATTCCATGTCACTAAACATTCATACAAAAATTTATTCAAATCAGAACTTTCATACAGAAGTTCTGTACATAAAACTGATTGCACTAATTTTGGTACAAAATGGCTGCTGGTGGCCATAATGAATTTCGAACTGCACCCCAAAACACTCGAACTCGTCCCACGGTGGTAACAAAGGTACCCAAGACGTTTCGTAAAGATCGGTTCATAAATACGGCCTCTAGTCTGAGCCTTATAGAAGTTGTGTACAAAAAACTGATTGGACTTAATTTTGGTACAAAATGGCTACTGGCAGCCATCTTGAATTTTGGATTACACCCCAAAACACTCGTTCTCGTCCCTAAGTTATAACAAAGGTACCCAAGAAGCTTGGTGAAGATCGGTTCATAAATACAGACCCTAGCCCGCGGCGTATTGACATGTGCACTTACTGTGTATAAGTAGCACTGAATAAATCAAAATTCATCTAATTTGCATAATTTCTGTACAAGAATAAAACCTGTATTATATGTGATGTATTCCATGTTACTAAACAACCATACAAAAATTTATTCAAATCAGAACTTTCATACAGAAGTTCTGTACAAAAAACTGATTGCAGTAATTTCAGTATAAAATAGCTGCCGGCGGCCATCTAGATTTTGGACTACCCCCCAAAACACTCATTCTCACCCCATGGTGATAACAAAGGTACCCAAGAAATTTTGTAAAGATCGGTTCATAAATACGGCCTCTAGCCCAAGCTGCATAGAAGTTCTGAACAAAAAACTGATTGTACCTTATTTCGGTACAAAATGACCACTGGTAGGCATCTTGAAGTTTGGACCGCACCCAAAAACACTCATTCTGGTCCTAAGGTGATAACAAAGGTACCCAAGAAGTTTCATGAAGGTCAGTTCATAAATACAGCCTAGCCCGAGCCATATTGACATGTGCACTTACTGGATATATATGTAAGTAGCACCAAATAAAATGGTAAAGTGACCTCACCTCAGTACACAACAGTGTGAATGCCGGCGGCCATCTTTAATATCGGGCCGCACCCAAAAACACCTGTTCTCATCCCAAGGTGATAACAAAGGTACCCCAAGAAGTTTCATGAAGACCGGTTCATAAATACAGCCTCCAGCACTAGCCGTATTGACCTGTGCACTTACAGTGTATAAGTAGCACTGAATAAATCAAAGGTCATCTAATTTGCATAATTTCAGCGCGAGAAAAAAACCTGTATTATATGTGATGTACTCCATGTTACTAAACATTCATACAAAAATTTATTCAAATCAGAACTTTCATACAGAAGTGCTGTACAAAAACGCTGATTGCACTAATTTCTGTATAAAATGGCTGCTGGAGGCCATCTTGAATTTTCGCTCCAAAACACTTGTTCTCGTCTAACGGTGATAACAAAGGTTCTCAAGAAGTTTCGTAAAGATCGGTTCATAAATACAGCCTCTAGCCCGAGCCGTATTGAATTGCTGTTACCGAACAGACGGACAATGGGCCATGACATAACCTTAAATTTGATTATGTCAAAGTTGAGCTAAAAATGGGGGGTATCCAGAGTATCACAAAACAAAAACCTATTTGTAAAGGACTCCTCCTTTCAAGGACAATGGTACAGCGTTGGCATTTACCACCATGCTGTCTTGAGGCTGCATTTTGAATTCCTGTGTTTGTTGTTCTTATGAAATATTATTTTATTATTATCAGTTATGGTACAAATACGGTACCGACAGCACACTTTCAGGAACCGCTGATGTCTGATGGCGACTGTGTGTCAGTGCGTGAGGTGCACACGTAATTTTGGGGTTCTGTACACCACATCCTTCATTTTGCTATATAATTTGTGCAAATTTATGTGGAGTTTATAGAATTTCAGACTTGGAAATTTCATAGTATTGTTTTTGCCTTAGTTATGGTGCTTTTTAAGTAATGGGCAATTTAGTTTGAAAAAAGGGGTTCATGAAGATTCAGTGACAGAAAGATTCAGCCCTCATACTTTTTCTGAGAATATTCGGTCCCGGTCGTGGTCGAATATCATCACCTCTGAGGTCAAATCCTCACAGAAATTTTTTTTTAAATATTCTATGCATTTTTTCTATTGTTGTTTTTAAAGGATTTATGATTACTAATTATGACAAAATTACAAGTGCGATATGAAACAAACCTTAATGAAGCTGGAACAAAAAAAAACCTTCCCAAAACAAGCCGAGAGGTTCTCAGCTCGAATCCCAATTGCGGCAACTGAAATAAGGCGTACTGCACATCGATGATGCACTTGTCTTCAACCAATGCTAACCCTGCTTGCTTGGAGTTACAATGTTGAGAAGCCTGACAGTTGCTTGTCATTGTTGCTCGGTGGTTCTCTCCGGGTACACTGGGTTCCTCCCCCAGTAAAACTGTTGGGTGACCCAGGCTGTAAAAATTGTTGTTAAACCCCAATAAATAAAGAAATCAAATTTGCTGAATCCAAGACCTTTGAATGATGGTTTTGATTGGGGTGTTGAGGGGGGGGGGGGGGTGGTGGTGGTTATACAGTGGTGCCCACTTAATTGGATATATCTTAATTGTATATCCCTGTTAATAGAATATAATTTCCCAACACAAAACCATTTACCATGCCTCCAGTACAAATTTGACCTGGTAATTGAATATAGGTTATAGAGTAATCCCTGTTAATTGAATAAAAAATCTTGTAACATGTTGAGAAATTACCCTGACTCTTCCCAGTTTTCCTTTGGTTATAGACCAATTTGGCCTCAGTACATTCAATACAGGCATTTAATCTATTATATCTTGTTTGACAGAGTTCATGGAGCTCTGTCAAACAAAATATAATAGAATAAATGTTAAGTTTATCTCTGGAATACAGGAAAGTGACACAATCCCTGTTAATTGAATACTCCTGCTAAATGAATAATTTTATTGGCAAAGTGGCTCTTCAAATAACAGGGTTCCACTGTACAGCAAAAACAAATATCACAAAATAATAATGAAACTATGTACTTGTGAAATTTTCACGTGGTCATTCTACAACATGTTTTAGCTGGTACTATACAGTTTTGAAGGTTAAAGGGCTCAGTAGTTAGAGGTGTAGGCTGCAAGCCAAAGGGTCCTCTATCAAATCCCACCTGCGGCAACCACTTTGTTTCCTTGGGCATTACACTTCATTCCCATTGCCCGCGTAGTGCCATTGCGTACCAAGGCATACTGCATGTCAATCGTACACTTGTCTTCAACCAATGCTAACCCAGCTTGTTTGATGTTGTAAGTTAGATGTTTGTAATTGCTCGGTGGTTCTCTCTGGCTTTTCCCACGTGTAAAACTGTCCGACATGAAGTGACCCTGGCTATCGAAGTGGGATTAAACCCCAATAAATAAATCAAAAATAATCATGTGCCCTATTCTGGAGAACAGTTTGGGGCAAATTGCCAAAGGATGGTTTGGGTTAGAATTGTATCCAGTTTGGGTCAAATTGTTGGAGGACAGTTTGGATGCAATTCATTCGGCCTCTATAAATATTTTCAAATATTGTTTGAATTTTAACATTTTTCTATTTAATTTTTTTTCAACATTTATCTCTCAATTAGATATTCAGGTATACATATGATATATGTCTAGTAGATTTTCTTTCATGATGAATAAATAAAAGGAAAGTTTCAGCACGTCGAAGGTGCACATGGACTACAGTTAAAACTAGAAGTCCTGTCACGAACAGTGCGCTTATCTAGGCTTAATTGCGTGCTGGAATTGCGCGCAATTGCCATAGCGAATGGCATCCAAAGCACGGCAGGTTCTCCTGTTTACTCATAGCAAACATATGCAATGTTTCTGCCAATGGACGTCCGGGTTACCCGGAGGTCCATTGGCCGAAACATTGCTTGTAAACAGGCCATATGTACATAATTTGATGGCTTTACTATGGCCACAACGCATACATTAACGCGCAGATCAACGTGCTATTTATGCGCATTTTATGAAGGACTTCTAGTTTCAACTGTTCGTGTACGAAATTCTGAAAACAGAAATGTCTAAATAAAATAAACCACCCAGCCATCTAATAAATTTTGATGTCTGTTTATTCAATGGATTACCTATAATAATTATATTATTACAGTAAAAATTCTTAAAGTATATGTATGGTATATTAAGTTCCACAACATAATCTTATAATTTTGCAATTTTTCATTGAATAGCTCCACCGGCACCTTACAGTGAATAACTGCAAAATTATTAGCAGAAGTATTATAAGAATTAATTATATTAAGAAATGCAACAAAATTTGTTATATTAAGTTCTACAACATAATCTTATAAAATTGCAATTATTCATCGAGGCGCATCGTCGTTTTACAATGAATAATAGCAAACTTATTAGCAAATGTATTATAAGAATTAATTATATTAAGAAACGCATCAAAACGTTATGGTTTATTAAATTCTGCAACATAATCTTATAATTTTGCAATTATTCTTGGAAGAGCATCACCGGTGCTTTACAATGAATAATCACAAAATTATTAGCAAATGTATTATAGGAATTAATAATATTAAGAAACGCATCAAAACGTGTTATAATTATATTAAGAAATGCATCAAAACTTGTTATATTAAGTTACGTAACATAATCTTATAATTTTGCAATTATTCCAGGGGAGGGGGGCCTGGGGGTGGGGGTGGGGCACCAAAAATTTGCAAGACGTGATGTGGGGGTTGGTGGGTCTCTTGAGTACACCAAACATGTGCATTTCCAAATTTTTTGAATTTTTTAAAAACATATCAATATATCAGCCAATATATGACATCATTTGTGTTTCAAACCTTAAAGATGATGTTGTCCATCACACTCTTAACATAAATACAACATCAGGAGGCTTTATATGTAAGAATATTGGGCTTAATCTGGGAAAATGTCACACGTTAGTAGGGGGTGGGTGTCTTGTTCGAAATGTAGAAAATGTGCAGACAATATTTTGACAAGCGGACGACTCGGCTTGCGGACGAAACGTCCGATACACTTTTTCAAGCAAACTTTTCCTTACTTTTACCACAGGCACCTGCTTCTGGATTTATGAAGAAGAATTATAATATTTCCCCCACTGCTTATATAATATAGGCATCTAAGCAGTGGGGGAAATATTATAATTCTTCTTCATAAATCCAGAAGCAGGTGCCTGTGCTTTTACAACACCTTAACATTCGGATAATTCAAAAACTGAGTTTCTGTTCGTCTTGATGTTTCACGAGATAAGTGTCAATGCATGTCTGTATACAATCGCACCAATATAACAACAATTATCAGTTATATTTTCGGTTATATGTATGTTTTTTCGATTGAGGTTATCACTGACAGGCAAGCTGCAACGAAATCAGGACTGAGAGTTCGATCTGAAATGACGAGATCATCAGCTGAGCATATTGACAAACCTCCAGAAGGACAGAACTCGAGTAATAATAATAACACTTTGGCCGGCCACTGATTTGTCGCGGTTCTCGGATGAGAAGGCCTGGTTATCCCTGAAGTTTAGATATGTAGGCCAATGTATCACGCAAAGCTTCGAGGCGAATTAGTTTGCAACAAAATGCATTTGATTCCCAGATGGGGACAGGCCAATTGCAATTGCATGGGCAATTCAACACCGGAAGTTACGTAGATTTTTCACTGAAATTTAATGTCCACTTCAAAAATCACATTGACGGCTATAGAGAATTCTATTCTGGAACACATTTATCTGACTGGGTATGTGGAACCCTTTGCGGGCCTACGGCCCGCTTGGGGTTCCTACTAAAACCTACGAGTGACCATTGTTTCTTAAAAAGCTACATAAGGTGTTTAGAGAAATCCACGGAAACATGAATTTTAATGCTTTCAGGGGTGTTTCTCTTCAGCCAGTCCAGAGTGGGTTAACACTTAGTTCTTTGAATACCCATACTACTCACAAAAACAATTCTCGGTAATTTCCACTTCCATAAAAGGAAGTTATGTTTATCTTTCCGTTACCCATTGGGTACTGTGGGTGACCGAAAACAGCCCATGTTATCAAACTTTCGATGTTTGGCTTATTGTTGAGGATTAACAAACGGTTAGACCAATATCTCTTGTATATCAATTGTAGTATCTCAGACAGGTCTAAAAGTGATGAATGTTTGAAAAAAATCTGCAAGAGGAGTTTTGAGAATGTGAAAAGAAACCTTAATTTTCACAGTTTTCTTTTTTGCCAATTTTGGCGAAAAAAGGGTTAAATCGAAATTTCCATTCCGCTTCGGTACATTTTTAGATTTTGTGCCACTCTCTGCATATGCGAAGTTTTGTTCGAAAATGGCTTCAGAGTCGTACGGGCAACATGTCGTCCCCTGAATTCCAATGTGTTCTATGTGCCAGTAGGCACATAGAACATATTGGAACTCAAGGGACAATGTGTGGAAAAAACGTAAAAAATAAATAATCAGTAGAAAAACAAATGTCTTTTGAGGAAAAGCCAAGTTAAACTCAGTGTGTGAGTACTCTTTCGCTGGAAATATAGCATCTCAACGGGCCGCCATCTTGGGACCTTCTGACGAGAATGTACTGTGGCTCTTGTGTTCTTTCTTTATAAACAATAGCTTTCTTCTCGGTAAATGTACCCCATTCTTTGCTGAAAGAAGGTGGCCTGTTCTGACAATGTAGTACACAAAGAAACAAGTATTTCTGTCATAAGAATGGTACGCGGAGAATCGATTCAAAGCTTCTAGAAAATCACCATAGATTATCTTCATAGTTTTAGAAGAATAGTTTTAATGCTCGCTTCACACAAGTGTGCACACACAAAAAAAGAATCTTTTGTGTTCGTCGTTTGAATTATTTTCTAAGCCGGTGTCACTTTCGATTCATGAATTGATGGCCAACATTAAAATTGTATGTACCTGTTCTAAATAAGTTGTGTAATCTCTTCAATCCCTCCAGCGTCACGATCAGCCCATCAAGTTGTCCCAAGAATATCTTTTCAGATGTTATTTCCTGCTTGAAGTAAACATCAATAACATCCTCACCAGCTATCGTACAACGTTAAATTGTTGTCGATATTTGTAAAGCTGGAAATCGAAACAAATTTGAAGGATGATGACTTTATTCAGCAGTGTACATTACAATAATTGAAGAAAAAGGACAATAAATACAAATATACGAATAGAAAAATACATGACATGTACGAAACATTTAAATGGACTCCTGCATACTGCTAGGAGAAGTCTTCCGACTTCCCCTTGAGGTAAAATTGTGATGAAAAAAAAAGAAAACGTTGTGTATGCGGATTTGGTGAGCAGGAAGGAAATGTTACAGTGTCATAGGCTATTGAATTCGAGGCTAATCTGGGATGCAATGCACAGCCAGGACCAGCAGGACCAGCGGCTTTTGTAGTATCAAAATGTGGAGCTAAGATGAAATGGGAGACTTAACTGTTCTCCTAGCTCGGACCACCTCATTTACTATACTATGCTGTACTGTATTGCACCGTACAGCACCGTACCGTACAATACTGCACCGTATGTTTCGTTTTCTTTTCTTGAATGAATAGGCGTGTAGAATTCAACCTCCACAGGCGAAATTGTTAAATATGTTGCCATAATAATGAAAGTTTTCAAAATCAACAGGCGAAATTGGTGAATTCTCCCTCACACCTTCGACCCCCCCCCCCCACACATACACACGCCCTCACTCACACGCAAACGCCTACACAGATATGCACACACATGTGGACACCCTCACCTACATATATACAATAACCCATTGTTTCTTTTCTAGGACTGGGGGAGAACAAAGGAAATCGGTTAATTGAACCCAAACACTATTATCTTGGTTCTCATAAAATCAAGAAAACAAACCCCATCATACATACGCGCATACAGATCTCGTGAAGCTCGTTCCAATATAGGGTCGTCTGTTTGTTTCAACAGCCAGGCCCCAGGGCTCAAAATAAGCGGTTTCGCGTCGCTTTTTGCTATACAAAACTTGAAAAAATCTACACAATGTTCAATTATGTATAGCATTTTGCGATACAAGATAACCAACTGCAGCCTATTAGGCTGCAGTTGATTATCTTGTATAGCAAAATGTAAATGAAAATTTGCAAACAAATTTGAAAACTAGTTCACGGATGCTTTACTTCTGATTGTGGAACATTCCAGGCGTAACTCAGATTAACTCTCCATCAAGCATCATTAGCAACTTCAAATGTAAGATGAATTCTATCGGTTTAAATTCTTCCTGTTTTTTGCAACATTTTGCATAAAATGTACATTAAGCCCATCAAGTTAAAAATCCCAACTTCCATTTTGAGAACTCTATTGAACAACCAAGACGCTATTTGAAAATATCCATGTCCATGCAACCCTTAAAGGCAGTTCAGTTGAAAAAATCATAGTAAATGTTTCATGTGTTGCATATTATTTGGAAATGTCCAGAAATGGAATGGAAACTATTCTATCTACTTAGAAGAAAGAATTCAATACAGAACAGCATAACATAACTCTGGTATACAAAAATAGCTATGTAATTTTTACAAAATGCTATTCATTTTTTTGAAATTTGTAGCATTTTGCTGTGCAAAGAAAAAAAGTTATTTTGAGCACTGTGCTGAGACTCAATCGACAAGACGGGACAGATCCATGTAGTCTATCTATCGGCGATTCGATTTCCCATCCGATTTCTGACTCGAAAATGTCTCGTGTCGTCTCCTGGTAAACTAGCGCAGCACATCTCGAGAAGTCTAAAGTGTACCAGTATCAGACTTAATCGATTTCACGAGACAATAAGCTCGAAAGGCGCGAAATTACCTGAAAAGTTTTCAAGTAAAAAAATTAGTTTTGCTGTGCTAGAAACCGCAATTCACCTCTACTTCTCAAAACAGGATTAACCCCTGTTTTCTCAATACTTCTAGTGGCAGCGCCATGGAGGGGTATGTGGGGGTACTTAGCGTAGTAAAACAATACTATGATTTTAATTTTTGTTGTATTGAACGTTGCGGTGTAATGGTCGGTATGCTTGATCCCATATTCCCAAGTGCACTAAATCAGAGAAGTTTTGAAATTATGTTTGCCGCCCCCCCCCCCCCCCCCCCCCCCACACACACGCTAGCTGCAAACAACAAACAAGAGTCGAGGGTCCAAATTGCAACAAGGCATGCCGCGTTTAAACGGACTGAAACCTAGTGCTTAAGAGTATTCGACGAATGCTAGGATCGAGGGCGTGCAAGGCATCCGTTTGGAATTCAGCCTACAGCAATTTTAAAAAATAAATAAAATTTAATATTTTAGAAAATTCTCAAAGGTATAACTGAATGAAATCATGCAAATATGAATATCATTGGAACCGGCTTGTTCAGCCGGTTCCAATGATATCTATGTTCGCATGATTTTGTTGCAAAACAGTTAAAAATTTTCTCAACTTAGGGAGAGGACACCCCCCCCCCCACCCCACGAACACGAAACCCACCCCATCTCGGCGCTGCACAATCCTCAACTGTGCCTCATCACTTTTGTAACTCTGGCGCCGCAAATGAATACTCTTACTACTCACACAATTTATCCGACACGAATTCTCCAAATGGCTACTTTAAAACAGAACATTTTATCAAAATGTCTAAGTCTTTCAGCACCTGGAGGGTGAAGGAGCACTTCCCAGAATTGTTCTTCCATGCAGCATGTATTGTCTAACCAGGACCTTCCAATGACATTTTCTTTTGGAAATCTGCACGAGGCATACCAGGCATTTGGTGAAATTAACAGAAAAAGTGGATTTTCAAGATTTTAAGGGGTGTATTTATTTAACCTGCCAAAATGGGTCAACTATTGGTTATTTGAATACCATTATTACTTTGATCCTCAGTGCATCCCGCGTCCGATAAGAGAAGTTATGTTTTTCAGTCGTAAACCCATCGGGTGCTGATGGTGCCTGAAAACAGTCCAGTGTAACAAAAGTTTTAGGTTTGGTAGTCTACAGGGGCTTAACAAACGATTACCTGAATATTTTGTCCTGGTAACATGTAATGCCACACCAAGACCTGCCAATGACAAATATTTCCTGAGAATCTGCAAGAGCCGTTTGGAGTAATCCATTGAAGATGTGCATTTTACGCTTTTAAGGGACATCTCCCTTTAACGACCCTAAAATGGGTTATGGTAAACTTTTTTGAATACCCTTACTACAAACAAAAATAATTCCACGTGAATTCTGCGTCTTGTAAAATAAGATACGTTGAGCTTGGGCATACCCATTGGGTGCTGTTGGTGCTTGGAAACAGTCCATTTAACAAACTTTAGACGCATAGCCAGCTATGGAATGTTATAAATGCTTACCGGAATATTTTATTCAAGCAGCAGGTAATGTCACGCCAACACCTGCTAATGGCCAATATTTCTTGAAAAGCTGCAAGAGCCGTTCTGAGAAATCCATGGAAAAACTTCAATTCTAAGCTTTTAAGAGATATCACTGTTACCCGGCCAAAATGGGTTAAGACTTGTTTTCTGAATACCTTTGCTACTTTCAAAAATGAATCCCCGTAAATTCTACGTCCGATAAATGAAATTATACTTATCTGTGACATACCCATTGGGAGCTGTTGGTGCCCCAAAACAGCCCATTCCATCAACATTTGTATGTTTAGCAGTCGAAAAAAGCCCATGTATCAATATTTTGACGTTTAACAGCCTATGGAGGGTAAACAACAGCTTACCGGAATATTTTGTCCATGTAATGTGTAATGTCATACTAAAACCTACGAGTGACCATTGTTTCTTAAAAAGCTACATAAGACGTTTAGAGAAATCCACGGAAACATGAATTTTAAAGCTTTCAGGGGTGTTTCTCTTTAGCCAGTCCAGAGTGGGTTAACACTTAGTTCTTTGAATACCCATACTACTCACAAAAATAATTCTCGGTGATTTCCACTTCCATTAAAGGAAGTTATGTTTATCTTTCCGTTACCCATTGAGTACTGCGGGTGACCGAAAACAGCCCATGTTATCAAACTTTCAATGTTTGAATGCCTGTGGAGGGTTAACAAACGGTTAGCCCAATATATCTTGTATATCAATTGTAGTGTCTCAGACAGGTCTAAGAGTGATGAATCTTTGAAAAAAAATCTGCAAGAGGCGTTGTGAGAAAGTGACGAGAAACCTTAATTTTCACAGTTTTCTTTTTTGCCAATTTTGGCGATAAAAGGGTTAAATCGAAATTTCCATTCCGCTTCGGTACATTTTTAGATTTTGTGCCACTCTCTGCATATGCAAAGTTTTGTTCGAAAATGGCTTCAGAGTCGTACGGGCAACATGTCGTCCCCGGAATTCCAATGTGTTCTATGTGCCAGTAGGCACATAGAACACATTGGAACTCAAGGGAGGATGTGTGGAAAAACGTAAAAAATAAATAATCAGTAGAAAAACAAATGTCTTTTGAGGAAAAGCCAAGTTAAACTCAGTGTGTCAGTACTCTTTCGCTGGAAATATAGCATCTCAACGGGCCGCCATCTTGGGACCTTCTTACGAGAATGTACTGTGGATCTAGTGTTCTTTGTTTATAAACAATAGCTTTCTTCTCGGTAAATGTACCCCATTCTTTGCTGAAAGAAGGTGGCCTGTTCTGACAATGTAGTACGGGGCGGAGAAAACAAAGAAACAAGTATTTCTGTCATAAGTATGGTTCGCGGAAAATCGATTCAAAGCTTCTAGAATATCACCATAGATTATTTTCACAGTTTTAGAAGTTTTAATGCTCGCTTCACACGAGTGTGCACACACAAAAAAAGAATCTTTTGTGTTCGCCTTTTGAATTATTTTCTAAGCCGGTGTCACTTTCGATTCATGAATTGATGGCCATCCCTAGGGATACGACATTAAAAATGTATGTACCTGTTCTAAATAAGTTGTGTCATCCCTTCAATCCCTCCAGCGTCACGATCAGCCCATCAAGTTGTCCCAAGAATATCTTTTCAGATGTTATTTCCTGCTTGAAGTAAACATCAAAAACATCCTCACCAGCTATCGTACAACGTTAAATTGTTGTCGATATTTGTAAAGCTGGAAATCGAAACAAATTTGAAGGATGATGACTTTATTCAGCAGTATACATTACAATAATTGAAGAAAAAGGACAATAAATACAAATATACGAATAGAAAAATACATGACATGTACGAAACATTTAAATGGACTCCTGCATACTGCTAGGAGAAGTCATAGACAGATTGGCTGTCTTCCGACTTCCCCTTAAGGTAAAATTGTGATGAAATAAAAGAAAACGTTGTGCATGCGGATTTGGTGAGCAGGAAATGTTACAGTGTCATAGGCTATTGAATTCGAGGCTAATCTGGGTTGCAATGCAAAGCCAGGACCAGCAGGACCAGCGGATTTTGTAGTATCAAAATGTGGAGCTAAGATGAAATGGGAGATTTAAACTGTTCTCCTAGCTCGGACCACCTCATTTACTATACTATGCTGTACTGTATTGCACCGTACAGCACCGTACCGTACAATACTGCACCGTATGTTTCGTTTTCTTTTCTTGAATGAATAGGCGTGTAGGATTCAACCTCCACAGGAGAAATTGTTAAATATGTTGCCACAATAATGAAAGTATTCAACATCAACAGGCGAAATTGGTGAACTCTCCCTCACACCTTCGACCCCCCCCCCCCCCACACACACATACACACGCCCTCACTCACACGCAAACGCCTTCACAGATATGCACACACACGTGGACACCCTCACCTACATATACACAATAACCCATTGTTTCTTTTCTAGGACTGGGGGAGAACAAAGGAAATCGGTTAGTTGAACCCAAACACTATTATCTTGGTTCTCACGACAAACCCCATCATACATATGCGCATACCGATCTCGTGGAGCTCGTTCCAATATAGGGTCGTCTGTTTGTTTCAACAGCCAGGCTCCAGGGCTCAAAATAAGCGGTTTCGCGTCGCTTTGTGCTATACAAAACTTGCAAAAAGCTACTCAATGTTCAATTATGTACAACATTTTGCGATACAAGATAATCAACTGCAGCCTATTAGGCTGCAGTTGATTATCTTGTATCGCAAAATGTAAATGAAAATTTTCAAACAAATTTGAAAACTAGTTCACGGATGCTTTACTTCTGATTGTGGAATATTCCAGGCATAACTCAGATTAACTCTCCATCAAGTATCATTAGCAACTTCAAATGTACGATGAATTCTATTGGTTTAAATTCTTCCTGTTTTTGCAACATTTTGCATAAAATGTACATTAAACCCATCAAATTAAAAATCCTAACTTCCATTTTGAGAACTCTATTGAACAACCAAGACGCTATTTGAAAATATCCAAGTCCATGCAACCATTAAAGGCAGTTCAGTTGAAAAAAACACAGTAAATGTTTCATGTGTTGCAGTTTATTTGGAAATGCCCAGAAATGGATGGAAACTATTCTGTCTGATCAGAAGAATTCAATACAAAACAGCATAACATAACTCTGGTACACAAAAATAGCTATGTAATTTTTACAAAATGCTATTCATTTTTTGGAAATGTGTAGCATTTTGCTACGCAAAGAAAAAAAAATATTTTGAGCACTGGTTTATTGTCTCGTGGAATCGACAAAGTCTGATACTGGTACACTTTTGACTTCTCGAAAGGTGCTACGCTAGTATACCAGGAGACGACACGCGACATTTTCGAAGAATTCAATACAAAACAGCATAACATAACTCTGGTATACAAAAATAGCTATGTAATTTTTATAAAATGCTATTCATTTTTTTGAAATTTATAGCATTTTGCTACGCAAAGAAAAAAAGTTATTTTGAGCACTGCCGGGCTCACATCTATGTCTTAGAAACAAGAAATGAGGATTTCAAATTCTTTTGGAAAAGAAATGTATCGATTGTTATTATATATTTTCTTATAGCGAGGGGAGAATCAACTACTTAACCCTTTCAATACCGAATGCACAAATGTTAGCGTGATGTAAGATCTGGGCGTGGACAAAAGACAACACAATTAACAATAAATCGGTAGTGGGGATCAGTAATAATTTAATATCTTAAATTTTTCAAATAGAAATGGAAGTATTAAAATAATGTTTCAAAATGAAAAAAATTAGTCAATCGGAAAGATCCTGTTGAAAGCTACAAGAATGTATGTCGAGTGATGCGCAAAACTGTGAAGTTTTCATAAAATTTTAACTTGTAATGAACTGAGCACATTTGCACCAATCCAAATTATTTTTCAATTTCGTGCTTGCGTATGTGCCCGTGCCAGTTTTTAGTGTTTCGTTCTTAATTTGTAAATGAATGGATTCTATGTCATATAGGCGTATAATAAACACAGAACGCAACGATGTGTGAATGCGTTCGTCAATACGGCACTCATACCATCGCGGAAGAATGGAACTGGAGGCTGTACCTCTCGTCCTATTCTTCCGTGCTGGCACTTGTGTCGCATTGACGACTGCATCCACACAGTTCTCTGTATTTATATATATACATTGCCCCAGGTGCAGTTGTTTCTCGGGACCATGGGGTTGGGGGAGGGGGGGGGGGGGGTGTAATGGCTTCTTTCAGAGTTGAAATAAAATTATTCACCTCAGTAACTTCAGTGATTAAAATCCGGAAAAGCGTGAAGTGTACTGTTTTTTGTCTCTTGCTCTCCTATTGGTCAGTTCTAACTGTCATCTGTTGCATTACCGCGAGGGACGCGACTTTTCTAGCAATTTATATTTAGTTTGCTGGCTTTTGCACACACACACACACATATACAAATAAAACGAAACCCGTGTGGGTCAAATATAGAAAAAGTGAAAAAGTTTAAATGACGGGGAAAAACATAACAAAATATTTAAACTTTTTTACTTTTTCTAAAAATATATATTTAGAACTAAGAGGCATCACACTGGTGACTATCAGGTGAAAACAAAAATCCATTGATACGTGGATTCATTTAATTTTCGGGCGTCAAAGCACCCTTTATCAGAAGCACATGCAACTACAATGATTGAGAGGAAAGAATGGTTTTCGCGCGCCGAAGGCACGCAGGGACGCTGTGATTAATGATTTGAGCTGAGTCTCTGAAAACAGCCCTTCCTGTTAGAAGGTCACGGCTGAGCCGGTATTACTGCCTGTTGATTCACCTTCTCGTTCCCGATTTTGTTTTAAAAATTCCGATTTTTAATGATTTGAGCTAAGTCGGAGAAGACAGTCCTTCCTGTTAGAAGGTCACGGCTGAGCCGTTATTACTGCCTGTTGATTCACCTTCTTGTTCCCGATTTTGTTTTAAAAATTCCGATTTTTAATGATTTGAGCTGAGTCGATGAAGACAGCCCCTCCTGTTAGAAGGTCACGACTGAGCCGTTATTACTGCCTGTTGATTCACCTTCTCGTTCCCGATTTTGTTTTAAGCCTTCCGATTTTTAATGATTTTAGCTGAGTCGGTGAATACAGCCCTTCCCGATAGAAGGTCACAGCTGAGCTGTTATTACTGCCTTTTAATTCACCTTTTCCAGTTCGAATTTACACTATTTATTATACTGGTTCTGAGTTTTTCGGTTTTTGACGACTGTCCCAGATGACATTGAGTTCAGATATTAGTTGGCTCTTGGCGAGCCGGATGTATGGTTTTGCTACTAGGGTGCGAAGGCGATCGGTTGTATCTTTTTTGAGCTCAGCTTTTCTTAGGGAGTCAGTTTCGGTTTTTAGAGCTTTCCGTTTGGCTTTGATTAATAAACGTGTGTCACCCGAAATAGTGCTTCTCCAGGGGCGCACTTCTTCTTTTGGGCATATTCCATTTAGAGCAGAGTTGATGGTCTTTTCTATGCCCTCGCACTGGGCTTCGAGTTCAGTTGCATTAGATGGGGAGCTGTTGGGAAGTTTGACATCAATGATGTCGCGGTAGAGGGTCCAGTTAATTTTTGCTAAAGTTCCTGGGGAGGGTGGGGTGGGGGTATCGGAGGGGGCCATTGCCTGATTTGATTGAGGCGTGAACCGGGAGGTGGTCGCTGCTTAGGTCGTCTTCGCTGACCCAATGGTCGTCTATCTGATTAATCAGAGAGTCGCTGGGGTTGGTTTTATTGCAGCCAAAGTATTGGTGTTTGGCATTGAAGTCGCTGAGGAAGATACAGTGTTTGTATTTCCTCATAAAAAATTCAAAGACGGTGTCAGAGACAATTTTACTTGGGTCATTGTAACAACAAACGATTGCGATGTTTTTATTGTCAACTGTGATTTCAGTCGCAATCACCTCAGCATCAAGGTGATCAGTTTTTATGGTTTTGTTTTTGATGTTCTGCTTTATTTGAAGAGCAACTCCGCCTCTTTTGGTGAGTTGTCGGTCACTTCTAATAACGCTGAATCCACTGAGTGGAACATTTTTGTCGGAATTTAGCCAACTCTCACAGATACAGACTATGTCTGTATTTTCAAAATATCGGCTCATTTGAATTTTTTTTTTAATATTAACGCTTCTAGAGTTCCGCAGGGGTATTTGTAATTTATTCATGATAGGGGTTGATATTTTGTTGCGGTGTTTGGTTAGTCATAAATGGTGGCTTCAGTTAGTATTAATGGTGGCTTTGACTAGGGATTCTGAGATTTGAGTTTTAAATAACCGGGACGTTGATCGGCTGACATCTTGACAGATGTCGGACAGATTAGTGCTGACATGCTTGTTGAGTACGGAATAAAGTACTCCCGCGACCAGGGAGCATATTGTGTGGGGAGAGGATGCATTATCGGTTTTTTTAGGTTTAAGTTTCTAAGTTCAATATTAGTTTTAACTTTTTTGAAGTGCGGACACCCTCGGTAATTGTTCGTGTGGGCTCCCTTGCAGTTGGGACATGAAGGATAGTCTGACGCACATGCCTTGGTGAGGTGATTGCCCCCACATTTCATGCAGGTCAAACGTTCCCTGCATCTGTTAACGACATGCCCAAATTTTTGGCATTTGTGGCATTGGACGGGTGGAGGGGTAGACCTGTACTCCCCCGCTACATGTCTCCTGCCGTTGATGGTGACCCCATTAGTAATTATCCTTTATTTAGTTTCATGATTCGGGCAGATTACTTTTAGCTTCCACGTACATTTGGCCGTGGCTCTTGACGTAAATCTCTCCCATTCGCATTCTGGTACACCATTTGTGATGGCTTCCCTGGGGGTATCGACAATAGAGGGTTGTGCTCTTGACTTTGTGGAGAGGGGCCTGGTTACCCGCTTTTTTAAACTGTTTTTCATGGATACTCCGGCTGTCCTCTTGACCGCAGCAGAGAAATCCATACTCATGAGTGGAGTGGGTGTCAACCGGCTAGGCGGTCTAACCGTGACATTCTTGTCGGATGTATTGGTGGCACAAATTTCGTTGTCATTGTTTGCAATCGAATTATCGTTGAATTTGTTGATTACAGGCGGAATCGGACTGCAGGAGGCCGGATGAGGTTGGAGACTTTTATACTTTTTGGCCTGTCTTGAGGTCATAACAGAGAAGCCCCCCGCATTCCTGCTCTCCTGTAGCTCCGTATCCGAATCATCACTGTTTAGCTTTCTTTTTTGGGGTGTCTCCCCCCGTCAGGGGACTTGTTGTTCAAAGCCCTAACGGAGAGAGAACCCCCAACAGGCTGGCTGTTTTGGTTTGAGACATCCATTCTCTCCTACCTCTTCTTGTCGTTGATGGTTGTTGTTGTTGTAGGATTTCTGCTTATGTGAGACATGATTCTTGGATTAACGAAATTCTCGAAATATTTCTGTCAGATATAGCCAATTTAGTGTTTTAAGTTATAACTCTTTTATTTAATTTTCCAGATATGATGGTAATCACTTTCTGGAAAATGAAGTATGTAATTGACTGAACTTATCTAACAGAGAGGTGCTAATTGATGGACCAGACCAGGTGATGATGCATGAAATTGACTGAGATGAGATATGTCGATTTGGGCGCCTCAGGCGCCTGGGAAAAGGTTTGCGGCCACTAGGCTGCCTTTCAATCCCCCTTGGTTGTCTTATGAAACGTTTGATGGCTTGCAGTCACTCTTTCAGGTTTGGTATTACCCGTTGTCCACTTTTGTTCGTTGCTAGTCATTGGATATTTTTACCTGGAGACAGGGGTTTTCAAACAATCAACTGATTTCGGAGCCACCAACCCCAACGTCGCTTGTTGGGGATAGCCCTGCCATGAGAGTTAAATAAATAAAAATTGAGAGAAGATTCAGAGTTTGTTTTGGCAGGCCCAGCTCCTCCAATCCCGAGGAGATGGTGTAAAAAAAGATATATCCATAACGGTTAGCTCGAGATGTTAGATTCCGAGTTGAGAAATTTTGAAAAAAAACTACAGATGGAGAGGTGTGAAGGTGTCGTGTATGCGTGGTCGGTATGGGTGTCGAGTATGCGCGGTCTACTAGCACCAGTGAAACTGGTAACGGCTACCAGCGCGCCTAAAACCCTCCCGGTGTATGTTAGCGCCAGGGCCACACCCAATCTTCCCAGACCCAACCCTCCCCAGGTCTGATAGCACCAGTGATACTGGTAACGGCAACCAGCTCGTCTGAAACCCTCCCATTGTATTGTTAGTGACAGGGCCATCCCCAATCTCCCCAGACCCAACCTTCCCCAGATCTGCTAGCACCAACTGATTGAGAGTAATTACACGAGACCATAAATACTAAAAAAGGTGTGACAGAGAGTGTGCAAAGTAAACAAACAGTAATCATAAGGTGAGATAAAAATAAATGAGAAGGTAGAGATTAATATACAAATAGCAGCACCCCCCCCCCCCCCCCCTGGCAGTGTTAAATGGTGTCAAAGTCAAACACCCACAGTGTAGAAATAAAGGTGAAAAAGCAAACAGTAACACACGCAACAAGCAGAAGACGTAGCCAGTGGCTAACCCAGTCACTAATCGCTTGCTAAATTGTTTGCGTTGTTTGCGTGTTTGGGTGTGAAATCCGTCATTAACATTAAGACCTTTAGTCACCAGTGTTTCTAATTTCCAAATCGACTGCTTTTCTTTGTCGTCTAAAAGGGAATCTACAGTTAAAATTAGAAGTCCTGTCACGAACTGTGCGCTTATCTAGGCTTAATTGCGCGTAGGAATTGCGCGCAATTGCTATATTGAATGGCATCGAAAGCACGGCAGGTTCTCCTGGTTACTCATAGCAAACACAGGAAATGTTTCTGCCAATGGACCTCCGGGTTACCCGGAGGTCCATTGGCTAAAACATTGCTTGTGCACATGCCATATGTACAGAATTTGATAGCCTTACTATGGTCATAACGCGTAAATTTACGCGCAGATCAACGTGCTATTTGTGCGCATTTCATGACAGGACTTCTAGTTTTAACTGTAATTTATTACTAGAGTTAGTATAAACTGTCTCTAAGATTTGAAATTTGAAGGCCTCTTGTTAGTGGCACTTGAGATGTTCATAAGTGTGAGAACAGTAACTTTTATACCTAATATTCCCTAAACACTTTCTCAAGTCACTTTTATGTCCATTCATTCTTTTTCGTAAATTGCTAGTCTGCCCAAAGTACTGCAATTTGCAAGATGGGCAGAAAATGGCACATATGAGCCATTTAGCAGTACATTCCGTATCCACATTCTTGCATTGGAAAGATCTTCCATTCGCAAAACTAACAATTTTATTGTCTGCTACAATCATACAACACAACTGACACCGGGTAGACTTGCATGGTTTACAAGGTACCTCCCCGTCAGTGGTAAATGCGCCCCGCACTTTAGCTCTGACCAGTATTTTCGCCAAATTAGGAAGCTGTCTAAAGCTAATGACAGGAGCACATGGAACCGCCTCCTTCATTTTTTTTAGACTGGTGAATGGGAAGATATTTACTTAAAATGCCCTTGATGTCAGGCAGTCCAGGGTGAAACTCCACAGTAAAGTAAACCCCGCGAGAAGCCTCAGAAATAGGCTTAGTCTGTGGATGTTGAAAAGTGGTGATGGCCCTTTCAACTTGAGCCTTAACTTTCCTCCTACTGTATCCCCTTCGGGCCAGGTAATTTGTGAGTTTGTTACAACGAATCTTTGCAGAAGATATCTTGCCTTGTTCATAACTAGCACTGCAGGTCCTTTCTCTGCCTCACGTATAACAACCCTGGAATCTGATTTCAATTCACGCATGGCTTTTCGTTCCGCTGCAGAAAGGTTACAGAAGAAACGTTGGTCTGGCGTGCTCATAATCTCGTGCTCCACAATTGAAAGAAACGATTCTAAATATTTATTCTTATTAATAGGCTGTGTCCAGTCTGGTCTTTTTCTGAACTTAAGCACTTCAGGATTTACTTCAGGATGTTCTCCGTGAAAATGGTCTGTAAGACGTATGGATCTATTAAATGTTTTTATGCTTTCCTTCAAAGCTAGGCGGTCAGCCCTTGCCGGGGTGGGTGTAAATTTCATCCCTTTGGACAGTTATCTGAGTTTAGTGTCTGGAAGTTGTATGCCGCTCAGATTAACGACAGGAAAAAACTGATTGTCTCGTAGTCTAACGAGTTCTTTCCATTCACTGATAAAACCAGGAAGTTGTCCAACTGTTGTTGACTGTGTAGCAGGCACCGGTAACGTAGCAATAGACACTTGCTGCTCTGGGCGAGCGCTTTGTTTCATGCAAAGATTAGGTGATGTGTCTAGCTGAATGAAAGGTTCCAAGAGTGCATTATAAGACTGGCTGGTGAAGTTAGGCAGTTCCACGGAATAAAGTTCGATATTACGTAGTTCCGGGAGCGCGGTGGCTCAGTAGGTAGAGGTGCAGGCTGCAAGCCGAGAGGTCCTCGGTTCGAATCCCACCTGCGGCAACCGCGTTGTGTCCTTGGGAAAGACACTTCATCTCCATTGCCCGCGTGGGGGCACGATGACGCCGTGTTCTAAGGCGTACTGCACGTCGATGGTACGCATGTCTTCAACCAATCTAACCCTGCCTGTGCTGCAGTGCGGAGTTACGATGTTGGGGAGCTGGCAGCTGCTCGTCGTTGCTCGGTGGTTCTCTCCGGGTACTCCGGCTTCCTCCACCCGTAAAACTGTCACGGTCATGGTTAGCCATTGTGCATAAATATGTGACCTTAAACATCAATAAATAAATAAATTACGTAGTTCCGAGAAACCACTACCCTGTAGAATCTCAGTACGACTCAAGTCAGAAACACTATCTATAACATCCAGCTTGCAAGTGTTATTCCACCAGTCACTATGTTACGATGTTTACTGTCCAGTGGTTTTATCCACGGTTTACTTTTAAATTTAAGAAGTTTAGAACGGTGTTATCTCTGTATTTTGTTTCGGAACTTATTCATCACTGAATGCACATTTCGCCTGAGAGTCGTAAACTGTGTTAAGTTTCCCGAGTCAATAATGTCGTTTGTGATGACTTCCAGGGCTCAAAATAAGCGGTTTCGCGTCGCTTTTTGCTATACAAAACTTGCAAAAAGCTACACAATGTTCAATTATGTATAGCATTTTGCGATGCAAGATTGTATCGCAAAATGTAAATGAAAATTTGCAAACAAATTTGAAAACTAGTTCACTGATGCTTTACTTCTGATTGTGGAACATTCCAGGCAAAACTCAGATTAACTCTCCATCAAGCATCATCAGCAACTTCAAATGTAAGATGAATTCTATCGGTTTAAATTCTTCCTGTTTTTGCAACATTTTGCATAAAATGTACATTAAACCCATCAAATTAAAAATCCCAACTTCCATTTTGAGAACTCTATTGAACAACCAAGACGCTATTTGAAAATATCCAAGTCCATGCAACCCTTAAAGGCAGTTCAGTTAAAAAAAAAACATAGTAAATGTTTCATGTGTTGCAGATTATTTGGAAATGCCCAGAAATGAATGGAAACTATTCTATCTACTTAGAAGAATTCAATACAAAACAGTATCTGGTATACAAAAATAGCTATGTAATTTTTACAAAATGCTATTCATTATTTTGAAATTTGTAGCATTTTGCTACGCAAAGAAAAAAAGTTATTTTGAGCACTGATGACTTCAATTTGCTCCAGACACTTTCTGTGTTGTAATGTTCCCTCAAAAATGGTCAGATTTAAAAGTTCAATGGAACTGCGACAGAGCGTGCTGTCCCACGATTCACGAAATTTCGAAGGAATATTGCTGAGTGCAGAACGGAGAGAAATCTGGAAGCGATAAGGTATAATGTTATCTCTCTGGCACTTGGGCAAGAATTCAAAATGGCACTGAATTCTGGCACACCTCTTTTTCGCGTTTAAAAGTCTTCTGAAATCACTCATGATCAACATCTGCCGATGCACTTACACTTTATATATTTAAACCTAAGAGGCATCACACTTGTAACTATTAGGTTAAAACAAAAATCCGGTGATACGTGGATTCATTTAATTTTCGGGCGTCAAAGCATCCGTCAGAAACACATATAACTACATTGATTGAGAGTAATTACACGAGAACATAAATATATATATATAAGCGTTTCAATCACCAATAATACACATATACTAAGTAATATATACTCTTCTAAAAAAGAAAGAAACGAAAAAGGGGGTACAGTCACGATAACATGGCACATTTTGGAGAATATATTAATGACGTGTGGCTGTAGATATGGTTAATGACATATCGTTGTGGTCTAAACATTATGTAACATTTTGGACAATGGGGCATAATTTCGGCCACCGTGACCCCAAAAATATTGGAAATTAACAAAACAACGTTTCCACTGAGTGAATATCTGATCCATGGGAGCTGGGTATAAATGGACATTGAAATCGGTCGGAAATCGCACAGCGTTAAAAGGATCTTGCTCATGCAAAATGCCGCGTTTGATCGAAGCTCAGCGAAATAATGCCGTCAGCCGCTTAAAACGGTCGAATCAGCTTCGAATGTAGCGAGAGTGTTCAATGTCTCATCGAGCACCATCACACGCCTGTGGAACCGCTACCAACGCCAGGGAACAATGCAGGACCTTCCAAGATCCGGGAGACCCCAGGTGATCACCACAGCTCAGGATCAATACATCCGGTTACGTCATTTGCGAGAGAGAACAACCACAGCGACCTCTACAGCGTCAACGCAGGTGGGCGGTGGATTTCAAATCAGACCGTTCGCAACCGTCTACGCGAGGCCGGTCTACGTGCTATACGACCAGTTCGTGGCGTCATTTTGACGGCGCAGCATCGTCTACAGCGACTTCAATGGTGTCAGATACACAGGGCATGGCCTCATCAGAGATGGAGAACGGAATGGTTCAGTAACGAGTCACGTTTCCTTCTTCGCCGAGTTGATGGTCGATGCCGTGTGTACATACGTCGTGAAGAGATTTTTGCGCGTAGCTGCGTTCGGGAGGTGGATAGATTTGGTGGTGGCAGCGTTTTGATGTTGGCAGCCATCTCACACACTGGTAGAGCGGACCTCGTCCATGTTGAGGGTAACTTGACGGAGCAGAGGTACGGAGATGAAATTTTGCATCCACACGTGCTCTCCATTATGCAGAATGCCAACGCCATTTTCCAGCATGACAACGCTCGACCGCACACAGCAAGGCTCACGACAGCTTATCTACAGGATAGCAACATCGAAGTCCTGTCTTGGCCCTCCACATAGCCAGATTTGAACATCTATGGGATCCACGTGAGCGACAACGTAAACCACAGCGTCAGAAGTGACCGCAGTTGACGTAAGCGTTGCAGGAAGTGTGGGCCACCATACCCCAAGCTTCCATCCGGCATTTGATTGTTTCAATGGAAAAAAGGTGCCAAGAAGTTTTGGACTCAGATGGCCGTCACACTAGATATTGAAGTTGGATGGCGTCGACTTGGGGGATGGGGGGGAGGGGGGGGGGGGGTAACATATCTTTTAAAAGCCATTTTGTTTTGTCTTATTAGGCGCTTACGAAGTGTGGTTCTCTTTTTCTAGGAGTCCGTTAAATTCATTCTTGGATTATATCGTCATGAAAATTGACTTTCGATAAAATTATCTCCCTTGAAATTATGAAACATGCGAAGAAGGTCCCATTAAGAAGCAAATAACTGTTGAAAAACACCTGTGACATCAGCAGAAAATAAGCCAAGTTTCATTATGTTATTATTAATAAACAAAAACAGCAGCCAGCTCTCGGGGCTGTCTGTTGTTTTCGTTTATTAAAAGTAATAAAAGGAAGCTTGGCTTCTGATGGCAAGCGAATTAAAAACAACTAGTTCGCAGATAATTCACCATTAAGAATTGTCTATCAGTACCGCACCTACCAACACGAAATGTGTCCACTTTAGATCTTTGTTTAGCGAATGTGCTTTTACAGTAATTTGCGGGTTTTTATTTTTCACAGGAAAAAAATAGCAAATTTTACCTCCTAGATTTTTGTCAGAGCAAAGCCAGCCTAAATATAGGGGCAAGGGCCTCATATATAAATATATTGTAAGTTCAAAAGATATTCCGCATCAAGGCGAAAAACCTACGTGAATTTCACTTCTCTGTGAAGCTGGGCATGGAAAAAAACACACGTGGTGTATATCCAGCTTCAGGGCAGGGACCCAGGGGAGAAACGGTATATTAGATAAGGTCTAATCTCATTTAAGTTATACAATAGTCGCGAGTCTTACGGGACGTAATCGGTTGGTGGCAGGATATCGTCACGGCCAAATGAGAAACGAGATTCTAAAAGATAGAAATGTCTGTCGTGTCGTCACCTGATCATTAGTATAGCAATGAGTGGCAGGAACGAATCGGTTCTCTCGACAAGTTAAATCACCGTTAAGTCACGCGCGAGATGACTTGTATTGATTCTGCCTCGATATACGTCATCTCCCACCATTTTGGCAGATGGACAGATGAGCGTCTGTCCACCTGACAGTTTAGGGTAAAAAATTATATATACCTTGAAGAGCAGAGCATTAGACACACACTTGGGGTCACACACACGTTGGTGAAGTCCAGGGCAGGCGGACTCTGTTTCCTGGCATAGGGGTACCTTCGATCACAGGACCCTGAAACGGCTGGAATCGCCAGACAGGGCATTCCACGATTGATTTAGCTTAAGGTTGATAGGCGGCTACAGTGCCAAATTCGTTGCGAAGGAAAACGCAAGGTGAAACGTTAAAGTTTAGATTGTCGAGTAGCAGGTATCAGCCTGCAATAGTCAGAAGTGTGGGTTAATTGTATTGTGCGAATTAACCCTTTGAAGCGTCAGACTGATTGCGTTGGGAATAGTTTGTTTTGCTGCCGAAGCATCGTAATACCGACTGGAGATCGGTGTGAGTGACAATTTCGCCCTAGCACAAAAAAGGGGCATTTGTGAATCGTGAATTCAACCAGGAACAGTGAACATTTCAATAGGGCTTTCACGGAGGACTTTCAAAAGGCACATAAGGTATGAGTAGACAATATCTGACCCAAATCAGAAGTACGATGGCTTTATAGATGACAAACATTGCTGGTCGGAACCCTCCAACAACCAGAGGTACAGTTACGCGCAGACGTTGGCATTTGAGCCTAAGCGGGTGAAGCTCTTATGGCGAGCTCACGGTAATAACATTTCAGATTTGTGAAGCTCTTATGGCGAGCTCTCCGTAATATAATTTCAGATTTGTGAAGCTCTTATGGCGAGCTCACGGTAGTAACATTTCCAGTGTGTAGACTATAGTGCCAGTACAGAGCTATAGAATAACTATATAATTGTTGAGAATTATTTAACCCTAGCAACCCATTTTCTGTGAAAAGAATCGAATTGTTGATTGTTGAAATATTGAAACGGCTTTATTTTTATGTGTAAATAAAAGAATCGTTGTTACTTTAAATCACTCTTTCCGTTACACAGCCTGAAGTGATTAGGAATCACACCTAACGGAAATCGAACCTATCTTAGGCCAATATGGCAGAGGAGAAACGAAATCACAGCGCCGGTCGAACTCAGCTCCCAGCGCCGAGTTCGCGGCACTAGGATTCCGACTCTCCACGTCGGTGTAATTTTCCCGCAATTTCATCAGCGTGACTAAATAACCCCACGTCAGCCCAGGCCTTACGGGGCCTCAGGTGTCCTGACAATTTTTATGTTAAAGAAAAGGACAGTGTCTATATTATATGTCATGATGCTCGCACGATTAATTTTATGAACTAGAAAAAATGTCATAGAACAGTAAAAGATGTCGAAATCGCCAATTCCATATTTTAAATGGCTACCACTGAGAGTACTTGCCGACGTTCAAACTGACCGGGAAAAAATTGTAAAAAGCCAGCTTCTGTATTTTTATACAGCCATACAGGAAAAATGCCTGAAGCTTTAAAATGATGCGCACATCGATGATACAATTTCGCAAACATTTCGAAATTTCAGTTTTTATATGAATTCCCATATCCTCAGTGTTAAAATTACTGACTGCATTGGGAAATTAAGGGGAGGTAACTTTCCCATAAATCTCTTCGAATAACTAACATTGCCAACCATGAGGATTCGTCCTCCCAGATCTCCCGATTTATAACTTGAAGGCCGCAGTTGCTATTCTCATTACTATTATATACTGTCCAAAAAAGTTAAGCCCCCCCCCCCCCCCCCCCCCCATAATACCAATAGGTATGCAATGAGTGGGTAAATTCTCGTGAGAGAAAACCTGCTATTTGTTATAATAATAACACTTTGGCCGGCCGCTGATTTGTCGCGGTTCTCGTATGAGAAGGCCTTGGTTATCCTTGTACTCCCAACTGCCTCCCTCTTCCCACGCTTCTTCTCTCCTCCCAACACTCGGAGACGAATTGCTTGATGACATCTCTTGCCCCATTCTTCCCAATCTCTCCGAATAGCATATTAACCCTCTTCTTTCAGTCGCCCATTAACCACGTGTCCTTCATTCTCCCATCCCACTTCCCCATTATACTCCAGTGAATATTATTCCTTTAGACTGGTATTTTGGGCATTCTAAAAGAAAGTGTTCCAGGGTCTCCACCACGCCCAAATTACACATCTGGCACTCCTTTTCACTGTTTTTCCCAATTTTTCCCATCAGCTCCAGGGACCGCGACCTCAGCTTGACCAACAGTGACCCTCAAAGGTGCCATCAAGGTACTCTTCAAAACCAGGCTTCTCCTTATCACGCATTCCACCCAAAGACCTCTTTGATTTGACCCCCTCTCACCAATTACGGTTAAAATCCTCCATGACCCTTTCTCTGATGATTGTTTTACCCTGGTTTGCCCCAACGTCTAGGTCCGAGATCTCCAATGAGTAGTTCTCTACTAGCTCCCTCACTTGGACCATCCACCCCGTCTTGATATTTGAGTTGAAAGTTCTCAGGACCATTACTTTACACCATCGGCTGTCGGGGAGATCTACCAAATAAATAAGTTTACCGAGTTTCAATAGGTCTATCCTGTCCTTGATCCTCATCCACCTAAGCTCACCATAAAGGGAAATATGGTTTCTAGAACATTTTTTCTGGATGAACATTAGTCACCGCAATGTCATCACAACGCCAAGAAACATCATGTTGTTCAGTATCTGGAGAGAATGCCTCGAGCATCTCTAACACATCTTAGTCGGCGTGGCATGCTATCGATGACCTCACGAATTTCTCTCAATGCGATGTTGCCCCAGTCCTCTATAAGCGCACGACGCAGACTGTCGATGTCATGAGGCGGCGGATTTCTATTAACCACTCTCCTGCAGAGCATGTTCCACACATATTCTATTGGGTTGCAGTTCGGGCTTTCTGCAAAAAAAATCCATCCAGGTCACGTCCTGTCGCATAGGCCCTATCTTTGAATTCTCGCACTATTCTTGCTCGGTGGCGCTACGTATTAAGGCGTACTGCATGTCTACGGTGAACTTGTTGTTTTCAACGAATGCTAACCCTGCTTGTGCGGAGTTAGTACGTTCAGGAGTCTGACAGTGGCTCGCCGTTGCTCGATGGACTCTCCGGGTACATCCACCCGTAAACTTGTCAGACAGGAGGTGACCCTGGATGTCGAAAGTGTCGGTAAACCCCAACAAATAATAAATATCAGTGGTGGGCGATAATGCATTTGTGGTAGAGCTGAAACGGTTAAAGGGTTTTCTTGATCGATTAATCACATGGATTAACCTTGGTTAACCGATAAACACTTGCCCTAATAGGTAGCTGAATAACTGCCGTACCGTTGCTGATTTATATCATTTAACCTTTACCCAACGTAATAGACAAAACCGACCAGCGCCAAAAACAAAAATCTCCATTTAACTTTTATTATGTTTTCAATTTTTGTCTCAAAAACATAGTTTATGACCCCTCATTGGAACGAGCTCGTTGAGCTCGTTCCAATGAAGGGGCATAAGCTATGTTTTTAAGACAAACATTGAAAATTTTAGTAATTCAAGAATTTCTTATGCAAGTATCGTCTGCTACCCGCATTTGGTGAAGGGTTGAGAATGACCATTTCCAGCTTCTGATACAGTATAATGATCATGCAAGTGAACAAGTATGTCATCATTTAAGTAGCATGTTTTACTCTGTCTTATATGATTGATGTGAGCCAGTGTGACAAAGTTTGCCTGTTTTGGAACAGGTTTGATCCTTTGTTAACCGATATAATATCGTGGTTCAAAAGTTACGGTTAACCGATCAATTACCTTTTTGATCGATCAAGACGTTGATCATTGGTTAATCGATTAATCGGTCAATCGTTTCAGCTCTACTTTGTGGCATGGTAGAAAAAACACGACAAAGCAATGTTTAGGACTTTCTTTCGACCCGATGTTGAAATTTATTAAATGTTGAGTAACAAATATTTGTATTTCTGTCGCCTATAAAGGCACCAGTTGGGACGAATCAAACGAAGGGATCCTCGGCTGCATCCAAAGAGTAAAACGTGTGCGCATTCCCTTCATGCCAATTAAAATTCAATGACGGATTGGTAAAGAAAACGTTCATTTGTACTACCCCTCTGCCTGCCTGCCTGCCTGCCCGCCCACCCGAGACCAGCCCACCCGCCCGCCAGCCCACCCGCCAGCCCGCCCGCCCGAAGCCCGTCAGTCTGTCTGTAAAAAAACGTTGGTGGGAATACGTACCCTCTGTGATCCCCCACCGGGCTGCTGCGTCCCTGGGGACTCCACTAACCCATCGTTTACCAGTGTTTTATTTTGGGGGTAAATATAAACACAAGGGGAGAAGAATCTACCGAAACAACACGAATAAACTAACAGTGATGGGAAAGCGAATTCTTAGTCAAATGGAACTTTTAGGGAGTAAACGCTTCAATAAGGTTTTCCTGAGGAAAACCATTTGGGGAATGGTAGATGTCACAAGCATAACGTATGGATCTAAACCAAACGTGTCTGAAGAGATTGGGAACTCTGTGTAGAATGATGCATGTCGATGGGTAACAGGATCGAGTAATGCCGGAGCCCTAGATGCAATCCCGGTTGAGCTTGGGTGGATAGGGATCAGGGACAATTAAGATACACTTAATAAAACTATGTCATCTGAACTATTTGGTAAATCTCCCCGGCAGTTGGTGGTGCAAACTAATGTTTTCGAATATTTGGAATTCAACTACAATGGCAGGGTGGACTGAGCAAACGAGGGAGTTGACAGAGAACTATTCAATGGATATATCTGACGTAGAAGTGGTTATACCCCAATTTAAAAAGACTTTCAGAGAAAGAGTTATGGAGGATTGCGACCGAAATTGGCAAGGTGGATCAAAGCAAAGGGGCTTTTGGGTGCGCCCCTCCCTCCCCCCAATAAAGAGACGCCAAGTGTTGAAGCGTAACTTGATAGCACCTTTGAAGGGGACACTGCTGTTTAAGCTGAGGTCGCGATCGCTGGAGATTAGGGGAACAACTGGGAAAGACAATGAAAAGGAATGCCAAATGTAATTTGGGAGTAGTGCAAACCCTAGAACACTTTGTATTAGAATGTCCAAAATATCAGTCTAACTGGGTCATTGGGAGTATAAGAGGGAAGTGACATGGGAGAATAGTTTGCTTAATGCAGAGATTGGGTAGAAGGACCGAAAGTGACCTAATTACAGACAATACTGGTGTTGTGTATTAAATAATTGCCTTCCTGGGCTCATACGTTAGGATATGTCCAGATGCATCCGTAATACCTTGCAGTGATTGGTCAGTGCCTCGTTGATTTTATTTTATGTCGCCGGGCACGCGCATATGTCTACTGTCAGCGATTTTTATGTCCACTGTCAAGGAGAGCGTCTCGTTGCCATGAGCAACGGTTCATCGTAATGTTTTTCTCACTTGAAACCAACTGAGAAAATGCATTTAACTGAAGTAAAATACACATAAAAGTACCGTTATTGCGCACAAAAAGATTAGTTATGTACACATGGGTAATTATTTATGAAACCGATTGGATTATAAGGTCTATTTTCATTAATTTACTGCAACGTAAACTGAACGTGTTTTTTTGTTATTTAAGATTACAATAAAATTCAATTTTACTTGTGTAAGAACGGAACATATACGCTATTCTGTTTGTTGACAGGGGACATGGTCTCACGTTCCCTGAACGAAACATATATTCAACCTCGGCTAACTCCTCGTTTGAATATAAATTGCGTGCAGGGAACGTGAGACCATGCCCCCTGTCAACAAACAGAATAACGTATAATATTACTGACATGCGAATGGTTTTCAAAAAAGCACATAATCATATTCCAGGTGAAAAATCCACAGCCCGTAGACTCAACCGAAGATACATTTTGTGATCTTGCGAGGGAGGGCTACATAACACGACTATCAAAATTATATTAGTTCAAACAATATTTATTTGAATCATTATGTTATACGTATACACTAGATAAAATATAACAAAGAAAAATCGAAATTAATAAATTAAAATACAGCTGAAAACAATATAAATATAACAAATAAACTGATTCAAGGATTGCCGAGCGTCTGTATCATTTACGTCATCTTGGTAGTATAGATGGAATATAAACTCATATATTGATGTCTGGTAGCCGAGACCCATTCTACTTATGCTGATTTAGTCAGGGCTCAAAATACCCTTTTTCTATGCGTAGAAAAATGCTACACATTTCCCAAAAATGAATAGCATTTTATTTAAATTTCATAACAGTTCTTGTTTTCCGGAGTTATGCCATACTGTTTTGTTTTGAACTCTTCTGAGCAGATAGAATAATGTCCATCCATTTCTGTGCTTTTTTCAAATAAGCTGCAACACACGAAGCACTAGCTATGTTTTTCAACTGAACTGCCTTTAATGGACTGCATGGACTTAGATATTTCCAAATGCGTAACATTTCTTAATTTGATGGGCTTAAAGTTACTTTGACTGGGTATTTTATGCAAAATGCAGAAACAACGTAGGATGAAATTTAACCAATAAAATTCACGTTACATTTGAAGTTGCTAATGCGAGACAGAGAGTTAATCTTATATCAGGAGTAAAGCATCAGTGAACTAGCTTGAAAAGTTTGTTGCAAATTTTCATTTTTACATTTTGCAATACAAGATATTTAACTGCAGCCTATTAGGCTGCAGTTGAATATATTGTATCGCAAAATGCTATAAATAATTGAAAATTGTGTAACTTTAAGCATGTTTTGCATAGCAAATAGCGATGCGAAACCACTTATTTTGAGCCCTGGATTTCGTTGATTGTGAAACTAGCCGTTCACTGCAAAAATATACCGAAATTCTACGGTTAACTACTGTCAGATGACTGTCAAATACAACGGTCTCGGGGCCATAAATTAAGTTTAACGGTGTTGCCGTAGACAAACCAGCGAATGCGATCCAATGAACGTATTTCTCCCGTCACGCTGTCCAATTTCGTCTCACGGCGGTAAAATGGTGAATTATGAGATGGCCTTGTGAAATGCCACTCTAGAAGTCGCCATTTCCAAGAATGACGCCCGATGCTTTTTAAGAACGAACAACAACCTATTACTATCAATTTGTAAGTTTATGGCCAAGTGAATCATGTTCATTGCAGTCTTGGACATGGAAATGAAATAACATCAATTCTTTATGCGTATAATTGTTTCGGTAATCATGCAGAATAGCTGACTGTTCATACAGCGTCACCTATATTCGATGGATGTTATGGATTGTGGCCACGGATCTCCGCTAAAGCCGGCATACCCGGGGATTTGTTTACCCTTTCTGGTAAAATGTGGTTAATGATGACTGGAATTAAATTATGGTTTTCAGTTGATTAAGAGCCATTTAGCTGGAACTCTGCCTCCGGTCATGGGTAATATTTTGATGGTAAATTTTTACGGGAAATAAGGCAAATGACGGTTGACATTTTTTACGGTCATATGACCGGCAGCTTGTATCCAGGCATATGACCGTACAAATAACGACAAACCGTGAAAAAAAATACGGCAAACGACAGTTAAACATTTTTTAGGTCTGTCGTAATGCTTACGGTCATATGCCTGGAAACTAGCTCCCGGTCATATGACTGTAAAAAATACGGTAATTTTTTACAGTGTACATCCAGAGACACAGGGCGGGACGCCGCACCCCCACGCTTGCAACCAATTCCGTCTACATTCACAAAGAATGTACAAAGAACCAATCGCAGGCGGAGAGGCCCGACTCCCACGCCCAGGGCAGCGGAATTGTGGCAGTATAAACTAACTCTATTCGACAACAAAATAGCGGATGGGACCCAGACCGCCAGACAACGACATATGAGATTGTACCGAACGTAACGGCGAAGACCGGCCAGCGCTATTCTCAAAAATCGCCAATTAATTTTCAAAATATTTTCATTTTTTGTCTCAAAAACATAGGTTATGACCTCTCGTTGGAACGAGCTCGTCGAGCTCGTTCCAACGAGGGGTCATAACCTATGTTTTTGAGACAAAAAATGAAAACAATTAGTTATTCAAGAATGATTTTTGCAAGTGTCGTCTGCTTTTCATGTTAGGTAAAGGGATAAACTTGACATGTGGAGAAAAACTGTATAAATACAGAAAGAGAGAAGAAAGAGAAGGAGGAGCAGGAGAAGGCCACCTTGAATACACCAAACACAATATTCCATTCATGAAATCAATAAGAGATTAACCGATGTGCTTTCGGTGTAGTGTTCGGCATATACAGCATCACTGGAGCTGAGCCCAAGAAGAAAAAGAAGAATTTAAATTGGAAGCAGGAATAAATACGACCAATTAAACAGAGTTGGTAATGTTCCCCGTGTTGGATTCAGTTGCGTTGGAGTTCACCGGAAGCGTCTACTTGATAGAATGAACTTGTGTACCACTTCAAAAATATGACGCTTCTCCTCAGTAGTCAAGAATTCTGAGCCATAAAGTAATGTGGATATATCCCCTGCAGATGGGAGTGGATCGAGTGATTACTGCGTGCATCTGAGAACAGTGGACAGTATAAGAGATAGTGTTCTGGTGTCTCGCAATCACCACATTGACAGTAAGGTGTAGGTGATATACAGATTATCATGATAATGCGCATGTCCTTTGATTTGTATCAGATTCGAGGTGGTGTCCAGAATGAGATCTCGACGAGCCGGCCGTGCCACCGAGAATCTGATGAAAATCACAGGACATGCACATTATCGTGATAATTCATTTATCTAACAATTCTGTCACATAAACAGTTTAAATCTTAACCCTTTACCCAACGTAACGACCAAAACCGACCAACACTATTCTCAAAAATCGCCAGTTAATTTTCATTATTTTTTCATTTTTTGTCTCAAAAACATAGGTTATGACCCCTCGTTGGAACGAGCTCGTCGAGCTCGTTCCAACGAGTGGTCATAACCTATGTTTTTGAGACAAAAAATGAAAACAATTAGTTATTCAAGAATATTTTTTTGCAACTGTCGTCTGCTTTTCATGTTAGGTAAAGGGTTAAATTATTTTTAAACATTTTGGGGGCATAATGTTCGGTCGACCACTGAAACGCACATAGAATGTATCTATGTGCCTGTTATGATAGCCCGTAGCGCTACCGGAAACGAGTCGTCTATATGATACGGAATCAGAATGAGTCATCTATATGATACGGAATCGGAACAAATTATGTGATACGTACCGTTTCTCGTGGTTCTCAGGCCAAAATCTATATGATTGTTAGATAAAAATGATTATCGCGCAAGTGAGAATTTAAACTACTACAGCGCAGTCTGTGCCTACAGTGGTATAGTTGTGCTGTGCGCGATTTCGAACTACTGAAATACAAGGATGATCGGAGGTTGCCATTATTCAAAAAGGTCTGGGAGCTGATAAAAGAAGAGTTTTCGCAGATAGATAAGGGCAATTTGTTCCATTGTTCGGTAATGCTGGGAATAAAAGAAGACTGGTACAAATGTGTACAAGAAAACGGAACTCTGTGGTTGTGAGATGGCCGGAGGCTGAGGGATGGGATTGACGATGAGATGGGCGAGGAACCCTATTTGCAATATAGGTGGGGACATTTGATGATACATTTTGAAAAACTGCATTAGCTTATGTTTACGTCGCCTTTCTTGTAGATAATCCGAGTGCATCTTGGAATAAATCAGGACTTACTAGTATTAATGGTTGCCCCGGTTATGATCCTTGCTGCTGCGTCCGCACTTTTTCCAGATCGTTGGCTTTGGTTGCCGAACAATTGTCCGATACAACATCAGTGTATTCGAGAAGAAGCCTCGTGAAGGCAAAATATATTTTTTCTAACACACCTCGATCAAGGTTAAATTTGTGTTTCCTCAACAGGTCGATGCGAGACCAGGCTTTATAACAGATATGGCTCTCTGTGGTCGTTCCATGTACAGGTGTTATTTAAAATGACTCCTAAGTGTTTATGTTTGTCGACTTCGGTTATCCGCGTGTTACCTAAAAACTATATTATGATTTTGTTACCTCTCAAATACATCATTTTTGGCACATTTTATCAAATTTCATTTCAAAATACTTTTCTTGCTCGAAACCTCAAAATAAATGAGTTATATAGACATTTTAACCCTTTACCTAACATGAAAAGCAGACGACACTTGCAAAAATAATTCTTGAATAACTAATTTTTTTCATTTTTTGTCTCAAAAACATAGGTTATGACCCCTCGTTGAAACGAGCTCGTTCCAACGAGGGGTCATAACCTATGTTTTTGAGACAAAAAATGAAAAAATAATGAAAATTAATTGGCGATTTTTGAGAATAGCGCTGGCCGGTTTTGGCCGTTACGTTAGGTAAAGGATTAATAAAATTCGTCTTGTTGGGAATAAACCGTACTGGAGACCCGATGAAAGAAAGAGTTAAAAGAGATTCCGATTTCGAAAGTACTTTCATTCCGTTTTGGAATATTCCACATTTTTGGACTGATTTGCCCCAACAGACGACTTGCCATTGTATACAAAACTTGAGTAGAGACGGGCGATATTTACAGTTGTAAGTAGGTGGGCTAGCAACAACTTGAAGATCAGTGAAATTCGATTCAAACCCTCTGCCTGATTAGATATGTGATTCGATTCGAACCGAAAATTAGAGATTCTTAGGCAGTATTCAATCTGACGGGTGCCAATTTAACAAATTACACTAACATATTTTCATTGGATAAAATTTTGCAACCAAAAACGTTTCTTTCACTTGTGAAGAAAAGACACTGCGGCAGGGATGAGCACGATCGCGGGACAAAAAAATGTGTTATTACTTCTTTTGCCAATAAGGTGTTGGAAATTGTGTTTGGACAAACTTTCAATGTTAACTGTCAGCGAGTGCATAATAATAACACTTTGGCCGTCCGCAGATTTGTCGTAGTTCTCGGGTGAGATGGCCTTGGTTACCCATGTACTCCCAACTGCCTCCCTATTCCCACGCTTCTTCTCTCCTCCCAGCACCCGGAGGCGAACTGTTTGATGACATCCCTTGTCCCATTCGTTCCGATCTCTCCGATTATCATATTAACCCTCTCCCTTGAGTCTCTCACTAAGCACATGTCCCCCATTCTCCCTCCCCACTTCACCATTATATTCCCAGTGAATCCAATCCTTTTAGACTGGTATTTTGGGCATTGTAGAAGAAAGTGTTCCAGGGTCTCCACCACTCACAAATTACACATCTGGCACTCCTTTTCACTGTTTTTCCCAATTTTCCCCTCAGCTCCAGGGACCGCGACCTCAGCTTGAACAGCAGTGACCCCCAAAGGTTCCATCAAGATACTCTTCAAAACCAGGCTTCTCTTTATCACGCAGGCCACTCAAAGACCTGTTTGATTTGACCCCCTCTCGCCATTTGAGGTTACCATCCCCCATGACCCTTTCTATGAGGCACTTTTTCTTCAATAAAACATTGTTGGTTATCAACGTGACAAAGGGTTGCATGTGATTAGATAAATACTTCAAAAGGTCGCGAGTGACTCGCGACGGTATCAAGAATTTACCAAATTAAATACTACCGTTTGTAAAGACTTATGATCCCCTAAGACCAGTGGATTAACCCTATAACCAACGTAACGTCCAAAACCGGCCAGCGCTATTCTAAAACATCGCCAATTAATTTTCATTATTTTTTCATTTTGTTGTATCAGAAACATATGTTATGACACCTCGTTGGAACGAACTCGTCGAGCTCGTTCCAACGTGGGGCCATAACCTATGTTTTTGAGACAAAAAATGAAAAAAAATTAGTTATTCAAGAATTTGTTTTGCAAGTGTCGTCTGCTTTTCATGTTAGGTAAAGCGTTAACAGTAATTAGTCGACTAATATGTTTTTACCTAAGTGTAATGTAGCGACATCATTCAGACCATTAATTGAAACAGTGACACAGATTCTACGTAGGTGGCACACCTGCTCGCCTACCGAGGATTTCGTCAGAATTTTCGAGTTCTGTTGCATTTTTTTTCCGCTCCCAACTGTGCGTTTACTCTTGAAATAATTGCCGGTTCATTTTTCAAAACTTGATCAATTTTATGGAAAAGACAGCAAAGTACATCCCTTTCCTCCCATTAATGTTTTTCTTCCAACCATTTTGTTTGGCACTAAAATTAGCACCAGACAGTTTCCGTCCAGCCCGAACACTGTTGCTGTTTTACCGATGGGGTATTTTAAAATAAGACACATAATAATAAAAATGTTGTGGTCATTTTCGTTGTATTCCATATTTCTCCCCCACTGCATGTGTAACATACGTGTGTCCCGGGTGAGATAGTAGGGATAGACAGATGTATCCCATCCCCACCCACGTGACGTTATACATTTATAACATTATTATGACGTTATGCATATCGTATCAGTTTCTTGCTACCAACTAATTCATATTGACGTCATCGGAATGCAGTGTGATCAAAGTTCGATGCTCTAAATCTCTTCAACCCTCACGCTGACACCGTTCCTGATCGATTTTGTGGTATATACATAACTTGTGCATGCTCTTTCCGATGGTGTCATCAGTTTCTCAAAACAACGAATACAAAATGAGTTGATTGAATCAGCACGTGACTCCCGATTACCTCTAGCTAACGTAATCGCTGCATGGTGGGAGGAGTAAAATCATCCTCGATGAGTCTGAAGGTGGGAATGGGGAAATCTAATCCTCGGGGCAAGATATTTGAACCAGACCCTCGGAAAGCCTCGGGTCTGGTTCAAGTATCTTGCCCCTCGGGTGAGATTTCCCTATCCCACCCCCAGACTCATCAGAGATCATAATAATCTTACACATCGAAACCAACGGGTATGTAAAGTCAATGGTTAATTTGATGAATATTCGTAAATTTATCAAAAGTGCAAGTGACTGTCCAAATTCCAATATTGCACGAAACTCTCGGAAACATAATTTTTTTTGGAAGTGACAGAATCCCTAACAAGTAGACATATTAACAAATGACTTGCGTGGTCTTAATTATAATTTTTTTTTTTGGGGGGGGGGGCGCTGTTGGGGGTGGCGGGGATGCAGCCATATCGTCTATCTATTTGGAACCTACCTAATTGCTTTTATCAAAGACTTACTCGCTACAAATATTACTTTCCTCCGATAAAATACTTACATGGCAGAGAATTTAATGTTTTGAGAGAGTGCTGTCAATTACACATCAGCTTGGTAGCGGTGTGCGACCATCTGCGTGCTTTCTACAAGTCATGGTCATAAAAATCATTTGTTATTTGTTACGCTCCCCCTGGGTATGGAATTCTACCGATATACTGAATCGGGCATTTTATTACACTTTCTAATCTGTGTAAATTTTTGTCGGGCTGGAAAAAGATTTTGACCAACTGAGTATTCCAAAGCGTTAGTATATTTTCGTCGTGCAAGCAAGGACGTCTGTCCAAATTGGTATTTCAGAATTCCTTGCCCAACCTCTGCCCGACGAAACGCATGATCGGGAGATTTTTTTTTTTTTTTGGAGGGGGGGGGGGGGGGGGGGGGTTGTCACCGACCTCCAAGAATTCACGCCCCTAGTGACTTGACTACAACGGTAAACACCTTGCATCAGAATTTAATAAAACAAATTCAGCGTCGTGTGTAAAATCTTCCCCGCAGATGTTGTATGATAGTGGGAATGTCAGACAGGATCAAAAACTCCAAATATCACACTCAGAATGAAAATAAAGAATCCACTTATTGTCTTAGATGACGTTCTATTATCCGTTGTTGACTGATATTTATTTCTGTGTCTAGTAGTATTTGCCCTGTTAATTCGCATTTCTTTTTCTCTCTCCATTATGTTTGTGGTAGAATTTTTTATTCTGTTCATGTCTCTGAATTTTCGACACAGTGGTTTCAGATTATTAACTGGCATTGGTCGTTTGTATTCTATAATAATAAATAAAGATAAAAATAAATAAATAAATAATAAAATAATAATAATTAAATAATAATAATAATAATAATAAAAACTGTGAAAATGTAATTTGTGCTTTTTACTTTTCAGAATACAATGTAAACATTTGAGGACGAACATGATCAGTTTAAGAATTTGTTTTTAATTAAGAAACTGAATTAGATTTTCAAAGAACATCCAATGATCTCAGTTGGCTTTCAAAGCTATGTTAACATGACTTCCAGTATTTTTAGAACTGCAACAACTGTATCAGCAATCGGTCCTAGTTTTACCATTTCAAAACCGGGCTTCTGATTGATGCTGTACTAAAATGAGTATGTACAGGAAAGGGAACGAATCTATTTGTATTCGCAGAGAGGTTGAGTAATAATCGAGCCTTTTCGTTGAACAAAGGGCACCAAGAGTAACTCCTTACATGCTGTTGGAAGATATTCATGCCAGGGTGGAATTCCTTTTGCCATTGAAATAAAAATACATTGGGCACATATAATCACTTTTCTACACTGTAAACTGGATGGATTTTTCACCAATTATTTCTTGAATTAAATTTAGAGGAATGTTTCATTAAATCTAATCATGACTGCTTCAAAAAGACTGTGACTAAATTTAATGAAACATATCTTGAAAATACTCAGCGGATAAGAGTTAAACACGGTCAATGTCCAAAGAAAAACATAGAATCACCTCGTACAGGTTCAACACAACGATTTGAAGAGTCAAAATTATATATAGAATATGCCGATAGTAGCTTGGTGTACCAAATGTTCACCACGAGTGGTGAACATTTGGTACACCAAGCTACTTTGGGTATATTTTATTTATACCATGATCGTCAGATTAATCAGAGTTTACATGTTAAATAAATCAATATTCGCACTTGCGAATCTGTTTTTGTTTACATTTGCACCGGTGGGCGGTACTTCCGCTGGTAAATTTATCGCCGAAGCGAAATAGAAAGCGATACCGCAAATTACGGGGCTTTTTTCATTTTTAATAACTTAATAACATATTATTTCGAGTTACATATCTCACAAACGCAATAAAAGCAGAATATCACAATTTCTTAAATTAGTGTTTGAAGTCGTTGTCTACAGTAATGTTGTAATAGCAACGCAATCTACGACATGTATGTTATTGTATGAAAATGGTGAAAAGTTTGAATGACATTACGCGTGAATGGCGATTGAAATATCACATATAAAGGCATCTGTGGCATATCTTTGAGAAAAGACAGATGAATACACGTCTGTTTTGTTGCAATATTGTGGTTACCCCTTTTTATTATTGCACATTAATCTTGTCCCACCGCGAAATGATGGCGTGAAGTTAATAAACTTTGTAAAGGTGTATATCGTTCAGATGAAGAATTTCATCTCAGTAGGTAACGTGCTATTTCTATCATACTGCAAAAGAAAATTATCATATTGTGATTGGTCACTTTTCCGGGCAACCTTCAGTTATGTTCGGGGTTTGTCAGAGTATACAAAATCACGCGGCGTTCTACGTAGTAAAGGGAGATAAATCCCGATTGAAAATTAAACCGAGAAGATGATTTCTTTCAATAAAAAAGTTATGTGTGGTTTGAAATGTACAGAAGCAAGTAAACATGAACATTTGTGAAAAATGAGTGTTATCTGTCACAAAAAATAATTATAATTCGAAACTTGAAATGTTTTGTGAATATCTGAGTGACAAAAAAGCGGACACCATCTTTGGAGGCTATTCAAAAGAGCAACGTGACAAAGTACTTGATTATGTTTACTTGGATGCCAGGAAGGAAGATATGTCAGATGAGAAAATCACTGCTCTTGCAGTGTTACTACCCCTGTCGTAATAAAGTTACTTATTGTAATAGGCTTTACATTAAGGCGCAAAATTGCGTAACTTAGTTTAATAAACTCAACTTTATTACAATAAGACGATCCACTCAAATGTTTACAGTTCGTTCCCTGAGTTCCAATGTGTTCTATGTGCCAGTAGGCTGCCAGTAGGCACATAGAACACATCAGAAATCTGGGGACGATATGCCTTTCTCTTCTTTTTCAGTTTGGTAATAGTTTGGTGTGTATTTCTTCCATTTCAATTCAACCATTTTTCAATCCAACGGCTAGCCTTTAGGTTGGAAGATTTCTTTTGTATTGGAGCTTAACGCCACATCAGCAGCTAAGGCTATATCCTGGCGATAAAACGGTGGAAAGTAAACATGTCAATGACAAGTATGACGTAAAACGATTCAATCAAAATAGAAAAGAACTACAATAGATATGTCAAAGACAGGAGTGATTTGAACAACAATGAGAAATGAGATAAGAGAAGTGAATAACTTAGGAATCAACCTGATGAATCGAGACTTATAAAGTCTAAATTAAAAGTATAAAAACACTTTTAAAATTAAAAAAAAAAGTTTATTACTTTCGGAAATGATGCAATTTTGTGCGGACTCGTATGATAAAACAGATCTCTTAGAGATCCTTCAGTGAAATACCGTCCTCTGACATGATCAAAATCAGTGCAATGTAAAAGAATGTGCTCCCTGACAGCACTTGCTGACAAGGAACACACACTCTGGTCACATAATATCCTCTAACAAAAAGGAATGTGTTAGTCTTGTATGGCCAATATGACAACGTGTCAAATTTATTGAATTATTGGTGCTAAACGCCACATCAGCAGCAAAGGCTATATCGCGGCGAGGAAACTTTAAAAAGAAAACATGTCAATAACGAAATAAAAAGATTGAATAAAAACATGAAATAATTATAATAATAATGACAAAGACAGCATGGTATGAATAATAGCAGTAATGAGTGATGAAACAAGAAAAATATGAATATCTGATAAATCAATCCGGCTAGTTTAAGTTTTGAAGATTCTAGTGTAAACGAATAAAAATAAAAACAATTTTTTAAATTAACTAAAAAGGTTGATTTCTTTCAGATATGAGAGAATCGTGTGCGGGCTCGTGTGAGTAAAGGGATCTCTTAGAGATCCCACAGTGAAATACTGCCCTCTGACATGATTAAAATCAGTACGGTGTAAAAGAATGTTCTCCACAGACCACAGCTACTGGCAGGGAACACACCCTGATCGCATATTACCCTCTAATTGTGTGACCAATATGGCATCCTGTCAAACTACGTGATCTTTTCTACAAAGGTTACTGAACGAGTAGTGAGTAAAAATATTTGGTCGTACTCGATGGAGCTTGTTATAGGTTGAAAGATGGCTGAAGTACTGGATCGAAACCGATCCACAGGATTGTTGTGAACAATGCCGATTGGGAGACGTAAACCTGTTTCGCCCCTGGTGGCTCAAGTCCCGACTGACTAGTACATTGTGTTCCAACTACATCTTCAAGGCACGCCATCGGCGATGACGTGCCTTGAAGATGTAGTGGAAATATTAGTCAGTGGCGATTATATTTAAAAAAAAAACTGAAGTCTTTTGGGAAAATTTATTAGCGAATAAAGAAAACATACATGTAGAATACTTATTTGATTAACGCGCACCGTACTGGTACACCATATTGGTCATACTGAGCCCCCCAACAACTCAAATCGGTTAGTACAGACCACTATCTGTATGAGTGGCTGTGTGTGTGAGACACAAGCCGAAGTATCAATAACCTAATTTTTTGAGGCAAAAATGAAAATATAATGAAAATTAATTGGGGATTTTTGAGAATAGCGCTGGCCGGTTTTGGCCGTTACGTTGAGTAAAGGGTTATGAAACTATACACTTAATAGTAAGAGAGAGTTGATATCTTAGACTCCAAACCAGACGAAAATGCCCCGACTAGAAAAAAACATTGGGTAGAGTCATCCCTAAACCCTTTTATCGACGCCCCTGCCGATCTGTCCTGAGGTAGAATTTAAAGGCCAAATGCAGCTAAATGTGTTTACATTTGTAGGTAAAGTATATATGTTATTACCACCATGCAGTTTTCCGTATTGAGGTCGCAACCTCGTCTCTGGTTATATCTGGGCGACTGTCGTGACTAGTCGATATATGAAGCAGAGGTGTGGCGAGACTTAAATACACCATATCGGAAACACACTTGGAGGTAATAACCTATTTATCTTACAATATTTCCGTCTATTCGTGACTTGTCTGAATATTTCCGTCTTTTCGTGACTTGTATGCATAAATTTTGACAATCATGCAATGAATTTATATTTTTATGAGTGAAGACATGGTATTGGTTCTTGCACTACGCATGACGTAATCGTCAATTACTGTTCTACTTGTGTTTTAACAGCTGAAATTCATAGCATATTCTAGCCCTGTTTTGTTTTTCAATAGATTAAACGCATGGTAATCCTGTATATAAATATCACCACGGCAAAAAATAATCACGTTTAATTTATTTCGTTGAGTTGGTAATTTATTTACCATTTAGATACTGTTATCAAGAAAACAAAACAAAAAAAACAAAACCCAAACCGAGGACCCAATAATAAATTTTTAATGAGTGAAGACTATAGGTAAAACAATCTCTTTCAGAGAGATCTGTTTTTTGTCTAGACGTTTTCACTTGTGCTGGGGGGGGGGGGGGGGGGGGATACGTTGTTATTGTAAGATAGAGTGCAAGAGTACCGGTATATTGACGCGTTTGCTTATTCCCATATAACGATACTCGTCATGTAATCATGAAGCCTTTCTTTGAAGGAAGGTGTACGTAGTGGCCACGTCTTCCCTTGCATCCCAGTTCCGTCGCAACCAGAAGCGTCGTTGAAGAGGGGGGGGGGGGGGGGGGGGGGGGGTAAAGGCGTGTGAATAATACAACCCCACCCCCAATATTTTTTTTTCAGTCCGAACATTTCCATCTGGATTCGAGTTAAAGGTATCAGTGCGCTCTTGCTTGTAATAATGCATTTTCTTATGAGACCACATTTGATTATTGGATTTATGTCACGCACATAGATCGTCATACAAAATTGCATATAGAGGTCTGTAATACCCGATGCAGGTTCTTGTGGCCCAGCAGTGACCACATGAGTGATCGGGCACGTGTAAATTGAATAAGATGTTGCGTCACGACTACGACATATATGTTTTATATATCCAAAAAAAAATTCAAAGCCGCCATGCGTTTCCGGACTAGAATCCAGACAGACTAATGTTCCAATCATTAAGGCATGCTTTCGTTGAAGGTATTCCTTGATGATGTAGTTGGAATATTTGATCAGACTGAACTTGAGCCATCACAGTCGGAAGAAATCGGTTTTATAGCCCCCCCCCCCCCCGCCCCCCACACACACTCAATCGGTCATCTTCGCTATGCCCCTGGTCGCGTCTGTTTGCGGGTTTAGTATGGATCATATGTCAACAACAAATCTCTTGTTCCGTATCGATATCCGAAATGCCTTGACGTGGGTATTGAATGTTTTTAGAATCATTACAAATTACTCTGAACTAAAGCAATCCTATTATTGAGAATTAGTTTCTGATATTCCCCAAAATATTTATACAACCAGTTGTGTGTTATCAAGGGAGCGCGCCTAGTGATAATTTCGGTTTGTGGACAATAAAGGATTGTATAAGTGGAGAAATACATAAAATGGATACCTGATCCGTAAACCTCTACTTCACATAACGTTAGAGCTAGCTTTCCTCCTTGGATCTGTGAACTTTTATTTTTGAGAAATACTTGTATCTTCAAATATCGTCCAGTTGTTGGTTCTGTACAATTGCAGATAACCTTTTCTCCTTTGCCGCCGGCAGTTGGATGATAGAAACAATCATTAAAATTGCTAAATCCAGTAATGTTTGGATTGGTCACAGACATCGCAACTGTGAAATTCTGGAGCCTATCATCTGAAAATGGTAAGAAAATCTATATTACTTGGTTTCATAGAAGTATATTGAGCAAATACGGACTCACCTTTTCCTTTCTGCAATAGCTCATATGGGTTTATCTCTATACACCGGAGCACGGCGACTCAGTGGTGTAGGTATTAAATTTCAAAACCGAAAGGTCCACGGGTCGAGTACGACCGACGGGAGCTGCATTATGTCCATCGGCAAGGTACTTAATCCCACGTGAGGGAAAGGAGGCGATGTATACTAAAGTACATCGACGGTGTACTTGCCGTCAACCAATACTAACCCTGCTAGCGCGGAGCTAGTATGTTGGGGAGTCTGATAAACTGCTCGTTCCTGCTCGGTCACCCTTGGATGGGTGACCGTCTGAGCGATCGATTCGGACTCCCGCGTTGTGTCCTCGGGCAAGGCTCTTAACCCCGATTGTCCACATGGGGGCACGATGACGCATTGTACTAAGGCGTACTGCACGTCGATGGTGCGCATGTCTTCAACCCATCTAACCCTGCCTGTGCTGCAGTGCGGAGTTACAATGTTGGAGAACTGGCAGCTGCTCGTCGTTTCTCGGTGGTTCACTCAGGTTACTTCGGCTTCATCCACTCGTAAAACTGTCACCGACACGATATGACCTTGGCTGTTAAAGTGTCGTTAAACCCTAATAAATAAATAAATAAATAAATAAATAAATAAATAAATAAATAAATAAATAAATAAATAAATAAATAAATAAATAACTCTTTGTGCATTGATGTAGAAATATTAAAATTTGGAGCTGCAAATTATTTTCCATGATACATCTAAGAATTTAACCAATTCGCTATTGTTTGACAGAGCCCATTCGGCTCTGTCAAACAATATTGAATTGGTTAAATTCCTAGTTGATTTATGGAGTAATTTGCTTCTTGAATTTCGATATTTTGATACCAGAGAACATACGGTTAAATAGCGTATTTACCAAACCGACAAGTACATTGCAAATTGGAAATTTTATTGAGAACAATGTGTTGCCGAAAAAAGTTGTCCAATCCCACTGAAATGGTTTGATCGATGAGCGGGGTATGTATTTCAGTAAAACGAAAGTCAGAACAGTCGATAGAACATGAAAAGAAACGTTCTTCGTTGCGTCAGGTTTTATTTCAGAAATTACACAACCTCAGGTACTATCGACCGATAGAACATGAAAAGGAACGTTCTAATTATTTTATTATGCCGAACATAAAATAGCTTTCATTGTTAAGTGTTAACTGCAACATGCCATCAATCTTGTAATAACAATGTAGTCGAATTCCAAAATATGCTTTTAGTGACGTTTTTCGAACGAATGACGTGTCTTTAGAAGTTTCCAGATCACCAAATTCGAAAATGATTTGTTACAAGTGCAGTCGCTTTGGGAGTTTCTGTATCACCAAATGTCAGTGTTTACAACTGCATCATGCTGTTCATGTTATAATTCATCAATAATGCTTGTGTGATAAGTGGTATAACGGAATATGAATTCTTCTTGGACAACGACAGTCGAGGAACACTAGTAATACTAAACTTGTGGAAATATAATTGATTGAACTTGAAGTCATATTCATGATTCACTAAAGTGGTGAACACCACGTGCGTTTTAAATATTTCTGATTGTTTTGAATTCATTGTTTGCAGTTAAAAATGAAAACACACGAACTGAAGATGATACCACGTGCGTTTTAAATATTTCTGATTGTTTCGAATTCATTGTTTGCAGTTAAAAATGAAAACACACGAACTGAAGATGACATATTTGTCAGTAAGTTTGTGTCTATCGGTTACGAAAAAAAGTTAAACAGACACGGCGCCATCGTTTGGGGTTCAGAAATTCCAATCAGCACGTGCGTAATCGACGCTGATCAATGGAAGAGAAGCTTATATTTTCTTTGTTTCATGTCTCTAGTGAAGAACGTTCCGATAGTACCCGTGTTTTGTCCAAAAACTCCAGTACTATGACTTTTAGGAGGGGTCAAATTAACCAATCACGGCTGATGTCACAGACGTGAGGCACAATAAAACTTTTTATAACATTCAAGAAATTCCCAGTCAGTAGACTGTACCCTATTTTAATCTGTATGCAGTAGAAAAAATGGATGAAATTTCAACTTTATCTCATTTGGTCAGCGTCAGTATCACCCAAAAGTGTAATTTATTAATTTCCAAGTTACTTATTACACTGTGCACTGTATATGTGGAAAACACTTTGGAATTCTGCCACTGAAACCAAAATGTACGGACTCAATTTGATAGGGTTTGAGCTTTTACTATGTTGGTGGCAGCGGTATGGGTCATATAAAAATCACTGCTTTTACATTTGTTTATTTTTTTTTATTGAAGTAATATGGTTTGCTCGTGTCGGGTCGTGGCTCTCTGCGGATGTGACAGCCGTTACTTATTCACAGGTCCTTATTCGACATTCGTTATCAACCGATTTTATCGGTTGATAACGAATTTCGAATAAGGAGCTTGGAAATATGTAAACGGTTGTCACGTCCCCTGGTCCTCCCATATCCTGTTCTTGTAGTACACATTGTCCTGTACAGAAACACTTTTTGAAGCGTAAGTACATTTTTATCCCTTTTATCTTGAAAACAAATGAAAGGGTTAATGTTCTTGATGCTTCTATGAGAATAAAGTTTTGTCTTTGGGGTTTATCTGACTGTTCTATAAATGCATTAAGATAAGGATAAAGACAGTTTAAGGGAAAAGTCAACAAAGTTATTTGGTTCCCTTTTTTTCAGAAGTAAAGTTAAAAATACCACATGATTTTTTTCACTCTAACAAACAGGGTGAGTCAGTTATAATTTTGGTAGATCAGCCAAAGTACATAAGATTTTAAAAAGCATATATTCAATAAATTAGATAGTGTTTGTTCATTAATTTCAATCCCAAATTACATATGTTGTTATCAACATTGGTAGTGGTAGAGGTCACAATTAACTATTTCCTGCTAAAAGCGCATCCACCGGTCGGCATCGTAACATTTAATGAAGGATAAAAGTTCCCTGATTAATCAATTTACTGCTGAACCTACATCAGTCCATGTAATATTCTGTTAAAATTGAATGCTAATCTTGGTAAATTTATTTGATTTGAAATAAATACTGTTTAAACAGAACTGTTTCCATCTCAGGGACAAGATTAGAACCAGTTTTGGTTCTAAAGAGAACCTATATTTTTTGCAGTGTGGTGGTAATAACCAATTTATTTTACAATATTCTCCCTCTTCTTGACTTGTTCGCACAATGAAGGGATTTGGTTGTCTTCATCGCCGTCTGTTTTGACAATCGTGCAGCATCATTGAACTGAATGATGGTCATGACGCAATGGATTTGCGTTCTTGCGCTGTGCACGACGTAATCCGCATTCATTGTACTACAAAAACCGCTTAAGTTATGTTTATATTTGTGTTTTAGCTGTGTGTTTCTTTGTTTTATTTCCACGTTTAACGCATGGTAGGCCTATAAAAAATATCACGCTGACAAAAAATGATCTAGACGAATTTATTTCGTTAACCTTTACCTATCATGAAAAGCAAACGACACTTGCAAAAAAACATTCTTGAATAACTAATTTTTAAAAACAATTTGTCTCAAAAACATAGGTTATGACCCCTCATTGGAACGAGCTCGACAAGCTCGTTCCAAAGAGGGGTCATAACCTATGTTTTTGAGACAAAAAATTAAAATATAATGAAAATGAATTGGCGATTTTTGAGAATAGCGCCGGCCCATTTTGACCGTTACGTTGGGTAAAGGGTTAAGCAGGTGATTTATTTATCATTTTAATTGCCGTTATACAAACACGATGACCTCGACATGTGTAAGAACTCGGTGCCATTTGAGCGCAGGTGAACAGCGCTTTTTTCCGAATCGAATGATCGCACGTGCGGTTGCGACACTCAGAACAGATTTTTATTTTCTCCAAACGTTTTTACTTGTATTGGGGGAATAGTGCTTGTTGTAAGATAAATCTCTTTATTTAAATAAGAAAACATTTTCAATTTTTGCACGCATCTAGTCAACCATAATGCCTATCGTATGTGAGGAAAAATGTTGATCGAAATTTAATTTTAGCCAAGGTCTTGCAAAATACCGAAAACCTGACCAAAGAGTAACCATTGTTTATCAAATATTAAAAAAAATAGTGTAATCTCCAGATGAGATTAAAGTTACGTTCTTATAGAAAACACCTAGCTGAAAGACAGTTGTGGCTTCCATCTCTAGGATAAATCAATTTTATCCAACACACTAGCCATCGCTGATGGTAAAGGAATGAGGCGGGCGATGGCTGTTAAAAAATAACCACACAATTTCCTATGAAAACAAAAAAATCCGAAAGATACTCATATTTCCATGTTCAGCGAACGCCTTCTAAAATAAGAGAAACCGTGCCCAAAACTTCTGAGACACAGATTTATAAACTACAGTTGATTAACACTTACGCTGCTGAAAGAGACTATTGCCACCTGTTGTATGATGATTATATGTATTGCCCGCGGGGGGGGGGGGGGGTGGGGGGGGGGGGGCACGATGACACCGTGTACTAAGGCGTACTGCACGTCGATGGTACGCATGTCTTCAACCAATCTAACCCTGCCTGTGCTGCAGTGCGGAGTTACGATGTTGGGGAGCTCGCAGCTGCTCGTCGTTGCTCGGTGGTTCTCTCCGGGTACTCCGGCTTCCTCCACCCGTAACACTGTCACGGTCATGATTAGCCATTGTGAATAAATGTGTGACCTTAAACATCAATAAAACAATAAACAATGATGATTATATGTACGCTCTGGTATGAGGAGATCTACCCTAGCCTCTGATTAATTGTTGGAAAGGGCTCAGATAACTCTTTCCAACAATTAATCAGATGATAGAGTTTCAAGTATGTCATAAATTGTATTAAACTTCCTCCATATATAGATAAAGTGGGCGTAAAAGGGTTAATTTATTAATCCATTATAGAGAGCTGTGTGTCTGTTAACCTTTTGGACATCGTACATTCGTCGCAGTAGTCATTTTATAAATTTTTGCGGGTGGTTCGGAAATAGGTCAAGTATTTTAAATATTCACAGTTCAGAGAGCACTTTGAATTCCAAACGGATTATTCAGCGCAATAAGTTGCCAGAAACGCCAACAAAATGCTGCCTGTACAATGTTTAGAACTAGAGTGAAAGAAATTTGTCCAAGTAAATTCCTTCATATCGACAAAAGTTGTGAATGTAAAAAACAGTTTCTTTCCACCAATGCACACCAAATTAGAAGAAATTATGGCGCCTGTCTTGTTTACCGCTTGGATGGAAGTCGTTTTGGATGGCAGCCAGCAACTATAAAGTCTGCAACAGCGACGTGTGCACTTGCTTTAGCTATCCATTGCGATTGTGAGGACAACCGAAGGAAAAGGAAAGGCAAACTTACTGGTGTGAGGAGAGATTTAAGAGTGCGCTTTTTGTCAGTTACAATGTGGCAAGGACGTTGGTGAATAGTTATTTCAAACATACGTCGCTTGATAACTGAAAGAGTTGACAAAGATGTTGTTGCAGCTCTAGACGGTGTTTGACTAAATGATTGGGTGGATGGTGGGGAGGGGTGAGATACAGGCTGCATAGGCCTGTGATGCTTAGTCATTAACGAAGCGCTTTATACGGGTCATGTCTGACTTACTTCAACATGAAAATCGACTTACAACAAGTTTATCTCCATTGTAATTATTGGACGCGCGATGAAGGTCCATTGAAGAAGCAAGTATCTATCTCCTATGACATCCGAAATAATAAAGCCAAGTTTGCTTGTGCTACCTCCAGTTGCGGCGCCATGGGGGAGGGGGGGGAGGGGGGTGGGGGTACGGGGGTTACTTACCCCTCCACTTTTTCGCCAAGCGTAGTAAGAAAATACTATCATTTTAATTTTTGTATTGAACGTTGCGATGTGATAGTAGGTATGCTTAATTCCATATTCCCAAGTGCACTAAATCAGAGAAGTTTTTAAATGATGTCGGTGTGTGCCCCCCCCCCCCCACCCCCCACCCTCACATACACATTAGCTGCAAACAACAAACAAGAGTCGATGTCCCAAATTGCAGCAAGGCGTGCCGCGTTCAAACGGTCTGAAACATACCGCTTAAGAGTATTCGAGGAATGCTAGAATCGAGAGTGTGCAACGCATCCGTTTGGAATGCAGCCTACTTTCATTTTTGATCTGAGTGTCGTTTGGTGCTTTGTGCTCGCACTTTACAACAGCGTTCTTCCGTTAAAATTTCACAATGTACGACGTTTTCTATAACTGAAAGACCTAACCAATAAGTTCCAAAAGGATAAAACTGTTTTATTTAATTGTCTGAGAATGCGCCAAAGAACACCATTTACAACGTAAGTTTTAAAAATTTTCTCAACTTCGGGAGGGGTGTCCCCTCCCGAAGTTGAGAAAATTTTTAAAACTTACGCGCGGCGGGCAAAACCAACTGTACCCCCTCACTTCTGTAACTCTGGCGCCACCACTGGCTACCTTTAATAAACAAAAACAACAGAAAGCTCCCTGATCTTTTGCTCTTTTCGTTTATCAAAGGGAAACATCAAAAAGAAACATGGCGTTTTATGGCAAGCTAATTAGAAGTTCACAAATAATCCATCCTTAAGAATATCTATCAATATCACACCCACCAACATTAAGAGTTCACTTTGGCTGTTTATTAAGGGAATGTGTTTTTACAGTAATTTACAAGTTTTATTCTTCGCAGATAAAAAATAGCAAGTATCACCGCTTGGAATCTTATATTACTGGAAAGGGCAGTGTCTGTATTATATGTCAGGATGCGCATATTGTTGATATAATGAACAGATAGAAAGTTACAGAACATAAAAAGATGGTAAAAAGGCCGTTTTCTTACTTTGAATGGGGGTTTCAAGAGAGAATGATAGGCAAACGCACAAGCTGATTGGACAAACATGCAAAAGGCCATCTTCTGTATTTTTATTCTACTCTACAGGAAAAGGCATGAAGTTTGTGAAATAATGCGCACATCGATGATACAAAGTCGCTAACATTTTGAAATTTAAAGTTTTATATGAATTTCCCTTACTCTTAGTGATCAAGTCACCGACAGCTTTGGAAAATTAAGAGCAGCTAACTTTTCCATAACGAAAATTGTTAGCCACATTGATAATAAAGCGGAAGAGGCAAACAAATCAGGATCCTTCCCTTTGGAGAAGCAGAGTTTTCTTGTGTGCCAATCACATTACACAATGAAATTGCAAAACATTCATATTTAAAAGAATGATAAAAGGGTACAATGTTTAGTGGAATTGAAATAATTTTTCTCTTTGAAATACTTCTTTCTAGAAATTTCACAGCCACTGTACTGATCTATTCGCTGCCTTTCAAACACGGCCTTGTTTTCACACATATATTACCATAAACACAATTAATATTTAGGTGTGAGAGCGTTACACTGAAAATGTATGGATCAAGACATAAAATGTATTTTTACGTTAAATAAAAAAAAGTACAAAAATATTTTCACACCAAACTGTACGTTCTATTCAGTAACTATATAAACGTCAACATATGGCTTTAAATTATTAACTTACTTGACTTATGCATTTTTTATTCCCAGGCGGAACATAGGCCAGGAAAAAAATCCTTGCATCTGATCTTGTCCTGAGCTATTTTCCCCACGGCTTGCCATGTTGACCCCTCATTCTTCATCACCTTTTCCACGCCCCTCCGCCAGGTTTTCTTGGGCCTTCTTCTTTTGCATTTCCCTTATGGGTGCCAAGTGAGAGCGTGCCTTGTGATATTGACCTGTGGCTTTCTCAAGGTATGTCCTATTCAGTTCCCCTTTCTTATTCGTATCTGTAGATCTATTCGCTCTTGTTTTGTTAATTTACGGAGTCTGGTGTTACTGATTGTGTTTCACCGGGATATCTTCAGAAATCCTTATAGGCATCTGTTGACAAAGGTTTTGATTTTCTGGGTGGCATGTTTCTGATCCATAAAGTAGCACTGACTTCACACTAGAGTTGAAGATTCCCAGTTTGGTGATATTGGTAAATTCCATTGAGTTCCAGATCTTATGTAGTGAGCGGAAATCTACCCATACCATTCCTATTCTTACTTTCATATTCTCGACTGATCCTCCCGAGATGTTGGCCACGCTTCCTGGATATGTAAAAGATGTTACTTCCTCAAGATCAGTCCTATTTATGTCGATAGGGATATTGTTCCTACTGACGATCCGCATGACTTTTGTCTTCTCTGTTCTCACGTTATTATCTACTTTAGATGATGTTTCTATTAGCCGATCCGTTTTTCCCTGCATCTAGGCATGGTTGTTCGATAGAATGGCCAGATTGTCAGCGAAGTGCATGTCCTCAAGATGTTCTGTCAGAGTTCACTGAATGACTTGCTTTCCTGCTGTTGTCTGCTTCATGATCCAGTCTATTGCTAGTACGAACAAGAGCGGAGACAGTAGGTAGCCTTGTCGTACACGAGTTCAACCCTGAAATTATCTGAGACGGATCCTTCATGTAGCATTTGGCATTTCATCCCACGGTCAAGTTTACACAATATAACGGAATTGTTTGGTGGTCCATCATCTTCCGGAGACTGTTCCTGTCGATGACCTTTTCAAAATCGATAAAGTTGTCCTATATGGATGTGTTCCATTCTTTTGATTGTTCCAGAATGATATGATGGGTGGCTATTTCGTAAGCACGTGATCTCCTTGTTCTGAACCCAGCTTGGTTGTCTCGTAGCAAGGTGTCAACGGTATCTTTCATTCTGTTCAAGATGATCCGGTTAAGAACTTTGCCTGGAACAGAGAGGAGCATTATTCCGCTATAATTACTGCAGTCGGAGATCCCTCTGCTTTGCCAGTTAGACAATGTATTCTTCCTTTCATTCCTCTGGAACATTTTTTTATTCCCAGATATTCTATAGAAGGCCATGAAGCATGTCTGTTGATGTACTGATGTTTGATTTCAGAACCCCTGCGGGTTTATCATCTGCACCGGCTGATTTCTAATTCCGTGGATTCGTTATAGCTTTCTTTATTTTCTCCTTTGTTGGTGGTTCATAGTCGATTTCCCATTGGTGGTCGTGTGACGGAATATCAGCAAAATCAGTGGGGGATGGTCTATTAAGGAGTCATTCCAACTGTTCAGTCCAGCTTTTCAGCTGCTCTTCGGGTTTCCTTCTGAGTCTTTTATCTCTGTGCTCGTCTGCGTGAATGTTTGGTTGCGTCACATAGCTTTTACATGTTGTGTTGTCCCACCGACGCTTCTGCTTCCCTTGTCGGCTCTTCTGTATATTTTTCCTTGTCTCCTGGTAGGCTCGCTTTGACTTCTGCGTTTGCTTCAGAATATGCCCTCTCTGCCTCCACTTTTTGTACCCTCACCCTGCTGTTGTTTATCTCGTCTTTTTTCCCACGTCTCTGTTCTATTTTCTCAAGTGTTGGAATTTCCATCCATGGTTTGTGTTGTTTTTTTCCGTCTTTCTAGCACCTCTTCACACGCCTCCTTCCAAATGTCCCGTCATTTGGTCCATTGTTCCTCCTTTGGTGAGTTCTCTTAGATATCCTCTAGGGTTTGCAATTTGTTGTATAAGGTCACTTAGTAGTGAGTTGAGGTTGTTAGCTGCCCCATGATGCTGGTGTTGAACCTGACCCTTGCCGCCTGGGTGGGTTCCATTCTTTTAACTTTGAGCTTAATTTTCGCAGGAAGGAGGTGGTGGTCTGATCCTGTGCCCGCCTCACGTTTACCTCTGACACCAAGAAGAGATCGCCTGGATGCTCTGCTGGTAGTTACAGGATCTATCTGGTTCTCTGTGGTCTGATTTGAGGACACCCATGTAGCCTTATGCACATTTTTTATGCGGGAATATAGATGCACAAACTAAGTTGTATTCAGCTCAAAGACCCACATATTTATTTTCGCTGCTGTTAACCTCTCACAGGCTATGTTTACCCATCAGTTCATCGTATCCGCTGTTGTCACTGCTTATCTTTGCATTCGTGTCTCCAATTAGGATTGCGATCTCTTTCTGTGGTCTCTTGCTCCCAACCATCGATGCAGCTTATTGTGGTAGAGATCCTTCACTCTTTTCCTGCATCATTTGTGGATGTATTCGCCACGAAGAACCTCAGACTTACTGTCCGATGTTTCATCCCGAAGGTGGCTGTGATGAGTCAATGGCTGATGGGCTCCCAGCTGATGAGTGATCTCTGTGCTGGTTTTGACAGCACGAATCCTACACCTTCTGTGTGTAATAAAATTATTACCAGTTCATTTAATCTGATTATGTCCTCTACGTGAAGGGAGCAACACACGAATCAGGACCGGGGCAAATATTAATTATTTATTTAGGTCGGACTGTTGTGCCTAAACAAGGTCGGTTTAAAAGGCACTTGCATATAAGGAGATTATATTGTTGCGTGAGTTAAAAAGAATGAAAGAAAAGACAAATAGACACAAACAGAAAAACAAAACAAAAAATAACCCAAAAACGGAAAGACATCGAGGCCAAATGGCTTGTGATATTTTCAACTGGACATTTAGGCCTGGAAATAATTGCTAAAACCCTTTAAAACAAATCGTTTGTATACATACAGAAAAATGTACACTCATTTTATTTTTTGTGTTTTTTTTTAATAATTCGGAGAATTCAATAAGTTGGAAAGCGTGTTCACGGTTGGACCATCTTATTCATCTAAGAGAGAATTCCATCCCACCCCGCGAACAAACTAAATGTCATAGAATAGTTTTATTTATTATACGTCGCAGGAAAATACTATTCACACCCCTGAAAGGATATAGACATTTGAACTTTCACAGTATCGAGAATGTTATGAAATCAATTTCGTGTAACAATTCTATTGTTTTTTTTTATATTATGAAATACGTTAGGTGCTATTAGTATACTATTAAATACAATATATATTAAAATTTAACACATTTATGGGGTATACCAACAGAAGTATACGGGAACTATATTTTATCACGGCAGACTATTAATGAGGAAATGGACAATATCCAGCTGTGGGCTTTTCTGCTTCTATTTGAAGCGTGTCTTGAACTGGTCTCGAAACAAACTTTACAAATAAGCTGAACGATAAGACGTCTAGCGTCTGGAGTAAGGAACAATACCGGAGGAAGCAAACAAACTCACACGCGTGTTGTCCCTCTACCCCGACTCGAAAAACAAAAACAAGAAAAGATCAAGGCAAAGCACTTCTCCCTCTTCTTTTCCTTCAACTTCTCCTCCTGCATTCTCCCAGAGTAAGCGTCCCAGTTTGCAATCCTCTCCGCTCTATATTGTGACAGCAGATGCTCGCAAATGGTGTAACGCTGTCTCGCCTCATCTTATTTCTCTACCTCCAACGCCTCCTCCCCACAGCCTTTTTTCTCGAGCTCTCCATGTGCTCTCACTAAAACTCCTCCTTCTCTCTCTACTTTCATTCGTTTTACTTCTTCTGCTTCTACTCCTCCAAAATCTTCTGTTACTAGTATGGTTCAAACAGATATATCGTACTCACAGAAAGACAAATCACCGAGCCGCAAGTCGGGCCGCTAATTTGATACTAAATTCTCCCAATTTTGGCACCCGAGCGGAGTTAATTTTGGCAAAAAGAACTGGCGCCTCCCTGATGTTTGTAAGAACACTCTTATGACTCGAAGCTCAAATGTAGGACACATTGGTTGAGATCCCCACCGCAGTTCCAAGTGGAGTGTTAACTCGTACGCCAAGCTCAACCATTTATGCTCTTTGTTTAAAACTCATAGGCGCCAGTCCAATCCCCCCCACCCCCCAAAGAAGAGAGAAAATCCAAAATATTACTAAATATTGTCGTGAACTCACGAAGTGAAAACACTGGTAATTAAACAACACGCCCTATGATAGGGGGTAATAATGTAAGTCGGAGAGCACTGCGATGGATTCTAGACGTTAACATTGCATTATTATTATTATTATTATTATTATTATTATTATTATTATTATTATTATTATTATTATAACTGAAAGTCATTACATTTTAATCTCAATTCTAAGAGATCCAAAATTTGTTCACCCGGGCGCTTTGCATCAGAATTATTATTATTATTATTAATTATTATTATTATTATTATTATTATTATTATTATTATTATTATTATTATTATTATTATTATTTTTACTGAAAGTCATTACATTTTAACCTCAATTCTAAGAGATCCAAAATTTGTTCACCAGGTGTGACAGGAATGGAAGTCCGTAGGAAAATTAGTCCCTCTGGACTATTATTCCGCGGAATTATAGTCCTAGGTCTAACATTTCTAGGAATAGTAGTCCGGCGGATTTATTTTAATGACTGCTATTCTTAATATTCATCGTAATACTTACGGCAACAGTCGCCTCTGTTGTAAATAACGGTGCTAGTAACAACATACAGTCTTCCTAAATCAACGATCCACCAAGGAAAATCAACAATATCTGTATGGGAGCACGTCTTAGGCTGTTCAAAGTAGTTGGTAGAACTAATTCCATCAACAGCATATTCCGGAAGTCCGCCAGCACGTACACCTAATTGCCATGAATGCTTTCCCAGAGCAAAATTACTAGCAATAGCTGAAATATATCGAAAGCATTCACATTATAATTAAATTTTTTGTCGGTTCATGCGTTTTCAGATAAAACGATTGGCTCACACGATTCTGTTTTTTTTTTCATAACTCAATGAACCGAAAAAAAACACAATTAGGTCCGCCCCCAGCCACGCCCCTAAAATACCAGTCTTTGGAGTTGCAACATGGTGTCAAATCAATAGAAGTTAGAACACTGGCACGTTCTAAATGTGAAAAATAAAAATAAATTTATATTACTAATTTATCACCATGAAATTATTTATAAAATATTTAAATGACCGTGGTGGGTCAATTTTTCTTTTTCTTCACACCTGTATTTATTTGACATTTCAATTTTTACGCACACTGGGTGATCGTCTGCGTTCATCGTTTTACCCAAATCGATTGTAAACAATGGCTGGTCCTGACGAATACGGCAATTTTGACATTGCAAATTTGAATACGGCAATGTCATCTGGCTTTATATCTAACTCCACTTTTACAAACTGTGTTTTTCAGTTCTCGGGAAACGGTCAAAACCAAAATACAATGCAATAATGATGGCCTACTTCCACCTACCACGGAACGTAACTTTTACGTGAAGTGAACAGTTGAATGAAATTTGAGGGAGGCGTGGCTTATGACGTTTTCTTTGCATTACGTAATTCTTTGGTCAATAAAACAATTAATGGCATAAGTGCATTTGACTTGGAAAGTGTGTCAATTGCTACCTGCATTTCAATAATATGCACCCTCTTTTATGCCAGAAAAATAATATGTCTACCAGTTTTAGTTTTTAAGTGTTTGTTCGCTGAAGTAGAGGACGACTAACACTATTTATTTATTTGGGTCGCGAACGTTTAATTATAAGGAATAATCGCTTCTTTTTGTCTATTTCTGTTATGAACCCCAAAAAACAAAGTCCAAACTGTGTTTGGACTTTGTTTTTTTTTTGTGTTCATAACTCAAGAAATAGACAAAAAGAAACGATCATTCCTTAATTGACAAATAGTGACAGGATGCAAGACAATGATCTCTTTTCAGATGGATTGCGGGAACGTAAGAGATAAAATACGGAGGGTAAACAGCCCCGTAATATAGCGTCAAGTGAATCCACGCGCGTAACTATTTCCACTGTTAACGTCTGATAACGTGGAAGTCATTACGCTATGACCACAATCACAGCGCAGCAACTTTACATCATCAAACGCAATGGTGTTTTCTGAAAGCGCGCGGGCACGAAATATAGTAACATGATATCCAGAAATATCCGTCTTCCTCTTTCTGAGACTTTTATTTCTTTAGAAAGAATAGCTCTTTCCAATAACTGCAAGCTTGAAAAGAGGCTGTTCAGTTCTGTATGATGAAAAAATGTGAATTGTCATTTTTCCCTTCACCTTTTGTAAAACATCCACTCAAGTTACAATTGTGTGTTCGGCGAATTTGTACGAGTGATTTTTATTGAGTTACAAAAATGGTACAATCACGCCAGTACATTGACTTTCAGTATAATGCTTAACAAGTCAAATATTAAGTGATTGTTTCTGCACATCAAAAGTCTATACAGTAATAACCTGGCGGATCCTAAAACTGCTTAATCTGCATGAAAAGATCGAACAAAATAAAAAGAAATATCGCTGGGCCATCATCACATTGACAGTATACTGGCTGCTTAACATGTCTAAAATTATGAGACACACAGTGATTGTTTCGCCACATAAACAAATTCTATGCGTTAATAACTTGATTGATTCTAAATTTCATCAAACCCTGTGACAAGATCGAGCAAATAAAAAATTCCACTGTTACATTGGCATTAACCTGAATGCATATCAAGTCAAAAATTAAGAGACGCTCCGAGATTGTTTCATCAGCTAACAATTGTTTATGCAGTAATTGCTGTACCCTCATTTGTCATTGCTTATGTATGCTTCGAATTGTACACAGTTTGGGAATGTTAGGCACACAAGTTTTTATACTGTGGCACAGACAGCTGTATTTCAGCACGCAAATCATCACACATGTTAAACGTAGGGTAACACATTAATGTTGAATCCACAAGTGATTGCCCACGAGACAGAAACAAAAATACAAACTGAACATTGAAGATGCACATGGAATTGAACACAATAAGGATGGACAAGTTACAAGTGAAACCAAAAGAAAAACATTCAGATCTATTTATACAAAGCGTTATATTGTTAATAAATATGACACACTACCCTGTGGTATAAAAAAGCCAGCTTAGGCCACACAAAATGAATTAATTGATTCTTCTGCAATTCTTTTTTTCCAATCAGGGAGGGAGGGTTTTATTTTTAATTTTTACTTTCCTTTTGCAAAAAGTGAGCAACCATGGAAAGGATTTCAGCTGTCTTTTTACACACAGAAATATAAAAAGTGTATATTTATACAAATAAATTCATTTTAAATTTGAAAAATGAAACATTCCTCTAAAAACAAACTGTAAGTTCTGTAATTCAAAGGCTTCATTTTCTTTCGATGTTCTTTCTTCATATTATCTTCGAAGTTAAAGTATTTAATCTATGGGGATTTGCCTCGTTACATTTTATGGGAGAGTGCCTGTATGTACTCTCCCATAAATTGTAACAAGGCAAACATATTGATGACGCAACTAAATAAATATGCATCAATCCAAAATGTAAAAAGTGCTGGGTCTCCCTGAGTTTGTACTAATATCGAAAGACACTGAAAGGCAACAAAAATGTCCAACGAGGGGGTTTAATTCAATGAGGGATAGCCTGAGAATCAAAACACTATTTTTAGCGTTAGTCTTACAGAAATGTAATTTTGATTTCAACAAAGGAAGGGGCCGGACGTCTTTTATAGAGGAAGATCACGCATCAGTCATTATTGTAGGCATTTTCAATTATTACTCCTATATCAATATCTGAAAAGCTTACTCAAAATCCATTACAAAAAGGTGAAGTGTATTGTGAATTCTGTAACGCCTTACAACTCGTAAATGCTTTGTATAAATGAATGAAATGAAATGGTATGCAGATGGCAAATGACAATTCAGAAAACGTAAATAAATAAAATATAATCACTCATGGAAGAAAAGCTTTTGAAATTGGTGAGTGAACTTTATTTGGGAAGACAAAGACAGAAAAAACAATTTATCAGTCTATGACCAGATCTCGTGGAGGTAATTAGCGACAAAAGCGAGGTCATGTAAAACGAAGTTGAAGACCACTTGATACATTTGATTAAACACTATGATGCTACACGGCCAAATAATATATCACTAACATCAAATGGTACAAAATATATTGGTCAACTTGAACAATAACATCCGTCAAGGTGATAGCATGAATTTTTAATTTAGTTGTTTAAAAGTGTATATATTTTCGATAATCTTTCTCAGTGGGCTAAATATAAAGTGTAAAGATAGGTATATGACGAACCCCGAAAACCGATTTGTCACTTAAACAGACCATCAATAGTTCATGCGCCACTAATTAATCATGAAATCTAATGGCCATAGAGTGCACGTTTACTGAACGTCATATGAGCTGTTTGATAAGAGATTAAACGAAAGTGAGACCAATCGTCCTCTGCAGTCATTATCTGTGTAATTATGGACAGTTAATAGGTAATTGTTGTAAAAACAGTACATCCCATAGATTCTGCACACACATCCATATTACGTGTCTGGTCTGTTACCGAATGTCAACATATACCAAATTGCGAGACTTTGAATGGAACTTAAAAGCGAATATTAAATTAAGATAGATCTAAGCGGCCAAGTTCAAGAAAAGTAATTAATCTGAGAATTAATGTTCTGGCTGTCGAAATAAAAATTGGGTGATTTCTTGTGAATGTCATTCCAGTCTGAAGGGTGTAAGGCTGTGGGTCACAGAAGAAGACATGGGGATGTCTCATGCTATAGGTTAGAGGAGGTGACGCGTCGGTATGTGGGTAAAGGCATGTTGTAGTATAGGGGAGCCCAGAGCTCATATTTAGAAAAAGGACAGTCGCGGGCCAAGTCGGTGGCCATATGTGAGAATAGGATCAGAAACACGAAGTACGAGCTCGGGGAGCTATTTGCATTTAGGTAAACGGCATTACATCTTGTAGAAGGCAAGCCATACGTAGGCAGAGTAGGCTTTGCCTGTATGGACATTATTCTGGGATAAAGCATGGAGGGAGACGTTTAACCCCATTGTTGGCGACTGTTTGAGTGAAAAGCGTCCAGTAAAGTGACAATAAGCAAATGGCCGTGTGACGGTAGTGTTAGAGTGACATGCCGTCACTCACTGGAGGGAAGTAGGTGATGATTGGGGCTTCAAGGACAGATGTACAAAAAAATGTACACGTACACGTACATGTACGTGTACAGCCATAGGTATTCAGTGTTAAATCGTGTACAGAGTGTAAAAAAACGTTGCTTGTACACGATGGTCCAGAAGTGGCAAACAGAGTTCTCGCATTTTAGATCGTTCAAACAGCCATTGGTGAACAAGTGCGAATTTCGACATATCGCTCGGTAGGAAAAATGTACGAAATTCGAAGAAAACATCAATTTAAAAATTTTTTCTCAACGTTCTCATCGCAGATCAGACCTTCGACCTATCATTGGCGAACGCCAGCAAAAAACGCTTTGCGCCTTCTAGACCAGCATTAAAAATATGTTTTGCGGCTTCTGGACCACCGACGTTTGCGATCGCGTTTCGGACGGTCGAGAGTGCGATCCGATTGGTGAAAACGATTTGCGGATTCTAGACCAGGAAAAATCGATCTCAAAACGTTTTCTCGACGTTCACCAATGGCGCGAAGTGGGTGTAAAGTGAAGTTACTCGTCGAGGATTTTTTCCAAACTAAATGGAAAAAAACCTGAGTTTGGAAAATTAGAACCGATGGAAATCGTCCGTCCACGTTTGTCATCGCTGTGATGCGATCGAGAACTGATGAAAATGTTTAAATCTTCACTAAATCGTTTATTCTTGTTCTTGATGTAAATGAAAGGTTTTTCATTCAATAAATCAAACTATAAAATTTTGTTCCACTTAGATAGTTTAAGTGGTAAAATTTGAGTTTTAATTGACTCTATGAAATCTTCGCAAATCGTTTCATTTTTGTTCCGGTGTAAATGAAAGGTTTTTCATTCAATAAATCAAACTGTAAAATTGCGTTCCACTTAGATAGTTTTAAGTGGTAAAATTTGAGTTTTAATTGACTCTATGAAATCTTCGCAAATCGTTTCATTTTTGTTCCGATATAAATGAAAGGTTTTTCATTCAATAAATCAAACTATAAAATTGCGTTCCACTTAGATAGTTTTAAGTGGTAAAATTTGAGTTTTAATTGACTCTATGAAATCTTTGCAAATCGTTTCATTTTTGTTCCGGTGTAAATGAAAGGTTTTTCATTCAATAAATCAACCGGTAAAATTGAGTTCCACTTAGGTTTATAAGAGGTAAATTGAGTTTTAATTGACGCATAATAATGTTTCGGAGATATGAATAAACCCTTTTGATGCATACAATTCTTCTCAAACATGTTAAATTAGAAAGAATTACTTAATCATTTTTTTGAAAACCGGTTTTCATTTTTCATTCATAAAAAGGTTTTAAAACAGAATGTTCATGTTATCTAAAATGCTCTTTGAGGGTAACGATATAATTTTTCCGTTTTTATGTGCTTAACTTTCACACTTTTCAAAGTCATTGTACTCATCACGGTGTGAATAATTAGTGATGTGATCTTTAACACGTTCGAGGGCAAAACACATTTATCGAGGTTTCATTTTGTAAAATGTTTTTCCCTCAACTGGTTTTAGTTATTATATATTAAAGACAAAAAATTTTATTTACTTAAAACATAAAAATAAATATACGTTTAATTTTTTGAGAATAATAAAATAACTCACATTACCATACTCTAAAGGAAATATTAATAATTTTAGAGAACAAAAAATGTTTTTACACATCACAGATTCCAAGCGGAGAGATGAACTTCTCGACGAATATGAACGAGTCAAGAAAAGCATTTGATCTGCCGACAGAAGCAGGCGATTGGGAGAAATGGAATTAAGATGAGAAACCACAAAATTATTTAAACCCATGACGGAGGTTCAGGAACGAAGTAAGACAGAGATCGTTGACGAATTGAGGCCTATAAAAGAAAGTTCTTTGAGAACGGGTTCGTTGCCTGGTAGTTTTACAAGGGGGTTTTCCTTTCAAAGATCATCGCCGGATTATGTTCCTATGAGAATCGGAACTGATGTGAGCGAAAGCGATGATGCAGCTTCGACTATCACCACTGATAGCGTCGTGTCGTCGGATGATGGTGGTAAGAGAGATCTGTTGTATGGAATTTATAAGGTTTCTGGTGGTAAAACTTTCATAGGCGACACTGACGTGCTGGAGGATGATGATAATTTTATCGTCGGTTTGAATAGGTATGAATTAACTCCTGGACTGCGCAAACTGCTCCTTTTTCGACAAGCCTGGAGATTACACTTATCGGGATTTCGACAATTATGGCGACATTCTGGTTCAGACCCACGCCGTGAAGAGAAATAACGATGTCAGAGAAACGAGACCCAAAGCCAATACAGGTTACAAGTGGACGAAGGTGGTGAAACCCATATGGGATATGAATAAGGAACCATATGGGATATGAATAAGAAATTCGTCAAATCGGTGACTGGAAAAGGAGTGAGAACCACTTTTCTTCCGAGCGATTCAGACATGAGATTGTTGATGGCAAGTTGATGTGCTGGTAATACTGGATTAAATAATGAGATAGTGACCATATGCGACGAATTGTTGAGACAGAAGGTCTTGAATAAACAAGATTATAAAAGGCTGATGAACGGATTGAAGGATTGATATATATATATATATAATAAGTAGAGAGAACAAACAAAAAAAAATAGATAAAATAAAAAAAAACAGAAAATTTTACACTAGAAAATAATAAAAAAGTATTTAAATAACATACGATTTACGAACGAAAAAACAAAATATATATTATAAAATAAAAATATGTTGGTGATAAAGAACAGGGGATATGTTAGAACTTATGTTCAAGGCAGTTCTGGCATCATTGATTCTATAATGCGAGCATTCACGAGCAATGCAGGTAGAAAACTCGCATCAACTGCGTTTGAGGTCGGTAAGAAGACGGCTTTGGATGCTGGTAAGAAAGCTGCTTCCGAACCTAGTGATAGGATCGCTTCTGTGGCTGGCAAGAGGGCAGCCGACGTGTTGATACTGGATTAGATAATGAGATAGTGAGCATATGTGACGAATTGTTGAGGCAGAAGGTCTTGAGTAAACAAGATTATAAAAGGCTGATGAACGGATTGAAGGATTGATATATATATAATAAGTAGAGAGAACAAACCAACAAAATAGATAAAATAAAAAAACAGTAAATTTTACACTAGAAAATAATAAAAAAGTATTTAAATAACAAACGATTTACGAGCGAAAGAAACGAAATATATATTATGAAATAAAAATATGTTGGTGATAAAGAACAGGGGATATGTTAGAACTTACGTTCAAGGCAGTTCCGGCATCATTGATTCTATAATGCGAGCATTCACGAGCAATGCAGGTAGAAAACTCGCATCAACCGCGTTTGAGGTCGGTAAGAAGACGGCTTTGGATGCTGGTAAGAAAGCTGCTTCCACAGCTAGTGGTAGGATAGCTTCTGTGGCTGGCAAGAGGGCAGCCGACGTGTTGATCGACAAGTTGATCAGTCCACCAGCAAAGCAAGCTACATTAGAGCAATCGCCAAAAAGTTGGAAAGATTTTAAGGATGCTGTGGTACCCATACAAGATTTAGCTAAAATGACGAATGGATCTGGATTGAAGAGAACTCGCCACAGTGTAATGTAAATAAATAATAATTTTATAAAAAACTGAGTTTGAAAAAACATAAAAATTGTGTTTGAAAATCTAAAAATAACAACAAAAAAGAATAAAAAGATGAACATTAAAGATATGTCTCGGAATGACGCCGCAACCAAGAGGTCGAATAACGAGTTCTTTCCCAAAAGCATAAGAGGCTTGATAGTGGGAAAATCGAATTGTGGAAAAATCAATCTGTTGATGAATCTGTTGTCGCAACCTGACTGGTTGGATTACGACAGATTATTGGTGTTTGGCAAAAGTTTGTTTCAACCCAAATACAGATTGCTTCGAGAGTGTATGGATCGTAGATTGCCCAAGGACGTCATAGCCAGAATCTTTGACAGTAGGGAGGAATTCGACAAAAGTGAAGCTTCTCTTTCGACCATTTTGGACGGTGTGGCGATGGAATTGCTGAAGAGAAATGCGTCTTCAAACGTCGAGTGTCGATTTTATGAGAACGCTAGCGACGTTCTGGATCCTAGAGAATTGAAATCGGAAGATAAGAATCTCATGATTTTCGACGATCTGCTTTTGGAGAGACAGAACCGATGTGAATCGTATTACGTTAAGGGTCGTCACAGCAACTTGGACTGTTTCTGCCTGTCACAGAATTATTTTCCACTGCGCAGACAGACGATAAGGGAGAACGCTAATTTACTGTGACTCTTTCACCGGGATCTCAAGAATCTCAATCACATCTACGGTGATCACGTCGCAAACGCAGGATATTCTGCAAGAGGGTTTGGGATGGAGGACTTTACAATTTCGTCGTGATCGATTTGACTAGCGAATTTAATCGCGGAAAATATCGGAGCGGATTTGACAAGTTTTATGTTTCTGATGGTAATAAAATAGAGAGCAAAAACAAAAATTAGAAAATAATAAATCATCAATAATTTAGTTTTGAAAAAATAAAATAAAAATTAAAAATATAATGTACAAACAAGGAGAATTGTTAGAACGGATAGCCGAGAATATGGCTGCAAAACAATCCATTCAAATCATGGTGAGTGACGATTCGACTCGATTCACGACGAAATTCGAACCTTCCATCGAATTGAATGGAGAGAAAAGATACGAGATGGCGTTGGTGAATCTGGAGACTTATTATTCCTTTCCCAACGTCACCGAAAAGAATAACTCATTCAAGTATTCCGACGGAGTGGATTGGTTCGAGATTCGAATTCCCAAAGGAAGTTATGACATAGACAATTTGAACAATTACATTCAGACGCGAAGGAAGATGGATGGAAAGGGAAGCAACAAGATCAGACTCGCTCCCAACCCTAATACCCTACAGACGATGTTGGATTTGGAAGATAATTTTAAAGTGGATTTCAACATGGACGATTCTATAGGCAAGATGATAGGATTCGATCGAAAGATGTATCAAGGTCATGCGGCATCTGAAAATACGGTTGACATTCTCGCAGTCAATAGCATTCTGGTGAATGTGGACGTGATTGCTGGAAGCTACGTGAATGGTAGCGCTCAACCGATGATCTATTCCTTCTTTCCAAACATGTCACCGGGTTATAAAATCGTGGAACGACCTCGAAATTTAGTTTATCTATCCATGATTTTAGACATGTTGTATAATCTCAAAACCACGTTGACAGATCAAAATGGTGAACTGTTAGATCTTCATGGAGAGAGGGTGACGATACGATTTCACATAAGAGAAATATAAAAAAGCAAAAAAAAAAAAAAAAAATATTGTGTATATACATAAATGAGAAAATAAAATAAACACAATATTAATTTTACAAAAATTATTTAATATATATATATAATTATCATTAAAACAAAAAAACAATTGAACAAAATATATTTAAAAAAAAGAAATATGACTGAATACGTGGTTAAAAACGTGAACATATCCAAAGGACAGAGAAAGAAACTTGAGAGAGCATTAACTCGAAGCGAGCCGGTGAGATTCAAATTCACTCATGAATATCTGATGAGTGGCGGTAATGAACGAATCACTTGGACCAGAACTCAAATCAAAAGGATGGAGAAAGTGATTCATGATGGAAGAGGGTTGAAGGTGAGATTGAGTCCTGTTCAATTGGAATACAATTTGAAAATGAAAGGAGGTTTCCTACCGCTTTTGGCAGGAATCACTGCAAAAGCATTGCCCTTTGCCACAAACGCATTACCCTTTCTCGGGCAGACTCTCGGCGTGGGAGCTCTCACGGGACTCGCGAGTTCGGCAGTTGAGAAATTAATGGGTGACAGCGGACTGTTTTTGATGAAGGGAGGAGCCATGTGTCGCGTCCACATAGATGACAATGGTGAAGGATTGTGTATAGAACCCATTAGAGGTGGCAACTCTTTCAGTGGAAACAGTCTCTATCTGGAGAGTGGACAGAACATTGAGCGATACGGTGAGGGTTTGCTGTTTGGTGAGAATTCGCCATTTAAGAATATACCAATTTTGAGTATGTTATTATAATGTAAAAAAAATTATATAATTATACAAAATATAAAATTTAAATCATAAAAAGTATAATAAAATAATATAAAATGGATGAAAAGGTAGACTTTTTGAACGATAATGATGAATATCATGGGATAGGTTGGTAAAAAGATGTGGAAAAAACAATTAGACGATAATGATGACTATCACGGGATAGAGTGGGAAAAAGATGTGGAAAAACAAAGTACTGTGAATTTAGTTACTTATTCCCGTTTCCTTATTCGACATTCAAAATTCGAAAAAAATTACCGGATATTTTGGTGTTGATGGGTGGCCCCCGAGGAAGAAAGAAGATTGACACCTCAACCGCCCCAATCGGACCATATTTAGGGGCCCTACTAAGGCCCCAAAAAGGGCCAGTTACAAAATATCACCAAAGCAGGATAAAATCACGGGATATTTTGATGTTGATCGGTGGCCCCCGAGGAATAAAGAAGATTGACACCTCAACCGCCCCAATCGGACCACATTTAGGGGCCCTAATAAGGCCCCAAAAAGGGCCAGTTACAAAATATCACCAAAGCAGGTAAAAATCACGGGATATTTTGGTCTTGATGGGTGGCCCCCGAGGAATAAACAAGATTGACACCTCAACCGCCCGAATCGGACCACATTAAGGGGCCCTACTAAGGCCCCAAAAAGGGCCAGTTATAAAATATAACCAAAGCAGGTTAAAATCACGGGATATTTTGGTGTTGGTGGGTGGCCCCGGAGGAATAAAGAAGATTGACACCTCAATCGCCCCAATCGGACCACATTTAGGGGCCCTAATAAGGCCCCAAAAAGGGCCAGTTACAAAATAACACCAAAGCAGGTTAAAATCACGGGATATTTTGGTGTTGATGGGTGGCCCCCGAGGAATAAAGAAGATTGACACCTCAACCGCCCCAATGGGACCATACTTAGGGGCCCTACCAAGGCCCCAAAAAGGGCCAGTTACAAAATATCACCAAAGCAGGTTAAAATCACAGGATATTTTGGTGTTGATGGGTGGCCCCCGAGGAATAAAGAAGATTGACACCTCAACCACCCCAATCGGACCACATTTAGGGGCCCTAATAAGGCCCCAAAAAGGGCCAGTTACAAAATATCACTAAAGCAGGTTAAAATCACGGGATATTTTGGTGTTGATGGGTGGACCCGAGGAATAAAGAAGATTGACACCTCAACCGCCCCAATCGGACCATATTTAGGGGCCCTACTAAGGCCCCAAAAAGGGCCAGTTACAAAATATCACCAAAGCAGGTTAAAATCACCGGATATTTGGGTTTTGACGGGTGCCCCCCGAGGAATAAAGAAGATTGATACCTCAACCGCCCCAATCGGACCACATTTAGGGGCCCTACTAAGGCCCCAAAAAGGGCCAGTTACAAAATATCACCAAAGCAGGTTAAAATCACGGGATATTTTGGTGTTGATGGGTGGCCCCCGAGGAATAAAGAAGATTGACACCTCAACCGCCCCAATCGGACCATATTTAGGGGACCTACTAAGGCCCCAAAAAGGGCCAGTTACAAAATATCACCAAAGAAGTTTAAAATCACGGGATATTTTGGTGTTGACGGGTGGCCCCCGAGGAATAAAGAAGATTGACACCTCAACCGCCCCAATCGGACCACATTTAGGGGCCCTACTAAGGCCCAAAAAGGGCCAGTTACAAAATATCACCAAAGCAGGTTAAAATCACGGGATATTTTGGTGTTGATGGGTGGCCCCCGAGGAATAAAGAAGATTGACACCTCAAACGCCGCAATCGGACCACATTTAGGGGCCCTATTAAGGCCCGAAAAAGGGTCAGTTACAAAATATCACCAAACCAGGTTAAAATCACGGGATATTTTGGTGTTGATGGGTGGCCCCCGAGGAATAAAGAAGATTGACACCTCAACCGCCCCAATCGGACCACATTTAGGGGCCGTACTAAGGCCCCAAAAGGGTCAGTTACAATATATCACCAAATCAGGTTAAAATCATGGGATATTTAGGTGTTGATGGGTGGCCCCCGAGGAATAAAGAAGATTGACACCTCAACCGCCCCAATCGGACCATATTTAGGGGAACTACTAAGGCCCCAAAAAGGGCCAGTTACAAAATATCACCAAAGCAGGTTAAAATCACGGGATATTTTGGTGTTGATGGGTGGCCCCCGAGGAATAAAGAAGATTGACACCTCAACCACCCCAATCGGACCATATTTAGGGGACCTACTAAGGCCCCAAAAAGGGCCAGTTACAAAATATCACCAAAGAAGTTTAAAATCACGGGATATTTTGGTGTTGACGGGTGGCCCCCGAGGAATAAAGAAGATTGACACCTCAACCGCCCCAATCGGACCACATTTAGGGGCCCTACTAAGGCCCAAAAAGGGCCAGTTACAAAATATCACCAAAGCAGGTTAAAATCACGGGATATTTTGGTGTTGATGGGTGGCCCCCGAGGAATAAAGAAGATTGACACCTCAAACGCCGCAATCGGACCACATTTAGGGGCCCTATTAAGGCCCGAAAAAGGGTCAGTTACAAAATATCACCAAACCAGGTTAAAATCACGGGATATTTTGGTGTTGATGGGTGGCCCCCGAGGAATAAAGAAGATTGACACCTCAACCGCCCCAATCGGACCACATTTAGGGGCCGTACTAAGGCCCCAAAAAGGGTCAGTTACAATATATCACCAAATCAGGTTAAAATCATGGGATATTTAGGTGTTGATGGGTGGCCCCCGAGGAATAAAGAAGATTGACACCTCAACCGCCCCAATCGGACCATATTTAGGGGAACTACTAAGGCCCCAAAAAGGGCCAGTTACAAAATATCACCAAAGCAGGTTAAAATCACGGGATATTTTGGTGTTGATGGGTGGCCCCCGAGGAATAAAGAAGATTGACACCTGAACCGCCCCAATCGGACGACATTTAGGGGCCCTAATAAGGCTCCAAAAAGGGCCAGTTACAATATATCACCAAAGCAGGTTAAAATCACGGGATATTTTGATGTTGATGGGTGGCCCCCGAGGAATAAAGAAGATTGACACCTCAACCGCCCCAATCGGACCATATTTAGGGGCCCTACTAAGGCCCCAAAAAGGGCCAGTTACAAAATATTACCAAAGCAAGTTAAAATCACGGTTTATTTTGGTGTTGATGGGTGGCCCCCGAGGAATAACGAAGATTGACACCTCAAGCGCCCCAATCGGACCACATTAAGGGGCCCTACTAAGGCCCCAAAAAGGGCCAGTTACAAAATATAACCAAAGCATGTTAAAATCATGGGATATTTTGGTGTTGATGGGTGGCCACCGAGGAATAAAGAAGATTGACACCTCAACCGCCCCAATCGGACCAAATTTAGGGGCCTTAATAAGGCCCCAAAAAGGGCCAGTTACAATATATCACCAAAGCAGGTTAAAATCACGGGATATTTTGGTGTTGATGGGTGGCCCCCGAGGAATAAAGAAGATTGACACCTCAACCGCCCAAATCGGACCATATTTAGGGGCCCTACTAAGGCCCCAAAAAAGGCCAGTTACAAAATATCACCAAAGCAGGTTAAAATCACGGGATATTTTGGATTTGACGGGTGGCCCCCGAGGAACAAAGAAGATTGACACCTCAACCGCCCCATCAAACCACATTTAGGGGCCCCACTAAGGCCCCAAAAAGGGCCAGTTACAAAATATCACCAAAGAAGGTTAAAATTACGGGGTATTTTGGTGTTGATGGGTGGCCCCCGAGGAATAATGAAGATTGACACCTCAACCGCCCCAATCGGACCACATTTAGGGGCCCTACTAAGGCCTCAAAAAGGGCCTGTTACAAAATATCACCAAAGCAAGTTAAAATCATGGGATATTTTGGTGTTGATGGGTGGCACCCAAGGAATAAAGAAAATTTGATGCCTCAACCGCCCCAATCGGACCGCATTTAGGGGTCCTACTAAGGCCCCCAAAAGGGCCAGTTACAAAATATCATCAAAGCAGGTAATGATTGCAGGATATTTTGGTGTTGGTGGGTTGCCCCGAGGAATAAAGAAGATTGACACCTCAACCGTTCCAATTGGACCACATTTAGGGCCCTCATTAGGCCCCCAAAAGAACTAGTTACAAAATAGTACCAAAGGAGACAAACATCGCCAGATATTTTGATGTTGGTGTGCGACATGAGAAGAATAAAGAAGATTCCATGAAACGCCGTCCACAAATATGAGGAATGACGAATTGTGGTTCACTAAGAACTTTATCGTGGCCCTTATGACCCTGAGGATATGTGGAATGGCAAGTTGTGCTTCATTGCCCTCGGCTTTTCATGTAATGAAAAGGGCATCCTGAAGGCCAGCCAAGTAACAGAAAGAGATTCCACAAGTCTATCTCTTTGCAACATGGTCCGTAAATATCCCAAACCGTGGCCCGACTTCCACTTCACGATTTACTCACCTTATCCTTACTTCCTTTTCTTCCTATCTCTAAGTCTTGGCATGCCCAAGGCCATGCCTGATGTTTGCCGGCTTCTCCAAGCATACCAATACCACCCATTTTCCTTCCACTTTCCTATTCTTTCTAAACTCTGGCATACTAACGGGCCTGTTGGTGTCTGCTTGCTACGTCTTGCATACCAGCACTACCCATTCCCCCAACTTCCCTATTCTTCCTCAGCCCTTACATGCCCGAGGGCCTACCTGATGTCTGCTTACTACGCCATTCATACTAACACTACCCATTCCCTCCCACATCTCCATTCTGGTCTCTATTTACTATGCACGCTAACACCCATTCCCTTCCACTTGCTTATTCTTCCTGCAGCCATAACTTGTCCAATGACCTGCCCGATGCCCGTCTGCTATGCCATGCGTACTATCTCCTACAGTTGAATACTTGGGTCAGAGAGAAGTCAGAACACGCCACAGAAGTTAATTATAGTAACGAAACACCGATCTTACTCCAAGTATGGGGCTCTTTTATTCTACCGGAGTACATACCTCATCAATCGAAAATACTCCTTATGGGTCATATAACACTTCGCGCGACTCTGTTTCGGTAACAAAGTCGATGTCGGTGATTTGGGGTAAGTGTCGAGCTTATTTTGGTAATTCGCAAGATTCCCGTTGAATCGAACACACCCTTAGAACAGTCCCCGTCCGTTTAGAGGTTATTGGGTCACATGGCAACAACAAGCTAACATAGAAACCAAGATGGTAGTCTCCAATGTGCATGCTCACTAAAACCACATATCACTATCGGGATGAGGTCACAACATGCCCGCTCTCCTCCGCTTTTATGACAACCCACGTGATACCCACAATACGCCGGTATGCTGCCCCTTCTGCGGTATGCTACCCCCCCCCCCCCCGGGAAGTCCTCCAGACGGGGCACATTTCATACTACTAGAATAAATATAAAGTGCAGCGAAATGATAATACGCGCGAAAAAATAATCCGTGAACACGAAATAATAATCCTCATGCCCGGGTTATTATTTTGTATGTACTGATTATCAATTCGCCTTCGCGGATTGTTATGTCGTGTGCACCGATTATTAGTTCGTGCGCACGGATTATTAACTCGTGTGCTCGAATGAAAATTTTGTGTGCACGGATTAAAACATAAGGTGTCAGGACCCCCACCCCCCTGTCCCAAAAGACGGACCTGCTATATATACTTACCACGCCATGCATTGGAATCCTGTTCAGTGGCGGAACCAGAATCCTTTATAGAGGAGAATTCCAATGGAGGGGGTAGCGATATGACGCGGGTATATCTCAAATGCCGCAGGCAAGGAAGGAAGGGTGTAGTCAGGTGAATCACCCTCTCCCATTTGTGTGACCTGGCATTGGTAGAGCCAGAAAAATATCTGCGGGGGGGGGGGGGGCTGCAAGTAGGGGACATGCTCCGTATGGGTGGGTATCCTGAGTGGAGAAGCCAACATGCCCTCCCCGGGAGAGGGAGGGGGGTCGCCTCCCAGACAAAAAAAAAATCACTGTGCATTTAAATCAAGTTTTCTGATGGCTTTTAGGGTAGATCGCCACATTTTTGGATGACCCACATTTTAGAGACAAGGTTTATAAACCTACATGGCTCATAAGTATCTGCATCCGAACTTGCAAAATTCCAGTGGATTTTTGTTTATCTGCTGAGAAAAGAGAGTCACTATGTGTGTAAGAGAGAGTGGCTGGATGTGACAGTTTTGGAGAGGGGCAAATGAGTGAGACAGAGAGGAAGGGGTGTCAAAGACTGTGCTCGGGGGCATTCCCTTTTATGACCTCCTGTAGCGCCGCCACCGGATTCGGGACCTCTCCCCGAATTATAAATTTTTGGAGCACTGTAAGGGACTCTGAAGCCTCCTTAGAGGAGGTGAGGCCATTGGTGGGGCCGGTTATCCTTCCTCCGTAAATTTTACAATTTTAACTGTGAAGCTTTGAGAGCGATTCTGGGGCCTAATGGAGGATCGCGAGGTCATCGGTAAGGGCCTGAGTTTCTCTGAAATATTCTCAAATTTCGAAGCTACATCAACAGTTTTGAAGTCTTCTAATGGAAGGTGCAGGAGGGGGTCGAAATCATATATGGCAATTTGTATTTATTGTGAAGGGGGGAGGTGCAATGTTAGTCTATTTGGAGGCGAGCTGTGTGCGTTTTCCCATGCCCCCGCCTCTGAACCCGACCTTCCCAGGACCTACCAAAAATATATATAATACCGCCAAGATTAGACATGTAGCAGACAAGCATAGGCATATGTTGCCATCCCAGCCAACTTTGGGTGACGTCCCATCCCAAATTCCCCCGGCATTGTGAAGTACTTTTCGATGGCTGCTTTATAGGCCCTTTTAGTCATCTGAATTTTATATCTCCGCTGACATATTTTTGCGCCCCCACGTCTCAACAAGAGACCCCCCCCCCCCCTCTCCCGCCACGCTTACATACACCTAATTACTGCCCCAGGCCCAGAGTGCAGCGATGTGAGGTCTTACGCAGACTTCACTTCGTCCTGTCTGGCCTATCGCACGTTAAAAAAAGGGAAGCATGCCTAACAAGGACGGACCTCGGGCCATTAGGTTACCCCTCCTGACCTTCCTTCTTGAAGAGATGATGAGGCGGTAGCGACCGAGGGCCGAAGGGTCCTAGATAACTTAGGTCCAAACAAGAACAAGTAGACCTAAGAATTGTTGTTTCAGCGATAAGATGATAGGATACCAGTATACCAAGGTCACAGGTTGGATGCCATTTTGACTAAATAACCTATACCATAGTTTTTATATCTTTCATGTCATGCGCACGGATTATTATTTCATGTGCATGGATCAAAGTAGTAGTGCTCGTTCCTTTTGAGCAAGATCTGGTGAACCCCGCGGTGGACATCGGAAGTGACGTCATAGTCACGTGGCTGGGTTCCGCCATTTTGTGTTGTCATGGTAACGCACTTGGCCGGCCATGTTGTGACGCCATCCCCATGTTGAAACGTTGTATCACTGCGCATGCGCAGCGCGTGTTGTTATGGTAATACGCGTTTCCGTCGTCCATTTTGTATACAGGGCGCCGCCATCTTGGTTTCTATGGTAGCACGCGGTTGCTAGGTGACCCAAAGGCATCTAATAAGACGAGGGTATGTTTGGAGGGTACGTTTGATGCAATGGGAGTACAAAGAGTTACCCAGATGATCCCTTGAACGACTTATTTTCACCGGATATCACCAAAATGGACCAGAATTATTTTAGAATGTTGACCCTATAGCAACACGTAGTGTTATAAGATCCATAAAAGCTGTGTTCCTTATCTAGCTCGAATTCCATAAGAATCCTCTTTTAGTACTACATATTTTATACCCTATCTTTCTACCTGACTTCTATCTACTCAAGTATACTAATTATCCCTGACTGTCCCTGTCGATTCTTATGCCTGTTCTACCCATGATATGATGGCATTGTCCGTGTATTCATGGCTGTCTCTTACCTTAGTATATTATTTGGCTTGTTTTACCCTTGATATGATTATTATCTACACTAGTTTATCATTTGTTTGGCTTACCAGTAGACCCAGACATAGCTACAGGGGACACTTTCCCGACGGGCCATCGGTGCCCCGTTTTCTTCGTATGGGACCATGGGGGCTATGAGGGTCATAAGGAAATGCCATTACTCTCATCCTCATCTCGGTATTTTGTCACCACGGTCCACAGAATCCCAATTTTGGAATCCCTTTCTAGTATCTGGATGGCCTTCAGAATCCCCTTTTCACCGTATGAGACCATGAGGACTATGAGGGCCATAAGGAAATGCCATTACTCTCATCCTCATCTCCACATTTGTCACCACAGTCCACAGAATCCCAATTTTGGAATCCCTTTCTAGTATCTGGATGGCCTTCAAAATCCCATTTTCACCGAATTAGGTCATAAGGGCTATGAGGGCCACAAGGAAATTCCATTGCTCTCATCCTCATCTCGGTATTTGGTCGCCACGGTCCACAGAATTCCAATTTTGGAATCCCTTTCTAGTATCTGGATGGCTTTCAGAATCAGAATCCCCTTTCATCGTATGAGGCCATGAGGGTTATGAGTGCCATAAGGAAATGCCATTACTCTCATCCTCATCACGGTATTTGGGTACCTCTTTTCGTCGTATGAGGCCATGAAGGCTATGAAGACCTCATGGCCATCATGGCCCTGTGGCCCCATCTCGGTATTTGGGGACCCCCGCCCCATGGGTAAACGATTACTGCTACCCCATTATGGAATAGGACTAGCCTTTGGCGTCTCTTTTTCGTCGTATGAGGCCATGAGGGCTATGAGGTCTTCATAGCCCTCATGGCCTCACACGAAGAAAACGGGGCGCAGATGGCCCGTCGAGAAAGTGTCAACTGCAGCTATGTCTAGGTCTACTGATAAGCCAGATAATGGTAGACTAGTGCAGATAATAGTCATATCACGGTTAGAACAAGCCAAATAATCTACTAAGATAAGGGAGAGCTAGGAATACACGGACAATGCCATGATATCATGGGTGGAAAAAGGCATAAGAATCTACAAGGACAATCAGGGATAATCAGTATACTAGAGTAGATAGAAGTCAAGTAGAACAGATATGTTATAAAATATGTAGTTGTAAACGAGGATTCTTATGGAATTCGAGCTAGATAAGGAGCACATCTTTTATAGATCTTATACCACTACGTGGTACTATTAGGGTCAATATTCTAAGAGAATTCGGGTCCGTTTCGGTTATTTCGGGTGAACAGCAGTCGTTTTCGGGTTCATTTGGGTAATTCGTTGGACTCCCATTGAATCGAACCTACCCTCCAAACATACCCCCATCTTATTAGAGGCATTTGGGCCACCTAGCGACCACGTGCTACCATAGAAACAAGATGGTGGTGCCCTGTATACAAAATGGATGACGGAAACGTGTCTTACCATAACAACACGGGCTGCACATGCGCAGTGACACCACGCGTCACCATGAGAATGGCGTCATAACATAGTCGCTCATGCGGGTTACCATGGCAATACAAGATGGCCGCCCCAGACACGTGACTAAGACGTCACTTTCGGGGTACATCGCGTGGTCCACCAGATCTTGCTCGAAAGATACGTGACATACTACTGATCAATAATCCATTTCCACAGCTTATTAATTTGTGTGCACGGAATATTATTTCGTGTGCACAGATTATAATTCACGTGAATGATTTATTAATTCGTTCGCATTGATTATTATTTTGTTTGCATGGATTATCATTTCGTGTGCGTGGATTATTAATTCGTCTGCCTTGATCATTACTTCATGCACGGATTATTAATTTGTGCACATGAATTATTAGTTTGCGTGCATGGATTATTAATTTGCAGGTCTGTCTTTTGGTACAGTGGGGGTGGGGGTCCTGACACCTTATGTTTTAATCCGGACACACAAAATAATAATCCGAGCACACGAGTTAATAATCCGTGCACACAAAATAATAATCGGTGCACACGAAATAATAATCCGCGTAGGCGAATTGATAATCTGTACATACAAAATAATAATCCGGGCACAAGGATTATTATTCCGTGTGCATGGATTATTATTTCGTGTGCGCGTATTATCATTTCGCCGCACGTTATATTTATTCTGAGTAGTCTGAAATGTGCCAAATAGGCCCCATCTGGAGGACTTCGGGGGGTGGGAGCGGGTAGCATACCACAGAAGTGACAGCATACCGTGGGGTATTGTAGGTGTCACGTGGGTTGTCATAGAAGCGCAGGAGAGCGGGCATGTTGTGACCTCATCCCGATAGTTATACGTAGTTTTAGTGAGCATGGATATTGGAGACTACCATCTTGGTATCTATGTTAGCTTGCTGTTGCCATGTGACCCAATGACCTCTAAACGGGTGGGGGTCTGTTCTATGGGTGTGTTCGATTCAACGGGAGTCTGGCGAATTATCAAAATAAGCTCGACACTTACCCCAAATCACCGACATCGACCTTATGTTACCGAAACAGAGTCGTGCGAAGTGTTATATGACCCATAAATGGTATTTTCGATTGATGGGGGATTGACACCGGTAGAACAAAAGAGCCCCATCCTTGGAGTAAGATCGGTGTTTTGTTACTATAATTAACTTTTGTGGCGTGTTCTGACTACTCTCTGACCCAAGTATTCAACTGCAGGAGTTAGTACGCATGGCATAGCAGACGGGCATTGGGCAGGGCCTTGGGCAAGTTATAGCTACAGGAAGAATAAGCAGTTGGAAGGGAATGGGTGGTGTTAGCGTGCATAGTAAGTAGACACCATGGGGAAGTGGGAGGGAATGGGTAGTGTTAGTATGAATGGCGTAGCAAGCACACATTAGGTAGGCCCTCGGGAATGTCAGGGCTTAGGAAGAATAGGAAAGTTGGAGGTGGGATGGGTAGTGCTGGTATGCAAGACGTAACAAGCAGACACCAACAGACCCGTTGGTATGCCAGAGTTTAGAAAGAATAGGAAAGTGGAAGGGAAATGGGTGGTATTGGTACTGGTATTGGTCTGCTTGGAGAAGCAAGCAAAACATTAGGCAGGGCCTTGGGCATGCCAAGACTTAGAGATAGGAAGAAAAGGAAGTAAGGGTAAGGAGAGCAAATTATGAAGTGAAAGTTAGGCCCCGATTTGGGATATTTACGGACCGTGTTGCATAGAGATAGACTTGTGGAATCTCTTTCTGTCACTTGGCTGGCCTTCAAGATGCCCTTTTCATTATATGAAAAGCCGAGGGCAAAGGGGCACAACTTGCCATTCCATATATCCTCATGGTCATAAGGGCCATGAGAAAATTCTTAGTGAGCCACAATTTGTCATTGCTCATATCCTCATATTTGGGGACGGCGTTCCATGGAATCTTCGTTATTCTACTTGTGTTGCACACGAACATCAAAATATTTGGCGATGTTTGTCTCCTTAGGTAATATTTTGTAACTGGCCTTTTGGGGGCCTAAGGAGGGCCCTAAATCTGGTCCTATTGGAATGGTTGAGGTGTCAATCATCTTTACTCCGAGGGGGCCACCCATCAACATCAAAATATCCAGTGATTTTAACCTGCTTTGGTGATATTTTGTAACTGGCCCTTTTGGGGGCCTTAGTGGGGCGCCTATATGTGTTCCTATTGGGGCGGTTGAGGTGTCAATCTTCTTTATTCCTCAGGGGCCACCCATCAACACCAAACTATCCAGTTATTTTAACCTGCTTTGGTGATATTTTGAAACTGGCCCTTTTTGGGGCCTTATTAGGGCCCCTAAATGTGGTCCGATTGGGTGGTTGAGGTGTCAATCTTCTTTATTCCTCGGGGGCCACCCATCAACACCGAAATATCCCGTGATTTTAACATCCTTTGGTTATATTTTGTAACTGGCCCTTTTTTGGGGCCTTAGTAGGGCCCCTTAATGTGGTCCGATTGGGGCGGTTGAGGTGTCAATCTTCTTCATTCCTCGGGGGCCACCCATCAACACCAAAATATCCCGTGATTTTAACCTGCTTTGGTGATATTTTGTAACTGGCCCTTTTTGGGGCCTTAGTAGGGCCCCTAAATATGGTCCGATTGGGGCGGTTGAGGTGTCAATCTTCTTTATTCCTCGGGGACCACCGAGCAACACCAAAATATCCCGTGATTTTAACCTGCTTTGGTGATATTTTGTAACTGGCCCTTTTTGGGGCCTTAGTAGGGCCCCTAAATATGGTCCGATTGGGGCGGTTGAGGTGCAAAACTTCTTTATTCCTCGGGGGCCACCCATCAACACCAAAATATCCCGTGATTTTAGTCTGATTTGGTGATATATTGTAACTGGCCCTTTTTAGGGCCTTAGTAGGTCCCCTAAATGTGGTCCGATTGGGGCGGTTGAGGTGTCAATCTTCTTTATTCCTCGGGGGCCACCCATCAACACCAAAATATCCCATGATTTTAACCTGCTTTGGTGATATTTTGTAACTGGCCCTTTTTGGGGCCTTATTAGGGCCCCTAAATGTGGTCCGATTGGGGCGGTTGAGGTGTCAATCTTCTTTATTCCTCGGGGGCCACCCATCAACACCAAAATATCCCGTGATTTTAACCTGCTTTGGTGATATTTTGTAACTGGCCCTTTTTGGGGCCTTATTAGGGCCCCTAAATGTGGTCCGATTGGGGCGGTTGAGGTGTCAATCTTCTTTATTCCTCGGGGGCCACCCATCAACACCAAAATATCCCGTGATTTTAACCTGCTTTGGTGATATTTTGTAACTGGCTCTTTTTGGGGCCTTAGTAGGGCCCCTAAATATGGTCCGATTGGGGCGGTTGAGGTGTAAATCTTCTTTATTCCTCGGGGGCCACCCATCAACACCAAAATATCCCGTGATTTTAACCTGATTTGGTGATATATTGTAACTGGCCCTTTTTGGGGCCTCAGTAGGGCCCCTAAATGTGGTCCGATTGGGGCGGTTGAGGTGTCAATCTTCTTTATTCCTCGGGGGCCACCCATCAACACCAAAATATCCCGTGATTTTAACCTGCTTTGGTGATATTTTGTAACTGGCCCTTTTTGGGGCCTTAGTAGGGCCCCTAAATGTGGTCCGATTGGGGCGGTTGAGGTGTCAATCTTCTTTATTCATCGGGGGCCACCCGTCAAAACCGAAATATCCCGTGATTTTAACCTGCTTTGGTGATATTTTGTAACTGGCCCTTTTTGGGGCCTTAGTAGGGCCCCTAAATATGGTCCGATTGGGGCGGTTGAGGTGTCAATCTTCTTTATTCCTCGGGGGCCACCGATCAACCCCAAAATATCCCGTGATTTTAACCTGCTTTGGTGATATTTTGTAACTGGCCCTTTTTGGGCCTTATTAGGGCCCCTTAATGTGGTCTGATTGGGGCGGTTGAGGTGTCAATCTTCTTTATTCCTCGGGGGCCACCCATCAACATCAAAATATCCCGTGATTTTAACCTGCTTTGGTGATATTTTGTAACTGGCCCTTTTTGGGGCCTTAGTAGGGCCCCTAAATATGGTCCGATTGGGGCAGTTGAGGTGTCAATCTTCTTTTTTCCTCGGGGGCCACCCATCAACACCAAAATATCCGGTAATTTTTTTCGAATTTTGAATGTCGAATAAGGAAACGGGAATAAGTAACTAAATTCACAGTACTGAAAAACAATTAGACGCTAATGATGAATATTGCGGGATAGTGCGGGAAAAAGATGTGGAAAAACAATTTGATGCTAATGATGGATATCTTAGGAAATAACTGAAAAAAGAGTTTAAAAAAAGATTGGGATAGATGGTTGAAATTTAAAAGAATGAGATGTTTTCCACCGCCACCACTACCTTCTGAAGAGAATGGTAATGATGTGAGTGTTACCAAGAGATGCACCACATTCATTCATAATTATGATATAGAGAAACAAATGTGTTGCTATAAAAAACGTAATATATCACAAAAAAAGAAAAGAAGAATCGACGCTGAAATTTGAGAAAAAAGGATATGTTACTATAATATATATTGGCGATAGTGAAGAAGAAGAAGAAGAAGAGGAAGAAGAAGAAGAAGAAGAATAAGAAGAAGAAGAAGAAGAAGAAGAAGAAGAAGAAGGAAAACAAAAAAAAAAAAAAAAAAAAAAAAAAAAGTAATGAGATCTAGAGATGTTCAACCTCTTTAGATCTCATTACTTTTTTTTCCTTCTTCTTCGCTAAAAAATCAGTTTCTCTATTGTTTTATATTTCCAGGTCCCTTATTAGCATGTTGATGGTCGTGTCTTCTCCTTTTTCCAAAATGTGTTGAATATTTATCTTTACTTTTGCAAGTTTTTTTACTCTGGTGAACACGCTCTCACCACCCAATTTGTTCACGAGTTCGAGAGAGATTTTTGGATATATGTCACTTCTGTAGGGCAACGACAAATCGTCCTTGTCAAATTCTCTGTCTTTGGCGATGATGATATTCTGTAGACTGCTTTGGTCCTCATAAAATAAATCGAGCGTGGCTTTGTCCAATTTCAAAGGCATGCTATATTTATCGTATTTGTACTGTAAGCCCTTCATCTCAACCTTGTTCAATCCGATGGCGTCGTGTCATTGTAATCTATAGATTTTACAACCGAATTTCTTATATGTTTCAATTCATTTCAATTTCAATTCGCATCTTTTAGGTGTTGTTGTCATGATTGTTTTTTTCTCTTTATACAAATAAACAGTTTAAATTTTAACATCCTTTTTATCTCATATTAATTCAATTTTTCTCATGTTAAAGAACATAAAAAATTGATTAATTTCATGAAAAAAATTATTTTTGGGGGGGAATTAAAACATTTATAAAGACTATTTTAAAACTTTTTAATAAATTATTATTTAAATACAAAATTAAAAAAAAAATATATTCTTACAAATGAAGCAAACAAATAAAAAAGTGGAAAATTTGGTTGAGAAAACCATACCTCAGTTAAACGAGATTTGTAAAAAATTAAAAATTCCAAATTTCAGAAATCATAGAACTAAATAAAAAAAAAATTGAAGTCATACAGGAGTATCGTTTGTGAGACACTGGAAAGAAAAAAATTGAAAGATCAAAAGTGAACAAACTTAAACAGACTCGAATTGCAAAAAAAAAATAAGGTGATGACAATAATGCCTGATGATAGAAAACGAAATGTGGAGCGTGATGAAATTAGAAAGATCATGTGCGAGGAGTTCTGTAGTTGGCTCGATGAAAAGGTAAATGAAGTGTCAATAGCAACGACATCAAAAAATGCTTCGGTTGTGAAAAATGAGAAGAAAAAGGTAGTAAAAGGAATCAAAATGCTGACGTCGGAAAAAAAAGTTTCGGTTGTGAAAAATAAGAAGACAACTAAACGAAAAGCCATCGAAGAACTTCAAGTTTCAAAAGAAAAAAAAAACTAAAACGAAAACGAGTGATGGAGTTCAGAATCTAGACAAACAAGATATATCAAAAGAAATTTGACGTGCAATCGACAAAGGGAAAGGAGAAGAATATGTAGCATGAGTTATCATGGAGGCATTCTAATCGAATCCCGTAGAACGGGAGAGTGCAATCAAAGGCATTTTAAAAACTTTTGACGTGGTTCCCTCGTTCAAGAAAGTTGATCCCAAATTGTTCATGGAACGGGTGAAGAAAAAAGTATTGGATTTGTTTCATGAACACATGAATGTGGGTCTAAAAATTAAGATGATACTCCATTGCGTGATGAATAAAACTGATGTGAATTCCGGCAAGAGCATCGTGAAAAATGCATATTTCAGATCTAATGTTGAACCTGTATTTTGAGGTTCAGATTTATCAGACGTTTTCAAAATGATGAAAGACAAGATGTTGACGTCTCTCGCCAATTATCAACATGAAGGTAGTAATTGGATGTTCGATGAGGTGTTGAAACTCGAAATTCATCTAACTAAAAATGATTCATTGAAAGCATCTTCCTATGTGGAATTACCGTATTTCTTAGTTAAAAAACAGTCCATGGTCAACGTGAGAAATAAAGATGATCAGTGTTTTAAATGGGCAGTCACCTCCGCTTTATACACCATCAAAATCCATCCCGAGAGAGTTTCTTGTTACGAGGAGACATCTAAAAATCTCGATTGGACCGGAGTGACTTTTCCAACATCATTAAAACACATCGAACGTTTCGAGGTTCAAAATCCCACTGTAGCAGTGAACGTTTTGGGATATGACGAGGAAAAACAAACGATCTATCCTCTCAGACAGGTTTTGTATCTCGAAAGAGAAAAGACGATTATTTTATTATTGATTTCAAATGGTGACAAGCGTCATTATTGTTTGATTAAAAATCCGTGTCGATTACTGGCGAGACAAAATAATAAACATAAACAAAAGTTATGTTTATGTTGCAACTGCATGAATGCGTTTCACAGCGAAAAATCGTTAGGAAAACATCAGGAATATTGCAATGAAAATCAAGGTGTCACTGTCGAAATGCCCAAACCCAACACCATCGTGAACTTTCAAAATCACAATAGAAGGTTAAAAGTACCATTCATCATGTACGCCAATTTCGAATGCTTCACCTTGAAAATGAGTTCCTGCCAACCCAACGCTCTTCAAAGTTACGTCAAAAGATATCAAAAACACATGCCTTTGGGCTATTGCATTTACGTGAAATGTGCTTTCGACTCACAACACAACATGGGTCCCTTCACCTACACCAAACGGTGTGAAGACGATGATGTGGCTCAAAGGTTCGTGGAAGAGTTAGAATCAAAAATTCAAATTTTATATGACAAATTCAAAACTCCAACGAAAATGATCATCACGTGAGAGCAGCAGGACGAAAATAACAGAGCCATCGAATGTCACATATGCAGACAATCGTTCGACGAGAATTCGAAGGAAAATAAGAAGGTCAGAGACCATGATCATTACACGGGTCTGTATCATGGTCCGGCTCACAGCAAGTGTAATTTAAAATATCAAGACGCCGTTTTCTATCCAGTGATATTTCACAATCTCTCGGGTTATGACAGTCATCTGTTCGTGAAAACTCTCGGCACCTCCCATGAAGAATTAAATTGCATCGTGAACAGTGAAGAAAGATACATTTCCTTCACGAAATGGAAACTCGTGGAGAAGAAAAGAGTAATCGAAGGAGAGAGGTTGGAAGAAAAAACGAAATCCATCGTAGAGGCATACGTTTCATCGATAGTTTTAAATTCATGTCAACCGCTCTGGAAAACTTAGTCGATAACATGACCAAGGATAAATTTAAAATCACGAGTGAACACTTCGGAGAACGAGTAGACGTCATGTTGAGGAAAGGAATCTATCCTTACGATTACATGAACAATCTAAAGAGATTTGATGACACTGCGCTACCTTCAAAAAAGATTTTTATTCGAAATTATACGAATCCGACATTTCTGACGAGAATTACGAACACGCCAAAAACGTGTGGAAATTGTTTGATATGAAAACCATGAGAGATTATCACGATCTCTATCTGAAGACTGACGTTCTGCTCCTGGCAGACGTGTTCGAAAATTTTCGAGACGTCTGTCAACGAAATTACGATCTGGATCCGGCTTGGTATTTCACCACACCCGGTCTGGCGTGGGACAATCTGTTAAAGACCACTGAAGTTCAATTGGAATTATTATCGGACGTGAACATGTTGCTCCTGTTCGAAAAGGCTGTGAGAGGTGGCGTCTCGATGATCTCCCACAGATATTCTGAAGCCAACAATCTCTACATGAAAGAAGGTTTCGATTTGGAATGATCGAATAAATACATACAGTATTGGGAAGCTAATAATCTGTATGGTTGGGCCATGAGTCATCCTTTACCGATTGGAAATTTCAAATGGGTGACGGAACCGGAAGAGATGCAAAAATGGAGAGACTATCCTTGCATTTTAGAAGTTGATTTGAACTATCCGGAAGAGTTACACAATCTACACAATGATTATCTGCTGGCTTCCAAACGAATGGAACTGATCGAAGGAGACGACGAAAAACTCATTCCCAATTTATTTAACAATGGTAAGAACGTCGTCTACAGCGAGAATTTGAAACAATATGTCGATTACTGGATGAAATTAGTCGACATACATCGCGGCATTCAATTCGACAAAGAGCCCTGGATGAAAAAAAACATCGATCTCAACACGAATCTCAGAATTCGAGCCGAGAACGATTTCGAAAAAGATTTCTTCAAATTCATGAACAACTGCGTGTACAGTTAATCGATGGAAAACATCAGGAAGAGAACCAACATTCGACTCGTCACGTCTGAGAAAAGAGCTAAAAAATTAGTGGCGAAGCCCAATTACAGACACTGAACCATATTCGACGAAAATCTAGTGGCCATTCACATGCAAAAGATGCACCTGAAGTTTGACAAACCCTATTATCTCGGACTGATCATCTTAGATATCAGCAAGCCATTGATGTATGAGTTTCACTATGATTACGTCAAACAGAAATTTGGTGAGAAAGCTAAACTACTGTTCACCGACACGGACAGTTTAGTTTATGAGATAGAGACGAAAGACGTCTACCGAGATACATCACCGGACGTGACCACGTGGTTCGACACGGGCAATTATCCCGTCGATGACCCGTCCAACATTCAATCGAACGACAACAAGAAGGTGTTGCATAAATTTGAGGACGAGAGCGGTGGTAAACAAATCGTCGAATTCGTGGGTTTGAGACCCAATCTGTATGCTTATCGTCTAGAAGGTGAAGAGATCAAGAAGTGCAAAGGGGTTAAAGCGTGCGTGGTGAAGAAAAACATCTCTTTTCAAGAGTATAAAGATTGTCTGTTAGGAAGTGGTCCAGTGTATAAGACTATGAAATCGATTCGAAGCGACAATCACGACTTGTATACCGAAATAGTCAACAAGATTTCGCTGACGGCCGACGACGATAAGAGATTCGTGTTAGATGATAAAATAAGCACTTTAGCACTCGGACATTGGACTTTGGATATGATTATGGACGATAGGATTCCAGATAGGATTCCAGATATGATTAAGAATGATAGGATTCCAGATAGGATTCCAGATATGATTAAGGACGATAGGATTCCAGAAAATCAAGAGGAATTAGTCGGATTCAAGATTATGAAAGTCGATAGAGACATTGAGAGAGTTAGTTTAAAAAAGATAAAGAAAAAAATATAAAAAAAATAACATAACTTCATTTTAGTGAATTATAATAAAATAAATAAATAAAACAAAAATATACACATTTATGAATAAGAAAATAGAGATATCCGTAGAAGGTGTCGTCCTACCTAACGAACCCCTATCCATCATCGATCTGTCGAATGCTGTGAAGGAGTTGAAAATCAAAGATTTTCTAGGCGTGTTTTCCAGAGATGCCCTGCCGAAGAGAAGACCTCGACAATCGGAATGCGGAATTTTAAATCTGGATGATTTATCAGGTGAAGGCACTCACTGGGTGACGTGGTTCATGAACGGGAAGAAGAAGAATTATTATTTCGACAGCTACGGAATCTCACCGCCGAAAGAAATAAAGAACTATTTCGACGAATCGATGGTTTGTCACAACACGGAACGAGTGCAATCGCCAGATCAAGTGTTTTGCAGTCACCTGTGTCTCTACGTTCTCAAGAGATGGTCGGAAGGAGATCGGTTTCAAGACATTCTCAATGATTTACATTAGAGAGAGAGATTTTTTTTATAGTATATATCAAGGTGAAAAAATTATTTAAAAAAATTTAACCGAATAAAAACAAAAAATAAAAAATAAGTGAAATAATTCATTTTTAATAAACTGCATTTGAAATATATTTTTTTAAAACAAAAAACCTCAAAACAACATAGCAGTCGATAAATTTGGTAGAAGTGACGATGAAAATCGACCCAAAAAGAAGAGGAAGACGCTCGAAGTTGACGATGGTTACGACGTTGCCAACTTGGACGAACGTTACGTACCTCGAGAGGAACCTTTGAACATGAATGATAAGAAGCTCTACAATCTTCCCGAGCCGATAGATCTTGCAGATGCGGCGACTACAAAATACCTCGACAGGGGGAACGCGGATTTCGAACGAATCATGCTAGATAATTACTTGGATAAAGCCATGACCGTTGATCTCGATCTGAAATCCAAACGTTAGGTGAACGATTCAGCGAACATCTGAGAAATAGATACATTCAGAAAGTGATGCAATCGGAACTGAACGCCAATTCTAACAAGATAACGAACGTGGCCACTCCCACGAATCCCAAGGACGTGGTGACCAAACACTACGTAGATCTGGAACAGAGAAAGTCTGACAGACGAGAAATGAAATTGGATCTGAATGCGGGATTCAACAAGATACTGAATCTGTCGAAGGTCGACGACGCAGATGCAGACTCCTCCACGGTCAACAAGGGCTACGTGGATTCTGCCATGATACGATCTCAAGAATACGTAGAATCACAAGTGGACGATCTCTACCTGAACAAACAATCTGGTGGAACCATGGAGGGTGGCATCAACATGAATGGTCACAATTTATTCGGTCTTGATCACGATCCTGAATTCGATTCCAGCGCGGTCAGCAGGAAGTATATGGACGACAACTCAGTCTGGAGAAAGGGCGACATCATGGAAGGTAAACTAGACATGGGCGGACACGCACTCACGAATCTACCGGATCCCGTGCACATGTCGGACGTCTGCACCCCGATTTCGGTGGTGGAGAAAGTCAAATACGCGAGACAATTGATTACCGTGTGGGCCGAGGAGACCGGCACGATAGAAGAGCGAAAAGCCGAGTGGTCTTTCGGAAATGGAGGTAGCGGATCGCAACATGAGCAGGTGGGATATCCCATGCCGTTGGGAGGTGAAATCATTCGAATGGGTCTGGCTTCCACGGATTTGAATAACAGAGCGGTCGTCAATCTCATGGTGAACAGAGTAGAGAGCGATAAGCGATACAGTGTCAAAAAGATTGCGAATCAACACTCGAATGTTAGCACGTTCGGCATGCCTCTCAAAGTGAACTCTGGAGACAGGATTAATTTCGTTACGAAAACCAATAATCCCGAAGCCGTCACTTACGTGGTGAGCCTACTGATCGAACTAGATTCTCTGAACAAAGAGTGAATGCGTGGAAATAATTAATTACAAATAATGAGTGATTATTAAAAACAAAAAAAACAAAAAAAAAAGTAATGAGATTTAGAAAGATGTTCAATCTCTCTAGATCTCATTACCTTTTATATTTTGTTTTTGTTTTGTTTTAATACGTTATTTCTCATAATGTTTCACCTCATGAAATTGGATCACTTATCTCGAAACACGTGTCGACATCTATTTTAGCATTTCGAAGAGCTTTTATAAATTCTCTAAAAGCAGTCGGTCCTCTATACGTCAATGTGTCTAAATGTTTTCTGGTCTTATCTTCTATCAAGATTTTACTTTCGATTTCACGTCTCATATAATCAGTCAATATCAAGGTTCTGTTTCGACTAAAGTGTCTAGAATTATTGCTAGTGAATCTTGTGAAATATGTTTAATCAAACCACGTCTGTTTCTTCTCAAGTATTCTCTTTCTTTATCATTCATTTCTGTAATTATTTTTTTAATTTTTATTTATACATTTTTTCTTTCTCTCTTTTTTTCTTCACACACACATCTCTCATCGAATGATTGACATCTTATTTCCATCCGATTGGAATTGTAATTCTCTATCCGACAGGACCAGGGCAAAGGCTTCAGTTTTTCTCGGCACGTTCCTATCGAATTGCATCTTGATCTGAATGCCTAAGACGCTACTCTTGAGTCGTTCGCTCTGTTTACTGACATCGAATACGAACATGGGATACATCGACTTGTATTCGCCGGGAGATATATTCGGGTTGCTCATCAATTCGTCCAGACCGTGATACTTCTTTCTAAAATCCGCGGCGTCGCCATACAGTCTACAGAAATCGTTCTTGTCGAACGACGCATTGTAATCGATTGCTGGATATCTCGTGGCGTTCAGAAACATTTGCATGTTTCTCAAATTGCAGTGATCGAATAGCGACACATTCTTTTCCTGAGAACCGTCCCTATCGGCCTGAAACGCGACCATGATGAAATGCTGTCTCTCGGAAGCGGATTTCACGGCCAGTCTCCAATCGAAGTGATTTGTGGAGAGTGGAATGCTAGCCGTGTTGCATTGTCTCATTCTAAATACCACTGATAATTTACTCTTGGATTCTATGATCTTGTAGAGACGCGTTTTTTCCGCGATCGAAGGCTGCACGTGCGGAACGAACCACGATATCTTGTGTAGAGTTAAGTTACCCGCATCAGTCGCGGAGAGTGTCACTATCGCGTCGTCGTTTCCCTTTCGAATCAACGTCAGATTGTGTTTGAATCCGTACATGATCTTGTTATAATCGTGCGTGAATCCGAAGATGTGTTTTAAAGGTATCCTGAATGAAAACGTTCCTTTGGGTCTGGACGTCTTGACGACGTAGTCGCTAGCAGGGCCGACGGTGTCTTTCACCCACAACTGATTAAGTCCTCTGGATTTCGAAAAATCATCTGGATACGTCAAGAGTCTGAACATCGTGGTGGCCTGACCAGGATGAAACACAGATTCTATCTCTTGTCCGAATAGCAATTATTTTATATTACTGAATAGATGCATGATGCCATTATTGGCAAAAGTATCCGTGTCGTCGTCGGCGTATTCGGTCCCATCTTCCTTGGTGAGACGTCCCTGCACCACTATGTAACTCTCGCTAGGATGTACGAATAGATCTTGAGTTTCGACGTTGATTCTTATCTCTCCCGCATTGTTCAAACTCGTTCTGGATATCGGTTCGTATTCGTGAACCTCGTATTCTTGAATACTTTCATCTTTCACTATGCTTTGTGCGATATATAGTATATTTGCTTCATCGACCCAGGAAAATGATAGTCAGAATTTCATTAAGTAGGGTGACTGCTAAGTGGATGTGTGACTGAAGACGGAATGAAAAATGTTAAAGCCAAACGTATTCCTTGATTATGATCTCTTAGTGGAGGACATTTGATGGCCATTCTTGACTTAAATATGGTTTTTCTCAGACCGTTATTAACCTTTCTCGTGCAGATTTGTCGATTTGGTAGCCATAGGCTCTTCGGAACAGTATTTCAGGTGAATGGCTGTCGTCGCACCAGTCTTAGAAGTATCCTGTTTTCAAGTTGTTATGTCACAAGAGTAATGACTGATGGCTTTGAAGGCCATTCTGGTTGAATGCATACCAATATGTTGCGATCTTTGTGCTTGCGTCATCCTTCTCCATGAAAAATATGCACTTTTGACACCAAATTTTGGGTTATGCACAAACTGTATTTTAGAAAATTCTTGGGTTGCATTGTGCACGTGATTGCGGCCCCTGTTTGTGAGACAAATTCAATCATAAACGTTCACAACCAATTTTTGGATCACCAATATAATCATACGTATAACCAGAAACATAAGTTCAATGAACAGTGGTATGTTTTCATTCATTTTATTTGGGGGTGCTTAACCTTTTTCTTTGTACATATAAAGATTTGTTCGAAAGCACCCGTTTCGACTAAAATTAACTGGGAGGCGCTACTTCACAGACATTTTCAAAGAAGGCATGAGCCCTCATAAATCTCGAGTTATTTTATCGATTACTCGTGGGCATTTAAGGGACAGAAAAACTCCAATGTCATTTTCTATATCCATCGTAATTTGCTTTCAAATAGGACAATGTTGAAGTTGAATGTTGCGTTCAAGTGTTCTGTTTATAGAGTAAGAGCATGTGCCTGTTCGATGGGGTAAATGTCCCATGGTTTTTATTGCGACCATGGGACATTTCGAAATAAGCGGCGTGCGGTGGAGGGGGGAGGGTCCCTTTCGGATGGTATTATTGAATGGATGCGAGTATTATACGTTACCGCGTCTCGAGCTGACTGGTATAGCGTGGCACAAGGTGAGGAGGAAACAATACCACCCGACACGAAACGGAGGGTGGTATTGTTTTTCTCCGAACCTTGTGCCGCGCTATACCAGTCAAATCGAGATGCGGTAACATATTTACTATGTCGAGGAGGTTTGGGTCACAAACAGTCCATTAGAGAAACAGTAAAATATTTACTCCATCCCAGAAATAAGTTAAATAAATTTCGATTTTCACAAATGAGAAAGTAATAATTTATTAACTATTAATAACAAAATCTTAACATTTATCTTGGCATCCCGGAACTAGACCTCTAATGCCGAGTGTTACAATGAGAGTCATTTTTTATTTATGGTAATATTAATGTTACCAATTGAACAGTGAGTAAAAAGTGGAAGAGCAGATTGTGTTTTTGTCATATTTACAGTGTTCATTGTTTGAGTCATTTCACGAGAGTTATTTGACTCTTCATCGAAGGAAGAGAAAAGTTCATCCAAGTTTATTTCATCCAAAGCAGGTACCACCGAGGTATTAATGCTGGCACAACTAGCTGTGCTTGGTGGGGCAACGCGAGTACAATTGTTAGTGGTATCAGCATCTGTGCATGGAATGTTTGGTTTGGCATCATTCATCGACTTCGTGAGAACTTGTCCCATCGCCATTTTTTTCACTTTCCGACACCCGTTGATACATAGCGAGAGATGATAGGGATTTATGACCTGTAGCTGACATAATTTGAACGCCTTCAAAACGGTTTTGTGACAAGATGCTGGAGCCGGTTGTGCGTATAGAATGGTTTGTATATATCTGAGACAGTTCTACTTTCTTGTTCAATGCTGGAATGACCTGTGAAAGAATTTTCTCTCCAATTGGGCTGTTACAGTACCAATATCCTTCATCAATGAAACAATCCAGAGGTCTCTACCATAAACGGTTGCACGATGGATTCAGTTTTGAGAGATATTTTTCAAAGGTCGCTACCGGGCAGTTAATATTACCGAGACATTCTGGCATTACCCCACTCACAATTTCACGATCATTCTCTCTGTGATTCTTTGTAAACTCGTCAACAGACTTCACAACATATTTCAAGCCAGTTTTCTCGTCAAATTTGATTTCAAACGAACTCCTCGTCATTAGATGCATATTGTCCCTGCCCCTTCGGAAGAAATATAATCTCACGTCAAATTGCACCTTATTCAACAGGCCTATTGGAGTTTTATCTGATAACCACATTGATTCATACAATATTTGTCTACCTTTATCCGTTATCATTGGGTGGTGGTCTACGTGACCCTTTCCTGTTCGTTTTAACTCGGTCAATATCGCTCTGAAGTTTTTATTTGCATCATTGAAATGGGGGTCTTTTATGATATCAATATTCTTGTTGAATGGCGGGGAGGTCAAGTACCGGTTTAGTCCATGCCTAAAACTTTCCATTGATGTAGAGTTGTAATTGCCTCCGCTTACTTTTCTTACATCCATGTAAAAATGACACAGGATCTTGTTGAGCTGAACGTTATCAAACTCCTTAAATTTGTCTTTCTCATTTTTCTCAAGCAAGTAATCACGCAACATTTTCGCTGCTTTTGTATTGCTTCTTATTGTTTCTTTGGAATATATAAGCTTTCGTTTTGCTTCAATTTCGGAAGAAGATGTTTCTGCGAATCGTTTTGCCATTTTGTAAACAAGCAGACGAAACAACTGTTGCAATATAGGGGAAATAACTCTACTCCACTTACATGAAACGAACATGACGCAATGCATTTGAAACAAACAAGGAGTGTTAATTTCAAGACTTTCATCTTTTGAGACGAATAACCAACCAAACCACGATAGGACATTTAGGAAATACATTTAAATGTCACAAAACCGATCATTTACTTAATTTGAAACCGTTTGCAACCCACAAGTTGTTTAAAATGATATCTTAAACAAGTTTTGACAACTCGAAGCGATGAAAAAATAAACGAAATTCAAAATGTCGGTACTCACCTGGTATTAAAACACTTACCGGGCGGGTGGCGACATTTTGAACCTGGTATCGCGAGTTACGCTGTTTGTATATACGTGACCTCATTGGTCAATTTGACTCCGAGGCATAGTAAATATAATTACTGGAAACGACTCGACAACTACCATAAATTACGCAAACGGACCTATCAAGACCATAATTCTAAGCATAACGGAGTACGACAGGGCCATTAACCAAGTAGGGTATATCAAACGGTCTCTTCGATTGGCCCAGATCGTACTCCAGTAGAACGGAAAAGCCCCACACTTGGAGCGGAACAGGTAATTTGTTACTATTGTCGGCTTTTCTGGCCTGTTTCGGCTGCTACCACGCGATATAATTCTGTCTATCGCTGATGCCTACCTCTATCTCGACTGAGACTGACCAGATTCATTCAGGTCGCTTAATTGCCCCAAGCCCATTTTGCTAATGCAGGAGCTTGGCCAAGTAGACCGCAGTGTCACGTGTGCCTACGAACAGTATATCCAGCACACCATAAGTGCCACATTCCCACATGCTTAAAAAACAGAGATGTACTTATGCGATAAGTCGCAATGCTGCTCACAAACATAATTATTGCACACGGGCGTATAGGGATAGTTGGTGACACTTAGAGACTGAAGACAGTTGGGACTAGAGTTTGGGGCTTGAAGAGACTTGTAGGGATTAGTATGGACTGATGGGTCACTATTAGTGACTAGCTCCAAATGTGTTGGCTACCCCGCGAGACCGAGCTACTATATAGCTGATGGTCAGATGGTTTTAAGACTTCTGCCGCTAACAATGATCTCTCTAATTATCATTGCCACTACTTTCTATTAATGCCGCAGCACGGCCGATTAACCCTTTAAAGCCAATCGGCCGTTTTGCCGGTCAGCAATTTGATACGTCATAACGTCATTAAATAGGATGGCTGTTCAGTAAATGTGTGGGGTAGACCAATCAATATTTTCAACGTGCAGCCCCGAGGCTGCACGTTGAAAATATTGATTGGTCTACCCCAAATAATGAATATGGACTCTTTTAATTGCTGCCATTGATCTGGCATGGAAGATACAACTAGAGTTCAAAGGGTTAATATTATAAGTCATATAACTACCGCACTCTATCATGTAGCAGAGCCGTCTACCATTACTTCAGATTTGTAGCACTATTGCAAGTTTGCTAGCTATTTCTGAACCCAACTCTACTTTGTCCTTCCACCAAATCTTCTCATTCAGGTTGCGTCATTCATTTGAAACCAAATCAGTTCATGCACTACTTCTTTTAGTTCAAACATATTTTGTTTGTCAAAATAAACAAAAAAGATTGGACAAAAAGTACTGAACACTTAAAACTTGTCCTCTCCTTTGTATACGATTAACAAGTAAATGCAGCATATGTCCAATATATACACAACAGAACAAACAATACGCTATTTAAGATTGCAATGGTGTTACTGTGGTAGATATTCAGAGAAAGAAAAGGAGAAAAAAGAGGGGAATTGATACCATGTACTCATGAAACAAATATCAAACTGTCTCCAGCCAACTCAGCAGGCAGCAACGCCCCAGTAGAGCCCCATCACTGCAAGGTGCGTGCACTGTAGGTAAGCTGCGTCTAACGACATATCGTCATGTGACAAGCACAATGCTCTCTCTTCCACTGGAAGATAGAACCCTATGGTTCTGACGTGACAATGGTATATACATGACAATAATATATATGGTCAATTTCAACATGTGTAGCTATTCCATAGACACTGTACTGGATAGTCAAGTTTCTCCAAGCGTTGTTAACACTTTACCCAACACGAAAGGCAGCAGAGGAAACCTGCAAATAAACCTCTTGAATAGCTATCATTTTTCCATTCTCTGTGCCAAAACACAACTCATGATCCCTCATTGGAACGAACTCAACGAGCTCGCTCTAATCAGAGGACACAAGCTATATTTTGAGGCCAAGACAAATAAAACATAATAATGAAAATTGGTGATTTTTGTGAATAGAGCTTGAAGGTTTCGGTCACTACATTGAGCAAAGAGTTAATCATGCCAATCACTTCAGAAGACTTGCACCCCACTCAATGGCTACCAGAGCATATTTTTTCAATAAAGTGGAACTGTTCTATCACAGTTGACCAACACTACATTACTTTCCACTACCTGGAAACATGGAACTAACTACCTTCCTGAATGAATATTCTCAAAAGTATTGAATCGATTGGTTGCTTTGATATACTTTTGTATTACCAGGAATAAATGGTCATTTGCAGATGGGGACATGTTAGGGATACCGTAAAGGATATCTGTAACATAATTAATTGTGATGTTGGCCAGGTCCTGTTGCAATATTAATCTTTCATTGAAATATTTTGGGCAGACAAAAAGTAGTGTGATGCGTCTTCCATTCCGTCGCCACATGAGCAGTTTGGTGTGTCATGAATATAATTTTGAAATTTGTCAAAATTTAAATCACTGCATACATTACGTAGTCTGTAATGCAGTATATTCATCTTTCTTGAACCTATCCCAAACAAAATGCGATGATGACCTACATACCTCACTTTTGAAATACTTAGTAAGTTTACTTAAAGATTTCAGGTTCTTTATTTCAACAGGAAGTGAGTTCCACTCTGAGATACAAGATGGGATGAAAGAATTTTTCAATAATTCAGTGTGCATCAGAGGAATTTTGAAATTCGAATGAGCACGTGTGTTATATGGTGAGTAGTCCTGAAATGTCTGGGGCAATAGTTCGAGGAGGTATTTCGGGGGCATCCCCATTGAGAATTTTGTAGAAGGTCACCATGTGCAATTTTCGTCGTTGTTCTAGGGTTTCCCAGCCGAGTTCGATGAATACTTTCGAAGGCGGTGCCGACCTGGTGAGTCCAGTTATTATCTTCCCGGCTTCCGTGTGTATTTTATCTAGTCTGGAAAGTAAGTAATCGGAGGCTCCGGCCCATACTACGCCTGCATACTCTAATATTGGAAGTATAAAAGACTTGTACATTATTTCAAGAGTTTTTCTGCTCAGAAGAAATTTAAGTTTTTTCAACTGGGAAAGCCTAGAGTTGGGTTTCTTGCATATGTTGCAAATATGTGTATGTCAGTCAGTCTCTAATGTTAATCCGAGTGTGTATGTTCAGTTGTAAGATCCAGAAATATCACCCCAAACCTCACAACTGGACTCACAGCTACTGCTTTCGTGGTAAATACCATGACCTTGGTTTTTGATGGGTTAAAATTTACGAGCCACTGCTGCGCCGATTCTAAACCAACATTAAGTTCAAGGTTAATATCTGTACTGAGCTGATCGAGATCAGAATTGTTATTTGTTACACACGTGTCATCTGCGAACAGCTAACACGAATCAGAGGACATATATTCAGAAATGTCATTGATGAAATTCAAAAAGAGTAAAGGTCCCAGCACTGACCCCCGCGGTACTCCACACTTACCGCAAAGATAGTTAGAATAAGCAGAATTTATTATTACTCGTTGTTGACAATTTTTCAGATAGCCTTTTAACTACTCCAGGATCATTCCTGTAATACCATATTGCCTCAATTTAAAAATAAGCCCCTTATGCCAGACCCTATCAAAGATAGATAGATATACTCTCCCAATAAAAGAAAGTGTGCATGCTAAAAAATAACACTAAAAAAAGATATATATCATTTTCATTCATGGAAATTTTATTCAATCACAGATGAATCAATTTGTGATCAACACGAGAAATTTCATTACGCTACGACGAATACTCTTGGTGCCATGGAGAGTCAAAGACACTAAGGGTCAAACACAAAAGTCACACACTCAATATCTGGTATGACCTCCGTCTGCATCGACTACTGGTGTGCATCTACGCCTCATGGAAGCGAAAAAGTTAGCATGGAAGTGTCGTGGGATGTTGTTCCATATTCTGATAAGCTGTCTTTGGAGTTCCACAAGCGTTGACGGTGCATGGGGAAACCGGCGTAGCTGACGTTTCATTTCGTCCCATACGTGCTCAATGGGTGAGATATCGGGCGAATTTGCGGGCCAGGGAAGAACATCCACTTGTTGTTGCTGCAGATACTGTTGAACAACACGAGCTGCGTGGGCGTTGTCCTGCTGTAGAATGACGCCGGGGCCGTGACGTAACGTCAAAATCGGACGAATTGCAGGTCTTCGAGGACGTAAGCCGTATTCTCTCAGCCGGTTGATTACTGTTTGAGGATGTATCCGTCTCAGATTAGGGATGTTCCTGGCTGCCGTCGTTGCCGTTTGTTGCCGGTTCCGGAGATGGACTACACGGATATACCGATCTTGTGCAGGGGTGGTAACTCGGGGTCTCCCGGAGCGGGGTCGGTCTCGAACTTTATCATGTTGTGCATGTCGATGGACTAGCCTGTCTACAGTGGTACGGTGGCAGTTCAAATGCTGGGCAACCTCTCTGTGTGTTCTGCCAGCTCTAATCATACTCAGGGCAAGGAGACGTTGATTCATTGTCAGTCTTGGCATGCTAATGTGGAGTCGTTTTAACAGCAGCGCAAGTTTGAATGTGAACGATAGGAAGGCCTTACTTTAGTGTTTAAATACCCAAGGATTCACACTGCTGCGTGAATTTTCAGACTCTCCACTTGCAAAACATGCCTTTTCACAAACGTGCAGCATGTCATTTAACGTTTATGCAATTTTAACGCGGAAAGCTGTTTTTGTGATCAATATAACTTATTCATGAACAGGTTAACACTCTTTACACCTACGAAATTATTTTTTTGGAGTTTGATCAATTTCTGCAATGCACACTTTCTTTTTTGGGCGAGTATATAGATACTTTTATTCAACAACATACAGTGTTGCTACATTTACAATGCGTACATAAAACAAAAGCGCAGAACACATGTACATTGTTGGGGGATGGCATAGCCAAAGAGGTTGTCTTCCTGCCATTCCCCAAAAAGATAAATTATTGCGGAACATGTGGATTGTATGGAAACAGTTAATTTACGATTAGCTCTGATACAGAGAATCCTATAAAACGTTTTAGATCCAGCAAGCGTTGTATATGTACATATATAAATTAGTATTAATTAATCCAATTGAGCAGCGGATGAGATTCAGACATCCACAGATAACTATTGCCCCTTACCTTACGCTTGTGTGTGCATGGGTTCAAAATAATGGACAGAAATGTCGGTGACAATTAACACGGAAGAAATGACAGTGTCAGTAGTGTTAAACACACCGGCAATGATAACAATGACAACAACAACAACACCAATAACAATATCTACATAAATAAGAAAAAGCAGATGAATTTGTTATCGGAAGTTTCGCTGCCGAAATAAACGAACTGTTTTCGATTTTCTAAATAGCTTCGAAACCAGTCGTTGGTTAGGCCTCTCACACCATAAACCTCGAGCTATTTTAGAATACCTCGTGATTTATGGTGTCAAAGGCTTTCGAGAAGTCAAAGAAAACAGCGAGAGTGCGTACAGTTGACGATTTGTCGTAGTTCGCTGCTATGTGGTCTAGGAATTGCAGCATAGGGTGATGCGTAGATTGATTTTTACGGAAGCCGTATTGATGTACATAAAGTATGTTATGTTTAGTTAAAAATGAAGATAATCTGTTATACATCAGCCTTTCTAGTACTTTGGAGAAAACGGGTAAAATACTAATGGGTCTATTATAATATTAGAACGTTTCTTTTCATGTTCTATCGGTCGATAGTACCTGAGTTTGTGTGATTTCTGAAATAAAACCTGAAGCAGCGAAGCTGCTGAAGGTTTTATTTCAAAAATCACACAAACTCAGGTACTATCGACCGATAGAACATGAAAAGAAACGTTCTAATTATTTTATTATGCCGAACAAAAAATGACTTTCATTGCTAAGCGTTAACTGCAACATACCATCAATCTTGTAACAACAATATAGTCGAATCCAAAAACATGACGTCATTTCGAACGAATGACGTCTATTCGAAAATGACTTGTCACAAGTGCCGTCGCTTTGGGAATTTCTATATCAACAAATGCCAATGTTTACAACTGCATCATGCTGTTCATGCTACAATTCACTGTTAATGCTTGTGTGAAAAGTGATTTAAATTAATGGAATATAAATTCATGTTTCTCGGACGACAACAGTTGATAGAATTAAGCGGAGTGAAAAAAATTATTTTGAACTTGAGGCGGAGGCTCAGTAAGGTCGAGGAGTACTAAACTTGTGGAAATATAATTGATTGAAGTCATAACTGAGACTCATATTCAGGTTTTACTGAAGTGGTGAACAACACGTGAGTGAGTTGTTTAATATTTCTTATTCTTTTGAATTCATTGTTCGCAGTTAAAATTGAAAACACACCCACTGAAGATGATATATTTGTTGGTATAAGTTTGTGTCTACCGGTGTTGAAAAAAGTTAAACGGACACGGAGCCAGCGTTTGGCGTTGAGATAATTCTAATCGACGCTGATCAATGGAAGTGGCGCTTACATTTTCTTCGTTCTCTTTTCTCAAGAGAAAAACGTTCCGATAGTACCCGTATTTTGCCCCAAAACTCCAGTACTATGACTTTTATAAGGTGTCAAATTAACCAATCACGGCTGATGTTACAAACGTGAGGCATAATAGAAATTAGTTACAAGCATTGGGTCGCCTGATTTGAATATTGAGATTACTTTGGCAGTTTTCATTCTGTCGGGAAAAACACCACTTAGAAATGAGCAATTTAGTACATGTGTTAAGGGAGATGCCACTTCGTTTTTAGCATATTTGTAGACAGACCACAATGGTCTTTACTTGATTTACCTACCATCTTTTGGACTGTTGATATGATTTCTGCGACACTTGAAGGAGTGATGAAGAAATTGTCACTCAGGTTACCCCTGAGGTAGTTTGTGAAGTTAGAGGGAGATTGGGGAAGATCCGTGCTTATGTTTTGACCTATCGTTACAAAATATTTGTTAAAGTGGTTTGCTATTTCTTTTGGATTGATATTGACGTACCATTTATCAGAAAAGATTGAATTGGTGCAAGATTTAGAATTGGATTTGTTTATGGCATATCTTAGAATTTCCAAAATTTTTTTTGGTTTTCTCATAACCCTTTACCCAACGAATCGGTCGCATCCGCCCGAGTAATATGCAAATTCAGCAGTTGAAAAAAGATTATTCTTAAAAAAATCTCAACAAAACCATATCATGTGACCCCTCGTTGGAACGAGCTCGTCGAGCTCGTTTTAACGAGGGGTCACATGATATGGTTTTGTTGAAATTTTTTGAAAAATTTGAAAAAATGATATTTAAAATAATAAATTTTGATATCGTCTGCGTTGGGTAAAGGGTTAATGTCTGAGTAAAGTAGAGTGCTTTTGCATTCCTTTTAATTTTATTGAAAGTGTTGAATATTTTTAATAATTTTCGATATTTCTCCTAGAGGGTGTTTTTATTTTTTTTTTTAAGTAATGTTTGTTTGTTAATTGAGGACTGTACGATGCCATTTGTTATCCAGCGATCGCGTTTAATATATTTTACGGGGATTTGACGATTTTAAAGGGGGGATGAGCTTTCAAATACGTCTGAAAAGATATTTATAAAGTTATTATATGCGGCATTTGGGCAAGTTGTATTACAAACTGAAATCGGTGCTTGCAAGTTTGTGTTTAAAGTCTGTGAGATTTTGCTTTGAAAAAAGGCGAGTTGGCTGATCAGGTGGGTTTTTTATTTGTGTTTTAGTTTGCTCCATATGAAAGGTTCCAAAGTGATCGGACAAGTCTGTGATAATAATACCCGAGATATGTTGATTTGTTATATTATTGGTATAAATGTGATCTATAAGGATGACTGAAAGCTCAGTCACTCTTGTAGGTTTGGTAATTACAGGAAGGAAACAGTTATTAAAGATATTGTCAAGGAAACCGTTACTAAAGATATTGTCAAATGCTTTTGATATGTCGCAAAAAACTTCTAGTGGGAAGAGACGACTGTCATAGGCTAAGCATAAGTTGTGGTAGATTTTTAGTAGCTGGAATACAGTACTGTGTTTCGGTAGGAAGCCTTATTGGTATTTGAAGAGTAGATTATTGAAAATAACCTTTTCCATTACTTTACTCACACAACTAAGAAGAGAAACGGACCTATACTTGTTAGGGTCGTAGGTGTCGCCTTTCTTGAAGATTTGGTATAACAATCGCCAGCTTCCAGTCTGATGGGTACGTGCAAGAAGTAAGTGACTGCTGGAATAATAATAGGAGTGGCTTGCATAATGTTTGCCGTGTCTCCTTCAGCATTCGGATACTGATGCCGTTATGGCCGACTACGTTATTGATTTCTAGCGAGCTTAGTATCTCGTAGATGTCTGCTACTGCATGTTCGAGTGTATGCTGGGTTCATTACAAAAGATGGGCTGTCCGGTTTCTGTACCAATATGTGTTTATGCGACTGTTAACCCTTTATCTAATGCGACATGCAGACGACACTTGCAAACAAAATCCTTGAATAACTAATTATTTTCATTTTTTGCATTAAAAACATAGCTTTTGACCCGAATGGGAACGAGCTCAGCGAGCTCGTTCCAATAAATGACCAGAAGCTATGTTTTTAAGATAAGAAAAAAAAAAAAAAAAAAATTAATGGCGACTTTGTTAAATAGTACGTTTCGGTTTAGGCCATTCCGTTGGGTAAGGGGTTCTCCTTTAAACCCGAGCGGCCGCTTTTCCGGCCAGGAACATACATGATACCTCATAACGTCATTAAAAAAATATTGATTGGTTTACACCAAATAATGAATATGGACTCTTCTAATTGCTGCCATTGAACTGCATGGAAGAGTTCAAAGTTTTGAAGAGTTAACCAAAAATGACCAACCTAACAAGACACAGAGAGACCAAGATGTGCTTTTGTGCTAGGTTGCAATGTATCTAGAAACAAATTGCACATGGGTATATGCGGATAGTCGTAGATACTTATGACACGGTGGTTGATTATATGGGGATACTTAGTTGGGGATAGCTGACTGAGGATAGTAATCTTACAAAAGTTTTAGGAGGATAATGTTCGTTGTTTGGCAATCATTACCCATGACAACTGTTAGTAGCCAATTCTCCTAAGGTTACTATTATTCTGTACCACGCTTACTAGCTGTCATTGCTGTGACCTCCCATCGCTACTGTGTCAGATTCTAAAACTGCTGCTGACTTACACCGTAGTCCATTCTCTCGTCAATTCTTGACAATGAACATGAACACTACTTGCTGCTAATACCAGAATCCCCATCCCTAGCCAACAAGTACCCGTAATATGAGTTCTGTGGTTGGTATTCACAATAGCTTAAAACTTGGAAGATCTAACACTCGAACCAAAGCTTACTCGTCTTACTCTCTACACTCATCTGCATATTTGAGGATACATGTGGCATGGTCGTGTACTGCTGGGCACCCCAGTTTGCAATGTCGCCAATGATCGCGAAACAGTGAAAACAATCGCCTGAAAAATATCCTAAGAGAGCTACCGTCAAATAGGTATTCGGAAAGAGTAAACAACTGTGTCACACGTATTCTCAACTACCCGGATATGCCCATGTGGATTACGTTTTAAGGCACTTTGTGAATTATATTATGGTCTTTATAACATATATAGAGGATATGGAATCAGTGTTTTTCTCATATAATATTTATGAAACGAGTCCACGAATTTTCCGTTTTGGCGAGCCTCTGGCGAGCCCAAACGGAGAATTCGGACTAGTTTCATAAATATTATATGAGAAAAACACTCATTTCATATTCTATTTATCATATGACACACACGCACAAATTAGCCACTTAGTATGACTTTTTAACTCATCACCTAACTTAAGTTGCAGACGGCACTTGGAAAAAACATCCTTGTTTTACTAAAATTCTTAATTTTTTGCTTTCAAAACATAGGTTATGACCCCTCATTGGTACGAGCTCGTCGAGCTCGTTCCAATGAGGGGTCATAACCTATGTTTTTGAAGCAAACAGTGAAAATATAAAAAAATGAATGGCGTTATTCTTGTAGGTAAAAAATTAATACAATATAACTCACCCTAAATAGGACAGATAACGTAAATTCTTCCTACTGAAATTATGCAAATGTGACCCAGTTGTATTTTGTTTAGCCAATCAAATTATCCAGTTTTAAAATTGACCATGGAAAGATCCCAACTCCAATTATGCAAATTATGAAAATGTGGCCCAGTTGTATTTTGTTTAGCCAATCAAATTGTCTAGTTTTGAAATTGACCAATGGAATTGATGGAAGGCTTTTTTTGTCACTGATTAATGTCAAAACAAAATATCAAATGTTTTAAAGCGAACAAAATGGACGAGTCATTTGATAAATTATGGTCTTTATAACATGTGTCCATGTCCAGAATGTTGTGTAGATTGTTAATTATCGAATAAACACATATTAGTACGAACAACAAACAGTCTATCATACGTAATCACCAGAACATGCACACCAACAGCGAACTGTATAACCGGATTTGGATTTAGATGAATGGCGCTATCTGTTTGAGCAGACTTGGTCTAAGGCAGGAGTCGAAGCAGGTTGAGAGTGATCTAGCAAGCTTGCAATAGTGATGCGGAGCAGAAGTAATGGTAAATAGTCTAGAAGCCACCAAGCCATCGGCGATCTAATATCTACGAGTCACAGAGCTAGTCTTCAATAGTGACCCATCAAAATTAACATAACAGACCTTGACCCCCTCTGTCGTACACGTGGAGAAAATCAGCAGTTCTTCAGTACCCGGCTTTACCTACCCCTTCCACTGTAAAAGTGGTATAAACGCTGTTACCCGACTGACCGCAAAAATACCCCACGAAAAGAGGATACGCGACTCGAAGACTGCCTTCAAGAAAATGATGTGACCCTAACACGGGAAAAACGTGCCGTAGTCTTGTAGAGACAAAACATTCTAAGCTTTTGTTAAAAACTGATTAACCGACTGCTTATAAGGTGCTTATAAGGTATGTGGTGTGGGAAGCGATTTGCCACACGGCCAGGCCCTAATTTTGAGCATCCTCTGGTGCAGCAATGCCGGGGGTACGGTATATTAGACTTCGGCAGCGGCTGTATGTTACCACAGTAAGCGACATCTCGTCTTAAGATAGTCATGAATTGTGACGATTTGATCGACCAGCTATTGGAGGAGGAAACTGCGGAACCGGTGAGAGCGGCCCGCTGCACTAGCTCAAATAACCTAGCATCCTACACCGGGGTGACGAACGCAGTGTTTCCCCCACTGGGAAGTCAATAAACGATGTTGATGCGAAGCAACATCGGCACTGGGAAAAGCTCGCCACACTGGCTCCAGGGGGTCGGGCCAGACAGAATCTGGGGAAAGCAGTCCCGACAGACCAAGTCGACGCGATGCATGACGAGGAGGTCGAGAAACTATACGTCCGTTACGAGGCGCGGCTGGGTGCAGCGATACCAAAGACACTGGGGCAGGCAGCGCTACAATTATACGCAGTTTTTACCGGCATCGTGCTCCCGACTCCCTCATCCCTCCCCCGTCCCCCGAGAGCCAACTGAAGTTCGTCGCTGATCTCGAGGCCGACCCCTTTATCGGGCACGCGCTGAGCAGTGCTACGTGCGAACTGTATCATCGATTTGGAATGTATTTAACACCCTTAACCGCCGCGTTGACCACCGCGAAGTATTGCCAATTTGGACACGTCTGCCCACAGAGGATACCTTCAAACGACAATCATAGCGAACATAGCGAAGCTATAGAAAATAACGAAGCTGGATAAAAATGTCGCAGGAGCCATCGACGACAGGGAGGGTGACCGGAGTAGGGTGTTGCTGACATCGCTAGCGATAACGGCGGGCCTGTGACAGACATCCAACAGCTCAGAGAGCAACTAAAGACACCCTAAAAAGTGGCCGCGGGGCGGTCTGGGCATGCCGCCTGAAAACAAAGCTCGAAAAGCTCTTGGCAGAGTTCCGGGAGTCCAAGGCCTCTATTCAGATGCCGCTGTGCGACAAGGAACAGCAAACTCCTGCCCCAGTCTCCAGTGGCGTTAAGCGACAAGCAACAGATTCACTTCATGAATCTACACTTCTGAAATCTACTGGTCACAGCGGTGGGTCTGCGAGGTCTGGTGCATGAATCCTCTTGGGGCTTGGGTAAGCCGGTGCGGTGTAGTTCTTGAGTCATCATATGACTTTGTCGAACAACCACACCCAAAATACCTCAACCCGCCACACGCAAGCCTGCGATAAGCAACAGAAACCGCAAAAGGCTGAGCCCATTACTAAACACCAATTAAAGACTCAGCGAGACCCATTCTATATGGAATAGTATTCCCCAAGTACTGATGTAAAGATGCTCGTCAACGTGCTATACCACAGCGCCGTTGTGCCTGGCCTTGTCATGGGGTACTCCCGCCTGGACAAAATGGTTATTTGGGCTGCTCTCTCCAAACTAGACACCACGCCCCGCGATATGCGGTGGTTATGGTCGTCGTCTTCGCCAAGGCCACCAAGGACGAGCTGATTAAACAAGGGATCCTCCCAGCTGATATCATGAAGTGATGGCTTCAGTCGCGATGTTAGTAGGGGTGCCCTCGCAATGCTTTGGCACTCTCGGGGTCGAACTACCTCCTTTCAATGCTAAGGAGCTCAGGCATAGACGAGGAGCGCAATCGCCACGAGTTGGCTGTAGAGCAGCTCTAGCCGCTCAGGCAGAATGGTCCCGAAAACAGACAGAGCGCCTTAACTGGATTAATGAAGAACTCCGCTGCCATGCCCACGCTGTGTAAACTTTCCGGGACGTCGACGCCGCGATTCTCGGGTATGCTCAGTCATTCCACAGGAAGGCAAAACACTTGGCCCTCTGGGGCCAGAGCCTCAGCTTTCTGACTTCTACACGCCTAGTGAGATCGCCTCGGGATGGCCGCGACCGGCTTGGTGGCCGACGAGATGTCGAAGAGATCAGCCAAGTAGTGCTGATTTTCGAGGACATTTTAGTATGTCCTATATATATATATACAAGTACATACATGTATATACAAGCAAGTTCGGTCTTCCAGGAGAGCTGTACTGCGGTATACTTGAAGTCGGGATCTGTGCACGAAGGCCAAAAATCACCGGCTCGCTGGCACATCTCTGATCGCTTGAGCTGTGGCGTCGGGATGAAGGGTCAGCGGGCACCTTTGCTATGGGCGTGCTGTCGGGCCCAACCAATATCCGAGAGACGACCGGGCAACTACCTGATTGTGTTGCGAATGCGTTTTGGGGGCTCATAAGCATGTTGGAATACATCGCCGACTTTCATGAAAAAAGGTATCGACTATCGGGGCTACTGGAAGGGGATTGTTGCGATTAAAAAGCTCACAGCCGCCACCGCAAATGTTTTCAAGGATGTTGCCCGAGGGTGGATTAAAAAGCAGGCCATCTGGCAGCTCACCTTGCCAGCCCCACAACATATTCCTCGGCCGAAATTTGATGTTCGCGTGCCTAATGAAGTTCTCCAAGCCGACCTGCTCCTTCTGCCACATGACCGAGTAAGTAGTCGCATGCGAACGTTCAAGTATGCACTGACAGTCGTTGACGTTTCCTCCCGCTATAAAGAGGCCGAGACCCTGTCCACAAAGGAGGCCAAAGAGGTTGCCGCCGCACTTGAAATGATTTACAAGCGGAGCTCCCTCAGACAGGTCGATCCCGGGCGTGCGGCACACTCGTCCTTCATCTTGCCCAAGACCTTCTTGTTCACCGTATTGTGCAGCGGGTGGTCCTTTGGGTAATCGGATGTGTCATGGCAGCCGTGCTGGTCCTCAGCCATGTCCTTGTACTCGTCCTCTGTCTGGATCTCCAGGAGGAGGGAGTCTGTGTTCGTGTATAAGAGCTGGCAGTGATCACCGCACCACTTCTACATATGGTTGTAGTAAAAGTCATACATGAGGTGCTTCGAGAGGTCAAGAATGCTCATCCCAACGTAAACTGGGCGGTTGAGGACCAGACGGCTCTTGTGGACCTGAATCGCCGCGAGGTTATCATCGAAGATATTGGCCCGTACAAAGGCTGGGCTGCCAATCAGACGCCGTACCTTGTCCTCGTCGCGTCGCACCAGCTTGACGTCGATCCTCTGGCGGAGGTTCTATATAGTCTTCCCAAACACACTGTTGTTCTTCAGCTTGTCAAATCCTTCTATAAGTCGTTATTTGCCTTTTGCCAAAGCTTGGTGTTCATCCGAATGTAGGGCTCCATCCAGGGGCTCTGCTCGACGCGAAGGGCCCGGTAAATCTTCTTCAGACACATGCCGAGAGAGAGGTACAGCTGCAGATTACGGTAGTGGAGCACATAGTAGTCCTTGTCGCGGAGATTGAGATCAGCTTTTCCACCTCGGTAGGCGCCAATCCTTGGCCGAGGAGGTCGTGCTGGTACTCCAACATCCACTCTTTCTGAACCACCATGCGCTCCGGGGCCAGCGGGTAAGCGCTGTGTGCGCCGTGGAACTCTACGGGGTACATCAGGTCCACCTCGAGGATGTAGCCCTCTTGGCTGTCTGTCGGATGCTCTGTTATGACCCTTGAAAGGTGCCCGCAGTCCTCCACCCATGTGAAGCTGCAGGTAGGCAACGGCTGGATTATTGCCCAGCCATTCAGGTTGTTTGCATCAAGGTAAAGGTTGGAACTCTTTGGCTCGGAAAGGTCGTAGCCCTCTACCAGGGAGTTGTTGGCCCTAGCGTACCTTTTCAACACCATAGAGATACCACCCCGCATCCCCTTCTCGGTGAAGAGGTGCTGGTCGTAATAGGTTAGCAGCTCGAGCTCCACTCCTGTTTTCCCGAGGAGTGCATCCCAGGAGAGGCCGGGCTGGTGTAGTAGTGTGCGGGGTCCATACCGTATTGCCGCATGCAGGTCTTCCGAAATGTCTCAAATTCTTCTGCCAGAAGAAGAAAGTCAGTGCGGTTGTAGAGGTCGTGGAAGTCCCCCAGGGTGTGACAACGGAAGGCCTCCCATGCCTTATGTGCAAGGGCGAAGTCATCGTCGCCGATGTGTTCGTCTGACAGCTTGCTGTAGAAAGCCTCCTTTGGTGGGAGCTGAGGCTCTGCGAAGCGCTCCCATAAGTCCATGTACTCATACTGATAGACGCCTTTCTGCAGCAGGAGCGCTCGTCTTTCACTGCTGGACTCGTACTGGGCCGTTATTTGAAAGGCTTCAGTCTGGCTGGCTGCTACACGTTTATCCAGGGATGCCAGCAGGAACTGTGCATTCCCAACGAAACGCAGCTGTCCGAGGGAGAAGGAGATGTTCTTCTCTTTGTTGTTTGGGAGTTACCCTGCCTTCTACTTTCGAGATGGCCTGCATTATGAGATGGAAGCCATAGCCTCGCAGGTTCTGGAAGACGACCGGTATGGCCACGGTTTTAAGGCTTAACAGCAGCGTCAGGCTGCAGGCCTTGTGGGCGGCACCTCGATACTTCCCGGTGATAAGGCAATGATTGTGGACACAATCCAGCTGCCCTGCAACTACCAGGGGTTTCTGGCACACGTGGCTGCTGGTGACTGTGTTGTAGTCTTGCCAATCCTCTCGGGTCATCCGCGTGGCTTTGGGGTTGGCAAGCACCGCCTTGATCTTGCACTCCTCTTCCTGGACTACTCTGAGGAAATGCTCCGCTGCATTGGGCCCTCGGTTTTCCACCGGTGGCTCTGTCTGACCTTCGCAGCGCACGACGACGTAGCAGAAGCTGCACGTCTCGTGCTGCTCTGTTTTCTGAGTGTTGCTCTTCGTGAGTCCAGCTCTGGCCCCGCGATCTTCGCTGTGATGGCCTCAAAGTCGGCGCAGATAACGAAGGGGGATGGGAGCTGTTTATAATAATCTTTGAAAGTCAGTTTATTCTCATCCTTTTCAGGCTTCTCCACTCTGACAGCCATCTGCCCGATCACACGACAATCTCGCTTGCGGACCTCCAACATATCCAACAAATTCTCTTTGGACTAGAGGGTTGACAGGCACCTGTCACAGAAGTATTTGCGCTCCCGGTGCTTTTTCTGGTCATACAAGAGCCTGTTGAGGTCCTTGATCCAGGTGTATTGAAATTTGCCTGCCTCCTCGATCAGCAGGATGTTAATCCTGCGCATGTCAGCTGGTTGCTTGCTGACCCCGTGGATGGCGACACTCTAGTCCCAGCCGAATACGTTGATGGCCAGGTTGTTCTGTTTTTCAACCTTCTAGATTTTGGGGATGGGTGTAGGGGTGTCGGTCTCTGGGAAATCTAACCCATCGTTTATTGGATACCACGTAGGCCTCGCTGCATGATATGCTGCCGGGAAGAGAGCAGATCGTAGAGCGCAACGGAGGCATTGGTCATCCTTTTTCTTTATATTTACGACCGCCTTCTTGTGTCTCACTACTGCAGGTTGTGAAATGTAGGAGCCCCCTCTCAGGGCTCGTACTGGGCATTCTGTAGCCCACCCAGCCTAAGCCTCTTTGTGTCCATTTTTCGAGCGTCTCCCGGATGCTGGTGAAGGCCCTGTCTAGTGCCTTGTTGGTCTCATGGGCCTGCAGAACAGCTTCTTGTTTATGAGAAAGCACAGGTCTGTGAGCTCCCCACTGCCATCAGGATTGTCTCTGCGGAACTGGATCTTAAGGGCAAGCCGGAACTTTACTCGTTTGAGAGCTAGAATCTCTTCCCTGAGTTTATGGCGAATCTGGGGGCCCACGTCCTCCAAGAAAGCTCTTGAGTCTGCGCCGACGGGATGCATTTCAGGCATATTCATCTGCCACCCAGTAGGTATTGTCCGATCACCCATGGGGTCTGCCTGAAGGCTAGCTCATCCGTCTTTAGTCGTCCCAACGTTTCGACTAGCTCCAGAATCTCCTTCTGGTAGTCATGGGTTCGGGACGTTTTGGAGGGAGGGATTGAGTCAAACTCTTCAACAATGGCCTTCCTTTTTCTCTCTCTGCCCTCATTCGAGGTGCAGGGTAAGGGCGATTATTCCGTGTAACCAGAGACCCCAACAAGCGCAACTTCGCTGCTTCTGGGATGGCTTCATCCAGGATGTTTTTCACAACATTCTGGACTGGCTCTGGTGTTTGCATTTTAGCCAACAGCTGGTCGATGTTTTCATCCTTACTCCCCATGTTGTGAACGGCGAAACTCCTCTTCAATGACCCGCTGCTTTCGCAGCTGCTTTCACTGCCATTCCTTAGCCTTCTCGTTATGATATCCACAACCCTGACACGGTGTGTTAAACAGTTTTAATAGCCTTCCCATATCTCCGGCAGGGTTTCGTGCCGGCCCCACTCCACAGCCGAGCAAGATGGACTTTACAACACTCTTTCAGACAACTCCGACCGCAGAGCTTCGTGGAGCTCAGAGTGTGCCATTGACAAGTATTTTTACCCTTCATTGTACCTCAAATATACCCGTGACAATGCGTCTCCTGAGTTCCAATATGTTATATGTGCCACTAGGCACATAGAACACATTGGAACTCAAGAGACGGATGGATATATCTAAAAGGAGGTTATGGCGCAGAGCCCGGTCTGCCTTCGTGTAGCGAATGCCCTTTCAAGTAATCTTGATGAAATTTCATGTACGTGGACGCCCTTCGACGTACACAATTATTTATGTGTGTACTTGAGATTTGGTTGCATCTATGCTGCGGTTGGGCAGGGGGTGAGGCGGACCCTAGGGGGAAAACTGTCCCATAACCCCCATGGTGTATGCTATGAGTCTATTGTTTCTGAAAGTAAACAACCTTTTTTAATAAATTGTGGTAAGTTTTTATTCTTTTAAACTCTCGTCAGTTCATATCTATTCAACAAGTTGATTCACTCAGTATTATTTAACCCTTTACCCAACGCAGACGATATCAAAATTTATTATTTTAAATATAATTTTTTAAAATTTTTCAAAAAATTTCAACAAGACCATATCATGTGACCCCTCGTTGGAACGAGCTCAACGAGCGCGTTCCAACGAGGGGTCACATGATATGACTTTGTTGAAATGTTTCGGAAAATAATATTTTTCAGCTGCTGAATTTGCATATTACGCTGGCGGATGCGGGCGATTAAAGGGTTAAACAACGTGTCTCAGCATTGTTTTCACTACTTATTTCCTCAAACTCTTTCAAGATTACATCGACTAATTTTATTCATTTCTGGCACGGTAATGACCTATTTTATAATCCATGCTTTTCATCTCTACAATATACACCTGGATGTTGACATAAAGCACCAATAAAAATAACAAATCATTGCCAAATGTGCTTCAAATAAACCAAGAACAAAACGCGGGATGGGGACGCGGTGGCTCAGTTTGTAGAGTTGCAGGCTTCAAGCCGAGAGGTCCTCGGTTCGAATCCCACCTGCGGCAACCGCGTTGTGTCATTGGGCAAGACACTTCACCCCCATTGCCCACGTGGGGGCACGGTGACGCTGTGTATTAAGGCGTACTGCACGTCGATGGTACACCTGTCTTTAACCAATGCTAACCCTGCTTGTGTGGAGTTGGTATGTTGCTCGCCGTTGCTCGGTGGTTCTCTCTGGGAACTCCGGCTTCCTCCACTCGTAAAACTGTCACGGTCATGGTTAGCCATTGTGCAGAAATGTGACCTTAAACACCAATAAATAAATCAATAAATAAATCAATAAATAAATTAAATAAATAAATAAATAAATCGCGAGATTCAAAACAATTCAAAATCCAACGACAGGGCTTCTTGAAGGAAATTCCAACACAGTCGGTTTTCTTTTTGGGAAGAACGACAATCTTGTTCTTTAGGTTTAGGTCAAGGTCGGCAGATGCTAAAACGCACAGCTGTAGCCTGAAATCATTAAGAAGCTGTTTCTCTGCCCCCTACCCCCCCCCCCCCCCCCCGTGTGGTCAGTTTGGCTGCCGCATGCTCTCTTTTTATTACCAATGCGAACTTAAAAAAAATGGTTTATTTTTGATATATTACCCAACTTAATAAAATTGATATATTTGTGCAACAAGGCCTTACAATGAAATACACCACCAACCATGCTATTCGTAGATTATGAGTCCTCAAACATAAAATAAACCATAAATATGAACTTCTGGCAAAAAAATAATTACAAAAATGAAATATAAAATAAAATACCGCCCGTCCACATGCAATGTCACAAGAAATGGCCTGAGAAACAGTAGATCTACTTTGTGGTGCCTAAACAATGCCTTCTAAAATGTGCCATGAGACGATCGTTTTTACCCTACACACATTTCATTAGAAATCAACACAGTTAGCATATTACTTGCAAGGTATCATGACACTTGTTTGAATTTCCTTAGGAATCATTTTCTTTCACGGCATCACGTGAAATAAGCAAATCCTATGACATCGCCCTTCTTCAAGAATATTTACAAGACGACATATATGAATGCAGATCAGAATATGTGCAAAGTCTTTTCTTTCCCGCCTGCTTTGACGCTCACCATGCAATGTTAGTCGCAAACATATCCAGCATGCACCCGATCTTGTAATTACCCATACAGAGTGCTCCTCTGAATTTTCTAGAATCTACATGTCATACCTGTGAAATTAGGTGCACAATATGTGAAAAGGACTAATCAGTATGTTTCATTACCTTATGAAATCTTATAGTAAGTTATCCAAATACTTTGTTAACCTTTTGAAGCTGGTAAATAACACAAGTATTCCACTATCATTTCTCACAATAGACAGTGGCGGCGCTACGGGAGGGGGGGGGGGGGGCATTTGCCCCCCCCCCCCCAAACGAAGGCTTTGCCCCCCCCTCCAGTTGCCCCCCCCAACCATCTCGCATGCATTTCCATCCACCCTCACACACAAACACATTCAGTCACTCTCTCTCTCACACACACACACCCCTCTCTTTTTTATTCCCAATAATTTCCCATACACACTTAGCCCAAAGCCTCAGGCTAGCTGATGAACACATCCAGGCAGTAGAGATTTAAAGACTCGGATGCAGATACTTATGAGTTATAATTAAGTTATGAGCCAACAGAGGCATGTCTATCCATATCCCTTGTCTAAAAAAATTCATGGATTTCGCATTTTGACAGACGGGCATTATGAGTCTCTCTCGCTCTCTCTCTCTCTCTCTCTCTCTCACGCACAGACCCACCAGACGCGGATCCAGGATTTTTTGAAAGGAGGACCGCTAATTACCATTACATTTAAGCGAAACTTGGACCCAAAGTCCGTAATATAATTTTTTGGTTTGGTACGTCCACAGGACGTACCAAACCAAAAAAGTATATTACGGACTTTGGGTCCAAGTTTGGACTACCTCATAACAAAGTAATGATATGATCCTTTACGTATTTGCCCCCCTTCATGGGAGTCTGCCCCCTTAGATGCCCCCCCCCCCCCACAAAAACATTTCTGGCGCCGCCACTGACAATAGATGAAGCTATTACAATGTATTTTTACTACGCGAATGCCAAATGGAAGTACACCCAGGAACTATTGTTTATGCGGGTTGCAAAAATAATGTGTCTAAGTGGATCTCAAGCGATAAGAGCCATTGATAACCTTAATCTTCTAAAAATGAAATTATCTGAATTCAGCAACGCATTTGCCCTAACTGAGCTCAAAATGGGACATTTCCCCCTGTATTTTTAGTGCACAGGAAAATCAAATCTACATTGGACCACACCCAGACCACACCCAGACATCAAGTATTAAGGCATTGTGGATTTTATTATGGTATTTTATACAAAAAGCTGAAATACTTAAAGTTATTACTTGGGTAGTGTCATATGAGCCGCGATATCAGCCGAGATAACTTCATATCGGTCTGAGACCGAATGTTGATGGCTGTTCTGAAGTTACCGATGGTGGATATCTCGGCCGATATGAAAATAACCAAGTATGAACCCCTTTAGTAATCCAAAACAAATAATTACAAAATGTTCTCAGATATGTTATAGTTTTCATTCTTTTCACAAAGTAGTTAGTTTCCTCTTGACCTAGTTCAGTTATCCGAACGTTGCGGCTTCTCCAATGGGGAAGCCGCGACGTTTGGGTAGCTGAAATAAGTCTTCTCCCACTTCAACGAAACTCCGCTTACAAATCTGAATCTCAGATCGTCGTATTTTCTGCACAGCTTTCATCTTGCGTCTCTCCATCCACCTTATCCTTACGTATTACAATCATTGATTCCTCATCTTGTAAAACCTCAGCTTCAAACTACTCCATAATGCCTGAAAACCTTTCGGATTCAATGAATATAACTGAGAACTCTTTCGTAGTGAACTTAGTGGTTGCGTGTAGTAACGCATCAAGATGGACAACTCTAGGTTAGTCAAGTGTTTGACTTCAAAAATGAAAGTTTAGATTGCTGCAGATTAGATATTGAAGTTTTGAAAGAGTCTGTCTCTAGTTTTGGGCCCTTATACTGCAGTTTACTAATAACAAAATTCAATCTTATCAGTATGTTACCATAGCATTAGTGTGAACGAGCCTATCAAATACATGCTTTCAGAGACCAAGGTACTGCGAAGCTCCTGGGCACAGATAGTCGTTTTGATTGGCTAGCAACTACAACAAGCACTGTTAAACGAACGGTTCTGTTGAATGAGAAGTATAACCACGTCAGTGTCACGGTTCTTGAACTACATGTTCAACGACTCGGTACCCAGATGTAAGGTACTGCGAAGCTCCTGGGCATAGATAGTCGTTTTGATTGGCTACCAACTACAACAAGCACTGTTAAACGAACGGTTCTGTTGAATGAGAAGTATAACCACGTCAGTGTCACGGTTTTCGAACTACATGTTCAACGACTCGGTACCCAGATGTAAGGTTTATTTAAAACAATTTACAAAGCCATACAATCAGTGCTTACAGAATGTATCTTCTGTGGAAGCTTAAATTTGTTAATGAAGTAGACTTTCAGAATGTAACTAGATATACCACCAAAGAAGACTGTTCCACAAGTACTTGTTTAGCTATGATTAGGCAAAAATTAACAACCACAGCAGCTTATCTATTCAATGGTTGGAATGGGGGATGTTTTAAAGAAATATATTTATTCAACATGCTCTTAATGAAGGCGAGTTTCAAATTCCAGGCCCAAAGGATTGTGAGCATGGGTCTTGCCCTGTAACCAATACCAACTTCGAAATTAATGCATGTTTATTCAACGGTTGACCCCCCCCCCCCCTCACCCACGCATCCTACCCCTTTACTCCCGACTGACAGACTACAAACATGCCATGAACCAAGCAGTTTTTGAAGAATTGATTGCTTTCACCGTTAAAACGTGAATATCTGAAATACGAAGGGTTCATATATGACCGTGGGAATATCGGGCAGGGCGACCGGCAGTGACTTCCACCAGGGGTGAGGGCTCAAACTGATGTAAACCTAGGGTAGAAGCACCAGCTCACCCAGCAAATAATGATCACAACTCTCGTGACCTAATGCTAGAGTCACGAGAGGAATAGATAATTATTGACTGAAGAGCGCTGACTGGAAGATGGTGCTAAGAAGATAAACAGAAATAACGGGGGTGACTGGTTGGTTGAGAACCCTTGATACGCCCAGGAATTCTCTCACTTGATTACATCGACTTGACAACTAATTTTCCTACAGCTTTCCCCAGCAGGTAACGATTAATTATTCGCTAGTCATCACACAGCGTTGTCGTTATAATTAATGGTCAAAAACGAGAGAGAACTAATACGCGTTTGGTCACGATAAGGAAAAGATGGGGACTGACTCAATTTCTGGGTCAGGCAGGGCTTCTTTTGTGTGAAATGAAAAGCCGATAAAGATTAACAATTTATTATACACCAACAATTACTATCTACATATCCATGATCAATTATCTGTATGAATTATCCTTTCAACATTATGCACCTCCAAACACGTGATCGATCACTGTGTCCAATAAAAATGTCCAATAACATAATTATATTTAAATTGCTTCCCAAACTCCAATTCTAAGAAAAATATTGGAACAACATTTAAACTTCTGCCAACTTATTACTTAACTCAGTTACTATCCGCGCTTACCAATTACACACTAACAACTAAAGTGTTAAAACTGACACTTTCAAGGTGTTAAATCCATTCTAACTCTAAGGGTTTGATTTTAACACTCAAAGTTCAATGCTTTAAGCACTTAGACATTACAAGCGTCAGACATATGAAACTTGAATGGATGGCACTGCCCATGTGCCTAGCATTGGTGGTTCTTCCAGAATCGTCCATAATTTGATTTCCGCTTGGTGGGTACATAATTAAAAGGACACAACGCAGATGAAGCGGATCAGGCTCGAGAGTTCGAGCCTGATCCGCGTCATCTGCGTTGTTTCCTTTTAAGTGTCACTACATTATACTTGTCAAGTGGTATTATTGTAACACCTGTCAAGTTCTGGGATATCTACAACAAAGTGCTTTTTCAGTACTTAGTAAGTGTTACATACAGCACTTCAAGTGTAGTTTTTAACACTTTAGTTTTTAGCGTGTAGTTATCAAATGAAACTATTCAAATCATCGAGTTCTTCGTTGACCATAATATGCGCTTCACTCGCTTAACAATGCATATGTCGCTATCTAGGGTATTCGACCCTCGGTTGCTGAAAGTGCCCTTAAACCACAATAATGAATAGCTGACTATCTTGACTATCTCGCATAGTCATTACAAATATCATTATAATATACTAATACCAATACTACTTAGCGTCAGTTCTCCGGCTTCCTCAGAGTCCACATGACTTTGATATCCTGTTATCCAATGATAGCACTGACACTGGCCGCTTACCACACAAAACAATATTAACACTACTTTAGCTTTATGGTTTTATTGAGAATTGTTTTGCTGTGGTAGGCTTAACCTGGCTAATTTTCTGGCCGTTTTTTGGCTGCTATGTTAGGTAAAGGGTTAAAGATCTGTTTTTACCCAGTTAAACGTCCTGAAAGAATACTTAGCAATGTCAAACCACTACATAAATACTTTGCAATTTGTAACATAAAACTTCTTACCCCAAGAAATGTAGAATAAATAGGCACAAGGGCCGGTAATCAGATTTAAACCACGAGCAGGATATATATATAACATACCCAAAGTAGTTTGGTGTATCAAATGTTCACCACGAGTGGTGAAGTGGTGTTAACCGCGCGCCTTCGGCGCGAGGTTAACACCACTTCACCACGAGTGGTGAACATTTGGTACACCAAGCTACTTTGGGTATATTTTATTTATACCATGATCGTCAGATTATTAAGAGTCGCTATTATTTTCTCTCGATTTTACTAAGCGCCAGACATACATACGTGCGAATGTGTTTTTGTTTACACGAGCATCGGTGGGCGGTACTTCCGCTGTCAATTTTATCGCCGAAACGAAATGAAAAAAAGAAACTGAGCCTTTTTCGTTTTAATAACATAATAACATACTATTTCGAGTTATGCATGCCTTATTAACATGAGACAATGCATGATTGTTAATTTTTGGCATCTTATGAGGCAAACCCATTTAAAAACGTAATAAATAATTTCCACTCCCATTTCACTCTTGGCGAGGCGGCGTGCGATAAATTTAGACAAAGGTCAACGGGGACGTTGTTCTACTGCAGGTGTAATTTTTTACTATTGAAATCCCATTGCTGGCGGGTTCACCACGGTTGGCATGTAAAGCTAAAATTTATATCATAGGCTTTTCATTGGATTAAACATATTTTATTTGTTTATAATCAACAAAAAGGATTGGATAACAAATGCCCAGCACTTAGATTATATCATTTCCTCGAAATACGTTTACAATTACAAATTATGACATGTTCACAAGTAGTTACATGAATGTATATGTAATGGCGAAACACAACGTATGTATATATCGAAACAATTTTGTGTATGTACAAAGTTAGAGAAGAAAGCTGATGGGTACTCAACTTCGCAAGAGACAGAACAGAGAAGTGGGGCGGGGGGGGGGGGATGAAATGCCACACTACAACACTACTGGCATGGGTCAACAAGCCTATGGGCCACATTTCGGCACTACCGTGACTCCGATGGAGTCCACACCACTACTATAGCCAGGACAGACAGGACAAACAAGCAAATAGAAGTGAGCCATGTGCGAGGTAAATAGAGATGACCCTGACTTTAAAGGTCAACAGAATAGGAAAATGGTGTTTTTAGACTAATCGTCGCCTGAGTGCTAGAATGTTCTATGTCCCATAGGGGACATAGAACATTCTATCACTCAGCCGACGTACTGTGCTCAACTAGCGGTCTAGTCTTAAAACCGCTTCGTGGCTTTTATGAAATTTTGTTCACAGCGAAAAGGTGAATATTGACGGAATCCATTAAGTCTGGAATACCATAAAGAAGATCATTGGCCGTTCTTATTGGCAGATGCACACGATTTCTCTGTAGAACAAGTCTTTCGTCTTAGTACTTACTGCAGTTGAAGAAGTGATGGTTCGCGTCTTCGGTCTCATAACCACATGAACAGTTAGGTGTATTTTGAATATAGTTAGAGAATTTATCGAAATTTAGGTCACTACAGGAATTTCACAGCTTGCAATTGTAGCAATTGCTTGGTTAATATAAACCGCCCTATCGCCATTGTTGAAGTACTTAAGTGGTCAACACACGCCTGTATTGAAATATTTAACAAAGCTATTCAGTGAATCAGACTGTCTAGCTTCTAGAGGTAGTGCATCCCATTCGGAAATGCAAGAGGAAATAAATGACCGTTTAAATACTTCCGTGTGTGTAAGTGGTAGTTGGAAATTGGAATGGAACCGGGTGCTATACGGGGAAATGTACTCAAACGTTCGGGGTAATAAGTCCGAGAGGTATCCGGGGGCCTGGTTATTTAAAATTTTGAAAAATGTAATCATTTTGTGGAGATGGCGTCTATGTTTAAGGGTTTCCCAGCCACGTTCTGCAAGTAGAGTAGATACTGGGGCAGATCTCGTTTGACCGGATATTATTCTAGCTGCATCGGCGTGAATTCTATCCAATTTTGAAAAGTAGGTAATCCGGTGCACCAGCCCATTCCACATCCGCGTATTCTAAAATAGGGAGTATAAATGATTTATATAGAATTTCAAGGCTTTTTCTACCAGGGATATACTTAAGTTTTCTTAACTGGGATAGCCTGGAGTTGGCCTTTTTACATAGTCTATTAATTTGGCTATGTCAGTTTAGGTCCCCCTGTAAGGTCAGGCCGAGGTGGGTGTGTGACATTGCGAGTTCAGATGGCGTCTCACCAAACATTACAGCATTACTTAGGTTAACCGGTTTCTTAGAGAATAGAACAATTTCGGTTTTTGAATGATTAAACGTAACTAACCATGTATTTGCCCGTTCGGAAATGGCTCGAGGTTTTAATTGGACTTTGCAGCAATGCCATCCGGTTCGTGCCCACTTTATGTTAAGCCTGTATCATCCGCAAATAATCGACACACGTCCGTTGAATCTAGGTTTTCAGAAATATCATTGATGTATATCAAAAAAAAGGAACCGACCCAAGATAGAACCCTGTGGAACGCCACAATTAACAGGTAAGTACTCGGAGGGAATTGAGTTACAAGTTACCCTTTGTTTGCGATCAGACAAATAGCTGCTTGTCCACTCGATGAGTGGTCCAGATATACCGTTTTCTTTCAGTTTATAAATTAATCCTTTGTGCCAAACTCTATCAAATGCTTTTGATATATCACAGAATGCTCCAAGCGAAAACTGGTTCCAATCAAAGGCCAAGCAGAGATTATGATGTATTTCGATGAGTTGGTAAACGGTGCTATGCTGGGGCAGAAAACCGGACTGATATTTAAAAAATAAATTATTAGCACAACAAAGTTCGTACATTTGGTTAAAAAACATTCCCCTCCATAACTTTATTGACACAGCTAAAAAGAGAACCTGGTCTGTAGTTATTACGATCGTGGGCATCTCCCTTTTTAAAACTCCAAACGACTGTTGCCAGCTTCCATTCTGATGGGTAGACACGTAAGGAGAATGAAAGCCTAAATAATTGAACCAATGGCTTGCATATTGTGGTTTTGGTTTCTTTTAGCATAATACCGCCGTGTCCAGTTGCTTTTTGGTATCTAGGTTGCTAAGAATCCGGATCACTTCGTCTTCGGAAAAGTCAATTTCAGACAGGCTCTCAGAACATTTTGGTCTGAAATCAGGTAAGCTATGTCCACCATCATCTATTTTACTATTTGATAGAAAGGTTTTATTGAGCAGATTGGCTTTGTCTTTGTTATCTGTTATCATAACTGTGCTGCCTACATCATCTTTGTTGTTTAGAAAGGGGACGGAAGGCTTACTCGCAAAATTATTCAGTAACTGTTTGACAGTGTGCCGAAGGACTTTAGGGTTTCTACTCACTGACACCAAGTTCGTGGACTTCTGAGTTTAAAACCACAACACCATCACTCTACTATTATAGGGTCCAATAAAGTACTTAAGGTTGGTGTTACACGAGTCGGTTCTTTGATGGCGTTGTGGAGGTTGTAATAATTTATAATTTCATTTAAACGACTAGAAGGGTTAAGAAGGTCGCTATTCAAATCTCCGGTGATTATCAGGGACGGGTTTATACTGAGTGGGTCTTCAATGGCGCCTTCCAGCTTCTCCCAGTATTCGTTACTACAGAACTGAACCGATCGATATGCTGAACAGAGCAAGAACTTGCGTTTTGAGGTAATCTCAAATCATAAGACCGACTGGTCAAATTCTAGTTCCGGTACATGTTTGGCATATATTTCATTTGAGAAATAAACCGCGACACCGTGTTGATTCCTGTCCTTTTTGACTGGTGGGAGGTAACCCGGGATTAGCACATTGTCGGAATTAAAACTGGGATCGAGGTGCGTTTCGGTGAAGCAGATTATATCAAAATCGTCTATATCATCTGTAATATGATCAAGCTTATTTCTAAGGACTCAGTTCTGGATGGCCCAGGGTTAACTTCAGTGTCTCCAGACAAAAGAATGATACCAAGGATGACACACAGAGCCAATGAGAGACGGAGTTTAACGGTGCGGATCTTCACAGAGTGCTGAGCTCCAATCGGTTGTCTGGTCACACAGTACCTTCACACGAGAAAATTATAATGCAATCCGACTGCCGACATGTGTTGCTCTATGCTAATACCCATGTTTAGGGGCTAAGTGGCAGGTGGATAGAGGATGTCAGTGCACCGTGGAGTGCGGTTAGTGTTTTTGGTATAGAATGTTTGTGTGGCAGTAAGAGTGTGTTGTAGTGTCTTAAGGGGGTGAAAGGAAAAACAGGAATTATAAGATTACAAGTATATACAGTTTGTAACAAAAAAAGATATATTATAGACATGTGATACTGGATAGGTTGTGAGGTGGTATCGGCTTGTAATCCAAATAGCTGAAGTATTTCTCAACCCTTCACCTAAAGCAATTTACATACGTTGAACAATACCAATTAATCTTCCAAAACACAGTCTTTTTTCGTCACCCTTCCACAAACCACAGCCCACGGTCCCCATTGGAACAAGCTCAATGTGCTCGTTTGGATGAGGACCACAAGCTCTGTCCTGCAAGGAAGAGGCAAAAACAATAAAGTTTAAATAGCGATTTTTGTATATCACATGGGCTGGCTTAGTCAACTCGTTACGCAAAGGGTTGAAGAAAATTTTATTTTAAATATTTAATTGAAGGTATTTTAAACTTAATAAGTCATTGCACGTAGTATAGGGCACCGCAAAATGTCGTATGTTTGAATGAAACATCGCGAAGTGTGAATGTATCGAATTTGACAAATTGCGTCATGTCAAAGGTCAAGTTGAATAAACTTCCGACTATAGGTGTAATTTTTTAACCGCAGTAGAAGCTTTACACCGGTAGTGGGGTTAAAATCTAAAATTTAACATACAGGCTTTTCACAGGTAGTAACATGGGTTAGTATGGTACGAAGTTATATTACCTAGTTTTTGCTAAATTGTTGTCAGTGAACATTTCCTCGCTATCGTACATGTACTGATATTGAACAAATAATAACATGACACGACAAGGGCACTGAACCGCGTACTCCCGATGTAATAAAGGCTAAAGAAAAGGGATATGCAATTCCGAAAACTTATGAAGTATATCATTGGATGAAAAGTACAAAACACAAATTGAACTCTAAAATCTGTTTGACTTTTCTTACAATGTCACTGTAAGTAATCTTCGTCGGTAGCCGTATGTTTGTAGGCATCCAAGATGGTTGTAGTTATTTTGATGTGTTTACTTGATGATTGCATATTACAGTATTCGAGCTGTGATCGACAAAGCAAACTAGAGTCCAACGATTAAGCTTCGCATGACCTGAATACCTAACAAAGGAATTGACCCTTTGAGCCACAAGGCCGATTTTCTGGTACAGCAACATGATACTTCATAATGTCATTAAGTAGGATGGATGCTATGTTAATGCGAACAGTAGACCAATACATATTTTCAACGTGTCACCCCAAAGCTAATTGCTCAAACCCCAAATAATAACTAGACTTTATGATTCTGGAGAATCATGGCTTTTCCCGATTAGATTCCATGATTTTTCTTGACCCCAAAGTGTCTGATGAATTGTTTTTAACTGTCTCACTAAAGTTCCTTCATTGATGTTATGAGAAAGGTGAGTATAGTAGTCTCAAATGACTCGGTTTGGGTTTGATAAAAAAATGTTTAGGTAAAACCCATCATTAATGGTAGAATGGGTTAATACCAATATCAGTGTTTCTCTATCAGTTTTGCGTCCGGAAAAAGAAGTTACGTTTCTCTGTGGCATTTCCATTTGATGTTGTTGGTGTCCAAAAACAGACTATTTCCTCAATTTTTTTTTACATTTAGCTGTCCATGAAGGGTTAACAAATACCTACCAGAATAATTAATCCATGCAACTGGTCATATGACACCAAGACCTATCAACGGCCATTTTCTCTTGAAAACCCCACAAAATGTTTGTAGAAATCCAGGGAAAACGATTTTTTAAGCTTTTGATGGGTATCCCTGTTAACCTCCCCAACAGGGGTTAACGCTTGGCTTTTTGAATACCTTTATTACTTACAAAAATGGTCCTCTGTGAATTCCACTTCAAACAAAGGAGATAATGTTTATCTCTCATACATACATTAGGTGCTGTGCGTGTCTGAAAACAGTCCCATGTTAACAACATTACGATGCTTGGCAGCTTGTAGATGGTTAAAAAACGCTCACCGGAGTATTTTGTCCATGCAACTTGTAATGTCACATGAAGACCTACGAATAGTCAATTTGTCTTGAAACCCTACAAGTTACCGTTAGGAAAATTCACAGAAAATGGGAATTTAAAGCTTTCAAGGGATATCTCTCTTTAGCCTGCCCAAAATGGGTTAAGACGTCGACTTTTGAATACCCTTACTACTCACAAAAATGTTTCCGTATAAATTGTACGCGCGATAAAAGAAGGCACTTTTCTTTGTGGTGTACCCTTTGGGTGCTGTTGGTGTGCAAAAAGAGCCCATTTTATCGCAATTTTGACCTTCAGCAGCCCGGGGAGGGTTAACTAATGCTGACCGGAATATTTTGTTCATGCGACTTGTAATGTCACACCAAGACCTGCAAATAGCCGATTTTTCTTGAAAACCTACAAGATGTTGTTAGAGAAATCTACAGAAAACGGGTATTTTAAGATTTTAATGGGTATCTCTCTTTAACCAGTCCAAAATGGGTTAAGACGTCAAATTTTGAATACCCTTACCACTTTCAAAAATATTTTCCGATCAATTTTGCGTCCGATAAATGAAGGCCCCTTTTTCTGTGGTATATCGTTTGGGTGCTGTTGGTGTCTAAAAACAGCCCATTTTATCACAATTTTTACGTTTAGCAGTTCGGGGAGGGTTAACTAATGCTGACCAGAATATTTTATCCATGCAACATGTAATGTCACACCAAGACCTGAGAGTGACCAATTTTTCTTGAAAATCTACAAGACTCGTTTAGAGAAATCCACGGAAAACATGAAGTTTTGAGCTTTTTGGGGGTATTGCTGTTTAACCAGCCCAAAACGGGTTAACACTTGGTTTTCTGAACACTCTTATTACTTACAAAAATGATCCTCGGTGAATTCCACTTCAAATAAAGGAAGTTATGTTTACCTCTCGGGTATCGTTTGGGTGCTGTGGGGGTCTGAAACCGGCCCATTTCATCAAAATTTCGATGTTTGGCAGCCTGTGGAGGGTTACCATATGCATCGCCAAATATGTCGTGTGTATCAAAGGTTGTGTCATAGGCAGGTCTAGTAATTATGAATATTTAAAAAAAATCCTAAAGACGTGTTTCGAGAAAGTGCCGATAAACCCCAATTTTGGCAGTTTTTTGCCAATTCTGGCGAAATAAGGGTTAAATCGAAAATTCTGCTTCGGTACATTTTTAGATTTTTTGCCACTCTATGCGTGTGCCAAATTGTGTGAAAATCGGTTCGAAAATGGCTTCTGAATCGTACGGACAAAAATGTGTGGAAAAAAAAAAAAAAAAAAAACCCAAAAAAACCCCCCCAAAAAAAAAAAAAAAATAATAATCCGTACAAAAACAATAGTCTTTTCCAGAGGGAAAAGCCTAAATATGGACTTTTCTAATTGCTGCCAGTGGGTTGACATGGAAGATACGCCAGCGTTGAAAGGGTTAAAGTTTTCATGTCGTCTTCAAGTTACCACATTGCTTAGAACATCGGTACGTGTTAGAATGTTTTATGATTAATAATGATAAAAATCAATTTGTGTGTGTAAAACAGGGAAGAATATATATTTATTATACGCTGAACGATAGATCATCGAAAAAATTGCAGAAAGATAAAAATCGTATCCCCCACTGTGAGATATAAAAACATTCACTTTCACAGTATCAATTAAAATGGCACCTTTCAAAGCATCACTTCAAGGTGAATACTAGTCAAATTATCACTGGAAATGATCAATTTGTTCTAACAACGTATAATGAAAAGTAAATCTAGTGTTTTTGAGTGGATACTGATCATTTCCAGCAATAATTTAATACGCATTCACCTTGAATTGATGCACGAAACCTGCTTGTCCAAACATAGCCTGAAAGTCCGTAATATAAGTTTTTGATTTGGTTCGTCCTTTCAAAGGGCGTGACAAACCAAAAACTTTTATTACGGACTTTGTCTCGGTCACTCATGAGATAATTTTCGGTATCCACTGAAAAACACTAGATATCCTCTTTGTATTACATCTACAGTGCGTGGAGAGTGGATTGTAACTAAATCACTCGCGGAGTGTAGTTATCACCCAAGCTATAACTTTCAAATTTTGTACATATCGACAAGAAACACAAGCAATGTTTCAGCTAATGGACCTCCGGGTTTAACCCGGAGGTCCATTGGCTGAAACTTTGCTGGTGCTGGTTATGCTTTGCAACAAATTTGCAATTATTGGTTGGGTGGAATCTCCACTCTGCGGGTGATTTAGTGATAATACACTCTCCACGTACTGTATGGTATATTTCTTCATACATTTTTAGTTCCGAAAACTAATAAAAGTTTCAAAGCAAGGCATAGAAAACCTTCATGTGAAGTTTGAAACAACTGGTTTAGATTTAGTCATTAGTATGGTTAAAATATTATTTTTTTTTTGGTTTGGATATTAAATTCTGTGTCTCAGATATTTGCGGTTTGGATTTTATTGCAAATTCTTTATGTTTCTGTTGTAAATATAATGACGGATCTGTTTAGGAGGCACTGCCGTCAGTTCTTGAGCGAATCCTGTAAAGATGTTGTGCAGCATACTTTCTCCGCCCATTAAATATTTACTAACAATACGTTCACGAGAACACAATATGTGTCTGGAAGAATAGGATATAGGACCAACAAATTTCAAGTGGCTGCAATCGATGTAAAAAAACACTTTTTATTTTTTTATTTATTTATTGGTGTTTAAGGTCACATACTTATGCACATGGCTAATCGTGACGTGACAGTTTTACGGGTGGAGAAAGCCGGAGTACCCGCAGAGAATCACCGAGCATCGACGAGCAACTGTCAGCTTCCCAACATTCTCATTCTGCTCAAGCTCCGCTCAAGCTGGGTAACAGCGGTTGAAGACATGTGCACCATCGACGTGCTGTACGCCTTAGTACACGGCGTCATCACGCCCTCGTGTAGGCAACCGGGATCAAGTGCCTTGCTTAAGGACACAACGCGGGTCGTCCAGGACGGGGATCGAACTCGGGACCTCCTCAGCATAGAAGTCCAGCAGTCTACCACTGAGCCTGGACAAGGCATTTCACCCCGATTGTCCACATGGGGGCACGATGACGTCGTGTACTAAGGCGTACTGCACGTCGATGGTTCTCATGTCTTCAACCAATCTAACCCTGTCTGTGCTGCAGAGCGGAGGTAAGATGTTGGAGAGCTGGCAGATGCTCGTCGTTGCTCGGTGGTTCTCTCCGGGTACGCCGGCTTCCTCCACCCGTAAAACTGTCATCGACACAATACGACCATGGCTGTTAATGTGTCGTTAAACCATAATAAATACATGTAAATATATACCACTGAGCCACCGCGCTCCCGAAAAATAACCGTTTTTAAAAACCTTTTAAATTTGAATAACTAATTGATCAGATTCTAAAGATAACAGAAACAAACGAAACCGAACCATCATAATTCAGAAGCCGTTTGTGAAAGCAATATAAAACATTAATTTCAATATAATGGAAATTATTGACAGCAAAATGTGACTTTGTAAAATGATTTTAATATTAATTTGAAAAGGAAGGCAATGAGGAAAACGAGAAGCAACGTTCAGAGGTACGGAGGCAGTGGGTGCAGTTTGCGCCTAGCGCGGATCTTGTTGCATGGATGTTCTTAGCACACCTTGTTCGTGTGGTAGATGAGAGGGACAGAATATTATTTTAACCCTTTACCCAACGAATCGCCCGCATCCGCCCGCGTAATATGCAGATTCAGCAGCTGAAAAAATATTTTTCGAAAAATGTCCACAAAACCATATCATGTGACCTCCTCTTTGGAACGTTCCAATGAGGGGGTCACATGATATGGTTTTGTTGAATTTTTTCGAAAAAAATATTAAAAAACGATATTTAAATTAATAAATTTTGATATCGTCTGCGTTGGGTAAAGGGTTAAAGAAAAAAGTGATTGATAGATGACAAGATAATTTTATTAGGCTTTTCCCTCTGGAAAAGACTCTTGTTTTTCTACGGATTATTATTATTATTATTTTTTCCCACACATTTTGTCGGTACGATTCAGAAGACATTTTTGAATCGACCTTCATACTATTTTGTACACGCGTACAGGGACACAACATCTAAAATTTTACCTAAGCGGAGTTTCGATTTAACCCAATTGGGGTTTATCGGCACTTTCTCAAAGCACGCCTAGTAGATTTTTTTTTAAACATTCATCACTGTTAGACCAGGCTGTGACACGACCAGTGATATATACAAGAGATATCGGGCAATGCATTTGTTAACCCCCACAGGCTACACATCATCGAAGTGGGCTGTTTTTGTTCCCGACAGCACCCAAAGGATACATGAGAGTTAAACATAACTTCCTTTGTTGAAAGTGGAATTCACCAAGAATTATTTTGTATGCACTAAGGGGATTCACAAAATCAAGCGTTAACCCGTTTTGGTCTGGTTAAACTGCAATACCTCGCAAAAGCTAAAAAATCATGTTTTCTGTGGCTTTCTTTAAACAAGTCTTGTAGATTTTCAAGAAAAATTTGGTCACTTGCAGGTCTTCGTAAGGTATTACAAGTTGCATGAACAAAATATACCGGTAAGCATTTGTTAACCTTCCAATGGCTGCAAAACGTCAAAATTGTGATAAAATTGGCTGTTTTGGACGCCAACAGCACCCAATGGGTATGCCACAGATAAAGGTACCTTCTTTTATTAGACACAAAATGTACAGGGAAACATTTCTGTAAGTAGCAAGGTATTAAAAAGTCGAAGTATTAACCCATTTTGGGCTGGGTAAAAAGAGATACCCATTAAAATCTTAAAATTCCCTTGTTCTGTTGATTTCGCTGAAAACATAGGTTTTCCAAAAAAATGGCTTTTCGCAGGTCCTGGAGCCAATGCTATAAAACGTTTACAATTGTATTTTAATAATTGTATTTTCTACTTGTTAATAAAAATCCATGAAATAAAGCATTAGCGTTTCAAAAGACGTGGGAATTTACCTACCGGTAAATTGCCAAATCTTTTGAAACGCTAATTGATCCTCTTCAGTCAGTCATTTCCATAAATAGAAAATACAATTCGGGACAATATATTTGTAAAAGTTTTATAGTATTGGCTCCTGGTGTGACATTACAAGTTGCATGGACAAAATATTCCGGTGAGCGTTTATTAACCCTCAGCAGGAAGCCAAGTATTGTAGTTTTGAGAAAATTGTTTGTTTTCGAGCACCCACAGCACCTAATGTGTACCTGATAGATAAACATAATCCCCTTTGTTGGAAATGGAGTTCACCGAGGACCATTTTTGTAATAAGGTTATTCAAAAAACCAAGTGTTAACCCGTTTTGGGCTGGTTAAAGAGCGATACCCCTCAAATGTTTAAAAATTCATGTTTTTACGTGGATTCCTCTAAATGTCGTCTAGATTTTCAAGAAAAAACTGGTCATTCGCAGGTCTTGGTGTGACATTACAAGCTGCAAGGACAAACTATTCCGATAAGCATTTGTTAACCCTCCACAGTCTCTCAAACCTAAAAGCTTTGATAAAATAGGCTGTTTTCAGCCGCCCACAGCACCCAAGTGTAGCTGAGAAATAAACATAACTTCCTTTACTGAAAGTGGAATTCACCGAGGATAATGTTTGTTAAGTAAAACGGATATTCAAAAAAACAAGCAATACCCCGTTTGGGCTGGTTAAACAGCGATATCCATCAAAAGCTTAAAAATTCATGTTTTACCTCGATTTCTTTAAAAACATCTTGTACATTTCAAGAAAAATTGGCCATTCGCAGGTCTTAGCGTGACATTACAAGTTACATGGACAAAACATTCTGTAAGCATTTGTTAACCCTCCACGGCCTACTAGGGCTGTTTTCGGACACCAACATAATCCAATGGATATGAAACAGAAACACATAACTTCTTTTATCAGACGCAAAATTTAAAGGGAAAGATGTCTGTATGCAGTGCGGGTATTAAAAAGTACAAGTCGTAACCCATTTTCTGTTGGTTAAAAAGAGATACCCCTTTAAAGGTTAAAATTCCCATTTTCTGTGGTTTTCTCAAATGCTTCTTGCAGACTTTGAAGAAAAAATACCATTAGCATACCTTTGTCTGACGTTACATTTTGAAAAGACAAAATATTCCGTTACGCGTTTGTTAACCCTCTACTGGATGCTAAATATCAACATTTTGATAAAATTGACTGTTTCACGCACCACAGCAACCAATGGGCATATAAAAGATAAACAAAACTCTTTTATCGCGCGTAGAGAGTACGGAGGATCATTTTTGTAAGTAGTAAGTGTATTTAAAAAAAAATGAAGCTTGACCCATTTTGGACTGGTAAAGCTGAGAAAAACTTAAAATTTACATTTTCCGTGGATTTAAACAATATTTATTGAAGGAATATGCAATATGTTAAAGAATTGAATACCAGAAGAGTAACAGTGCTAATGCAATAGCTCAAAATGTAACATATATTAACAGTAATCAGATTGCCGAATGATGGAGGGATTTGACAGGACGCTTGTAGCTTATGTAAGTCATCTCCCGTGGATTTCGCTAACTGCATGTTGGAGATCTTCAAGAACAATTGGGCAATGGTATGTATTGGTGCGGTATTACAAGTTGCATGGATAGATTATTCCGCCAAACGTTTGTTAACCCCTCTACAGGCTGCTAAATGTCACAATTTTGATAAAATTTGCTGTTCTCGGACACCAATAGCACCAAATGGGTATGTAACAGATAAACATAACCTGTTTTATTGGACGCAGAATTCCCGGGGGGATAATGTTTGAAAGTATCAAGGGTTTTCAAAAAAACGAGCCTTAACCATGTTTTGCCGGATTAAAGACAGACAGCCCTTAATCCTTTACCCAACGCAGACGATATCAAAATTTATTATTTTAAATATCATTTTTTAAAATGTTTCAAAAAATTTCAACAAAACCATATCATGTGACCCCTCGTTGGAACGAGCTCGACGACCTCGTTCCAACGAGGGGTCACATGATATGGTTTTGTTGAAATTGTTTTAAATATAATATTTTTTCAACTGCTGAATTGGCATATTATGCGGGCGGATGCGGGTGATTCGTTTGGTAAAGGGTTAAGAACTTGAAGCTCACATTTTATGTGGATTTCTTCAAGTGGTTCTTAGAGATTTGCAAGAACAAATAGACTTTGAAGAAGAATTATTCTCGCAAGCGTTCAATAACCCCCCACAAGCTGCCAAGCATCAAAAGTTTAGATACATTTGAGATATAATGAGCTGTTTACGAGTAGCCACAGCACTTACTGAGTATGTTGCAAACATACATAACTTCAGTTGTCGGACACAGACTTCTCGGACGCTGAAATTGATATTAACCCTCTCCACCAATAATAATGATTTTAACCTAAACTTTCTTTTATAAAACTGGGTCATTTGAGACTATTATACCTACTTTTCTCAAGGCATCAACAAAGATGCCTTAGTGATACAGTTTAAAAACAGTTCTTCAAGGGTCATAAAAATCATGGAATCTCGTCTGGAAAAGCCATGATTCTCCAGAATCATAAAGTCTAGTTTGTGGTATAGTAATAATGCCAAGATTTCACACATTACAAAGATTACAAACGACACACAGTGACTTTATAAGACAAGTTCATAAAACAAACATTTCAAAATGTATGCCACAAAGTGATTACAAAGACAAATTGGCTGTCTTCCTACCATCCTCTTAAAAAAAACAAGAAATTATAGCCAAACTATGCAAAGAAAGGACGATGAAAAAAATCCAGAGCTGCGAGTAACTGCCTGATGATATTTTTTATATTTAAAAATTTTAATCCCAAATGGAAAGGATAATCTTTCAAGTCATGTTTACATAGTGCTAGTTCAAGGTTCAGGGTGGCAGTTTCCTGAATTGCAGAGATTGCCTCCGATCCAAGGTTATGCCACTATACACTGCTAAAACTGTATTTCTCAGAATTCCTGCTGTACAACGTAGCCCTACAGATGAGAGTGAGACCATACCAAATGAGTAATGTTACAGTAGCTATTAGTAAATAAAGCCTTAAATAATCAAACAGTTAGAAAATGAGAACACACAAAGGTTAGAAAAAGACAGAAATTAACATTTGACAATTCCACAGCTGGTCCTTTTTAAAAATCAAACCAAACGCTTAAAGAAATATTTATAAACTTTAAAGACTTATACAGTGTTGTTGATTTGGAAACACGAGGAGAACTGAAAACAACACTTCTAAAAATGGCAAGAAGAGTTATTGCACTAACTTTTCTCAATAGCTTTAAGAGTAAAAACATTTTTCTTAATCTTATTGATTAGAAATAGAATTTACCTTACACGAGTACTACAGTTACTGTAGAACTAGTCTATTTAAGAAATTCATCGACAATCCCTTTCTCCCTTTGTTGAATGTTTGCTTTCACTTATTTGCAGTTACTGAATGCCCACATGGAGAGGTTAATGCAATTCGTGAATCGATTGATTGTCCATATCCAAGGCTTGCATAAAGAAACCCTTTACTTAAGGAAATGGCAATATTTTTATATTGTAATTTTTTGCTTCCAAAAGATAGCTGATGACCACTCATTGGAACGAGTACATTGCGCTCGTTCCAATGTGAGGTGATAAGCTATATATGTTTTGGAAGCAAAAAATGAAAATTTTTAGTTATACCAGAATTCTTTTTTACAAGTGCTGTCTGTTACTAGCATTAGGTAAAGGGTTAATCGACCCCCAATGAAAAGCGAGACAAACTATAAACAATAGCATCATTGAATATTAAATGTAAACGGTGACCAAATGATGCGATTTGTTTGGTCAGTATTTGCAACATGTAATGCCAGTTGTAGAACTTCATTCAGTAGTACTTGTAAATATCGTTATTATGTGACGTTTTGTTTTCTAACCAATCTTAATTTATTACTGCAAGATTTACCCAAAAGAAGTTCAGAACATGTCGAAAACGCACGAACAGTTCGGAACTTCTGTAGATGCACTTCAGCTATCAGCGTTAATTAAAATGACACAATCGTTTGCAGGTATACGCTTTACACCTCATTTGCACGTTTTAATCGGTGTAATGGAGAATCGCGAAAATGAGAGCTTCTTGTTTCTATTTCAGAAGCGCAAAGAAGTGCGAGTACGATAAAGCTCCTCAAATCAACAACACTGATTATGTATCAATCAGCATGGTTTAGATCCCTAGAGCAGTGTGGGTCCATAGATTGAATTTAGTCGAAATTGACCCAATAGGTCGCCCGTTGCTAGGGAGGCATGTTGGTTGCTAAGAAAACAAACTGATATCATTACCGACTCCTTGGTTTGAATCCCCGCAGAATTATGGCCCCACGTATCAAATTTAGTCAAAATTGGCCCAGTAGGTCGCCCGTTGCTAGGAAGGCACGTTGGTTGTTAGGGAAACCATCTGACACCATTTTCGATTCTTTGGTTTGCATCCCTAGTGCATTGTGGATCGATATATCAAATTTGGTCGAAATTGGCCCAATAGGCCGCTCGTAGCTAGGGAGGCACGTCGGTTGCTAGGGAAACAAACTGACATCATTACCGACTGCTTGGTTAGTTTCCTAGTGCATTATGGGTTCATATATCAAATTTGGTCAAAACTTGCCCAATAGGTTGCCCGTTGCTAGGGAGGCACGTTGGTTGCTAGGGAAACAAACTGACATCATTACCGACTATTTGGTTTGAATCCATGGTGCATTAAAGGTCCACGAATCAAATTTAGTCAAAATTGGCCCAGTATGTCGCCCGGTTCTAGGGAGGCACTTTGGTTGATAGGGAAACCAACTGACACCATTTTCGATTCCTTTGTGTGGATCCCTAGTGCATTGTGGATCCATATATCAAATTTGGTCGAAATTTGCCCAAGAGGCCGCCCGTTGCTTGGGAGGCACGTTGGTTGCCAGGGAAACAAACTGACATCATTACCGACTCCTTGGATTGAATCCCTGATGCATTATGGGTCCACGAGTGAAATTTAGTCAAAATTGGCCCAGTAGGTCACCCGTTGCTAGGGAGGAATGTTGGTTGTTAGGGAAACCAGCTGACACCATTTTCGATTCTCTGGTTTGCATCCCTAGTGCATTGTGGATTCATATATCAAATTAGGTCGAAATTGGCCCAAGAGGCCGCCCGTTGCTAGGGAGGCACGTTCGTTGCTAGGGAAACAAACTGACATCATTACCGACTCCTTGGATTAAATTCCTGATGCATTATGGGTCCACGAGTGAAATTTAGTAAAAATTGGCCAAGTAGGTCGCCTGTTGTTAGGGAGGCACGTTGGTTGTTAGGGAAACCAACTGACACCATTTTCGATTCTTTGGTTTGCATCCCTAGTGCATTGTGGATCTATCTATCAAATTTGGTCGAAATTGGCCCAAGAGGCCGCCTGTTGCTAGGGAGGCACGTCCGTTGCTAGGGAAACAAACTGACATCATTACCGACGCCTTGGGTTGGATTCCTAGTGCACTGTGGGTTCATATATCAACTTTCGTCAAAATCGATCCAATAGATTGCCTGTTGCTAGGAGTGTTGCGTGTTGCTAGGAACGTCATGTGGTGTAGTAAATTGTAAATTAGTCTGACTCCAGGTGTATTATGGGAGAATATCTCAATAGCACCCCCCCCCCCCCCCCACAAGCCCAAGAGGCCGCCCGTTGCTAGGGAGGCACGTTCGTTGCTAGGGAAACAAACTGACATCATTACCGACTCCTTGTATTAAATTCCTGATGCATTATTGGTCCACGAGTGAAATTTAGTAAAAATTGGCCAAGTAGGTCGCCTGTTGTTAGGGAGGCATGTTGGTTGTTAGGGAAACCAACTGACACCATTTTCGATTCTTTGGTTTGCATCCCTAGTACATTGTGGATCCATCTATCAAATTTGGTCGAAATTGGCCCAAGAGGCCGCCTGTTGCTAGGGAGGCACATTCGTTGCTAGGGAAACAAACTGACATCATTACCGACGCCTTGGGTTGGATTCCTAGTGCATTGTGGGTTCATATATCAACTTTGGTCAAAATCGATCCAATAGATTGCCTGTTGCTAGGAGTGTTGCTTGTTGCTAGGAACGTCATGTGGTGTAGTAAATTGTAAATTAGTCTGACTCCCGGTGTATTATGGGAGAATATCTCAATAGCACCCCCACACGCCCCCCCCCCCTACGCCCCCCCTGTTACTTCCCTCAACTGATGGTTCTCTCACTTTACCCAATTGGTATCCGAATTTTCCTCTGAGAACCATTATATTGTCCCTTTTTGTTCTTGGGAAGATTCCTCGAATAAGAGCCGTTCTCGTAAAGTCTCTTCTCGGGCGTTCCTTCCGGTGAATAAAAAAAGTGTTTATAATATAAAGGACTTTCGAGTTTAGACGCCTCCGGCGTTTGAACTCGTGCGCCTACGGCGCAGTCGTCCTTTAAAATAACAAAAAAGGAAAACAGAAAAATAAATAAATAAATAAAAACAAACAAACAAAAAAAAATACACAAGGAAGAAAGTTAGGTAAAAAACGAGAGCAAAACAAAAAGAGAAAACAGAATAGAAATAGTGCGGCAATTTAACAGACTGTAACTCACCAAAGGACAGTTAAACAGAACAATCTCCTTAATATTAAATGGTAACACGGAAAATGCTAAATGGAATGGTGAGTCCCAAAGACAAGTGAGTATCAGGCTCCCAGCTCTGGACCTCACAAATTTGGCTATTTCAGTAGGTGATATAAAATGCGCCGACGACATCATTCGTTAGCATATCTTGGGAACTGCATGGCGTTATAAATAAAATACGACCACTTCAACTTAATTCCGATATCTCAGGCAAGCAGCGAAGAGCAGTTGACGATATTGTCTAGGTTCAGGCGGATAAATCTGGACACTATGGGTTGTTCCACTGAACTCTGTCAAAAGTTAGTGATTGATTGTTTTTGAATTTTGATACCGCTAATATCTGGAGTTTGCTCACTCCACAATTTGGTGTACAAATAAAGAGGTAGGATGTCCAATGATTTTCTGCCAGTTCCTAGTGATACGACTATTACATTTAACCCCTTACCTAATATGGAAAGCAGACGACAGTTGCAAAAACAATTCTTGAAAAACTATTTGTTTTCATTTTTGTCCCAAAAACATAGGTTATGATCCCTCGATGGAACGAGCTCGTTTCAACGAGGGGTCATAACCTATGTTTTTGAGACAAAAAATATTGAAAATTAATTGACGATTTTTGAGAATACCGCTGGCCAGTTTTGGCTGTTACGTTGGGTAAAGGGTTAAAGACGGATGTTTCGATATCAACCTTGACTACAAACTTCCGAAACTGACACATTGCATTTCACTTTTGGATATTTGAACACGAATACTGGATTCTTCCTTTTATATCCGATCAGGATTTCGCTCTTTTTCACTTATGCCAACAGGTTTTACAGCGGGTATTTGAAACACTGTGGCCCTGCCAGAGGACGAAAGGCTTGTATACAACCGGGTAATTTCCGGTGTGGGCACCATCGCCTGATGTCTCATAATATTTAACACCCATCGAAAGTCTTCTCGCTGTAACACTTCACCCATGGCTTCGACAAATGCCCCAGAGTCGACAATCTTAGGTCTTTTCGGTCTAGAGAATAAAAATTTTCTCACATTTTCCCCATCCACGGTGGGTGCCACATTAAAATTAACTCGCTCTGATATACAACTCGCTATAATACACTACAACTTCCTCAGATACAGAACCATGTAAATGAAAGAGCTTTAAAGATGTCCGTAATAAATACAAGCACTGGACACACCCATCACAAATTTTCACAAACTATGCACGCAATTAGGAGACAGGAACTGCGAAAAACACGTCCGCACACTTCGCTGAATAATTAAAACAGACGAAGACAATATGAATATATGATTGAAAGTTTAACCCTTTACCTAACATGAAAAGCAGACGACACTTGCAAAACAAATCTTGAATAACTAATTCCTTTTATTTTTTTGTCTCAAAAACATAGGTTATGACCCGTCGTTGGAACGAGCTCGACGAGCCCGTTCCAGCGAGGGGACATAACCTATGTTTTTGAGACAAAAAATGAAAAAAATTTAATTGGCGATTTTTGAGAATAGCGCTGGCCGGTTTTGACCGTTACGTTGGGTAAAGGGTTAAATCAGTGTAAAAATGTCAAGGATTTAAAAATCACTATTCCGGAAAATGAAGTGCATGTGCCTACATAATAGTATTTATCGGAATTAGATGAAGCATTACCTTAAGGGTGCTACAGGAGTGCATATAAACATGTAATAATAATAATAATAATAATAATAATAATAATAATAATAATAATAATAATAATAATAATAATGATAATAATAATAATAATAATAATAATTCCTTGGCTTTCCGCTGATTTCTCACGGACACATCGAAAAATATTCCCAATCGGGGGATCGCGATCTCCGGACCTCTGGCTTGAAGGATCGGCGAACTTGTCCACTTGGCGATCACTCTCATGCCGACAGGTGTGGTTCTACGTTGGGTAAGTGTTCCATTACGTCCTTTCAAATCACTGTTAATGGCTTGACGAACAGAAATTTTAACACATAACTATATTGTCTCCTAGACCTGTACGGTAAACAACATGTCGGAATTGTCAGTTCTCCAACTTGAATGATTATCATGTTCTGAATGAGAAACAAAAACTTGGTATGTTACTTCTAACCTAACTTTTGGGGTTTGGGGTGATTGTGACGTGGAGGTGGTGCAAGCCCACCAGTATAATTTTGCAGGGAATTCGACGATATTATAGACTGGGACCATTCTAGCCCTTAAATAGTCCCCAGCGTTTGTATAATTCATTCGTCTGGAATATTTCATTTAGTCGGAAATGCGAACCTATGGTTCGCATTTCCGACCAACTGATATATTCCAGATGGTTGAATCTAAAAATACCACAGCTATTCATTTTCTTTGAATCAACGGAACAAATGTTGCTCAATCCAGAATTGATTTGATCGAATATGTGTTGACATTACCATTAGGAATGGAGACTCACCACAGCCGTATTTGTTTTTATTACGCAGGGTAGTGTCACTAATTATGTTAATATCTTGGTGGTTTCAATGTGAGTACTTATTGAGTGAAATATCTATAACGGGAGCACGGAAAAATATCTGTATATCTCTGTGAGTGAAGGAGCATCACATTACATCGACGGCAGTCTGCGCTGAAACTACATGAAAACTGGTAAACGAAAAGCCCGGCAACAGTGTCAAATCCCTTATAGAATTAGAGTTCGACCGAAAGCTTGGGATGGTGTTGAACTGTAGTTAGTATGGCGAGAGAAACATACGCGTATCGTAGCACTAGGTACGAGACTCATCAGAGCTATACTGGGAAAATAAACTTCTAAGTAGAGAGGAATGTACTTGATATCGACGAAAGAAAATTATGCACGAGGGATACACCAGTCATTTATTTGTTTAATGTTCACATAGGTAGGGTAGTTTAACCCTCTTGCTGCTGCGGAATTTGGAAATTTCCTGTGTGAACCCATATGTTGAGGAAAATGAGGTGAAGCGAATAAAAATGAAAACGCCAGGAACCTATACTTATTTGTAATTTTAAAATATTAGTACATGTTTGAACGTTTTGCGTTAACCTCATTCATTAGCCCAGCGTTGAATGAGTTAAGCAATGTTGATTACTCCCAACACATATACATCCAAAATCACTTTAGAAAAACAAGTCTGGTCCAGTCATCCCACTTCCCATACCAAATGGATCGAAGCTAAGCCCTTATGCAAAACAAAGTTCAAGTTCAATCATCGGTTTCAGTCACACTCGCAACATAAAGTGAAAATGATATTATTTTCAAATCAAAAATAAATTAACAAATATTAATAAACAAACAAATAACAAATATGAATAAATATACAGTGACGCTGTTGTTTTCCGTTGTATAATCCGACATTACGTTGTTCCTGTCAGGATGTATCGGGCTTCTCATTCGAGGGGGCCATATGAGTATGGCGTGGGTGAAATATACCCCTGTAAGTCTTCTGTTAGCGCTTGGTACTACTAACCCACCTAATGCTTTATATTATCCTATGACGGGTATAGGTAGTATGTTTTGCTAGGCCAAATGGTATTGTGAGGTGGGTGGGGGTAATGCATGGTTGTTAAGTGCAGTTTTATAGGATGTACGGTCTGTATTCTTGCTGGTTCACTGTTAGCCTCTGGCTAATAGGAGTCCTTTGGGTACCTGCTATACTACTATATTTCCATGAACAGCGAAACCTTGTGGAACAAATGGATAACGTCATATTGTCTGTCTCTTACAATTGTTACAATCCATGTTGTCCCTATATCCGATAAATTCTGTCTTTTGATTGGTCAGAATGCCTTAGACAAATAGGCATAACAAAGGGTGCACTCAAGATCCAAGGTATATGAGAGCGTGCAACATCCAGGATATAAGCGCAAGCGAAACATCGGGGGTATGTGGTTTAAACGAAAGCTTTCCGCTTTTGCTCGCCTCGAAATAAAAATCCAACCAAAAAACAGAAAATAATCACTCATATTGTCAGATTTCCGAGAATACAATCATAAAAATAAAATATGAGAAAATACTTCGTCCCCTGAGTACCCATGTGTTCTATGTGCCAGTAGGCACATATAACACATTGAAACTCAGGGGACGATAATGTCAACAAAATAATGTTCACTCTTTTCCTTAACGACCCAAGGGATGTAACTCTATCTATTATCTTCTGCGATTATAAAAACAAAATTATTATCACGAATTTGGTCCAAATGATTGTGGAGCTGAGAAATACATCCAGAAATATATTTCCACTAAGTTGTATTGTGTTAAAAACGGGCTCGGTGTTTAAAAACCGACATCCAGGTATTAAATCTCCATATACCATACATGTTGGCAGAGATTACTTATATTATCTCAGTACTCTTTTCAGATTTATAGTAGTGAGGGGTTAAAAGTAAATATATTAGAGTTGAAGGGGCAGCATCGGAAATTATTTTATTTTGTGTTTATAATATATTTGGTCTCAATGTGTTGATTTCTTTCCACCGATTACGAACTTTTAACAACTCGGACAATCCACTCTCCTCCGACACTATGTTGTGTTATGGTTCAACGCCCCGACTGCATGGTAATATGTTGTCCAGATTGTAAGCCACGGTCGCTGCTTCTAAAAAAAAAATGCAAACCTGAAGACGACACCACACTGCCACTGATATGGACAACATATTTATCGGTCAGTTGTTATGTATCTCTGCTGAAGAGAGAGAGAGAGAGAGAGAGAGAGAGAGAGAGAGAGAGAGAGAGAGAGAGATTTAGAAAATGATGATAAAAAACAAATCCCATGCCACCCCACACCACCCCTTCCCCCACCCCCTCCCTCCCCCTCCAAAAAAAAAGAATAAATAAAAATGAAAGCAAGTGCTGATGGATTATAATCAAACATCTCCCCACCTGCTCATACCAAATGAATGAAGCTAAGCCCTCATGCAAAACAAATGTCAAGTTCAAACATCGCTTTCAGCCACACTCGCCACAAAAATGAAAATGATATTATTTTCAAATCAAAAATAAATTAAGAAATATTAATAAATAAAAAAATAAAAGATATGATTAAATATATAGTGACGCTGTATTGCTTTCTGAAACCATCCTTAATACATTCATTTAACCCTTTACCCAACGTAACGGAAAAAACCGGCCAGCGCTATTTTAAAAAATCGCCAATTAATTTTCATTATATATTTTTATTTTTTGTCTCAAAAACATAGATTATGGCCCCTCTGTGGAACGAGCTCGTCGAGCTAGTTCCAATGAGGGGTTATAACAAAAATACCAAAAATTAGTTATTCAAGATTTTTTTTTTTTGCAAGTGTCGTCTGCTTTTCATGTTAGGTTAAAGGGTTAAACGGATAAATTCCCACGCCCCACGTCTTCACAATAAAATGGCATTTTTTAAAAAAAATTAAAGCTCGAAATAAGACGTTACATTCAGCTCTGTTGTGAAGTAAATGCCAATTATGTACAGTTTCTTCACCATTTTGCGGTCACGATCAGAGGTCTGCAGAAATATCTGATCTCGGTACTATTGGACGAAGGGGCCGAAATGGTGTGGATCACCCGAGCCGCGAAGCGGTGAGAAGGGAGGGCACGATAAAGATGACCCTCTCTTAACCTTTAGAAGCCGGAGAATCAGAATGAATTTATTGAACATAACATACCGCGAAAAACTTACAGTAAAGCAGGTGCTTCTAGTCAAGTGTCGTCTGCCTATTCAGGCAGACGACACTTGACTAGAAGCACCTGCTGAGTGTTTAATTCTCCCCAGCCCAAAGATAGCTGAACCGTCACAGCCAGAGTACCTGCCATATTACATCACAGGCAAGAAAACTCGACACCCGACCTCTAAGAGTTAAGCGGGTGTCGGGTGGGGAGGGGGAGGGGTGCTTGAGGTGTCAAATTCTGATTTTTCTATGACTTCCCGCCGCCACTTACTTGTTTGGGCAATAAACGAATTATGGGTTTCCATATATAGACCATTATGTAGACAACACTCATCATGATGACGGACCAGTTTCATATCATTTGTTCAAACGTTTTAGTTCACTTGCTTAACTGGGGCAAGGTAGCGCTGTGTACTAAGGCGTACTCTGCGTCGGTGGTGCAATTGTCCTTCAACCAATACTAAACCTGCTTGTGTGGAGCATGTTGGGGAGTTTGACAGTTGCTCGCCGTTGCTCAGTGTTTCTATCCGGGTTCTCCCGATTCCTCCACCTGTAAAACTGTCCGACACGAGGTGACCCTGGCTGTGAAAAGTGTTGTTAAATCCCAATAAAAAATATAATAACTAACTAACTAAATAAATAAATAAATAAATAAATAAATAAATAAATAAATAAATAAATAATTAAATAAATGTAGCAGCCATCCAGCTTAACGAAGTCATGACGGATCATATCTCGGACTGGAAAACGGCATGTTTTTTCAAAGGGTTAAGAGGCGCAGGGGACTGCTCACCGGGTGTCCGCGCGCAAGCCGCCAGCAACGCCGGGACCAGGGGTAAGTGCATACTTACTACACATTCTTGACGGCGCTGACCGCGATACCTGTAATAAAAAATCGATATGACCAAATCAGAGACATGGCAGAGATACATCGTACAGAAAGAAAACAATATACGTACCTGTTTTACGAGGAAACTGTAAAACCGAGAATATGAGATAAAGGAGATTGGTATACCTGTTGTGATGCATGGTGTGTGAAAAGTACTATGCGGTTTCTTGGCGCTGGGTAGCAGTAAATACCTGGTCTCTTGTCTCTTTATTGATCGATATCCTAATGAATATTTCACACATTATGGAGCGACACTCCCTCTTTCTTTGCTGGAAACAACCCGTTTAAATTAAATAATGGAATTAATATAATTAGTATGTTTGTTCAGCCTCTCGAATGCCCTTTCTTGTGTGAAAGTTGTCTAGAATAGGGTGTGTCCTGAGGGTGTGTTTTATTGAACTTCAGTATCTTTGACGGTTCGGATTCTGAAAGAACCCCCAAGTAGCTAAATGACCTTCAGCTAATGATTCACCAACTCCATACATTTTGTTGTGTAATCCCAACACAAATAACCCCTTTGAGGCAGTTCCTGCAGTCAAGAAGATGTAAATGGTAAGACAGTTGACGAATGTATTACAAAATATGACTTGACATGTGTTTGTTCAATGACGGGTGGGCACTTACCTGCATGTTCTTCTATTCTCTTTTATTTTTCTTGCATGGTATAAGAAGACTTATGCGGGAGTGACCGCTTTCCAATTTGTTGGAAAGCGTAGTCCCGGAGGAGGATGAGAGGATACCTCAGTAGAATTTACAAAAAGGCTGACTGGGACATGTTCTTATCGCTTTGTTCTGAACGACTGGCAAGGGAGAATTTGAAGAAAATGCAGATCAACCAGAATATTTAACTGAGGAATTGCTCGACATTGAAACACAGTCATCTCAAAAACCTGGGCAAATCCAAAGCGTTCCAGAAAGCCCTGGTTTGATAATGATTGCAAACAGGCTATGAAGGTAAAACAGAACGGGAAGAAAACTGAGTGGGAATTTAACAAGTCACCACCTACAAATAATTTAGACAAACTGAGTGTAAATCGGGCAAAAACAAGAAGACTTTTAAAACAAAAAAGAAAAGAGAAACATTCTGGGGAAACTTATGTATCTAAACTTAAACAGCACAACCACATCAACAAAATTTGGAAGCTAATAAACCCTTTACCCAACGAATGGCCCGCATCCGCCCGCATCCGCCCGCGTAATATGCAAATTCAGCAGTTGAAAAAATATTATTTTTCAAAAAATTTCAACAAAACCATATCATGTGACCCCTCGTTGGAACGAGCTCGTCGAGCTCGTTCCAACGAGGGGTCACATGATATGGTTTTGTTGAAATTTTTTGAAAAATTTTAAAAACTGATATTTAAAATAATAAATTTTGATATCGTCTGCGTTGGGTAAAGGGTTAAAAAATGTAAAGGTAAAGAAACAAAATCAACTGTACAAAACCTGGAAGATAACCACACACAAATCACACAAAAAATGAAATACCAAACAAAGTGGTCTTAACTTTTCCTAAACACCCGTTTACTGAAAATTGTAATCCAGAATTTGTTAAACTTAAAAAAAAAACAAAAGAAAGAATAAAATTTAGAGGATTACAATGAAGCCTTTTTCTAAGGAAGAGTTAAATAACTCTTCGAGTCGCATCAAGCAAAATATTCGGTCAATGGACCCGATGAAATACACTTTATATCATGATTACCTATTCTACTATATATGAAAAGGCTATGACATGAATTTTAGCTTTACACACCAACCGTGATGAACACGCCAGAAATGGGATTTCAGAAGTTAAAATTTACACCTACAGTGGAACTACATCCAAGCTGACCTTTGGTGACGTCGACCTGAATGAGAACTGGTCTAAATTTATCGCACGTCGCCTCGCGAAGAGTGAAATGAAAGTGACAATTATTTATTACGTTTTTAAATGAGTTTACCCCATAAAACACCAAGAATTAACAAACATGTATTGTCTCGTGTTAATAAAGCATCCATAACTTGAAATAGTATGCTATTATGTTATTAAAATGAAAAAGGCCCTGCTTCTTTTTCTATTTCGTTTCGGTGATAAAATTGACAGCGGAAGTACCGCCCACCAATGCTCTTGTAAACAAAAACAAATTCGCACGTATGTACGTCTGCTGCTCAGTAAAATCGAGAAAAAATAATTGCGACTCTTAATAATCTGACGATCATGGTATAAATAAAGTATACCCAAAGTAGCTTGGTGTACCAAATGTTCACCACTCGTGGTGAAGTGGTGTTAACCGCGCGCCAAAGGCTTGCGGTTAACACCACTTCACCACTTGTGGTGAACATTTGGTACACCAAGCTACTATGGGTATATTCTATATATCTGCTTTTAAAACATCTTCCCAAAATACACTTGAACTTTTACTATCAACTTCTAATGACATGTGGGTGATTGGCCGGTTTCCACTTTCCTGGCGAAAAGCACATATAGTTTCCATTCCGAAGCCGGATAAAGATCACTGCAGTCCAAGTAATTACAGACATATTGCATTAACAAGCGGACTGCGCAAAACCATGGAAAAGATAATCAATGATCGACTTGTCTGGTTTCTGGAAGCGAACAATCTATTTTTGAATGTTCACTGTGATTTCAGATGCCATGTAAGCATAGTGGCAGTGCTCAAAATAACTTTTTTTTCTTTGCGTAGCAAAATGCTACAAATTTAAAAAAAATGAAAAGCATTTTGTAAAAATTACATAGCTATTTTTGTATACCAGAGTTATGTTATGTTGTTTTGTATTGAATTCTAAGTTGATTGAATAGTTTGCATTCATTTCTGGGCATTTCCAAATGATCTGCAACACATGAAACATTTACTATGTTTTTTTCAACTGAACTGCCTTTAAGAGTTGCATGGACTTGGATATTTTCAAATAGCGTCCTGGTTGTTCAATAGAGTTCTCAAAATGGAAGTTGGGATTTTTAATTTGATGGGCTTAATATACATTTTATGCAAAATGTTGCAAAAACAGGAAGAATTTAAACCGATAGAATTCATCTTACATTTGAAGTTGCTAATGATGCTTGATGGAGAGTTAATCTGAGTTATGCCTGGAATGTTCCACAATCAGAAGTAAAGCATCAGTGAACTAGTTTTCAAATTTGTTTGCAAATTTTCATTTACATTTTGCGATACAAGATAATCAACTGCAGCCTAATAGGCTGCAGTTGATTATCTTGTATCCGAAAATGCTATACATAATTGAACATTGTGTAGCTTATTGCAAGTTTTGTATAGCAAAAAACGACGCGAAACCGCTTATTTTGAGCCCTGCACTGTGGGTTATTTGGTTTGATATGAAACGTTTATAAGAAATACCTATCATTGGAAAGCGTATATTGTCGCCATCTTCTTTGACATGGAAAAGGTTTATGATACAACGTGGAAGTATGGGATTTTAAAAGATCTTTTTAACATGGTCTGGGGTCGAGAGAGCGTGTGCCTCTATTAAAAGAAAATATTTCAAAGGGCCATCAATTTCAAGTTCATCTTGTGTCTGCGTTATCTATTCAAACGAGCAAAAATTGGGGTACCTAAGGTTAGTATTCTATTGGTTACCCCATTTTCTATTGAAATCAATGGCATAATCGATGCAACTGAGAATAGCGCAGATTCATTTTGTAGGCCGATGACATTTTAGTTTGCTATAGTAGAAACAGTGTGAATAGTATCGAGCGCAGACTTCAGTTGTGTTTAACCCTTTACCTAACGTGAAAAGCAGACGACACTTGCAAAAAGAATTCTTGAATAACTAATTTTTTGTCTCAAAAACATAGGTTATGACCCCTCGTTGGAACGAGCTCGACGAGCTCGTTCCAACGAGGGGTCATAACCTATGTTTTTGAGACAAAAAATGCAAAAAATAGTGAAAATTAATTGGCGATTTTTGAGAATAGCGCTGGCCGGTTTTGGCCGTTACGTTGGGTAAAGGGTTAACAGAATTCTGAAATGGGTTTCAGATTCTGAGTCTAAAACGAATTTGGTTCACTTCGTGTTCATTTCCCGGGTTGAAAATAGATGGGAGTCCTATTAAAGTTGTTCGGAAAGTGAAATGCTTCGGGTTTTGTTACACTAAATGTCACTTCTCACACTATGCAGCTTCAGGTTAAATGCAAAAGGGCACATAACCTTCTGGAGGTAGTTGGTAGCACTGAAGGGGGTGCTGACCACAAAAACGTTACCCCATCTGTATACATACAAGTGAGATCAAAATTAAATTACAGTTGTGTTGTTTACGGTTCTGCGAGGACGTCATACCTCAAACCACTTGAGGCAATTCATAATAGTGGCATTTAAATTGGCCTGCGCGCATTTAGAAAGTCGCCAATAGATTCAGCGCTTGAAGAGGCAGAGTGCCTTCATTTGAAAAGCGAAACTATTGGCTAACCCATCAAACCCAACTTATAATTGTCTCAGAGCCTCAAAATGTTGATTTTTTAATACACACCGCAAACATAGTCCTCCTTTGGGAATCAAAATTAGACCTTATGTGGGATCCACTACAACTGCAACAGAATCGATAAAATCGAAACATGAACTACATATTCCTCCTTGGCATCTTAGGGAACCTGCTGTCATTTTGGCTCTTGCTTCCTCAAAACAGTCTGACACAAACCCTCTGCAATGCAAATAAAAATATGCCGACATAAAATCTAAATATAGTGCATATAGAAAATTCTATTCAGAAAGACCTAAATATGGTGAAAAAATATCATCGGCTGTTGGTTATCATATTATATCAAGCAGAAAACCAAATAAGAGTTTTATTTATTTCCAATGATTTTTTTTTATTTATATCTTTATTTATTCTGCAGTATACTAGTACATTAACAACAACATAACATTACAAACTACACGAACATAACCTAGAATACAGCATGGGAATGGCATAACCTAAAAGGCTGTCTTCCTGTCATTCTCGTAAAAAAATGTACCAACTCGGTTTGGCATGAGGGTAACGAAAATTCTTTTCAAAGGCAGGAATATCTGATAGTTTGTCTATGAATCATGCGGCTAGATGGGATCGATTGGTCAAATGCTGGGAGGAGGATGAGATACCTGAGGGTTTTGATGGCTGATACAATCGGGACAGGCTGGGTTATCGCACTTGAAGTTTGGGCTGGAATAAGTACTTAAAGCTTTATGCGTTGGTGATCATGTTATATCAAACAGAAAACCAAACACGGGTTCTATTTTCATAGCTGAAGTTAAAGCTTTACAACTAGCGCTTGAACACACCGATAATGTATAGCGAAGGAAGTCGGTCATTTTTTCCGACTCCCTTCCTTCTTTACTAGATTTAGTTAACCCCAAGGTAAAGATCATTCTTGAACTGCGCGAGAAGTTGAAGACTTTCAGGTCTGACCAATATGATATCGTATTTTGCTGATTACCTGGACATGTTGGTATCTGCGGTAACACGGGTGCAGACATTGCAGTAAAACAGGCCTTAACATTTTCTTGCCGAAAGCGAGTATTGTCGCCTATTTTATGATGATAATCTGTACGTTCTGGTATGCGCAGACCAAGCCTGCCATCTGATTAATTGTTGGAAAGGGCTCAGAGAGTCCTTTCCAACAATTAATCAGATGATAGAGTTTCAAGTATGTCATAAATTGTATTAAACTTCCTCGCATACAGGTGTACATAGATATCCCTCATATATGGATAAAGTGGGTGTGGCAATAAAAAGGGTTATTAAACAAGCCTCTTACTGATTTTAAAATTTCTTTCAGTGATGTTAAACCACACATCAGTAAGTACATCAAAACTGTGCAGTAGGTGGAATGGGACGGGGAAACATTAGTGATAATACTTACTCGTCTAGTAATAGTGTAGGAGTCAGACTGAAAAATGGCCATACCAAGAAGAAATTGATAAAGTATTTTGTCTGGTATCATTGGAAAAAAGAGGTTAGTCCGATTCCAAAAATAAAAAGTCTGCCAAAATCGACCTTGGAGAATAATTTGTAGAGGCCTTTGAAAATGATCAGCTTTTAAGAAAATGATCCAGGTTTAAACTGGGTTTAAGCGAAATGTTATCTCCCACAGTTCGGCTAATATCCCTGTACATACTCCGGCCATGAAATCTTTGTGCGTTATATAGCGATCAGTGTGGTGAACCGAACTGACGAGAATCCAATGCTGGTTCAGGAAGCACTTACAACCAATAAAGAGCGTTGTTTCGATATCTTATTTTTTTCACAATCTCGGATAAAACGTAACCGCACTCGCGAGAAACGACAGATCGTTTTGAGATCTCGTTGAGTGCGTCTCAAATTATTTCCGAGCATTTTTCGACACAATATAGTGCACTGTATATGAATAGCAACACACATACTTTTTCGTGTGAAGTCAACACTTCACTGTGCCATTTTAGGCCGACAGTGATCATCTCCTGTTGAAACCTAACGGTGCCAACATACGCAGGAGATCACTATGAAATTCACTCATACTTTTGGCAGCTGTGTATATTTTTCTGTTTTATTTGTTCTAGTCACAGGTATCGTGACATTCACTTCTTTATTTTCGTTTTCATTCCCTATTTTGTAATATTCATACATGACTGATGATTATCTCTTCGCAATGTTGGTCTTGATAATTGCAACGAGGATCATTGTGTCGTCTGTTTTGGTGATTTTGAAAATGTTACTGTTACGAAGGGGTTGTCGAACCTAATTGGTTTCAGCCAAAACCGAGGGAAGATTGAACTCTCATGTTATTCGAGAAGTAGATCTGAGATGTCACCTGTTGGTAAAGTTCTTGTTCACGCTAAAAGCCGACGCGAATTTGTAGACAAACGACGTAGCTCACTGAATGCCAATTTCCGAAGCAATGATGAGCCCAATCCTAAGAAACTCGGGCCCAATGTACCTTCGTTCAATTTCAAGGCCGACTGTTTCGTATGTGGTAACTCTGCTGCTGTAGATAATCGACACCCTGGAAGGTCAGGTGTATACAATGTTACTTCAATAGAAATGTTGGCTCGCTTTCTAGAACACTGTGATAAGAGATGTGATGAAATTGCATGCCGGGTGAAAACCCGTGCTCTCACTTGTATTGACTTAGTTGCTGTCAATGCTGTTTGCCATATTGACTGCTTGTCGAGTTTCACGTCAAATCTCAAATCGATGCGTTGGCGATATGCCGCCGAAACAACCAGGTCGCAACTCGAATACAGATACGAGTCATTGGTTCGAGTTAGTCTGCATGTGGCTTGAAAATGAAGCTGATAAGCTTTTTTGTTTGTCTGATGTGCACTCTTAAATGCAAGAGATCGCTGGAGATGAACCAGTCTACTCCTTTAAGTGGTTCCAGGAAAAACTCAATGAGCGTAATGGGGGTTGCACATTCTTTCGTAGAAGTTGATGGACGAAGTAATGTTATCTGCTTCCGAAATATGGCACAGCATATTGTTAGCGAGAATTGGCACTTCGAAAAGGAGGAACGTTTCAACGACGAAGCGGAAAGGATAGTTAAAACTGCAGCGAGAATGATAAGGTCGCAGATCATGGAGCAAGATTATACTTGCAAAGCATATCCTAGCAGCGAAGATGTGTCTAGTATTAATGTAGGTCAGAAATGGGTTCCCCAGTATCTAGATACTCTTTTGAAAGTTCTTGTTCCATCTGAGATAAAACGAAATAGTATTTGCCATGCGATTGTTTAGTCAACTCGGGCAAGATCTGTCATCACTCCTCCCCTTTTTGATTTAGGTGTCGAGCTCGATCATGTATTCGGATCCAAGTGGCTAGTTAACGAATTATATCGTTTGAGATATTCGATTAGCTTGGATGAGGTCATTAAATACAAGCAGTCTGTTATTTCAACAGAGAATTTGCAACAGATACTCGCTGACTATTTTTCTCTAGCACATTCCCACAATTGGTAGCTGACAATGTTGACACAATAGAGCAACTCTGGATGGTAGAGATACATGGCGTGGGCATAATTGCAGTATCGACCTCTCCAAACAACACCCCACTGGTACCCAAATCGCGATTGATCGAAAGTCAAAGTCGCATGCTCGTACATGATGTGATTGAAAAAAGGCGTACCAAGACACACGTATACAATCACCCAAAATAAGGTGCTATCGTTGTTGAAAAACAATAATCTTATTGAATTGCAGACTCCTTATGTGCTGCCACAATCACTGAACACCGATTTACTATGGCACGCAGGTTGGTTCTTTGGCAAGTCGTCGGATCCCAAACCAAATTGGTCGGGTTTCATGCAGTATATTTTCACGCCTGGAGTCGATGACTCGAGCCCTAAATCAGAAGTATTGTTCCTACCAATCGTAGATCTGAATCCGTCGGATGAAACTTGCATTTATTCCACTTTAATGTACATTGAGAAACAAGCTGATTCACTGAACATAGTGACACCATGTGTAACATTCGATCAACCATTGTGGCTCGAAGTAGTAGACGTCATCACGTGCAAAACTATGAACATGGTGGTTAGACTGGGAGGTTTCCATACAATAATGAGCTTCCTTGGCAGTATTGGCTCCATGATGAAGGGGTCTGGCATAGGGGAAGCACTAGAGCTTGTAAACGGACTAAATGCAGTCACCTATATTGTGTCCGGTAACTATTCGTGGGCACTTCCTTGATGAATCGACGTTGGTTAATAAAATAGTAGGGACTGTCATGCCCACGAGGGAATTTGTAGACCAAGCACACGGGAGCACGTTGAAATACTGCACATTAACGAATCAGACGACGACACTGTCTCTTCGGAAGATGATATGAACTCCATATTGCCTGTAGTACCGGATGTTATTGATAAAGGTGATTGTGAAACAGACCAACAGGAAAGAGAGTCGATCAAAGTTTTATATGAGAACGTGTATGAGACGTCGACATGAATTGATTCTGGTTTCAAATCTGAAGCCTTTGTGAAATTGTCGGAAGCAATTCGTGAAGATAAGTCTTAAGCTCGTTGAAAGATCTCGAACCGCAAAATTGTGGTTTCAAGACGTTGAGTATGTTGAAACATTGAAGATGTTCATCCGCGTTGAAAGGACAAGTGATTGGAATCTCCATCTGGTCGCGGTTAGCAAGATGCTCAACTTATTTAAGGAAACGGATCATGTTAACTATGCCAAAAGTTGTCGTTTGTATTTACAGATGACGCTTGAACTTCCAGATAAACACCCATGGCTGTTTAATTGCTTCAGGAAGAATGGCTTTCACACTGTACGTAGGAGCAGTAGAGTCTGGGCTGGTCTGTCCACCGACCTAGTGATTGGACACGCTTTGATGAGGTCGATTAAGAGTCGCGGTGGGCTTACTAGAGGCCGAGGCAGAGGGATGTCAGACACCGGGTGTCACAATGGGTGTTTTGTATGCATAAATGTGCAGAAACCCATGATGTTATGTGTAGACTGACTGCTCTTAGTTACAACACGTGCGCGCATCATTTCGAACTAGGAACATTCAGGCGCAAACGTGACACAGCAGATCTAGGCAAAATATATGCATGGTTCCACGAACATGATCCTTTTGATGCGTGCCATGATGTGGATCACTGTCTCCAGTCGTTTAGTTGCTGGGTTGAAATATGGAATACCTGCGACCAGACAGAACAGGTGGGTTTGAAAATTCAGAAAAGCTTCCTATGATGATACGCTTGAATTTTCAAGTGTGCAATATTTAACTGTGCAGTTTCTATTCCTTATGTGTGTGTGTGGGTGGGGGTCATTTGCTATTAATAATTCTGTCGCTAATTGTAAGGAATTTTGTTTTGTTTTGTAAGCGATCAGCTGAGTCGATCACTGAAACGCACATAGAATGTATTCATGCGCCTGATCGGAACACATTATGTTATACGTACCGTTGTTCGTGGTTTTCAAGCCAAAATGTATATAATGTTAGATAAAAGCACTGCAAAGCATCAGGTGGCACAACGAAAAGCATTGCATCGTTTATTTCTGTCAAAATGCTTTGTTCACGATCCAACTTCACTTGGAAAATCTTTGATAGAAGAGTCAGCGCCTCCTCTCCTACTACCACCACCATACGCACACTCAGCTGCGGCAGTGCCCATTTACTGCTTTATTGCTGCTGCAACGTTTTATGTAACTGAGGCGTCTCAGAGATGTTGTAATTTCATTTGCACAAATTTTACTCACCTGTGTAGAGGTGGGGTCAGAAAAATTTAGACTTATCGGAAGTTTTTTAGGCCTCTTTTTCGTGAAATTGTGGAATGTGGGAGGCAAATTATTCATATTTCAGCTGAAATATACCTTTGTAGACTATCTATAAATTGGTTTACCAGCCTAAAATCTTTTGAAAATGTTTGCACCCTCCCCATCGGCGAAAAGCTATATATACTCCTGATTTTACTCAACATTATCTTACAAGTAGACATTTAGAGACAAGTAACGACAGAAGAGAAAGAGATTCGAGGGAAAGAAGTCTCCCATCCATCAACCTATATCTTCGAATACCTTTGCTCAGTAAGGGTTTTTTCACTTTTATACCATGATTACCTTTTCTACTTTTTATGAAAAGCATATGACATAAATTTTAGCTTTACACACCAACCGAAGTGAACACGCCAGCAATGGGAATTGAATAGTAAAAATTTACACCTACAGTAGAACTACATCTCCGTTGACCATTGGTGACTTCGATCTGAATGCAAACTTGTCTAAATTTATCGCACGTCGCCTCGCGAAGAGTGAAATGGAAGTGGCAATTATTTATTACATTTTTAAATGGGTTTACCTCACAAGATGGCAAAAATTAACAAACATACATTGTCTCATGTTAGTAAAGGATGCATAACTCGAAATGGTTTGTTATTATGTTATTAAAACGAAAAAGGCTCAGTTTCTCTTTTTCATTTCGTTTCGGCGATAAAATTGACAGCGGAAGTACCGCCCACCGATGCTCACGTAAACAAAAACAAATTCGCTCGTATGAACGTCTCTTGCTCAGTAAAATCGAGAAAAAATAATAGCGACTCTAAATAATCTGACGATCATGGTATAAATAAAATATACCCAAAGTAGCATGATGTACCAACTGTTCACCACTCGTGGTGAAGTGGTGTTAACCCCGCACCGAAGGCTCGCGGTTAACACCACTTCACCACTCGTGGTGAACATTTAGTACACCAAGCTACTATGGGTATATTCTATATTTACCTATAATTTTTGCTTAAAATCTGATATTTGACTTAGTCTGTATGGCAGATGTATGACGTTGTGGAAAATGAAATCAGTCCCTGAAAATTCAAAATTTATCTCAGTCCAGCCCACCTTTATGGCCAATGGAAATCGGATTATGGGAGATGCAAAATATGTAGTTTGTGCAGGGGGTAGGGTGAGGTGGGGGATTCTTGCCACATATCAATAGAGTGGATTAATCGAACATTTAACAAAATAAGCTTAACCCTTTACCCAACGCAGACGATAGCAAAATTTATTATTTTAAATATCATTTTTTAAATTTTTTCAAACTTTTTTTTAACAAACCCATATCAAGTGACACCTCGTTGGAACGAGTTCAATGAGCTCGTTCCAATGAGGGGTCACATGATATGGTTTTGTTGAAATATTTTGAAAAAAATAATTTTTTCGACTGCTCAATTTGCATATTACGTGGGCGGATGAGGGCGATTCGTTAGGTTATGGGTTAACGCTCTACACTTCGTATGTCAGGGGGATCGATAACCTGAACAAGGTCGTTCCCATGGGGCTACATCAGCTATATGTTTGAGCCGAAATTGAAAAATATAAATATAAAAAATGCGATTTTTCAGGCTGTGATTAGCACTTGGCGGATTTGACAGTTGTGTTAAGTAAAAGGTTATAAAGCGTCCTTTTTACCAGTCTTGTGTCCCTGATATCATTCTATGCAAAACAGCCCACTATTTTTAAATGGACGAATGCATATTATATTTGGAGATATCATGGGATAGGGATTAAAATTTTCGAGAGATGGGAGTACGTTCTCGATGGTGGCACATTCGACACTCAGACGCTGTCCTTTCAACAATGGATTGAAAGTTACTTTCGCCACCACGCTCACAACTCTATCTGTTTAGGGCTTTTCGTACGTACTTCTAATGGGCTCAATGACTTTAACCTGGGGGACCGCTTTGTCGGACAAAAAACATGCAACATCATAGTTTCATTAAATAGTTAAAGTGTTAGTTAGACTAATCAATATTTATAACGTGCAGTGCCAAGGTTGCAAGATGAAAATATTAATTGTTCTACACCCAGATAATAAATATAGACTCTCCAATTAGCCTCCGTTGAACTAACATGGAATATCTCACTAGGGCTCAAAGGGTTAAGTAATCGAACGTAATCGACGATAATTCACTGAAAATATCATTTATTTATATGCATAAAAGAGATTTAAGGCCGATGCGGAAAGTTATAATAAACGTTGCAAAGAAACGGAGGATTATTTTGTTTTTTGGTCAAGATGATAGAAATAAAATTAATAATGTGAGATTAAAGGGTGTTTATTTAAAAATAATTTAATCATTTGCCCCGCCTCTACGTTTGATTGGTTGAAAGCATACAGCGTGAAAGTCGTCAAAATCGTATAAACCAAATCACGTAATGATTTGGAATGTCTGCACTCCGGAAGCCCCGCCTACTCAATCCAGTTGTCACCGTGAGGGCGTGGCGGCAGACTGATTGATGGACAAAAAGCTTATAAACAAAGATCAATGATCGATTTTTCGTCGCCTCCTTTCGGCGAGAATATAATGATAATTTCTCGGGAACAATTGAATTTAATGAAATATACCGAAGTGGGAGACGAATAAAAGATCATACATCCAAACATGATTTTGGGAGAACTTAATAAAAAATGTTTTTAATGATATTGTTACGTGACTTGCTAAATATCTGTCGTCTGCGATCGAAAATCAAAACAACAAACAATTTGACAATGATTGACGTGACCTGTTTGTAGCACACTTTCCTCAGTTTGACTGTTGTCTTTTGCGAAAATTAAAAGTTTTTCGTTCACGAACACATATTTTTTTATATTTTAATATTACTACGCGAGTTATGAAGCTTGTGCTGAAAATTTTCGGTTTATATCGCATAAACCGAAGGAAAACAACAGTTATTTCTTAAAAAGATGATGTCCATTTCTCTCATACAAAAAGAAAAACAATCATGCGAAAGTCAAAGTAAAATAAGAATTTGACAAAGCGGGAGAAGAAAATGCCGATGAAGCTCATCGTTCTTTCGCGAGAGAATATGAAACAAGCACTATCAAGATGAGATATCCAGACTACAATTTTTTCTCTGGAATTTTATACTGGTATAATTGTTTAAACCACCTTTTCAGATTTTAATTGAGAATTGCAGCTCACTCTATGGATGTCGACACCACAAATCTTAGGTGAGTCTTAACAAATCAAAACGCCCAATATTTACGCTTTATGGAAACCATTGTATTGAAAAAAAACCAGTATTTATTACATTACGAACTGTCGGTTAACCCTTTTCCTAATATGAAAAGGAAACGACACTTCCAACCAAAATTCTTGAATAACTAATTTTTGTCATTTTTTGTTTCAAAAACAAAGGTTATGACCCCCTCCTTGGAACGACATCGACGAGCTCGTTCCAAAGAGGAGGTCATAACCTATGTTTTTGAGACAAAAAGGAAAAAAAAATGAAAATTAATTGGCGATTTTTTGTGAATAGCACTGGCTGGTTTTGGCCGTTACGTTGGATAAAGGGTTAAACAATATATCAACAATCTGTTGTGAAACATTCCAGAAGAATATCTCATGACATCGAGGTGGCTTTTAATAGCACACACTCTTGATGCATTTTAATTGCAATTCAAAACCACCAGAAAATTACCGACAAGCCAGAGACGTTGAGCCAGAAACCCCTTGTGCTGGACAAGTGATCAAGAATCTGTATGAACTAGAACCGACATTTCGTGCGCTTTGTCTACGACCTTTGTGGTACCACGAGAACCGAGAGAGTAAAACGAGGCACGATAATTGTTGTTTGTCCACGGATAAGAGGATGGTCTTCTCAGCTAGTCGAGAATATCTTCCAAAGACCAACAACAATGAAAGCACTGCCAACCTAAGGGTAATGTAAGGTTAGTTGAGAAGAAAGTCTTCGATTAACACACCAGTATAACAAATACAGTATAGTCGCCGTGGACGGGTCGTACTCCTCGCGTGGGCAGTGATGTCCATACATGCGTTTACCAGGTAATAAAAATCATGAGCAGTAAAATTTTAACTAATTAAGCACCGGGTTTTACACGGTGCTTCTTTAGTTAAATTTATTGATGATTATTCCTACGTTAGTGTTTGGAATATAATGCTATTGCGTATGTGGAAATATTGCCAAATCGTAGAAACTGACAAGTTCACGGCGATCGTACTGTAGATTAAATACATCTGAAGTACCCCAAGAGAGGCAGTAGGCACCGAAAGGGACGAGCGAGCCAAAAGTGGTGAAAGATAATCATGCTGACCAGTCAATACACCCGGCAATATTTTCAACCAGGTCCTGTCAGAGATTGAAACGGTTGACACCATGGCAGGTGAACCTAGACCAGACCTCAAGGGCAGCACTACACAGTGACAAGGTGTTTGGTGTACCTTTGAGGAACTTGAGACATCTACCAGTCCATACCTTGCCTTTCTGGATTTGTGTATGAACGTCTCCAGATGCGGCTCTTGGCGGAAGACAATACAAGACAGACACAGACCAGATATTCGTGCCTGAAGGTCTACGGACCCTCATCCCACCCATTGAAGAAGGTTTCTGCGCCGATAGTCAGATGCATTCGGGAGGACATAAGTTGGACCATTACATAACCAGTATAAGTGGCAAGATCATGGGAGAGAGAGAGAGAGAGAGAGAGAGAGAGAGAGAGAGAGAGAGAGAGAGAGAGAGAGAGAGTACGAACACTTTCTCATCGCTTTGTTCTGATTGCGTCACACAGGAGAAATTTCAGGACAGTGCTGACAGCTGTGTGAAACGGAGTCACGAGCCCATTAAAGTTTTTGTCTCGATCGCCCTCACCAAAAACTTAGTTTTGCGAGCAAATCGCATTCATCAGGATCGAAATGTATGGATTTGTACAATACGATACGTACACGATCACATCGTCACTTTTTCCTGATTTTTACAGTGTTTGCGGTGGATGAGGCCAGGCTTGGCAATTTCAGGAGAGCGATTTTTTAGCTCTCCTTACTGCCCTCCTGAAAGAATTAAGGAGAGCGAAAAATTGCCCTCCTAAATATTTTGGTCTGGGATGATTGAGATTACATGTATTATGCTCACATTAAATTTTTGTTGTAAAGCAAAAATGTAATTCAACTTCGAAGTCACATAACATCACGTAATTTCATTTTGAAAGTGGTTAAGTGGTAAAAGGTAATGGCTGCAACCATACCCAAACACAGTTGCAATCATTTGAAGCAAAATGGGTCACAGCAATATTTTTTTTTCTGTCAGTTTCAAGTTCAACAACTGACATCACAGTTTGAGGGGTAATTATTCAAGGAATATTGACACTATAATATACTACCATTACTACTATCCTGTCACTTGAAGCACTTGCACCAGTATGTGACTGTAGATTCAAGCAGACCTGTTGTCCAAGAAAGTCATACGCCTATCACTACCACCTTCAACCCCCCTTGGGGGATTGAAGGTGGTAGTGGTAGGCGTATGACTTTCTTGGACAACAGGTCTGGGTACACACACAGGTCTTGTCAAGTGTGTGTTTGGTTGTTGAGTGAGACATCTAGATGTCTAAGAGATTTCGCTTTACCTTAGTAAAGTTAATAAAATCACTGATGTAGTCTGATGGTTTCAGTTTCAATGAGTTCGTTCTACTGGATACTTAAAATGCTGTGTAAAGCTAATTGCTCTCCTAAGCTGATGGAGGAGAGCGATTTTTTGCCCTCCTGCATTTTTCAGAATGCCAGGCCTGTGAGGCATCGTGGGTTTAATGTTCAATTCTCGAACGATCAACGTGGATCCGACTAAATTTCGATGGGAATTTTGACAACCTCTAAAAAATTCCTCCTCTTAAAAATTCACTTGTTGGTGGGCTCGTAAAAGCTGACACGATCGATCTTGGGAAAACACCCACCTTTTCACAGAGGTAACACGGACCCGCCATTTAGGTGATTTTTTTCGAGAGAATACCGCCAAAAAGACACCACCGGTGCGGATGGAAGACTAGCGATCCTACGCCAATTCCGCGGAAAAACGGAGTCCGAATCGAGTGGCGAATTTATCGGTGGGCCCGAACCCGCCGGCGATGACGTGGTGAGGTTTTTGGCAAGGAGAGAGAGATAGCTCGCAGAGTTTAAAACGTGTGAGGTGCGCTCGCTCCGAGGTTGTATTTTAATGTGTGAAAAGTGTACTCGAAGTAACTGTCTACAACAAGGCAGATTGTGATGTGAATTTATAATGTGATTTAGGTAAACACAAATTTTATTCGTTTCTATTCTACTGAAAGGACCTTTATAATCTCATGAATGAACTCTTTATATAAACCATTAGGCAGGTGTGTTTTTCTTTGTGAAATGTATAATCATGATCGGTATGTGTCGTCCGTTATTCTTTAGTGAACTTGAAAAGTCAAATGAAGAATTTTGCTCGCTATGATCGTTGGTTAGAATGAAATGGTGACTGAATGCGCATCGATTTCAAAAACAAGATATTTCTGACTAGAGGAAACCCATGAATGCGTGTCAACCTCAAACAAGATATTTCTGACTAGGGAAAAACCCATATGATTTCTGATTAGAGGAAAACCCATGAATGCATGTCAATCTCAAACAAGATATTTCTGACTGGGGAAAACCCATGTTATTTCTGACTAGAGGAGAACCCATGGATGTGTGTCAATCAAACAAGATATTTCTGACTAGGAGAAAACCCATGTGTACCTCCGAAAAGTATAAAAAGGGGAGCAGTCTGCCTCAAGTCAGAAGTAGTTTGACTATCTGAAGCACAACATCGAAGAAGAAGAAAAAAAATATTTTACAATTAATAATTATTATCATAAAAGTTTAACAATTCACAAAAAAAATTGAAAAATTACAAGAATTTTTTGGCAAAAAATATTTTAATAATAATAAGTAGAAAAAGAAATTAAAAAAATATTTTTTGCTATTAATAATTATCATTAAAAAAAACAATTCACAAAAAAATTGAAAAAAAAAACCCAAAAATATGTTTTTACATTAACAATTATTATCATTAAAAAAAAATACACTCACAAAATTTGGTCATTAAAGAAAAAAAGTTGTTATTTTTACATATATAATAAGCAGAAAAAAAAAAAAATTACAATTAATAATTATTATCATAACAAAAAAATAATCAGTTATGACATCGTCAGTACCTAAACAATCCGTATTAAAATTGAGGAGAATTGAGAGATTTTCGAAATACAATAATAAAATGTATAGACTGCAATCGCATGATGCCATCGAACTGAAGGACGTTAAGACGAGTGGATGGAGAGAGGAATACAACAAATTTTCATTGCCTTTGAAATTGAATGAGGCCGCCTTGGATTTAATGTACAAATGCCAAGATGATTTATTAACCATTCTCAAGGAAAATATAAAAAAAATTCGATGCAGGCGATCTGTCTCTAATCTACGGGAGTAATATATATCCGAACGTCTTTGAAGAGATCGTCGACAAATTGAATCTAGTCATCGAGGAAGAACGAACATGCGAGAGGGTGAATCTAGTTTTCCGATGGATTTTTCAGCGGGAAAGGATAGCTCTCAGGAAAAGGATAGCTTTAAAGTTAACATGCTCATAACGGACACAAACATATAATAAAAAAGAGAGAGAGTTAGTTTATTTATATATAGATGGATTTAAATCTTGACTTGAAAAGCTTTATAAAGTATTTATCATGAAGTAGTACTCGTTTTTTCTGGTTTTTTTTAATTTGTTTTTGGTCATTAAACAAAAAATATATATATAATAAGAAGACGTTTAACAATTCACAAACAATTTTTAAAAAAAAATAAAATAAATATTATATATTAAATAAAAAAATGCCAAAAACAAAAAGGCATATCGTGGAAAAAAATTATATTTTCTACCAAATCCGAGTTGAAAAAGTACCGTAGAAAACTAGGAATTAAAAATTATTACCGTTACAAAACCAAAGAATGATTGATCAAAGCCATGCGCGAGGAGACTTGTGATCTATCACTGGCGAAATTACTAGCTAAAGTGCATCAGTCGTTGAAACTGAAAGGTGTCAAATACATGTAAAAAGACGAATGCATAAGTCATTTGCTCAACGGAAAGGGAATGGATGAAAGATCTGCGGTAGTGACAAAAACAACTTGAACTGCAAAAAAAGGATGAGTAGGTAGCGTCGACAAAACAACATCAACAAACGACTGTAGAGAAAACTAAGAAGGTAGCCATTAAATGAAAATTGGTATGGCAGCCAAAGGTTTCGAAAGAGAATAATAAAAAAATGAAAAGTGACACGGTTCGAGATGACGATTTGTTAGAAGAAAAAAAACGATGGATGCAATCAAAAGACTGGTGAATGAAAAAAAGGGTCTCGATGTTATAACAGATATCGTGATCAAAGCATTGAAATCGCCATTGATTTTTATAGAATGAGACGAAGCCATCAAAGGATGGTTTAAAACTTTCGTCGTGAAACCCGGTCTCATGAACAAAATTCGATCCCGAATCGTTCATGGAACGGGTGAAGACTAGAGTGTTGGACGTAATTCGAAAACATCTAGATAAGGGTTTAAAAATGAGTATGATCTTGTATTGTCTGATGAAAATGGTCGACCCGAAAACGGGTAAGATCCTGGAACGAGATGCCTTTTTCGATCTAAAACGAGATAGTGTTTACAGATGACGAATTAGTTGACATTTATAAAGTAATGAAAGACAAGATGATGGAATCTATAGGTACTTTTCAAAACAAAGGAAGTAATTGGACGTTCGAGAAGATATTGAATCTTGAGGTTCACGTGGATAGACACGATCCTTTGAAAGCATCTTTCTACATAAAATTACCTTATTTCGTAATTAAAAAACAAGCCGCGATCATTGTGAAAAATGAAGATGATAACGAGTGTTTCAAACGGGCAATCACATCGGCCTTGTATCCCGTAGAGATATCAGAGAGTTTCCAAGTACTCAGAGACTTGTAAAAATTTCGATTGGACGGGAGTGTCTTTCCCAATGCGGCTGAAAGACATCGGAGATTTCGAAAAGGTAAGTCCTACCGTGACCGTGAACGTCTTGGGATACGAGGGAGACGATATAAAAGGAGTAGTCTATCCTCTCAGATTGACTTCGCACAAAGAGAGAGAAAAGATTGTTAATTTGTTATTAATTTCAGAGGGTGACAATCAACATTATTGCTGGATTAAAGAAATGAGTTATTTGCTGGCGAAGCAGGTTAGTAATCATACGTGCGCGAGTTTTTTTCTGTTTTAACTGCATGAATTCGTTCCATAGTCAAGAATCGTTGATGCGTCATCAGGAATATTGCAGCGAAAAGCAAGGCATTGCCGTCGAATTGCCTAAACCTAACACGTTGATTTTTGCAACTACAAAAAAGATAAGAACCACCATTTGACATCTACGCCGATTTCGAATGTTTCACCACGAAAATAAATTCTTGCCAGCCTGACGAGCGTAGGAGTTATGGTGAAAAATATCCGAAGCACGTACCTTCGGGCTATTGTTATTATGTGAAATGTTCTTTCGATGATCGAGAATCATCAGGTCCATTCGTCTATACCAAACGTTCAGATGATGATGATGTTGCTCAAAGATTCGTAGAAGAGTTAGAATCGAAAATTCAAATATTATACAACAAATTTAAAAAACCTAAAGACATGATCATCACGTCAGAACAACAGCGAGAATACAACGAACCCATTAAATGTCACATCTGTAGACAATTGTTTGATAATTAGTCGGAAAATGATAAAAAAAGTTAAAGATCACGATTATTACACAGGTCTGTTTCGCAGTGCTGCTCACAACAAATGCACTGAATTTAAGATTTCGAGACGCTCAATTCTATCCGGTGATATTTCACAATCTCCTAGTTTACGACAGTCACTTGTTCGTGAAAAATATGGGTGTTAGCGAGGGGGAGTTGAATTGCATCCTGCAAAACGATGATAAATGCATTTCATTCACTAAATGTAAAGTCGTCGATAAAAAGAGAGTCATCGATGGTTTGACTGAGAAAATGAGTTCCATCCATAGAGAGATACGTTTCATAGATAGTTATAAATTTATGTCAACCAGTCTGGAAAAATTAGTCAACAGTTTGAATAGGGAGAAATTTATAATCATGAGTTAACATTTTAATGATCGACGAGAATTGGTGGACATTATGTTGAGGAAAGGCGTCTATCCTTACGATTATATGAGTGATCTCGAAAAATTCAATGACGTCACTCTGCCTCCCAAAGAATATTTTTATTCGAAATTATACCAGTCTCACATTTCCGACGATGATTATGAATATGCGCAAAAAGTGTGGACATTATTTGACATGAAATCCATGAGAGAATATCACGACCTCTATTTGAGAACTGACGTGCTTCTCTTGGCTGATGTGTTCGAAAATTTTCGACGAGTGTGTCATCAACACTACGACCTAGATCCGGCTTGGTATTTCACTGCACCCGGACTCGCTTGGGATGCTCTCTTGAAAAGTTCGATTGGAATTATTAACGGACATAGACATGTTGCTCATGTTCGAAAAGGCTGTGAGGGGTGGTGTCTCAATGATTTCCACTAGATATGCTAAAGCTAATAATTATCACATGGGAAAAGATTTCGATTCGAAAAAACGAGTAAATACATACAGTATTGGGACGCTAATAATTTGTATGGTTGGGCCACGAGTCATCCGTTACTGATCGGAAATTTCGAATGGGTCGAAACGTTGGAAGAAAAAGAAAAATGGAGAGACTATCCTTGTATTCTAGAGGTTGATTTGGACTATCCGGAAACGTTACACGAGTATGTGGATTACTGCGAAAATCTGAAAGATTACACCAATCACGGGATGAAATTGATGGACGTGCATCGAATCATTCGATTCGACGAGGAGCCTTGGATGAAAAAATACATCGATCTCAACACGAATTTAAGAATGCAGGGCGAGAGCGACTTTGAAAAAGATTTCTTCAAACTCATGAACAATTGCGTGTTTGGGAAATCTATGGAAAACATTAGGAATAGAACTGACGTTCAACTCGTCACGTCTGACGAGAAGTCTAGAAAATTAATCGCGAAACCCAGTTATCAACATAGAATCATATTCGATGAAAATCTAGTGGCCGTGCACATGCAAAAGATGCATCTAAGGTTCTCGTTATCTCGGAGCGATCATCTGAGACATTAGCAAGCAGTTGATGTACGAGTTTCACTACGATTATGTCAAAGCGAAATTCGATTTGAAAGCTAAACTATTGTTCACCGACACGGACAGTTTAGCTTATGAAATAGAGACTAGAGACATCTATGAGGACATAGCGTCAGGAGTGAATGAATGGTTCGACACGAGTAATTATCCCAACGATCACCCGTCTAAGATTCCAAAGGGCGTTAATAAAAAGGTATTGGGTAAATTTAAAGACGAGAGCGGTGAAAGACAAATCACCGAATTCGTTGGTTTGCGACCTAAATTGTACGCTTATCTCATCGATTATGAAGAGATCAAGAGATGTAAAGGCATTCAAGCGTGTGTGACAAATAAAAACATGGCTTTTGACGAGTATAAAGACTGTCTTTTCGAACATTTGATGGTGTATAAAAAGATAGCTATGATTGAAAGCGAATTGCATGAGATACACACCAAAGAAATCAATAAGATTGCATTGACAGCTGACGATGATAAGAGAATTATATGCAAGGATAAAATACACACTTTTGCACTCGGACATTATTCTGCGATATTTCAACAAAATCAAGAGGATGATGAATGGAGTACGAGTGAAGACATCGAAATGTCGTAAGTTTAAAAAAAACTCATGAGTTTATAAATTAAAAAAAGAATAGAAAAAATGAAAATAAATAAAAAAGAAAATAAAAAAAAACATATTATGAGCAATAAGAAAATAAAAACACATATCCATAGAAGGTGTCGTCTTACCCAACGAAACCCTATCCATCATTGATCTATCGAAAGCGGCAAAAGATTCAAAAATCAAACATTTTCGAGGTGTGTTTTCTAGAGATGCCTTGCCAAGAAAAAAAGACTACGATTCTAAATGTGGAATTTTAAATCTGGACGATATCGGAGGTGAGGGCACACATTGGGTTACGTGGTTTTTGAATCACAATAAAAATTATTTCGATAGCTACGTAATCTCACCGCCGATAGAAATAAGGAACTATTTAATGTAAGTTATTTACAATACCGAACGAGTGCAAGCACTGGATCGAGTGTTTTGCAGTCATCTATGCCTCTATGTTCTCAAGAGATGGTCGGAAGGAGATCACTTTCAAGATATTCTCAACAATTTACATTAAAGAAAATTGTTTTTTTGGATATATATATAGAGAGATATAATAAAAAAAAAATTGGTTGCATTAATTAAAATAATAAAAAAAATTATATAATTTTAAATAACAGAAAAAAAAAACAAAACAAAATAAAACATGACAGACGATAAATTCGGTCGCGCTGACGATAATGCAGGTTCCTCTAGAAAGAAAAGAAGAACCACAGTCGAAATTGTTGGTAACATTGCCAACTTGGACGACCCATACGTTCAAAGATACGAACCTTGACAAGAACCTTTAAATTTAAACAATAAGAAAATCTACAATCTTCCCGACCCGATCGATCAGTCGGATGCCATGACTAAAAAATACGTCGATAGAGGAGATGAAAATTTCCAGCAGATGATGAGAGATAATTATGTGAATAAAGCCATGAGGGACGATCTCGACTTGAAATCTAAATGAGTGGTGAATGTAGCGGATCCTAGAGATTCAACCGATGTTGCCACTAAAAGATATGCGGACGACGCTCACGGGAGATTCAGTAAACATTTGAGAGATCGCTACATTCCTAAAGTGATGCAGTCTGAATTGAACGTGAATTCTAACAAGATAATCAACGAGCCTGTTCCCACGAATCACAACGACGTGGCAACCAAACAAAACGTAGACTTGGAACTGAGAAAGAATAACATCAACGAGCCAGAAATGAAATCGGATCTGGATGCGTGATTCAATAAAATATTGAATCTGTCTGCGATTGATGATATGGATGAAGACTCGATGGTAGTCAATAAAGGCTACGTGGATTCTGCCATACAGGATTCTCAATCATATCTGGAATGTCAAGTTGATGACTTATATCTGAACAAACAATCCGGAGGAAAAATGGAGGCCGGCATCAACATGAATGGTTACGAACTATTCGATCTCGATGACGACCCGGAATACGATTCCAGTGCAGTCAGTAGAAAGTTCTTGGAAGAAAATACGGTTTGGATAAAAGGTGATATCATGGAAGGTAACCTAGACATGGGAGGGCACGCACTCACGAATCTGCCAGATCCACTCACATGACGGATGCCTACAATCTGATCTCCATCGTGGAAAAGATAAAATACGCCAGTCAATTGATCACCATCTAGGCCGAGGAGAGCGGTGCATTAGATGAGGGAAAAGCCGAATGGTCTTTTGGAAATGGGGGTAGCGGACCATTGCACGGTCTGATAGGATATCCCATTCCTGTGGGAGGAGATATCATTCGAATGAGTCTAACTTCTATGGATTTGAGTGAAAAAGCAATCGTCAATATCGTGGTGAACGGTGTGGAATGTGAGAAGAGTTACAGTGTCGAAAAGATGAAGGAACAACATTCGAACACTAGCGTATTCAGTACACCTCTCAAGGTGCAGATGGAGGATAGGATCAATTTTAAGACGAAAACCAATAATCTTCAAGCTGCCACTTCAGTGGTCTCTCTGTTGATCGAACTGGACCCTCTAAACAAACAGTGAGTATAAAAAAATTGAAAATAGTAACAAAAAAACACCCCAAAAAATTAACAACGATGAAAAATTAATACAATATCTCAAACGCAAACGATTCTTAACTCTTGAAAACCTGAGAAACAAGAAAGATAAATTGCATTTGATATTGTGTTTTGCGCCTTATCAAGGAGAAAATCTAAAAGACGTTTCTAGGTTCAACAAACTCTTACGGTTATTATTCTTGCTTAAAACATTAAGCAAACAGCAAGAGAAATATATATTTCGTGAAGTTATAAACCGTTTCAAAATTGTGTAGGGGAGACAACTCCAAAAAAAATATAATTGGATTTTGAGAGATTGATTTATTCTCAAAATCCAGTTATATTTTTTTTTTATTATTTTTTTATCTTGTTTTGGTTTGACATTCCAAACTTGCATAAATTGTTATTTGTTTTGGTTTAACATTCTAAAAACGCTCGTCCATGTCTAAATCAAGATTCAACATAGCAATAATAAATTCTTCAAAAGCCGTTTTTCCTCTATACGTTAACGTATCTAGTAAATGTCTCACACAATCTTTCGTGGTTGTTCCCTGTTTTTTAATTTGTTCTACCATTTCTGAAGTCAATATTACGGGTGTTGTCATTTCCAATCGATCTAATATATTTAATAGATTGCTCTCATTTATGTTACCTACCAAATGCGTCCGATTTCGTCACAAACATTCTGTATCTTGATTATTCATTTTTTAGGGTATTTTATTATTATTTATTTTTTTTTATATTTTATTGATATTTTTTGGGGGGTATTTAATTTCTATTTTTATATTATATCATCGAACGATAGGCATTTTTTGCCCATCTGATTCGAATTCTAACTCTCTATCCGATAGGACTAGAGCAAAAGCCTCAGTTCACCTCGGCACATTCTTATCGAATTGCATCTTGATCTGAATGTCTAAGATGCTACTCTTGAGTCGCTCGCTGTGTTTACTAACGTGTTTACTAACGTCGAATATGAACAGGGGATACATCAATTTATATTTGGTGGGGGTGATGTTAGGATTACCCATCAATTCGTCCAGTCGATGATATTTCTTTCTGAAATCCGCGGCAGAAATCATTCTTATCGAAAGAGGCATTGTAATCAATGGCCGGATATCTCGTGGCATTTAGAAATACCTGCATGTTTCTCAAGTTACAATGATCGAATAGGGAAGGATTTTTCTCTTGAGACCCATCCCTACCGGTTTGAAATGCCACTACGATGAATCGTGGTCTTTCCGAAGCAGATTTCACAGTCAGTCTCCAATCGAAGTGATTGTTAGATGGTGGAATACTAGCTGTGTCACACTGCCTCATTCTAAATCCCACTGGTAATGTACTCTTCGATATACTATGATCTTGTAGAGATGCACTTTCTCCGCGACTGAAGGTAATACGTGTGGAACGAACTAAGAAATCTTGTTCAGATGTATCTTACCCGCATCGGTCGCAGCGGGTCTCATAATGGCTTCGTCGTTTCCTTTTCGAATCAACGTCAGATTGGGTTTGAATCCGCAGAGAAATTTATCGTAATCTTCCGCGAATCCGAATATGTGTTTCAGACATATCCTGAATGAAAACGTTGTTTTGGGTCCCGTTGTCTTGACGACGTAGTCGAATCTCAGGGCGCCACTGGTATTGGCTGTACTCATGTCGGCAACGGTGTCGTTCACCCACAATTGATGGAGTCCTTTAGATTTCGAAAAATCGTACGGATACGTCAAGAGTCCATACGTCGTGGTGGCTTGATGATGAAACACGGATTCTATCTCTTGTCCCAAGAGCATGTATTTTATATTACTGAACAGATGCATCATACCATCGCTTCTGTCTTCCTTGGTGAGACGCTCCTGTATCACTATGTAACTTTCGCTGGGATGAACGAACAGATCTTGAGTTTCAACATTGATTCTTATTTCACCGGCATTGTTTAGACAGGTTCCAGTCACTGGTTCGTACCCGTGAACTTCATATTTTTGAATGCTTTCGTCTCTCAATATACCTTCGGTTATATCTAATATATTCGTCATGTTTTTTTTTTTGTTGTCTGTGTGTGTTTAATTCACTTTTTTATTATTAATTGTTTTTCTTTTAATTATTAATTTTATTTATATATTATTTTTTTCTCCTTTTTAACTATATATATGCAAAAAAATAAAAGTGAAGGGTTGCTTCTTCAAAATGTCGTCTTCTGCACTTCTTGTTCTTAAAGATTTCTTCGGTCCATTGAGGAGTGTAACCTTTCTCAAAGAGTGACTTATAAGAAGTGATTCTCACTCGATCGCCGACTGCAAATTTTGGTGATTTGGACTCCTTCTTGATCTTGATCCTTTCAGGATAAAGATTATTGAAGACACGTTTTTCATTTCGAGGATCACTAACTTCCACGGGAGTCATCTTGATTGATCTGTGTCGCGTATTGTTGTATTCTTGAACCAGTTCATCTAGAACGTCGATATATTTCTTGGTCTTATTAGCCGTGAAATACTTGTACATTTTTTCCTTCATGGTTCTATTCCAACGTTCAATCACGTTAGTTTTCCCTTGGTTTTCGACGGAATAGATGTCTACCGATGGATGAACATGACTGTTGTAAAATTCCTTCCCTTTGTCCACCCACAATTTATCTGCTTTTCGAGAAGACGATGCAAATATGCTCTTCAGAGCCTCGGCCATTCAAGGTTCGGATTTATTCTTCAGAAGCCTCATCCATCCGTATTTCGAAAACACGTCGATGACCGTCAGTATGTATTTAATGCCCTTGTTCTGTTCCGAATGCAATTTCATGTTGGCCAGATCGGCTGACCAAATCTGATCCAGACCCTTTAAGAATACCCTTCTCCTTCTAAATTTACGCGTGACGGGCTAGTGTAGGTTGTTCGCCAATGCATTCATTAATAACGTTAATGGACATTTTTTATGACCCCATCCGAATCGACGTTTGGTACCGATCACCTTACTGACCAACGAATATTCGAGTCTCTCTCTCCTAGTGAGATTTGGTATATTTTTCAACGTCGTCAACATGTTTTTATCACAGATTCGATTACGATTCTTGACGTTGGGATATTTAGCATAGCACAGATCGTGAGTGTAAGCGTCCGATTCCACCCTATTGATGGGTTTGCTCCAAGATTTAGGTATCAGATCTCGATTCAATCTCTTATTTAATTTCGTGCCAGGTCCTGTGAATTGATGTCCTGGCAGATGCATTTCGACAGGTAGATTATTAATCAATTTATTCGTCAAACCAGCACCACGTTTGCCGAATTGCGTTTTTGTCGAACCGCACATTTTAACATTCCACGAAGCATAGGACTTTTATTTTTTGTCAGTACTTTTTTAACGTTAACCGTATCAGTAACTCTCTTGCATTTGACGCAATACATTTTTTTGTTTTTTTCGTATATATATATATATATATATATATATATATTTTCATTATTATTTTTTTTTTAATTTATATATAATTTTTCTTCTTTTATATATACATTTTTTTTTCAATCGATTGCTTCTGGAATCTTTTTGGGATCCAATAATTTATGAAACGATTGTCTTCTTCTTCTCTACCTTTTTCCACAAGAGAATCCTTCAATTCTTCCTTGAGAATCAGACGACTCTTGACTCTTATCTTCGCTTTCATGACTTCATATTTTTGTTTTTTGTTGAATATGTCAACGAAGTCGCCGTCTGAAATCCTACCGTCTTTCAATGCTATAGAGATCTTATCCGACATGGAATCGATCTTTGCATAAGCTAAAACGCTTTCTTAGAGGGAAATTTTCCAATCGTACTGACGAATCCGGCAGTCAAAGCCAATCCTTCCACGGCTAACACAAGCAGAAGAGCAACGAAGGCAGTCGACAATAGACTGATTCCGGCAAATCCATAGAGATCGTGATGAGAGTCAAATCCACACCACTCACGAATTTCTTTAATCTCGAATATTTCTTATTGAGCGAATGACGAGAATCTCTCTCTCGCATCAGATATGATTGAATTCTATTGATTTGTTCTATTTGATACCTCTGCACCTCATCATCACTATATTCTCTTTATTATTTTAACCCCAAAAAATTTTGTTAGTGGTGGTGGTGATCATCGTCGTTAGAAACATACGGGGAATAGCACACATCATCGTCGTCGTCAGGAAGATATGGGAAATAACACATAATGATTTTTAACACCTTTCGACGAAACCAAGCTCTTGATTTCATGGAATCGTTTGTTATAATTATTATATATATATAAAACATGTTCTATTCTTATTATAAGTTTTTTTTATTATTATGAATATTATGTCTTTTTTTAGTTTCTTATATGAATATATATAAAAAACAATTATTATTTAACAAAAATTTTTTTTAGCAGTCCCCTTTTCCAACAAATATTCCAAAATGCGTTCCCTGTCTTCAGTAATGAGACTTCGATGTGCTAACTTCAATTCTTCCGATTTTGTAGGCTCAGGTTCTCCAACACAAGACACGAATTGTCTCCAACATTTGATCACGTCATCGCATCGAATGTATTCCAATGCAGGTATGAAATATATGGTGATGGTGTCTTCCCATTCCTTCCAAAGACACGAATGATCAATGTGATTAAATTCTTTCTCCTCTCAACAACCGAGGCATTTTTTATTTAAGACACAAGGAAGAGGTTCGTTCACACAGATCGCGTAAGCTCTGCACAACGCTCTTCGAAGAAACCAAGCTCTCAATTGCATGGAATCGTTCGTCATAATTTTTATATAAAAAGAAAATTTTATATTCTTATTATTTATTTTTTTTTCTATTATTTTGTTTTTAGTATTATTTTTTTTTATATTTTTTCTCTTTTATATATATTTCGTTTTTTTTTAATAACAACATATCTATTCATCTCATCAAATGAATGAACAAATACTTCTCGTCTATTACAATCGCGCGTATTATTATTGGAAAGAGATGTCATTTTTTTTTTCGAAAGTTGGAGTTTATGCCTCTCGTATTTCGGTAAAACCATTATTTTTTTATCGTCGTCATTAGAATGATACGGGAAATATCGTTTTCTCTTCTTTTGTTTCATTTTTTTAATTTTATAATAACATACCCAAAATGGGTATATTCTTAAACGACGAATTCTGACAGAACAATAAACCTTTACCAATCGGTTCCACATTCTCGCCAGTCTTCAGATAGAGACCGTCTCCATGGAAAGCATTGCCACCTTTTCTCATGAGTCCTAGATACAATCCTTTACCTTCGACGTCTATGCGACACATGGCTCCTCCCTTTTTAAAAATATTCTGTTTCCTCTCTTCTTCAGAAACAATCCTCTACCCATTATTCCCTCGACTCCCAAATTAGTGAGTCCCGAGAGAGCTCCCGCGCCCAGAGCTGGTAACACTGTCTTCATGAGAATGGGTAATGCTTTGGCGGCGAGTCCCGCCAATAGCAGAAAGAAACCACCTTTCATTCTCAGACTGTATCTCAATTGGGTGGGACTCGATCCCACTGTTGTTCCTGCTCGATTACGAATCACTTTCTCCATCCCTTTGATTTGAGTTTTAGTCCAGGCGATTGCTACCACCACCCGCCATTTCTTTGTAACTGAATTTAAATCTAATGGCCTCGCCTCGATGGCTCAATGCTCTGCAAAGTTTAGCTTTCTGTCCTTCGGATATGTTCACGTTTTTAATGATGTATCGACTGCTACTCATATTTGTTGTTGTTTTTTTTTCACTGGATTATAATTTTTTTGTTTAATTAGAAATATTACAAGTTGGTGATTTTTTTAATTATTATAAATATTATAAGTTTTTTGAGTTTTTTTTTAGTTCTTATACAAATATATAAAAAATGAAAAGAAAAATTTTTGTTAAATAAAAAAAAATAATTTTTTTTTGTTTTTTTTTCAAATTATATTTATTTCATTTTTTTTTCAAATTATATTTATTTCAATTTTTTTTATTTACTTTTTTTCATATCTCTCTGATGTGAAATCGTATAGTCACTCTCTCTCCACCATGATCTAACAGATCTCTATTCTGATCCGTCAATGTAGTTTCGATGCTATACAACGTGTCCAGAATCACGGATAGATAGACGAGATTTCGAGGTCGATCCACGATCTTGTAACCTGGAGAAACGTCCAGGAAAAACGAGTAGATCGAACGCTGAGAGCTACCATCGACGTAACTTCCCGAGATCACACTGACATTCACTAAAATGCTATTGACCGTGAGAATGTCTACCATATTTTCAGACGCGGCGTGACCTCGATATATCTTTTGATCGAATCCCAACATCTCCCCGATCGAATCTTCCGCACTAAAATCCACTCAAAAATTATCTCCCAAGTCTAATATCATCTGCAGAGTACTCTTATGGGGAGCGAGTCTTATCATATTGCCTCCGTGACCATCGGTCTTCAGTCCCGTCTGGATGTGACGGTTCAGATCGCCTATGTTGTAACTTCCTTTGGGAATTCGTACCTCGAACCAATCGACTCCATTGGAATACTTGAACACGTTATTCTTGTCGGTGGCATTGGGAAACGAATAGTAAGTCTCGAGATTAACCAACGCCATCTCGTATTTCTTTTCCTTCTTCAATTCGATGGAAGGCTCGAATTTAGTCATGGATCGAGTCGCGTCATGACTCACTATGATTCTAAAGGATTGTTTCGCCGCCGTACTCTCGACTATCTGTTCGAATAGATGATATTCTGACATTTTCATTATTATTTATATATTTTTTTTTATATTTTATCGATATTATTTTTTTTATTTTCTTCTCTATTATTATTATTAGGAATATAAAAAAAAATCCACTTCGATATTTTCCGTTGTTAAATTCGCTAGTCAAATCGATCACCACAAAATTGTGAAGTCCTTTGTCCCACACCTTCTTACAAAATCTCCTGAATTCTTCCCTACTCATGTCATTGGCCAGGTTATCTCCATAGATGTGATTGAGATTCTTGAGATCCTGACGAAAGAGACACAGGAAATTAGCATTCTCCCTTATCGTCTGTCTGGGCAGTCGAAAATAATTCTGAGACAAATAGAAACAATCCACGTTGCTGTGACGTCCTCGAACGTAATACGATTCGCATCGATTCTGTCTCTCCAACAGTAGATCGTCGAAGATCATGAGATTCTTATTCTCCGACTTCAACTGTCTTGGATCGGGAACGTCGTCGGCATTCTCGTAAAACTGACATTCCACGTTCGAACACTCAAAGTTTCTCTTGGTCAATTCTCTCGCCGTTCGTTCCAATATATTCGATGTCTCGTGCCCTTTGAATTCGTCTCGATTGTCAAAGATTCTCAACATAACATCCTTGGGTAATTTACGTATCATGCACTCTCGAAGCAATCTGTATTCCGGCTGAAAGAGACTCTTGCCACAAACGAATAATCTGTCGTAATCCAGCCAACCAGGTCGCAACAATAGATTCATCAAGAGACTGGTCTTTCCGCAATTCGATTTTCCCACTATCAGACCTCTTATGCTCTTGGGAAAGAACTCGTCGTTCGACCTCTTGGTCATCACGTCATTCCAAGACATATTTTTGATATTCATTTTTTTTTCTCTAATTTGTTTTTTTTACTATGTGTTGAATTATGTTTTTTTTCTAATTTTTTTTTATATTTTAATTTCTATTTTTATATATATGTAACCAGAGCTGTCCATATATATTGTGAAATATATATGTATTAATTATTCTTATTAATTAATTATTTATTCAATTACAGCTGTGGGTGTGTATATCTGCAGTGATGTTTAACCAATGACCAACTACCTCACGACAGTTCACTGCTTGTGCATGATTTTGTGAACGAGCACTCACCATTTCCCGCCTAACTAACACTCCTTGTCATGGCCGTTTTTGCGTCTGTCAGCTCTACAACTCATTGTCCAGAAAGTATTCTAATTTAAAGTATTTACTAATCTTCGCAGATAAGTCTCGAATCGAATCTCCGATGTGTAGAAACATTGTTTTTAATATTATCATTTTTTTTTCTTTCTTTTTTAATAAAAAAAGGTTATTTTTTTGGTATTCTTATTATTTTTTTGAATGTTGTATTATATATATATCTTTTGTATTCTTATTTTTTTGAATGTTGTTTATATATATATTTTAAAAAACAATTTTTTATCGTCCGCTCACAACTCGCAATATCCACATAATCGCGGACCGGAGCGGGCGCACCTCGCACGTTTTAGACTCCGCGAGCTATCTCGCTCTCCTTGCCAAAAACCCCACCACGTCGTCGCCGGTGGGTTCGGGCCCACCGATAAATTCGCCTCTCGATTCGGACTCCGTTTTCCCGCGGGAATCGACGTTGGATCGCTAGTCTTCCATTCGCCCCGGTGGTGTCTTTTTGGCGGTATTCTGTCGAAAAAAAATCACCTAAATGGCGGGTCCGTGTTACCTCTGGGAAAAGGTGGGTGTCTTCCCGATCGTGTCAGATTTTACGAGCCCACCAAAAAGTGAATTTTTAAGAGGAGGAATTTTTTAGAGTTTGTCAAATTTCCCGTCGAATTTAGTCGGATCCACGTTGATCGGTTAGAGAATTGATCATTAAACCCACGATGCCTCGTCTATCGTAAACACTGTAAAAACCAGGAAAAAGTGACGATGTGATTGTGCACGTATCGCATCGTACAAATCCATACATTTCGATCGTGATAAACGCGATTTGCTCGAAAAAACAAAGTTTTTTGGTGAGGTGCGATCGAGACAAAAACATTAATGGGCTCGTGACCCCGTTTTCACACTACTGCTGGCCAAATAGAACATTTTACAAACGCGTTGCTTGACATTGCAAACACTGTCATCTCTAAAACCTCGGCAAAACCAAAACGTTTCACCGAACCATGGTTTGATAATGAATGTAAACAGTCTATAAAGGATCGCAAGAAAACTGAACGGGACTTTAACAAGTCACCAACCACACATAATTTAGATATAAACTACGAATAAATCGGGCAAAAACAAGACGACTTTTAAAACAAAATATCAAAAGTTCTTGGGAAACTTATATTTCTAAGATAAACCAAAACGCCCCATCACTAAAATTTGGAAAATGATTAAAAAGATTAAAGGAAAAGAAACAAAATCAACTGCACAACACCTGATAACAACACCCTAATTATATCATAAAAAGAAATTTAAAACATATCGGCCTCCACATTTTCGAAACATTCGTCGTCTGAAAATTGTAATCCAGAATTTATCAAAATTAAAAAAAAACAGCAAGAAAAACAAAAGATCAAATGTACCTCCAATAATTTAGAGGATTACAATGAACCTTTCTCTATGGACGAGTTACGTAACTCTTTGCATAGAGCAAAGGATACTGCCACAGGTCCCGATGAAATACACTACAAAATTCTAAAACATATGCCTCAATCTTCACTTCAACTTTTATTATCAACATTTAGGTGGCTAGCCAGTTTCCAACATCCTGGCGCAAAGCAGCAATAATTCCCATTCCTAAGCCTGATAAAGACCACAGCAACCCTAGTAATTACAGGCATATTGCCTTAACAAGTTGTCTGTGCAAAACCATGGAAAGGATGATCAATGATCGACTTGTCTGGTTTCTGCAATCGAACAATTTACTTGCGAATGTTCAGTGTGGTTTCAGAAGCCAGAGAAGTACAGTAGATCATTTGGTTAGACTTGAAACGTTTATTAGATATGCTTTTGCCAGAAAAGAACATGTGGTCGGCATCTTATTTGATCTGGAGAAGGCATATGATACAACGTGGACGTATGGGACTTTAAAAGATCTTTTTAACATGGGGTTGTGCGGACGTATGCCTCTTTTTATTGAAAACTTGTTAAAGGACCATCAATTTCAGGTTTGTGTTGGGTCAACGTTATCTGATCCTCACGATCCTCACGAATAGGAATTGGGGGTTCCCTAGGGTAGTATTTTAACTGATACCCTGTTCTCGGTGCAAATCAATAGTATTATTGATGCAATTGAGAATATGTTGGACTCGTCATTGTATGTAGATGATTTTTTAATCTGCTATAGCAGCAAAAACATGAATGCTAAAGAGCGCTAACTTCAGCTGTGCCTAAATAGAATTCAAAAGTGGGCTACAGAAAATGATTTTAAATTTTCAAAGACCAAAACTAATTGTGCACATTTTTGTAAACTTCGGAAACATCACCTTGATCCGGATCTGAAAATAGATGGGAGCACTATTAAAGTTGTTAACTGGTAGAGTGCTGAATTATTTTTGGCCATCAAAATTTGTTCACAGGTCTTTGCCTTGTTACAATTTATGGGAGAGTGCCTAAAGGCATTCTCCCATAAATTGTAACAAGACAAGTCCCTATAGACTAAATAATATCACTTCAAAGATAATATGAAGCACATCCACTGACGATGAAGCCTTCAAGTTGCAGTACCTTCATCTCAGAGTAAAGCCCAAAAATGGGCTTCCAGCACTCTACCAGTTAAGGAAGTGAAATTCTTGGGTTTATTGTTTGACAATAAACTGCATTTCACTTCTCATATAAAACAACTGAAAGTGAAATGTAAAAAATATCCTCAAAAAACATTACTTCATCTTTATAGATCACTTGTTCGATCAAAATTAGATTACGGTTATATAGTTTATAGTTTTGCAAGGAAGTCATATCTCAAACAACTTGATGCAATTCACAATTGTGGTTTTAGAATTCGTCTAGGGGCTTTTAGAACATTCCCAATAGATTCGATGCTTGTTGAAGCAGAGAAACCTTCCCTTGAGAAGCGCAGAATTAAATTGTCTCTCCAGTATGTATGTATATAAACTTTTAGCCAATCCTTCAAATCCTGCTTATGACTGTGTTTCAGAGCCTCAAAATATTGAATTTTTTAACCGACACCAGAAAAATATTCCTCCATTGGGAATTAGAATTAAACCCCACAATGAGTCTGCCAAAATTGATTTCGATTCTATAAAATCAAAAAATCTGATACCAATTCCTTTCAGTTTAAACAAAAATATGCTGAAATAAAGTCCAAGTATAGTACATTTACAAGGATCTATACAAATGGATCTAAAGATGGTGACAAAGTAACACCAGCTGCTGTTACTGGTGATCATATCACCTCAATCAGAATATCTATTTTCACAGCTGAAGTTAAAGCTATACAACTCGCGCTTGAACACATCGAGAATGTGCAGACTAGCTGCTGTTACTGGTGATCATATCACCTCAATCAGAATATCTATTTTCACAGCTGAAGTTAAAGCTATACAACTCGCGCTTGAACACATCGAGAATGTGCAGGACAAGAAGTCGATCATTTTGTCCGACTCTCTTTCCACTTTACATGCTTTAGTCAACCCCAAGTTGAAGAACCCTCTTATTTTGGAGCTTCGTGGGAAGTTAACAACTCTCATGTCTGACCATTATGATGTCGTGTTTTGCTGGTTACCCGGGCATGAAGGTATCGCTGGTAACACCAGAGCAGACAGTGCAGCAAAACAGGCTCTCACTGATTTTAACACCCCTTTTAGCGACTTCAAGCCATATATTAGTAACTACATCAAATCTGTATGGCAGGCGGATTGGGATGGAGCGACAAATAATAAGCTCCATCGCTTCCGACCAACTATTTCAGATCATTACCCGTCAAGTAACCTTTGTACAAAGGATCTTGCAGTTTTGACGCGATGTCATATATTGTCATACACGATTAACACATTCCTTTCTGTAGGAGGGTACTATGAGACCAGAGTGTGTTTCCTGCCCTGCCATCAGGTGTTGTCAGTGGAACACATTCTTTTACATTGTACTGATTTTACTCATGTCAGAGGCCAGTATTGTTCTGTAGGATCCCTAAGAGATCATTTTTATCGTACGAGCCCGAATAAGATACTCTCATTTTTTAAATCAATCAACCATTTTAGTAAATTTTGAAATTATTTTTATTATTTTAAACTAGAGTCTTCAAGACATAAACTCACCAGATTGATTTGTGAGCTGTTCAAATTTCTTGTTTCGTCACGCATCATTGTTCATACTGCATTGTCTTTATCAGAGTGTACGACGAGGCGGCAGGTGTCCTCGGACATCTTTTTTGCGGGTGTATCATCTGCGCTCTTGACAAAACCTACATGTACAGTTTACCTTAATTGGAGAATTAGAGTGAATTTGAAAACAAAGGAGCGGAGTGCTTCAGGAGGAAGTGGAATGCAAAAGGGAAGATGGGACTCAGACTGACTGAGAGAAAACGTACCATGAAGAAGAAAAATAAAACAAATAAAGAGAAACAAGTTTATGTTCAAATTTTGTGGCTTATTGTTCGCTTCAGACTATTTCCGTGCGTACATCAGTTTGGAATTAATTATTTTATTGTGGTTGGGGTTGTGAAGCGTAATATCAAGAGCCATGTTATTTCTTGCACTAAATTGTAGATGTTACTGGTACAGAATATTACCAGTCAATTTAGGTATTTCCGTTCTTCACGTTTAGGTTGGGTGTTTACTGTACAAATTGTACTTCCGAAAAGTGTCAGTTATTTTAAGTCACTGCTTTGATGTACATATGGAATGTCATTTAGGTTTCAGATATCCCAAGTGATGTGTTTACCCCACGTACCGAGGTCACAGCGCCTTGATCATCGATTTATTGATGAGTATTGGAAGTTTGGGAATTGTTATTGTTGGCACAAAGGTTGTATTTCTGTCGTTGTGTTCGCCAAGTTCATACTATGTGAGCGTGTTAGTCTATTGGTTTGGTTTAAACATATTTTATTTGTCACAAAGTACAAAAGGATTGGAAGCCAAGTGCCACATACTTATTGAACGTCCTCTCCATAAACTGTAATTTACAGTATCAATGAATAATGAACAAAAGAACAGTGAACAATATCGACATCATAATTATAATATGACAATACGCACGGCGTAAGGAGGAACCCCAGTGCATGTAACCACAGGAACTTGGAACTTAATTAGTATTGAGCAATAGTCAGTAATAAATAAGATAATACGCACACACACCCTTCCAATATAATTAGAAAGGTGTTCCTATGATGCAACATACCAAACTATTTCATTCTACAACCATTCCCTGGGAAAAGTTTTATGCAATCGAATTTCTGCAATTGTGTAATTTCATCCATATTTTAGGTATCACAGTACTAAACATGTTTCCAGAGGCGACCATCAGGGGTAAAGCTATGAGGTTTTCAATAGGAGGTGATGGGGGGGGGGGGGGGGGGGGGGAGTGGGTGTAGAACTATGAAAATTCCAACTAGGGATTAATACTTTAATTTTGACTTTGGTTGACTGTAGCGGTAGGTTCTTGCGGATTCGGAGAATATTCCCAAGCTGTTTAAAAGGCTGCAGCTAAATATCTATATAATTTGAGGTTTTAAGACAGCACAAAATAACAATTTCTTGTGGTACTGTAGTCTGTACACGAAAGTAGAGCCTATCTCCCTATCTGCAATGAAAGTGTCAATGGCACTGTAGCTTAACCCTTTACCCAACGTAACGGCCAAAACCGGCCAGCGCTATTCTCAAAAACCGCATATTAATTTTCAAAATATTTTAATTTTTTGTCTCAAAAACATAGGTTATGACCCCTCGTTGGAACGAGCTCGTCGAGCTCGTTCCAACGAGGGGTCATAACCTATGTTTTTGAGACAAAAAATGAAAAAAATTAGTTATTCAAGAATTTTTTTTGCAAGTGTCGTCTTAACTCGACTGTGTGAAATATTGGATGAAAAGGATAATGTTCAATGGAGTATGAAATAAGACAAGAATTGTGATAATTGACAATATGTTAATTTCTATTCCTTACATGCAATGTTTTCAATAGGAATAATTTGGGGTGTAGACTATATAAAAGAACTGAGGTCTGGGTTGATGTAGCCTTCACAGATAAGGTATGTCAACCAAAGTTGCGAAGTTACAGTGGAATCATTGCAAAACAAGTGATCATATCAATTTGCAAATCCTTTCATAAATATGACTCGTAAACATTGCTAAAGAAATCTAGGTCACATGCCGGTCCAGTGGTCATCGTTGACCGATCGTGAGCAAAATATGAGAGTCTCATCTTGATATCATACTCAGCTATCCGTCCAACCTACAGTGAAATAGCTTTAAATATATAAACTGTAGACTGTGCTAAGAAAATCTAGGTCACGAAACTACGGCTGTCACGTTTGACCGATCATAGCCAAAATAGGACATTCTCATCTAGACATTATACCTAGTCATCCTACCAATTTTCAATGAAATTCCTTCATAAATGCAACCTGTAGACTGCGCGAAAGGAATCTATGTAACGTGCCCCTCTGGCCTTCATGGTTGACCCAACCCAACCAATATAGGGCGTTCTCGTCTAGACGTTATATGGAGTCATCCTACCACGTTACAGTGAACTCTTTTCATGAATACAACCTGTAGACTGTGCTAATGGTTTTCGGGTTTCGACCCCACCCAGGCGTCACGGTCGCGACCAAAAGGTGGCGTTCTCATTTAAACATGACATCGAAACTGCATAAGCAATTTTGTGATGATTGGACAAGAACTTCTGGGTGTTATTATTATTATTATTTATTGGCATTTAAGGTCACATATTTCTGCACAATGGCTAATCATGACCACGACAGTTTCACGGATGGAGGAAGCCGGAGTACCCGGAGAGAACCACCGAGCAACGGCGAGCAACTGTCAGCTCACCAACATACGAACTCCACACAAGCAGGGTTAGTATTGGTTGCAGACAGGTGCACCATCGACGTGCAGTACGCCTTAGTGCACAACGTCACCGTGCCCCCACGTAGGCAATGGGGGTAAAGTGTCTTGCCCAAGGACACAACACGGTTGCCGCAGGTGAGATTCGAACCGAGGACCTCTCGGCTTGCAGCCTGCACCTCTACCTACTGAGCCACCGCGCACCCACTTCTGGGTGTAGCCGATGCTAACGCAAATGTGAACAGACTAACAGGCTTCCGCGGGTGTGATGGCGATGGCTTATCTCGACTTTGTCAAGCTGGGCTAAATGAAAGTGTCAGTGACACTGTAGCTTAACTTGACTGTGTGTAGTGTTTGATGAAAAGGATAATGTGTTGTTCAATGTTTATGAGAGGACTATGAAATAAGACAAGAATTGTGACAATTGAGAAAAAGTTAATTTCTGTTTCCTACATGCTAGGTTTTCAAATAAGAAAAAAATGAGGTGTGGATTGTACTAAAGCGTTGAGACCTGGCTTAATGTGGTCTTCACAGTTAACGTCTGTCAACCAAAGTTAACAAGCTACAGCAACGTTATTCCAAACCGAGTAACCCTACAAAGACACAATGTAACTCGTTGACTTTGATAAAGGAACCTAGGTCATGTGATGGTCCGGCGGTCAAGCTTGACCAACCTTGACCAAAATAGGATAGTCTCAGCTATATATCATACCAACTTATCCTACCAAATTACAATGAAATCCCTTAAAAAATGCTAAAGGAATCTAGGTAACGTGCCCTTTTGGCCGTCACGGTTGACTGAAACCGACCCAAATACGATATTCTCATCTCGGCATTGTACAGAGTCATCCTTCCAAGTTACAGCGAAATCCCTTCATAAATACGACCTGTAGACTGTGTTAAAGGTTTTCAAATCTGAGGCCCGCACGGCCGCCACGGATGACCGATCGCGACCAAAAGGGGACGTTCTCATCTTGACGTTACACAGTCATCACACCAAGTTACAATGAAGTCCCTTCATGAATACGACCTGTAGACTGTACTAAAGATTTTCGGATTTCGGGCTCGTGTAGCCGGTGTGACAGGAATGGAAGTCCGTAGGAACGTTAGTCCCTCTGGACTATTATTCCGCGGAATTATAGTCCTAGGTCTAACATTTCTAGGAATAGTAGTCCGGCGGACTACTATTCCTAGAAATGTTAGACCTAGGACTATAATTCCGCGGAATTATAGTCCAGAGGGACTAATTTTCCAACGGACTTCCATTCCTGACATACCGGCATGATTGACCGATCGCAACCAAAAGGGGGGGCGTTCTCATCTAGACACTATACGGTGTCATCCTACAAAGTTACAATGAAATCCCTTCATATATACGACCTGTACACTGTGATAAAGGTTTTCGGGTTTCGAGCTCGCATAGCCGTCACGGTTGATCGACCATGACCAACACGGGATGTTCTCATTTTGAGGTGTAGACTGTACTAAAGAATTGAGGGGTAGGTTAATGTGGCCCTCACTGTTAATGTATTTCAACCAAAGTTACCAAGTTGCAGTGAAATCATTCCAAAAACGAGTCATCCTATCAAGTTACAAAGAAATCCCTTCATAAATATTACTCGTAGACTTTGCTAAATGAATCTTGGTCACATGACAGCTCAGCAGTCACGGTTGACCAATCATGACCAAAATATGACAGTCTCATAGAGGTATAATACCAAGTTATCATAACAAGTTACAATTAAATCCCTTTATAAAAAGAACCTGTAGACAGTACTAAATGAATCTAGGGCGCGTAACAAGGTGGTGGTAACGGCTGACTGATCGTGACCAAAATAGGAAACTCTCATATCGAGTTATCCGTCCAAGTTACAATTGAATTACTTCAAAAAGTGTGAACTGTGGACTGTGCTAAACAAATCTAGGTCTCCGGCATGTGCGACTGATCACGGCTAAAATAGGACGTTCTCATCTAGACATTATGCAGAGTCTTTCTGTCAAGTTACAATGAAATCCCTTCATAAATAGATTTCGCTAAAGGTTTTCAGATTTTAGGCCCCTACAACCGTCATGATTGGTCGATCGCAACCAAAAGGGCACGTTCTCATCTAGACATTATACGTAGTTATCCTACCAATTTACAATTAAATCCCTTAAAAAATACGACCTATAGCCTGGCTTAAAGGTTTTCGGGTTTCGGGCCCGCATAGTCGTCACGGCTGACCGATCGCGACCAAAAGGGGATGTTCTCATCCAGATTTGACCTCGAATCTGCATATGGAATTTGCCGATGATCAGACAAGAACTACGGGCATCCTGTGCTGACGAAAATGTGAACAAACTCACAGACTTCCGCACGCGTGATGGCAATATCTTATCTTGACTTTGTCAAGTTAAGCTAAAAATCAGTACACAACCAATAATTTATTAATTAATCAGGTCAAATATGTGGTCAAGCTGAGCAGTGAGCTCACTAACCATTCATGTGCTTACAAAGTATGAGTAATGAGTTAGCTGACTAACTCAGCCTATACATCACAATATGTGCAGGAGGGGGACGGGGGTGCACCCGAAAATTTCCAGACACAAGGAGGGGTGAGTGGGTGGTTGGGTGGGTGGTGCAGGGCTGGAAAAACGCGTAAACGACCAAAAGTGCTATTTTTTCATCCACATAAAATCACTAAGTTCTGTTCTTGTTTAAACTTTTAAAATCAATTATATGGCCGGCAAGGCCATTTAAACATATCAACTGCCATTTTCGTGGTGTAGGTTAGTCCAAATTCATATAAATTTCATGTTGGTACCTGCAGCCAATGCTGTATGTATGGTTGTAGAGAAGTTATTGGCAGTATTGCATCAGGCAAATTGAATTATATGGCAAGTATTTTTAAATATAAACTTGAAACTACTTGAAATTATGATTTAATCAGTCTGATTTAATGTGTTATGATGTTTGATTGATGTAAAGGCATAGGCTTGCATCTATGCTTCCTAATCTTATCTGACCAGTGCATGTTAACTGAAGGAGAAAACAGTCCAGAATAATTTCAAGTTTTTGAACAAAAATCATAATACCATCTGATACCACTGGTGTAAAACAATAAAACAAAACAGCGGCCAGTTACAAGGGCCAAGTTGAACAAAGATGACTGCTATGCAGTATGAAACAATAACTATCACCCCCTCTTCCCCCAGCAAGATATATAGACGTTTAGACTATGAGTGTGACTTCCCTCGTGCCACATGTGAATACTACAGAAATAGGGAAGATGAATTTTTACTATCTCTACTGCTCCAGACTGAGGAATGAAGGGTGTTTTCAATTTAGTAGAATCAGGTAGAATTACCAAATAATCTAGTAGAGACTAGGGCATCAGGGGAATGTATTACCTCAAACTTAATCAGACTCATTTAGTGACTTATTAATACTTATTTGATTTTGTAGGATTTTGTTCCTATTCCCATTCCAACTCATTAGAATTATCTCCCTTGAGGCCTCAAAGGTTTATTACAATGCTGAAACAGTCAGGATAATAGTCTTAAATATTTAGAAATGGAACAATTCTCAGTTAGACAAGGTTAGGTCCACATTTTAGACTTTTTTCTAAGATTCAGTGGGACGGACCTAGAAAAATTGGCCTGGAAACAAATAATAAAAATTACAGGAGGTGGGGGTATCTGAAGGGTGTAAACAAATATTTTGACCCTGTGTCTGCACATTTTATTCAGATCCCCCTTCCCTGATATGTGTGAGATATTAATTCAATGTCAAATATAAGTCAGTTTTTAGTCTGCCAGCATGTATATCTGTCTTTCCTGAGAATACAGAGCCAACGTAAATAGTGCACAATTTTGGTACTAACCTTAAAAATTCCAGGACACAGCCAGAGCGGGATTATACTAGTAGCAAAATTAGCATATGCTCGGCGCATTGAAGGGCCATGTGTTACATGCTTTCAAGCCATCAACAAATTCTATGTTGGTAAAAAATGGATTGCTTACTTCGTTTTGTACTTTAAGCGCAAAACAAAAGTCTGTAAATCGTTTCTGACAAAACAAAACACAGATGGAACGCTCTATAAGTGTATTTTGAAGGCTTTAAAATTTACGGACATACACTAATGTTTTATGTGCTTAAAATTTCCCAACTAGAATAAGTTCCAGTTAGCAACTAAACGGATGGTTTTCAGGACACTGTTCCTTATCAGTTATTGAGTACGCGTTATCCACACGCGTCCGCAGCCATAACAATCACATAAAATTGTCATTGTTCGCATATCTTTGTTGATACCGCTACAATTTATGAGTCCATTAAGGCTTTTATAACATATGCTGCATGTCCCGCAATGGATTAATCCGACTCTGAACACAGCCTAACAGGGCACATTTTGAGTCCTAATACAAACTGCAGCCCGTGAGTGCATTGCACATACAAGAGAACAAAATACGTAACACGACCACGGTTGTAGAATTTAACCTTGGAGTTCCTGAGTGAGTTGTCGGAAAATCTTGCGTTGTTCGATCAAAATTCTCTCTGCAGGTGTCGGCGGTTGGAATTTTCACAGAAATGTTATACCACATTCGGGATGATATCACAGAAATAATGCCAAGATTTTCAGTAATGCAATAACTAGGAAGTCCAAATATCAACCTAGTAACTTAACTTGAACAAAGTTGAAGGATGTTGTATATCAAATATCCAAAGATTCTGACTGGTGGTTCTGGAGAGGAAGATTTTGAGAATATTACCAATTTTGCCCTATGTTAAAATTTGCCCCATCCCCTTCGATAGGGAACACAAACATTAATGCAGGGAATTTATTTGAAAAAATTGAATCTGCACCCTTTAAGGACGTTGTATACCAAATATCCTGAGAAGCAGATTTTTAAATATTATTCCTCATGTTGAACTAAGTTAAAACCTGAAAAGCAGACGACACTTGCAAAAATAATTCTCGAATAACTAATTTTTTTCATTTTTTGTCTCAAAAACATAGGTTATGACCCCTCGTTGGAACGAGCTCGACGAGCTCGTTCCAATGAGGTGTCATAATCTATGTTTTTGAGACAAAAAATGAAAAAAATAATGAAAATTAATTGGCGATTTTTGAGAATAGCGCTGGCCGGTTTTGACCGTTACTTTGGGTAAAGGGTTAAGATTCGGGATCTACTACGGAGCCTAAATATCAACCTAAAGACTTGATTTGAACAAACTTAGATGTGACATCCCTAAGGATGCTGTATACCAAATGTCAAAAGATTCAGACTAGTGGATCTGAAGATTTTCAAAGATTTTTCTTCGTATTGCACTTGGTTAAAATTCGTGCTCCCTTAGAGAGCCCAATTATTATCCAATGGACTTCAGTTGAACAAATTGAATCCGGCCTTCATAAGGATTCTGAACTGCGTATATTAAATGTTTCTGACTGTTGTTTTGGGAGAAGAAGAGTTTCAAAATTATTCCTCGTATTGGACTAACTTAAAATCTGGGATCCAATAGGGAGCCAAATTAAGAACCCAAAGACATGACACTTAGATCTGACTTCTCAAAGGATGCTGTATACCAAATATCAAAAGATTCTGACTGGTTGAGCTGAAGAAGATTTTCAAAGCTTATTCCTCATATTGCATAAAATTAAAAAAAATTAAAATTTGGGCCCCCTTAGAGAACCCAAGGAAGTGAGTTGAACAAAATGAATACAACCCCTGTAAAGATTCTGTATGCCATGCATTAAATGATTCTGTCCGGTATTTCGGGACAACTGTGTCAGGGAACACCTAAGGCCCCGTAAGGCCTGGGCTGACGTGGGGTTATTTAGTCCCGCTGATGAAGTTGCGGGAAAATTAGACCAACGTGGAGGGTCGGAATCCAAGTGTCGCGAACTCGGCGCAGAGAGCTGAGTTAGACCGACGCCGTGATTCCTTCTCTGCCAAATTGTCCTGAAATAGGTTCGATTTCCGTTAGGTGTGATTCCTAATCACTTCAGGCTGTATAATGGAAAGAATGATTTAAAGTAACAACGATTCTTTTATTTACACATAAAAATAAATCCGTTTCAATATTTCAACAATCAACAATTCAATTCTTTTCACAGAAAATGGGTCACTACGGTTAAATAATTCTAAAAAATCATATAGTCATTCTATAGCCCTGTACTGGCACTATAGTCTACACACTGGAAATGTTACTACCGTGAGCTCGCCATAAGAGCTTCACAAATCTGAAATGTTATTACTGTGAGCTCGCCATAAGAGCTTCACCCGCTTAGGCTCAAATGTCAACGTCTGCGCGCAACTGTTCCTCTGGCTGTCGGAGGGTTCCGACCAGCAATGTTCGTCATCTATAAACCACCGTACTTCTGATTTGGGTCAGATATTGTCTACTCATACCTTATGTGCCTTTTGAAAGTCCTCCGTGAAAGTCCTATTGAAATATCCACCGTTCCTGGTTGAATTCACGATTCACAAATGCCCTTTTTGTGCTAGGGCGAAAATTGTCACTCACACCGATCTCCAGTCGGTATTACGATGCTTCGACAGCAAAATAAACTACTCAGAACGCAATCAGTCTGACGCTTCAAAGGGTTAATACGCACAATACAATTAACCTGCACTTCTGACTATTGCAGGACGATACCTGCTACTCGACAATCTAAACTTTAACGTTCCACCTGGGGTGTTCCTCTCACGAACGAATTCGGCCCCGTAGCCGCCTATCAACGCTATGCTAAATCAATCATGGAATGCCCTCTCTGGCGATTCCAGCCGTTTCAGGGTCCTGTGATCGAAGGTACCCTTATGCCAGGAAACAGAGTCCGCCTGTCCTGGACTTCACCAACGTGTGTGTGACCCCAAGTGTGTGTCTAATGCTCTGCTCTTCCAGGTATATATACTTTTTACCCTAAACTGTCAGGTGGACCGACGCTCATCTGTCCACCTGTCAAAACGGTGGGAGATGACGTGTATCGAGGCAGAATCAATACAAGTTATCTCACGCGTGACTTTAACGGTGATTTGTTCCTGCCACGCATTGCTATAACTAATGATCGGGTGACGATACGACAGACATTTCTATCGTTTTAAAATCTCGTATCTTGATTGACCGTGACGATAAATGAGATTAGACCTTATCTAACATACCGTTTCTCCCCTGGGTCCCTGCGCTAAAGCTGGATATACACCACGTGTGTTTTTTTCTATGTCCAGCTTTACAGAGAAGTGAAATTCACGTGGGTTTTTCGCCTTGATGCGGAATATATTTTGAACTTACAATATCTTTAAATATGAGGCCCCTTGCCCCTATATTTAGGCTGGCTTTGCCCTGACAACTCCCTTCCCGAGAGAAACACCCTGTGTATCTCTTAAAACGCAAGGGGCAAAGCCACGCACGCTCGCCTCTCACACCTTTTTACGATCTACCATCATGTTCAAGACTACAAAACTGTACCCTAGTGGTCGTGGGGCTCATGACCGGGCTCATGCGTCGGCCATGTCGATTCCCACGACACACTCGCTACCACATGTTCCCGTCTTGCGGGTTTACATATGGAGAGTAGCCTTATTCTTAGATTTGCAGCACTCTCTCTCTCTGTAATACTATATATTTACACCCAAACATACACATTTTTATACACGTTCGCCCATTTTGCAAACAGTTCACTTGGCACTCACTCCGACGAGTAACACCGTCCGCGCCTTTGCGTCAGATGGGTTAATTCCAACGGAGTGTAACCTCGCCTCTCATTCCCCTATGACTTGTGAAGGGGCAAACGACCCCTGCATCATGTCGAGCCTCACCCTCGCCAAGCTCAACCAGGGGATTAAAATTTGTTCCTCACACACTCACACATTCAACACACGGATTTCCCGACCGCGCCTTTGCGACAGACGGAGTTATTGTGCCCCACACTTACAAAACTCGACACACAGGCTCCCCGTCCACGCACACGCGACAGACAGGGCAGTGTATCTCACATTCGCACTCACAACCAACTCTAGTCGGCAGTCAGAGCAATAATAATACTAAAAATAAGAAAATTTCTTCCGGGCCTTAACACCGGGTTTACGAAACTCATCACCTCACCCACAAAAATATTTGCGACTGGAGCCCCCGTCCCAGACACCAGGCCCACAGCCACCCAACTATTGCTTCTTTATAACCACCTACCATTGGTAGGGGCCCGGTTCCCAGTATCCCCTTGGGTAACCCTTGACACACCCCTACTTCTCGCCCCGCCATTTCTACGGGTATTCCACCAGGGTCCCCATACCCTGTCGTTGTCGCATTCCCAAGAGCTTCCCTTGGCGCTATATCCCCCAGGCTCACTCGTCCCGGCGATTACCGTCGTTCGAACGACACTGGCCGTCCTTGGCCCTTGTGCCGTCGACCCCCCGGTCCATTGCGACGACTTCTTGCGCCCATTGGGCGCTGTGCGCCCCCGGCACTCTCTACGTGGTCTCCGCCACCTAGGATGCTTCTCCTTTGATTTGTGGACCCTTTTCTCGGTCCCCTGGACGCCCACCCTAGCGGTCCCATCCACTTTAACATACTCAACTTGTGTTGACCCGTGCCCTCTCAATTCTGGGGAAGTTTGCCCAGCCATTTGCGTGGGTCTGGCCTCCCCTCTCCACACGGGTGACACCGACTTCTTGGGGCGCTCAACTCCCCCACATAAATTTGCTTGAGGGTCTTTCCCCAATGATCCCCTTGGGTTCCCTCGCTGTTTGGCGTTTCGCCTGGACCGCCTGCGGCCCCTTCTCCCTAATTGGACAGGAGTCGTCCCTCCTGAAACTTCCCGACATTTCGTCGTGTAGGGGCCATCCCCCGGACCATCGGATTGGTTCCCCCTGGGAACCTTCCCTTCCTTACTCGTTGGGCCTTCACTTGGCCCCCTATCCCTGGACCATAACTCATCAGGGTTTGCCCTCACCCCTGGGATATTACCTATGACCAGGTCATACACAGGTGATTCAATGCACATGGCTTCCACTTCGCCACAATAAAATGGGGTATCCACCGTTATCCTCGCGATGGGGAACCTTCTAACGGTCCCATCTATCAAAATACACAAATGGTCACGACCCAACAATTGCTTGTCGTCAACCAGTTGCCTTCTAACCGCTGCAGAGGAGCACCCAGAATCCCGGAGCAGACGGATCTCCCTTTGTCCCACATACCCTGGGTACACTGGCATATCAACCTTCTCCTGCGAAGTTGTGAGCCTCTCACACATGCCACTTATTATCGGGACAACCTTCCCGCCTTCCAGCCGTAATTCTCCCTCTTGTATACATTCCCGGAGGGGACTGTGTTCTGGACCGATAGTTTGACAGAACGCTGCCGTCTGTCTACTGGGCCCTGGATCTACGCGGTCACCTTGCTTCCAACCCCTTGGCGCTGCGTTCCCGGCCTCCTGCTGAGGTGGTCTAATGTTCCCAGTGGTCCTTACCTGCTTCTGCCAGCAGTCCCTGGCAATATGACCCCGCTTGTTGCAGATAAAACAAGTGGTGTCCTTGGGAGCGCTCCCCTTCCGGCTGGTCTGCGACGCAGGAGGATCGGGGTGGTGTTGCCTGACGGGTGCCATTGCCAACCCGTTTGCCCCACCCCTAGCCGATTTGGGTGCGTTTACACTCCCACCGTGGGCCTCGATGTAGCGTTCTGCCACAGTTGCCATCTCATCATAGGTGGGCGGACCCCTTTCCTTGATGAACAGGCCCAACTCCTTGGAGCATGTAGTTAAAAACTGCTCCCGGAGAAATAGATCTCGCAGGGCTCCATACGACTCATTCACTTCTGCGAGATCAGTCCAGCGGTCAAAGTACCGCCTAGCTCGGGCAAAATACTGAGGCACTGTTTCTCCCTTCTCCTGCTTAATTTCTCGGAACTTGGTCCGGAATCCTTCTTCAGTGAGCTGGTATCTCCGAAGGATGGCATTCTTCAGCTCACTGTAGTCGTTAAGAAGTGCAGGAGGCATACTGGTATAAGCCTCGAGGGCTTTACCTGACAACAAAGGGCTCAAGCACATAGCCCATGTGTCTTCTGGCCACATTTGACTGGAGGCAAAACGCTCGAACCTCTCCAAGTACGAGTCCAAGTCATCTGTGTTTTCATTGAAATGAGCGAGATGGGGGCGTGGGGCATGAATTGCTACCCCTGCACTCCCATCCCCTGAGCGCCGACTTTCATTTTCCACATCGGCCCTTGCTCTGAGGAGCTCTAATTCTCTCTCGTGCCTCTGTTGTTCGAGCTCCCGTTCTGCCTCCCTTGCCTCCCTTGCTAATTGGGCTTCCCTCTCTCTCGCCTCATTTGCTAATTGAATCTCTCTCTCTTTCGCCTCTCTTACTGCTTGGGCCTCTCTCTCCCTTGCGTCATTGCGTAAGGCAATCTCCTTGGCCTCACGTTTCTGCTCATCTTTAACGAACTTCTGAAGTTCAGCTCCCTCAAGGCCCATTTCCTTGCCTAATGATACCAGTTGGGCGAGGGGTGTAACAACATCCATTTTGATTTTTTCTTTCTATCTTCAACACTCGTCAGAAAGAATGAAGAAGGAAAAGAAAGAAAGAAAAAAAATATGGCAATTGATCCTAATTTACCTCTGTAATTTAACGTAGTTAAACGCCCCAATACTCTGAAACCTACCACAGTTATAATGGCTATTAAGTATCCTTTTGGGGACTACTGTATTGCGATATTAAACCCTTGAACGGCATCAACTGACCGAACGCGTCAAAACCTAAACAGAACCGCCGTTAAAATAAAACAAAATTTCCATATAGCCATTTTGTACCTTTTAGAAATATCCTGGTAGCGCTCGCCAATCAATGTCAGGGAACACCTAAGGCCCCGTAAGGCCTGGGCTGACGTGGGGTTATTTAGTCCCGCTGATGAAGTTGCGGGAAAATTAGACCAACGTGGAGGGTCGGAATCCAAGTGTCGCGAACTCGGCGCAGAGAGCTGAGTTAGACCGACGCCGTGATTCCTTCTCTGCCAAATTGTCCTGAAATAGGTTCGATTTCCGTTAGGTGTGATTCCTAATCACTTCAGGCTGTATAATGGAAAGAATGATTTAAAGTAACAACGATTCTTTTATTTACACATAAAAATAAATCCGTTTCAATATTTCAACAATCAACAATTCAATTCTTTTCACAGAAAATGGGTCACTACGGTTAAATAATTCTAAAAAATCATATAGTCATTCTATAGCCCTGTACTGGCACTATAGTCTACACACTGGAAATGTTACTACCGTGAGCTCGCCATAAGAGCTTCACAAATCTGAAATGTTATTACTGTGAGCTCGCCATAAGAGCTTCACCCGCTTAGGCTCAAATGTCAACGTCTGCGCGCAACTGTTCCTCTGGCTGTCGGAGGGTTCCGACCAGCAATGTTCGTCATCTATAAACCACCGTACTTCTGATTTGGGTCAGATATTGTCTACTCATACCTTATGTGCCTTTTGAAAGTCCTCCGTGAAAGTCCTATTGAAATATCCACCGTTCCTGGTTGAATTCACGATTCACAAATGCCCTTTTTGTGCTAGGGCGAAAATTGTCACTCACACCGATCTCCAGTCGGTATTACGATGCTTCGACAGCAAAATAAACTACTCAGAACGCAATCAGTCTGACGCTTCAAAGGGTTAATACGCACAATACAATTAACCTGCACTTCTGACTATTGCAGGACGATACCTGCTACTCGACAATCTAAACTTTAACGTTCCACCTGGGGTGTTCCTCTCACGAACGAATTCGGCCCCGTAGCCGCCTATCAACGCTATGCTAAATCAATCATGGAATGCCCTCTCTGGCGATTCCAGCCGTTTCAGGGTCCTGTGATCGAAGGTACCCTTATGCCAGGAAACAGAGTCCGCCTGTCCTGGACTTCACCAACGTGTGTGTGACCCCAAGTGTGTGTCTAATGCTCTGCTCTTCCAGGTATATATACTTTTTACCCTAAACTGTCAGGTGGACCGACGCTCATCTGTCCACCTGTCAAAACGGTGGGAGATGACGTGTATCGAGGCAGAATCAATACAAGTTATCTCACGCGTGACTTTAACGGTGATTTGTTCCTGCCACGCATTGCTATAACTAATGATCGGGTGACGATACGACAGACATTTCTATCGTTTTAAAATCTCGTATCTTGATTGACCGTGACGATAAATGAGATTAGACCTTATCTAACATACCGTTTCTCCCCTGGGTCCCTGCGCTAAAGCTGGATATACACCACGTGTGTTTTTTTCTATGTCCAGCTTTACAGAGAAGTGAAATTCACGTGGGTTTTTCGCCTTGATGCGGAATATATTTTGAACTTACAATATCTTTAAATATGAGGCCCCTTGCCCCTATATTTAGGCTGGCTTTGCCCTGACAAACTGACAGCCATTCTTTTATCATTCCATTCTACTGGTCCAAAGGATTCTTCATACCAAACAGTTCTCTGTTCCATGGGGTTTGGTTGGGGTAAATATTGTCATGGTGATAGCTGAAAGTTGCGATTTTGTTGTATAAAAGTGGAAATATTTTCGATAATATTTCTGCCTGAGTTAAATAATGTAAAGCGTAAAGATAGGTATGTGACGGACCCAGAAAATAGATTTTTCAAACTCTGCTAATTAGGCATGAAATTTAATGTCCATTATGGCGCACGTGTTGAACGCACATGGACTATCTGAATAACGGATCAATAGTAAGAGAGACAATATTCTCTTCTGTATCGTTATCTTAGTAATTAAGACCAGTTAAATTCTAATTGTTGGAAACCAGTGCATCACATATGTTCTGGACACACACCCGTATTACGCATCTATCCTGTCTCCGAAATGTCAAAAGATACTGAAATGCGAGTCTTTCAAAGGAACTTTAAAGCGAGTGTTAAATTAAGATAGATCTGAGTGGCCAAGTTCAAGAGAAGCGATTAACTGAGAATAAATGTTCTGGCTATCTAAATAAAAATCGGGGGATTTCTAGAAAAATTCATTCCAGCCAATTCCAATCGGAAGGTGTGTAAGGCTGTGGGTCGTTGCAAGGCAGTTGGCCTGAGGGAACTCAGAGAAGATCCGAATTTAGCCTTGGCCGTCGAGGGTCATAGGTGCCGAGATTGAAAGTCCGTGTATTGTCATAACCCTGTGAGGGTTGTAAGGAACCGACAGTAGTTTGTTAACGGTTGCGAACCGTAGTGGCATAGTAGCGAAAGAAGTAAGAGCTGTGACGTTGAAGTCTAGAGACCGTATTAAGAGTTTGAGTAAGCGCTTGGATAGCTCGCGAGATAAAATAGTTTTAGGCGGTGTGAGAATTGGTGATGTTGAGAACACTTTGCAGAATATTATCATGTAAGCTTTGTTAAGTATATATCTGAATACCAGGCAAGGCGCAAAGTAATCGTGAACTGTGGTAGACGCCGATTGAATTGCGATTGAACTGTGAGAACGCTGATGGAGTCACACAAGCAGGGCATTATATGAGTTAAACCCGACTGACGGCGAAGTTAACCCTGCGAGGAGGAAGCAACGAGAATTGAATAGACACTTTGTATTCATCACAAACCGTGAGAAGATGAAGCTGATGTGAGGTCGATCCAGCGGACACAGCTAGCTGTGGGAGACGTCGAAGGCCCTAAAGAATAAACTTTTATCCGCGTAATTAGTGTTTTCTTATGGATAATTTTGTGAGTAATTTGTTTGATATTATATTTCTTCGTACATGTAAATAGATAATCTTTTCAGTGAATTATCGTTGATCACCCTTTGGCGTTGTAAGCCACAGGCACCTTCAAGAACCCTAAGAGTCCCAAGCGGATAGGGCATTGATAAGGTGGCAAGGTTTACGTTCAAACTGGGGTTCAGACGACAGTCACTGGCTGTCGGCTGAGCACTGATGAGAACATAAATTTTCCTCCATCACTTAACTCCCGTAATCTTGCGACAAATATGTGACCTTAAACACCAATAAATAATAATAATAATAATAATAATAATAATAATAATAATAATAATAATAATAATAATAGTACATGATGTGGTTTTGGGACCTGTTCTGGGGGAAGGGGTGGGGGAAGGGGGTGAGATGGGTGGATGACATAATGTAATTAAAATGTTACATAAGGTAATGAACATGACGTCTCGTAATTAATAAATATTTTTTTATCACTTTAATTAATAACTGTTGCGTAATTAATTTTAATTAATGACTGTTGCATAATTAATGCAATTAATGAGTAATGAGTGTAATTAGGGTTAATTATAATAATTAGTATATTAATAAATGAATTAATAATGTTTGCATCGATTTGTACATATTTTTTAAAGTCATAATTTGGGATAGATATTATTAGATAATAAACTATATATTTAAAAATAATATTGACGTTCGTATATTTCGCCATCCGTTGGACATATATATGAATGCTATCAGCTGACTATGAACTGGACACGTGCGAAGGTAAACACTGCATTGTGTCTATGTTTATGTGTGTAATCAAAAACCAATGAAATCTCGCTAAAATGATGAGTATACTCGTCATTAAGTAATGACGCTAAATCATTTTTTTTTTCAAACACGAACTACTCCTCGCAGATGGCACGCGAGTTACACGTGTGGGGTAATAAAATACATTGCAAGATTTCAACAACCTGTCATAATCTGTAAAAAATATCGTTAGACCGACGCTTCAAATTTAAGTGCTATTGAAAATGTAAGAGACCAGTCTGTCACCTTATTGATTTTAAACTCCCACTTTTATTACACCCATGAATAATTCACACGGCAGACACGCAGGGCTAAATTTCTCATTTGTTTTGCAAACGTCTTGTTGGCAAGTCGAGTTTCATTCGCATCGTATCTACCACGTTGTAAGTAATCGAAATGGAAAACAAAACGTTTACCTGTGAAATTTGTGATAAAGGATTTTCATCCAAGTATCACAAAAATCGCCACGAGGCTACTGTACACGGGGGAGAGCTGTACATGGCTGCTCCCTCTGCCCCAAGACTTTCAAGAGAAAGGACAAATTAATGGATCATCTGAAAACCCATCAAGAAGGTACTTTTAACTGCCAGTTTTGTTCGAGGATTTTCGCAACTAAATGCAACAAAGAGAGACACGAAGGAAGAGCACATCATGCAGACGGTGATTTCAAGAAGTTCCAGTGCACGTTTTGTCTGAAATCCTATACTCGGAAAGATAAACTAGAAAAACATATGGAGAAATGTCAAATCTCGACATTTAACTGCGTGACCTGCGGGGAGAAGTTTCAACAGCTGATTCAACGTAACCGTTATCACGCCACAATGCATAAACCACCTAAAAAGAAAAGTACTACCGAAGCTACACCTGGACCATCAAAAGTTCCACGAGAACCCACGAAAATTTCCGATGTCAATCCTGTAGATTTTGAAGAGGCTGCCGTACCGGATCTGAAAAGTTCTGCTGTGGAAGAAATATATCGTGACACTGGGGAGCTATTCGCACACATTTTATTACGGACCGCCCAGTGCAGGATATTTATAATTGCCGGGAAAGTGATATAACCGAACTGGATATTATGAACACTATTTTCACGAAACAGCAGATGAAATTCAAAATTAATCTCAGCTTCCGATTTATTCTACAACACACAGAAACACAAGATCTTCATTATTTCCACGCTTCCTCCAACAACGCTCGTGCTCTTGAAGAACATCACATGATACAAAACGTACAGAATTTTGACAAATTTATAGAAACGATAAATAATCAAGATTTTTGGAGTCGGTTCGTCAAAGACGACCGAGTACAAAATGGACTGTGGAAAGGATTACAAATGTAACATTTTACGTAAATAAAATAATGGACCATCCCATTGGAGCACCTGTAGAATTGCCGGATTATGTTACCAATAACCGTTCAATTATTAGTTTGGAGTCTTCAAAATTAAGTGGACTGGCTTACAAAGATCATTTGTGTTTATTCCGTTGTCTTGCTCTGTGGGGTGGAGCCGATGTGAAAAAACTAGAAAAAAACCGCAGAGGCTTATTATTATCAGTTCGACGAAGAACCCAAACAAAAATTCAAAGGTGTGAAATTGAGGGAATTACCACTCATTGAACATCTATTAAATTGAATATGATAGTTTACGATCTGTGTCTGGATGAAACAACAAAAGAAGATAGGGCAAAACTCGTCCAGCGTTCACTGGTTAAATATTCGGAAACAATGTACGTGAATTTGTATCAGAACCATTTTAGTTACATCAAAGATATCGGATCGTATACAAAATCCTATGCGTGTCGGAAATGTAACAAACTGTTTAAAGAATCCTGGCAAGTTGACAGACACGAACAATGTTGCAAAGCCGAGGTCGTTTGTCATTTTGAAGGCGACTTTTATTACCCAAACAAATCAGTCTTCGAAAAATTGGAAGAAGAAGGTATTATTGTCCCAGAGGAAGATAAATATTATCCATACAGAGCAGCGTTCGACTTTGAGTCCTATTTCGTTCTAGACGCCCTACCCGAAAATACGGAAAAAGACAGTGGAAACCTCGGCATGCCCCACTCTGTGTCTCTGTGTGTAGTAATCTAGAGGGATATACGGATCCGCGGTGTTTTATAACGGACGGTGACTCCAAGAAACTCGTCGAGGAAATGGTTACGGACTTGGAAAAAATTTTATTCGCTGCCCGTATGAAAATGTCAATGAAACACAGCTCGACATACTCACAGCTCGCAGAGCTCTTCGACGCAGCGCTTGAAACGGAACCCAAAAGTACTAAAGGAGGAAAACACCCACTTGAAATTTTAAGGGAGGAATTTGACCGCTACAACCAAGAAATGCCAGTACTTGGATTCAATAGCTCCAGATATGACATGAATTTAATCAAGAGAGAACTGACGGGATATTTATTGGATACATCTTCCTTTGATTTTGCCATTAAAAACAACAATAGTTTTATGTGTGTCAAAACTCCTTCATTGAATTTGATGGACATAATGGCTTTTTTTAGTCCCAGGCTATAGCTATGACAAATACCTGAAAGCCTATGGGGCGTCGGCTGTCAAAGGATTTTTCCCGTACGAATGGGTGACAGGTTTGAATAAACTTGATGTAAATCATTTACCGGATCACAGCGATTTCTTCAGCAAGTTAAAAAACAAGAATATTTTTGAAGAGGACTACGCTTTCTGCCAGAAAGTGTGGAACGACGAGGGTATGTCTACTTTTCGTGATTTCACTGTCTGGTACAATAATTTAGATGTTAAACCTTTTCTCGAAGCAGTTGAAATACAATTTGCATTTTACCAAGAACTGAAAGTTCGAATGTTCTAAGACGCTGTGAGTGTACCCGGAATAAGTTTAAAATATTTATTCTCTACATTGGAGAAAAATATTACGTTTTCACTATTCAATGAGAAAAACAGTGACCTCTATCACCTCATTAGAAACAACAAAGTCGGCGGTCCATCTCTCGTATTCAGCCGCTACCAAGAAAAGGGCGTTACGCTAATTCGCCCCTCTAAGTACGGCGGTCAAGCCAAAGTCGCCCAGGGCGTATTGGGATATGATGCGAACGCCTTTTATCTTTTCGCCCTGAGCCAAGACATGCCAACAGGACCATTTATCCGATGTAAACCAGAAGATGATTTCAAACCAGTCAAATCCTGTACGTTCGGCCGAACGGCATTTGAGTGGTTAGAATTCGTTTCTCACACACAGAAAGTCAATATTTTACATCAATTTAATGGAAAATAAAAACAATTGGGGAGACGGCGCATCCCCGTAGATTGATGATATAGTAAAAATAGAACTGTATATCAGTTTCACGTCTGTTATTTTCACGGACACAGGTGTAATTTAAACAGAAACAAAGACGGACAGTTTCTCATTAGAAATCAAACAAATGGTAAACTCATGAAGGATCTTTACAGTGAAACGCTTGACATCACCAGTTACTTCAGAAATACTTTAAATTTAACAGTGGTTGAAATGTGGGAATGTGAATGGCTTGTAAAAAAGAAAAACAGACCTGTTAAAGTTTGTAGTGGATATGAAAATGTCTCATCAGCAAGTTTTGGATAAAGTGAAAAATGGACAGTTATTTTGCCTGATTGAGTGTGACATACACGTGCCAGATAGTTTGAAAAATTACTTTGAAGAAATGTGTCCAATTTTCAAAAACGCAAACATTTCAAGAGACAACATAGGTGAGCATATGAACGTTTACGCCGAAGAAAATAAAATTATGTTCCAACTGAGAAGATCATTGATTGGAAGTTATAAAGGTGAAAAGATACTTTTGGCAACACCTCTCTTAAAGTGGTATCTCGAGCATGGACTGGTCGTAACAACAATTCATCAAATCATTCAGTATGAACCTAAAAACTGTTTTCAAAAATTTGCAACTTTTGTCTTGGAGGCCCATCGATCTGGCGACAGTTACCAGGATAAAGCCCTAATTGCTAATATTTTTAAGCTGATGGGCAACTCTAGCTATGGGAAGTGCATCACAAATAAACATAAACAGCGGGATGTCAAATACTGCCGTGGTTCAACAGTAGTTAGGCAAATAAATGATAAATCGTTTCGTGCCTTGAACTGTATGGAAGACAATCTCTACGAAGTTGAAAAAAAATAAAAAGACCATCGAAATAGATCTTCCACTTCATATAGGGTTTTTCGTATATCAGTACGCCAAACTAAGAATGTTGGAATTTTATTTCGATTTTTTTGATGTATATTTGAACAGGCGAGATTTCGAGTACTGCAAAATGGATACCGATTCTGCTTATTTAGCGCTATCGGCCTCAAATATTGAATAACTCGTGAGCTCGGAAAAGTGAGAAAATTTCTATAAAGAATGAAATGACTGGTTCCCGGCACCAGGCTGTGAAAAATACCAACGGGACTTTATAACAACAAAATTAAATGAATGTGACTGGCTCCCACCCGCTTGCTGTAAAACCCAAACAGCTTGCGATAAGAGAACTCCCGGACTGTTCAAAATAGAATTCGAGGGAGACGGAATTATTGCTCTTTTTAGCAAGACCTACTTACGTTTTGGTGGTACAGACAAATGCACTTGTAAAGGAATAAGTAAGCAATATAATAAAATGAAAAAAGAGAAATATCTTGATGTGTTGAAAATTAAACAGAGTGTGTCTGGTATAAACAATGGCTTCATGGTGAATCAGCATTACATGCTGACTTATACCCAGACAAAAACTGGACTCTCATATTTTTATCCCAAGAGGAAAGTGTGTGAAGATGGCGTAAGCACAACTTCACTGGATTTGTGAGTACAGAAAATGGGCCGTTGTTCTAATAAGGTGATGGGGGGGGGGGGGGTATGTCATTATAAACCACATAGCCGTCATGGGCCACGATAATTAAGAAGCATTACTACGAAAATGTCGCAACAATTTTGTAGTGACGTTTGTTAAATATTGTAACCGACGAAGTAGTTTGAAGGGTGAAGGATTTAATACTCTCCCACTCCCGAACTGCGTCTGCGGGAAATCCACCTGATGAGTCCCGGGCCAGAATGAAACGGTCTCCATAAATTATTGTTTAGCTTAATTAAAAAAAAATAACCAAGAAATTTTGTTTTTTTTTATCTAAATTTTATTATTAAAAATAACCACAACAATACAAGCTGTGAAAAAAATGTTATAATGTATCGAGTAAATTTATGACATGAAAAAATTATATAATATCGAAAAACTATACACAAAAAAAAAAAATTATTGTACATGTCAAATGAATGAGGAAGACAATTCAAATATTTTCGAATTTACAAGTATACAAAATCTAGTCTACAATTATTTAAATTCGATTAATCGGTTTTACAACGATTTAAATTTGATTAAGCGGTTTTACAATGATTTAAATTCAATTAAATGGTTTTACAATGATTTAAATTCGACCAATCGGTTTTACAATGATTTATATTCGATCAAACGGTTTTACAGTGATTTAAATTCGATCAATTGGTTTTACATGATTTAAAATCGATCAAACGGTTTTACAATTATTTAAATTCGATCAATCAGTTGTACAATGATGTAAATTCGATCAATCAGTCTTACAATGATTTAAATTCGATCAATCAGTTTCACAATTATGTACATTCGATGATTCATTAACTTTAAACAATAAATACTTTTAAACATTCAAAAACTGTCTTTCGACAGACAGGACAACTGTTCAATTGTTTACAACAATTATCACAGCTGCACAAGTGATTACATGGATGGATCAAAATAGTTGATTGCGCTTCCAGGCATACACAACAGTTGTTTGTTCAGTAATTTTTGGAATGTCTTGTGTTTAGGGGGTACTCCATTTGAATCAAAATATTCGACCGATTATTGTCCGATCTAAAAAGTAAGTTGAAATGTTCTCCGTGGCTCAAATCTGGTGAGAGGTCAAATACGAACAATGTGTATCCTTTGGAATACTCTTCCCGACTGATGTGATTCCCGGCATCTTCAGATATTTGTCCAGTTGCTTGAAACAGACTTCTGTAACATCTTACTATTTCTCCGTGTTCGAAACGAGGTTGTAGTGGTTTTGCGAGTATTTGTTGACCATCTAGATATATAGTAATGAAATTAACGTTGTAATGTTTAAAGTTGAATGGATTCTTTGAATAGCTGCCATTGAAAGCGTTGTTATCGACACAACCTACGACTATTCACTTTGGGAGCTGACCTAAAAATAAATTTCCCTGTGTTATGCTCAAATTCCCCTTGGGTATGGAAAATATCTTCGTTTGCACCCTATTGATCGGGTATGTTGTGGTTCCCCTTTCTAAAGCTTTAATGTGGGCCAGTCGTACAGTAGGGTTAAGGCATTCTTTCCTGATAAACAGGAAAACTTCGTTAATTTTTATTTTATAATTAGGTGTGTCTCCCATCAATGTGAAAGCATCTTTTGATCTGTTTATTTTCACGTGTATGTTCACCCCATTGAAAAGATAACGATCTTGACAGCACATGTCCAAATGTAAATGACCACTCATGCCAATAATTTGACTTGTACTGGCGAACGTTTTTCTCGTATTCAAACCATTATTTAACGATAAATTGGCAAAATGACCCGCGGTATCTTTGTATCACACAGCGGTAGTAAGTTGTGATTTTTTGGCTGGGGGACCATAGCTCAAAAAAGTTTCTATGTATGCTCGATAGGGATAGGTATTATTCGATGACGAAATAAGTCTTTCATTGAGGCTGATTTCTATCTGATTGAACAACGAATGTATGAATAAATTAACGGGAGCAACTTTATCATCCCCGGTTAATATGCCGCCATCCATTTGCAATATTTGCACTTTCACGTGGAGATAGCTCTGGGATAAATTCAAATAATCGTCGCCGCTCCAAGAAATGAAAAATTCTATCGTTCCGCTGTTTCCAATTGTAGTTAGAGGGCGAAATTTGATCCATTGTCCAGATTCCACGCTCGTCTGAGTAGGGGAATGGAAAACAGGTCCAGTTCGCTGTTGACACATTCCGTGGATTTGGGGTTAATTAACAACATCGCTAGTCAAAAATATCCTTCTTTACCGTTCGCTTTCGTTTCTTCAGTATGGCGGGTTTTGTTTTGAGACCTACTTTTATACTCCGCAGGCATTTCGCAGGGGGCAATCATTAGGCTGACCAGGGGGGTGTCCCGCAATTCCCTGCATGAGGGCTTCTTTGAATCTATCAACTCCGGCTTGCTTTACATTATTTCCGGAAGCTATATCCCCTACAAAATCTATACTTTTTTTCAAAAGTTGTTTTCCCACACTCTTAGCGAGTGGAAAGACTTTAGGGTTCCCAATAGGTTTCCTAGACCATGACCCCCTGCATTAGCATAGCGGTAAAAGCAGGCCTTCCGGAACCTACTTGTTCCAGAAAATAATCTTCGAATAATTTTGGGTTACAGCAGTACATCATTGTTTAAAATGAAGTGTCACGGTTAATTTTCCGTGTTCAAATGGAACAGGTTTTCCGGTGTCGTGTCTTATATAGACCTCTATGGTTCAAAAATGCTTCTGGGAAAGGGGGTGGGGGGAGGTAATACGAATTTTCAAATGTACGGAATATCGTTCTGTCGTATTCTCCTTCGATGGGAACAATACGTAACAGGGGAACTCAAGAATCACCCACGATTTGATCTCGCAGCACCAAATCACAATATACGTATAGGGAATAAAAACCTCTATTCACATCAGTTGCGCGCGTCGCACTGAACCATCCTTGATGGAAAGGATCATTTTCAAACCCAAACATTTTTTGAAGACACGGACTTATGGCAATTTGTGTCCCAAGTTTCACGACAATCATAAGTTTTTGTGAGATTGGACTCCAGTCAAATTCTAAACACTCGGGATTAGGTAAAATAAATCCTTTATTGCGTTCGAGTTCTCGGATGATTTGGGTGGCGTCCGTATATCTACATGCTCTCAAACTAACCATGTATTCCTTTTCTTTGTATTTTATATTTACATAACCTTCCAAATCTGTTATGTTAAACCACGTATTTGGGTACTGAATTTCAGTAAGAGCCACTTCCCAATCGCCTTCAAGAGTTATGGGCTGAGACAACTGCGTTGCGTTCAAAACGAAGTGAGAGTGTTATCAGGAAATGTGTCCAGCCAACTGTTACTCGGTAAATGTGAATAAAACATTATTTGTTCTTAGGAAGTAAGTAACCGATTGCGCTACTAAGATAGAAGTCCAAAGCTGAGGATTATTCGTGTCCAAGCTTAAATTGACAATACTCGTGATTATTATGGTGCCTATGATAATGACCTGCGCAAAATACATTATCTCACTTTTCGGCATACGACTACCACATAAAAGCCACGATCTGTTACTTTCCATGTTTTCCATTACACTAAGACTTTTTTCACACACGCTCGCTTTTATTAAATAATCTGACTTTGTTTGATCCAAGAATTGAATGATTTGGGATAACCGAGCCATTTGACAAACAATTTATTTCCCTTACCTTTACCTCACGTTTTTATAATGCTTTCTATTGTATATGCGGTTTTCCCGGCCACCTGTTGATTTCCTCCACGTAAAATCACCCTTCTAGCAAAGCTCCATTATAGTCTCTCAACCTGTCTGTCACTGGATATCCCGGTATTATCTGAACTATTGTAAAAAGTTCCTCTGTCCAGTTGGGCAAATACCCCTTTTCGAATGTTCGTTTATCCTTACTTATTCTAACTCTATCACCTATTTTGTAATGCTGCCTGCCTTCGGTCGATTCACGATACAATCTCTGCCAAATTTGTTCTTGGTCCCTCTTTGTAACGGAAGCCGGAGCCATTCTGATACTGCGGTGATAGGTATTATTATAGGAGTCTGTCAGTACCTGGATCGGAAAAGTTAATGTGTTGTTTTGGGTAAAATATTTAAACATTTTGGTTTTAAGACTTCAATTGAAGTGTTCAACTATGGAACATTTCGTTTCAACATTATAAGTTGTAAACAAAATCAACGTTATTTTTTTTTTTAAATCGCTGAAATTGACTGTTTGTGAATGTTTTACCTTGGCCAGTCTGTAACTTGAAAGGTTTATGGCCTTGAGAAAATATTTCTCGAAAAGCAGACACAATAGACGAACCCGACTTGTTTTTCAGTGAGATCACCCAAGCATACTTTGAAAACACGTCTATGCATGTTAATAAAAATTTAATCCTGTCATTGTGCTTGGTTATTGAAGTCAGATCAACAAGGTCAGCTTGCCATTGAGTGTCAATACTGCTGGCCAGAGTTTTCTTTCAAATGAACTTATGCCGTGCTGGTTTGTGAAGAGTGTAAGTGTCCTGACTTTGTAGCCAATTTATCACATCTTTATTTTTCTTTCTGGACACCCGCCGCAGGGCAGTCACTCTCCCTGAGCTGCCCAGAGTCGAAGGTGTGTAATAGAGCTCTGTTAAACTCATAATGCCTCACAAATACAAAGGTCGGAAGTATTTAAATGGGGACCCAAGTGTGAACACCCCGAGCCTCTCCTTTCGTGGATAATTTAGGGGTGTGCGGTTCTCGTCCGACGTTTATGAATAAAAGCCCAACATTCTTTGTTCCCAATGAGTTCTTGAGGAATATCAGCGTCCCACAGTGCCTCGCCTAAAACCTGCCAGCCTTCCGGTACAAAATTTTTGCGTTGTCTAAGTAAGTCGTTCAACAAATCTGTGATGTTTGACCCTTCAACTGTTTGCCCGTTAATTATAATACGCCCCCCCCCCCTGTCATTCCATTTCAGATTTGGAATGGACTTCAAGCGTTTTAATAATAAACCCACTTTTCTAGGCATGGTTAAAGGTACGGTATCTAAAATTTCCCGGTCATCATGTGGAGTGGGCAGATCGGCCTTTTCCGTTTTAATCTTGACGATGGTCTGTTCGAGTGATTTTTCATAGAATGTCAAATACCGCTAAGTATTTGATAGTATTTTGTGATTTTTTCGGTTTCACTTAGATCAGTCTTGTTTATTATTTCTGTTAATTCTCTATCCAGCACAGACACTGCAGAGTCATTCGGCCCTTTATCGATCCGATCTAACATCCGGGGATCAACTAAGACCATTTTCTGGGCGTGTTCCATTTCCGCTATTATCCCAGTAAACTTTTGGCTAATACTTTCAAAATGGGCCCAATAAGTGAACCCAGAAAACCTCCCGATTGAATGATCTGTCGTCTAACTTTATCCGACGTGGTCTTTACTGCTAGCTTCCTGACTTTGTCTTTATGGAGTCGTAGTTTGGCAAAATGATAATTCGAAACGGGTATGTTCCCCAATAAAATATTTTTAGCGCATTCACAAATCGAAAGAATTAGGTCTTTATCAGCGCATTTGACATTATTTTTAATTTCTGAAGGTTTTGCACGACATAGAACTTTAAGAGTTCCGATGTTGCGTGTTACACGAGTAGGCATAGTTACAAGATAATTACCTCAAACCACCCCTTTTATACTCTGGCAACATAGACAATTTGCGTTTCACCCGGAAATATGTGAGATCTTAGTCTTAAGCCCTCGTCCGTTTGCTGTCTCAAGTCGATTAATAAATACCCAAAGGGTGGAGAGGTAGCATCGTTGAAGACCTCCCGTGAAAATTTAACCTTCCCGGGATACATTTGATTAGTTGGGTGAAAGATCTGTGATCGGTCTCTATGGTTCTTGAAAAGTATTAAATAATGAGAGTTCAGGGAAACTGTGCACTGAAATTTATTCTTATCGAATATATTTTGAACAATGTAAACTACACTTAGGTTTTGATGGTGGGATCTCTGAGTAAACAAACGGGCGACACGGTCGTCGGCCTGAAGCATCAAGTCATCGAGAATTACCAGGGAATTGGGCTTGACGTCCTGTGGGACACCTTCTACAAATTCAACCCCCGAAAGTGTTTCGTATAATGGCTGCCATTCTCCGTAGCACCAGATGATACGCTCGGGAATAGGGTATATCATAGCCTCTAAATTAGAAATGAATTTGCGGATAAAAGTCGACTTGCCGCAAGAGGTAGGACCTGCCAAACGCATGTACAGGGATGACTCCATCTCGGATCCATATCGAAAATAAAATGACTACCTATACGTTGTTATGCTCTTTATATACCTCAAATGTTACATAATGACAATGGGATGGGTAAGTAGGGGGAGTGGGTGTTAAACCTCAAAGGATGTTGTACTGCAGGGTGTGTAAAGTTGATGAGTCCTTATTGATTGGAATAATGATCAAATTCCGGAAATTCGATTGAAACATGTTTGGGTGAAGTGGATCCGCCCACTGAGGGTTCGTGTGACAGTGAGTGGGGTACAAGTGAGGAAGTTGGAGGGTCACCAAGCATGTGTTTGTTTGATTAAGACATCTCTTTTTTAATAATTTGGTTGGCCCTGAAAAGGGCCATTGTTTCTATTCATGTCATGATCCGTATTCATTTCTGTCTTTTTTCTTCACCATGTCGTGGAAATATTTTCGATAACCATTTTCTCTACCGCTTCTCTGTCGAACTTTTCAATGCTAATATAGTCGTGCGGCATCACAGCGGGCACCATATTACTTAGGTTCGCAGTCCAAACATCTTGCAGCTCGCCCCAGTCTATTCATTCCAAGGCAGTGAGGAAGCATCTCTCAACCTTTTCTTCTGGTGTAGACATTAAACATAGGTCGTGGTGGGTTTGACCTCCGTGATTTACAGTGCAACCATAACATAGTTCGCTCACTGCGCCATCTAAATGTTTCTGTATCATAATTGCGTAAACTCAATTATGTTCTGTTTGGATACGTCTTCTTCTTAGTTCAGTTGTTGGATTCTTTTTCCCATGATTTGAGAACGTCGGGAATTCTCGTTTTCTTTTTCCAAACAAATCTGCTTCTTCCCTGGTGATTTGTCAATTTCTGCGATGCTTCTCTTCAGGTCATTTCGTTCAATTACATCCAAAGCAATTCCCGTTTTAGTTGGTATCGAAGAGTCTTCGCTGTATCTTCTTATGTGGACCTTTACTTTACCCTGAAACGGTGTCACGTTGATAAAAGTATTTCTTGAACCGATGTGAATTTTATTGGAGCTTGCCATCTCGACTGTTTTAATGAAGTGACGAGTCGATTCATCTTGCAGAACTTGAAAGAAAAAATAAAACCACGCCCTCTTTTTAAAATTGACTGATAATTGATTTTTGGAGAACCAGTCAAACGCAGAAATCCAACTGTTAAAAATTAATGAATCTCAGAGTCTGAAAGAAGGACGTGCATTGATCAAAGAGGTTTTTATGAGCCTATAACTTTGGAACAATAGGGATCAGTTATTAAAATCAGTTAGGTGACAGATTGGTCTCTTACAATTTGAAGCGTTAGTCTAACGATGTTTATGACAGATTATGATGGGTCATTAAAATGTTACAATGAATTTTATTACCCCCACATGTGTTACTCGCATGCTGTCTGCGAGGAGTAGTTCGTGTTTGAAAAATAATTGATTTAACGTCATTACTTAATGACGAGTATACTCATCATTTTAACTAGATTTCATTGGTTTTTAATTACACCCATAAACATAGACACAATGCAGTGTTTACCTTCGCACGTGTCCAGTTCATAGTCAGCATTCATATATATGTCCAACGGTTGACGAAATATACGAACGTCAATATTATTTTTAAATATATAATTTATTGTCTAAAATTATCTATCCCAAATTATGACTTTAAAAAAATATGTACTAATCGACGTAAACATTATTAATTTATTTATTAATATACTAATTATTCTAATTAACCCTAATTACACCCATTACTCATTAATTACATTAATTATGCAACAGTCATTAATTAAAATTAATTGCACAACAGTTATTAATTAAAGTTATTAAAAAATATTCATTAATTACGTGACGTCATGTTAATTACCTTACGTAATTTAATTACATTACATCATCCACCCCTCTCACCCCTTCCCCACCTCCTTCCCCCAGAACAGGCCCCAAAACCACACCATGTACTACTAGTAATAATAATGGGAAATATGGTCATTTGAGAATACTTATATTTGCAGCTCCTGGAGTTCCCATGGGGTACATGATTTTTTTGTATGAATCAAACACTTATGACTCAGTAATACTAAATATATGTACCAAATTTGGTTCAAATCAGACCATTGGCTCAGAAAATAAAAATTGTGGGCAGGGCCAAAAGATTTGCCCCGCCCATTCGAAAGGCAAATTTCGCTCCACAAACTTTGTTTGAACAAACTTGAATGTACACCTTCTAAATATCGAGTCATTATACATGTACCTACTGGTTCATGAGAAGATATTAAAAGACATTTGGGAGCATTTTCCATCATCCCATCACGAGAATATTGTTTTGAACAAAAACGCAATGTAACTCACACAAACTTTCACCTGAATTGGCTCAGCGGTTTTGGAGAAGACTAAAACACAACTTAACATGTACAACGGACGACGGACAACATACAAAAAGTGATGACAATACACAGATACTACTGGCACACAGAACACATTGGAACTCAGGGAACGATATTTTTGGTTGCAGGAATTACCCCAAAGGGGGTTATGTGCACTGAAATCACCCAACAAAATATATGGAGTTGACAGTTGATGGACAAGTAGCTCAAGATCATGCAGTCGTAGGGTTTGATTTGGGGAAACGTAAACAGAAGGTAATAGTTTTGTTTAAAGTTAAACGTACAGTTATATCCTGTAAATGTGTTGTTAAAGGTGCAGGAGTTTGAATAAAGTCCTGTTCAACTAAAATAGACGTTCCACGAACATGAAGATCGTAGTTATGTGCCCAGGCATTATACGGTGTGTGATGTTTAAGAGCTGAATGATCTTGAGATTCAGGTTTCTTTAAAAGAGTGTTTCCTGTAGGCAAAAAAGCAGCCGATTTGTATTTTTGGCTTAGAAGACACAGTTCATTAAACCTGGCTTTGAAACCTCGGCAATTCCACTATATTATATTGGATATGTTTATCTTAACCATGTTCAGTTGGAGATTTTCATGGTGGTCGTACGGAAGATATTGCCCCCGTTGATTTTTATTCGGGTACCCACCCTGAGAAGAGCTAGGCGCATTTTGTTGAAACATGTGGCTTTGATGCAGTCATCAACATCCATGTCGTCCAAGCTTTATTCTATTTTTGTACTGTGTGTAGCCTGAATCCAATCATTCATTTTTTGAGCCATATGACCCTTAAGGGTACGAGCTTATCACGCTCGTTTCATTTATAGTGAAGCAGTGAAATGTAGAATAAACTGGTACTAGGGCCGGTAATTAGATTTAAACGACGAGTAACATAAGGGTATTAACCACGAGGTGATTTATTAAAACCCTTATTCTGCAAGTGGTTTAAATCTGATTACCGTCCCTGGTTCCTATTTGTTCTATCCATACAATGCTCTTAATAAATAATCGAATTTGTCACTTAAAATGATACTTTCTATCGCAGACATATGAGTTTGTTTTGTTTACATCAGCGCCGGTTGGCAGTACTTCCGGCTGCACTTGAATGCTTGATTGACAGCTAGACACATAGTCAAAGTTGATTGAATTTTCCTTGCTTTTCTCAGTCAAATTCTTTTTAACAATTCTGAAATTTCATTTTAAATATTTAATTGTTGGTGTTTTAAACTTAACAATTCATTGCACTTAGTAGACAGAACCACACAACGTCGTCGTGTATTTGAGTGAAACATCGTGAAGAGTTTTTTTGCAATGGAACTTACCCATTGAAAACGTTTTAACCGCAGTAGAAGCTTTACAACGGCAGTGGGGATAAAAGCTAAAATTTAACAAACGGGTTTTTCACAGACAGTAACATAGATTAGCATGGTATAAAATTATGTTAGTTTGACAAATGTTTTTTCGTTATTCACGAAATTCTTTTTCGGGTGTCGTCTTCCACTCGTGCTGAGTAAAGAGTTAACCCTTTTTGCGAACAAATCAATCCATTGTGCACGTATAATGATTGCTTCCGAATGAATCAGAATGAATAGAACAATGGGGTGCTTGTTGGCATGTGTATGAGGTTGTGACCTGCAATAGTGGTCGAGGCAACTTTTCAGTGGAGGTGAGGCTTTCATAGTGCGTTTTTGGGTATTAACGATTTGGGTGTGTTAAAATGCCCCAAAATACCCTCTTTGAAAAGCTTTTTCCAATTGACTTCAACCCTTTACCCAACGCATAAAATATCAGAATTTATTCTTTTAATTATAGTTTTTTGTTAATTTTTAAAACATTTCAACCAAACTATATCATGTGATCCCTCATTTGTACGTTCCAATGAGGAGATCACATGATATGTTTTTGTTGCAATATTTTAAAAAAAATAACTAAATTTTTTGCAATTGCTTAATTTGCAAATTACGTGGGTAGATGCGGTCGATTCGTTGAGTAACGTTTCAAAAACTGTAGTCTCGTGTATATTTCGCACAGAAATATTGCTGCGTTTGTTGCTTTTTATCCCTAAAATTTTCAACATTCGATGACACCTCTCCCCATTTTTCAACAAGAATCCATTGCTACGTGAACCAGTAAACACACTATGTACCGATATATTGCCTATTGGAGATAATTTACGTGGTGGGTAAACTGCATAATACATGCAATTGAGGGAGTTTAGCGTCGATAAAACTCACACACAGTGGATGTTCCACCAGGATAATAACTTTAGATAATTTAAAAAGAATTTTCAAAACAAATAAATTTCCGCCAGTGAATTGTTAGACCCAAAGGCTGAGGCCGGTTGAGAATCTAAAATTTATTTTCCCTATTCAGAGGTGTTAACTGACTAGGAACTTCGACCCCCGTGTGTGTACATGTGATCCACTCTGAACATTTCGTAAGAACTTAAATTCCAGTAATTATTACATTTATTGAGCCTGTCTGGTACGACGCGGACACGACTTCTCCTTGTTTCGAACAGAAGGATGTGCCTTCATTTCATGGAATAAAAAATAGGTTAACCAGTATGTACAAACGAAATAGGTTAACCAGTACGTAGAAACGGAAATCTTCAGATTTATGTGGGAAATGTATATGCACTCCGCGAAAACTACCTTATCAAAATCATTCTATAGAGTAATCGCTTGACTGGACTGGTCACGTGAAATAATTTATGAGAGGTGAGGGACGTTGTACAAACACAAATGCGCACGAGTGTTTCACAATATAGTCCCTCGCCTCGAATGAATTATTTCACGTAACCAGTCCAGTCGAGCGATTACTCTGTTTATTACTTTTCATTATTAACGATAATTATATTATTTAACCTTTAACCGAATGTAACGGCAAAAACCGGCCAACGCTATTCTCAAAAATCGACAATTAACTTTCATTATATTTCATTTTTTGTCTCTAAAACATAGGTTATGACCCCTCATTGGAACGAACTCGTTCCAATGAGGGGTCATAACCAATATTTTTAAGACAAAAAATGAAAATAATAGTTATTCAAGAATTTTTTTTGCAAGTGCCGTCTGCTTTTCATGTTAAAAAACAAAAAAAACAATGAAGTCCCCTTTACACACACGTCAAAGCGTATTCGTTTGCCCGCACGGATACATGACACAATTGTTGATTACATAATTCACTTGTGAAGTTATCGTTTATAATCAAACCCGGAAATCCCAGTAAATCACACTTTGGAAAGTAATAAAATCAAATAATTACAGAAAGAGTTTTTCCGTCTTCAAATAAAATGTTCTGCTCCATGTCCCCTGCAGAGCATCATCAGACTCACGCTTTGGCGGGTTGGGGGCGCGAAAGAGAAGAGTATCCTACTCTCGGAGACGAGATCCGAGGCCCACCCGGGGAATATTCTAGAAAAAGTAGGTCCGTGTTGTACTTTATCGGCTTCTTTAAACATAATCACAATGTTTTCTAACCAAAATATTATCACAGTTTTATATTATCTCATTTAAATTTGAAACATGGAAACCAGTTTAGAATTTGTAACGCCTCATTCAACAGGAGACCAACAAAAGAGCTACCACTGGACGCATGAAGATATACCGTCACACACTGAGATTGTTGAGTTGTTCTATGTTTCTGCCTAATTATTTCTTTCAAATTAAAACGTTTGCAAGTACTGACCCCGACATCTGATACTTCCCGAAGTGCGCGAGATTAGGGAGGGGTGGATGGGGTGGGTTGTTTACAACTATGCTGATCGCGCATTGTTTATGCAACTGAACTGAAAAGTAATAACAATATTTGAATGTACCAAGAGACCATACCCTGAAATATTTCGGTACTATCGTGGACACCCTTAACCCCTTACCTAACATGAAAAGTAGACGACACTTACAAACAAAACTCTCGAATAACTATTTTTTTCATTTTTTGTCTGCAAAACATAGGTTAGGACCCCTCTTTGGAACGAGCTCGACGAGCTCGTTCCAAAGAGGGGTTGTAACAACCAGTAGTGTAATAATCAACCAGTAGTGTAATATTAACCAGTAGTGTAATAAAAATCAACCAGTAGTGTAATAATCAACCAGTAGTGTAATACAAATCAACCAGTAGTGTAATAATCACAAGTGTAATAAACTTAACCAGTAGTGTAATTAACATCCATGAAAACCAACAATTTTTCCACAAAATTTGAAAAAATTTTGAGGTCGCTCAAATCATAGTTTGGGTACATCTTATCGATTTTTAATCATTTTATCGTACATTTAAAAGTGTTTTGCAGGTCAAACATCATTTCGTGGGTTCAATACGGCAAGGAAAGGCATTTTTATGATTTTTTATGTGAATATTTTCTTCTGTTTAATGTCACTTTCTGCATTTGTGGCTTTACGTAAATTCAAAGTTGGTCAGTTATTTATAGTAATGCTGTGCCTTTGAGAGACTGCTTACCCCAGGCATAAGTTGTCAGGTTCTATCATACCAGAAAACTTATGGGTGATAAAGTGTGGTATTCAAGGGCTAGAATTGTGTGATCTCCTGCGTTGTCTACAATTATAATATTTAATACGGCCCCGGCGAACTCTGAAGGTCTCTCTTACATCCACCCATTTCAGTCGTTATATCATTATGCGTGGCTTTTTCCGTCAAGTTGACCGTTTTGAATTCTAAAATTCTTTTTTCTTCTGGTAGTGGTGCTCATCATATTCCTTGAGCATAGACATTCATTCATATTTTACGAAGGTGCGGGGGGGGGGGGGGTGCCTAAAAGTTGCGGTCAGTTATTTTTTTCTTGAAGGAGGAGGTCGGAAAGAGAGTAGAGGGTATCTAAGGCGAGGTGAATAAGGTGGGTGATTTGGAGGTCCACTGCCATTTCCGTCTGCCGTGTCAAGTGATTGTTCTCGATTACGGAGATATTACGTTAGTAGATGGTATCTAAGTCGAGGTGAATAGGGTGGGTACCATTCCCCATAGACTGGCTCTGGTGATCCCCAAATACCTAGATGAGGATATGATGAATGGCAGATTGTGTCTTGATAAGGAATTTCCTCGTGGTCCTCATGGCCTGGTGCGTTGAAAAGGGTGCCAAATGTCCGTCGGGAGAGTAGCATACCTAGCTAGGACTAGATCTAATGATAAGGACATAGCCAGGTACCTAAATAGATTAAGAATGGGCAATAGATTGTCTAAGCAGTCAAAAAGGAGGTTTCTATACATAATTCAAGCCACATAAAGACGAGGATTCTGGAACAATTCGTACCAAATAAAACCCTGTAACAGAGTGGAAACGAGGATTTGCCTGCAAGGCCACTCTTAGTAAAAATACTATAGAACAATCAAACACCGCTTTTTAAGGTCATATAGCACTGCATGGTACTCTGGGCAGGGGTCCATGTCCGTTAGAAACGAGGATTCTGGGAGAACCCGGGCCAGGGAAAGGCTAAGAACATAGAAAACGAGCTTTCTTCGCGAATCCGAGCCAGATAAAAATAGTTTCGATCTCATTTGGGTACTCATTATACTCCCGTCCAATCGCACTTACCCTCAAAATATATCCTCGTTCTATTGCAGGTCATTGGGTCCATACGGGAACCACGTGCTACCAAAAAAACCAAGATGGCGGTCGCCAGTAGACGGAATAGACGGCGGAAACACGTATCACCTAATTTCACGCGCTGCGCACGCGCACTTGCATCACATATCCCTATGGGAATGACGTCACAACACGGCCGCTTACGCGGGCTACCATAACAACACAACATGGCGTTCCTGGGTCCCGTGACTATGGCGACCCTTGCGCCCCCCCCCCCCATCCTCTCCCCAAATGAGGGCCATTTATCCACATGGCACACTTCTAATGCAGTATAAGAGTAGTATTAACCCATCAAGGAATTCTGCTGAAACAATATTTTCTGCATGTTGAATGAGTTCACCCTTCTTCCATTAAATGTATATCATCACAGGATCTAAATAGCTGTCTACCATTGGTAATCGAGAACAATCACTTGGCAGAAAAATAACTGACCGCAGATTTTAGGTACCCCCCCCCCCCCCCCCCCACACACACACACATACACACCCAGCCCCACCGCGCCTTCGTAAAGTATGGTAGAGTGTCTATGCTCAAGGAATATGATGAGCACCACTACCAGAAGAAAAAAGAATTTTAGAATTCAAAACGGTCAACTAGACGGAAGAAGCCACGCTAAATGATACAGCGCCTGAAATGGGAGGATGTGAGAGAGACCTTCAGAGTTCGCCTGGGCCGTATTAAATATTATAATTGTAGACAACGCAGGAGATCACACAATTCTAGCCCTTGAATATTTATTTATTAGGGTTTAATGACACATTAACAGCCAAGGTCATATCGTGTCGGTGACAGTTTTACGGATGGAGGAAGCCGGAGTTCCCGAAGCGAACCACCTGGCAACGACGAGCAGCTGTCAGTTCTCCAACATTGTAACTCTGAGCTCTGCGCCGCGGAACAGGCAGGGTTAGATTGGTTAAGACATATGAACCATCGACGTGCAGTACGCCTTAGTACACAGCGTCATCGTGCCCCCATGTAGGTAATCGGGGTTAAGTGCTTTGCCCAAGGACACAACGCGGGCGCGCGAATTAGTCGTTGAAATGGTCACCCATCCAACTACTAACCGCGATCGACGTTGGTTAACTTCGGTGAAGCTCTTGAATACCACACTTTATCACCCATAAGTTTTCTGGTATGATAGAACCTAACAACTTATGCCTGGGGTAAGCAGTCTCTCAACAGCACAGCATTACTATAAATAATTGGCCAACTTTGAATTTACATAAAGCCACAAACGCAGAAAGTGACATTGAACATCCAAAAATACGCACATCACATAAAAATCATAAAAATGCCTTTCCTCGCCGTATTGAACCCACGAAATGATGTTGGACCTGTAAAACGCCTTTAAATGTACGATAAAATGATTAAAAATCGATAAAACGTACCCAAACTATTATTCAAGCGACCTCAAAATTTTTTCAAATTTTCTTGAAGAATTGTTGGTTTTCATGGATGCTTATTATACTATTGGTTAAGTTTATTACACTACTGGTTATTACACTACGTGTTGATTTTTATTACACTACTGGATGATTATTACACTACTGGTTAATTTTTATTACACTACTGTTTGATTATTACACTATTGGTTGATTATTTACACTACTAGTTGTTACAGGGGTCATAACCTATGTTTTTTAGACAACAAATGAAAAAATAATGAAACTTAATTGGCGATTTTTGTGAATAGCGCTGGCCGGTTTTGGCCGTTACGTTGGGTAAAGTGTTAAAAAATATTTCATGCATATGTAAATAGCTACTTCCGTTTCAGCTCTGAAAACCAAGATAAATGACGCCTTTAAAGAATATTGTTCATGACTGTATAATCGCCTAGTTGCAACGATGTTTAGTGTAAATCTTTGCCCCTAAATATATATTATGCCCAGTTACAGTACTGAGACAGACCTGTTCGTTTCAGTGAGGAGGAATAGGGAGTGTTTTGTCCACTCTGGAATGTCGCTTTCTAAAACACTCCTCATTAGTGTTGTATGTGTGTTTTTGTCTACGTAATTGGAAGACTAGTACTCATTTTAGGCTGGACAACTCGTACCCAGAATTCAATGCGACATTATATCCCAGGGAGTAATAATAATAATTGTTACTTTGGGTAAAGGGTTAATACATCGTCCAAGTTGGGCGAAGAATGGGAAAGGAACTAATAATTATTATTCCGATCTCATGAGATTTAAGAGACGATGTAAAGAGATGAATGCAATGCTGAAGGAAATAATGAAAGGAACAATGATTAAATGTCGATCAAAAAATGTCAAAGTTACTTCACTATGATAAAAAATGAGAAATAAAATACACACAATACAAAAAAGAAAACAAAAAGAATAATAGATAAATTAAAATAAATAAAATGGAATAGTTGAACATATAGGTAGAAGGTGTTATTAAAAAAATTAAAAAAATCTTTAAAATATAAAATTAAAAAGCATGAAAAAAAGAAGCTTGGGAACATTATTATTAAATATTTCTAAAGTTCTCAAAACTATTTTTTTAATTCAAGTCCTCCACACCTTCAATTCGATTAGAAGTTGATCCATTCTTGAATAACTAATTATGTTCATTTTTTGTCTCAAAAACATAGGCTATGACCCCTTGTTGGAACGAGCTCGACGAGCTCGTTCCAACGAGGGGTCATAACCTATGTTTCTAAGACAAAAAATAATAAGATTTTTTTTTTGTTTATCGGAAATAAATCAAATAAGTTTTTTTAATTATTGAATCACGAAGATTTTACTTCCATCCTATTGAAACGTCAACACGCTGTCGGATATGACAATTGCGAAAGGTTCGGTTCGTACGTTCCTGTCGAACTCCATCTTGATCATAATGTCCACAACAGTGGTCTTCCAGTTTCTCACTCTGTTTGTTGACATCAAACATCAAACGCGAACAGGGGATAGAGACCTCTTGTGGGTGTTATATTAGGATTGCGTATCAATTCGTCCATGTGACGATATTTCGATTTTGAAGTCCTGGCATCACCGTATATTCTAGAACAGTTCTTCTCAAACGCGGTGATGGAATTTATGGTCGGATATCTGGTGGAGTTGAGACACACCTGCATCTTTTTAAGTTTCAATGATCGAATAGGGCTGGATTCTTTTCCTGAGATCCGGTTCGGTCCATCTGAAATTCCACTATGATGAAACGCAGTCGTTCTGAAGAAGATTTTACCCACAATCGCCAATCGAACTGAGTCGATAGAATGTTTGTAACATCGCATTGTCTCATTCTCAGTCCCACCGGTAATCCAATTTTCGATTCGATGATCTTGAAGAGTTTCATTCTTTTCCAGTCTTTCGGAACCACGATAACTTGATCAACGTGCCTTTCTGCCATCCATCATCCATATCGGTAGCTCTCAATATGACATCATCATCATTTTTTACGAACTATTGAGCGGTTCTGCTTTAACCCATAGACGTTTTTGTCATAATCTTCGGCGAATCCAAAAATGTGCCTCAATGGTATCCTGAACGAAAACGTTCCTCTAAGCGAGGATGTTGATAGGTATATTTAAATTAGGAGGCTGCACCCACATTGTCGGCACTCGTAACGGAGCTGGTGTCTTTCACCCACAGTTGATTGAGTCCGCTAGGTTTGGGAGAATCGTCCGGATATTTCCATAGTCCTAACATCAGCCTGACTGGGATGAAACACGGTCTCTACCTTTTCACCTGAGAGTTTATACGATATACACTGTTGGAATGATGCATGATGACATTATGAACAAAAGTGACGACGTCGTCATTGGTGTAGACACACACTACCATCTTTTTTCGTGAAGCAGCCTTCTATCTGTCAATAACTTTCGTTGGGATAAAGAAAGAGATCTTGCATTTCGACATTGAGTCTTGTCTTATCTCTCCCTTATTATTGATACTATTTCCCGCCATGGGTAAATATTCGTGTACTTCGAACTATTTATTTTCTTTTTTTTCTTTCTTGTTTTATTTATATATATGTGTGAAGGAAAACAAATTATTCACCCCTTCCTCTTTTTTAAAATGCGTTTTTTTGCAATTGTTGTTCGTAAAACTTTTCCGTGATCTCTTCGTCATCTGATATAGAACACATGCATTTCTTCTTTTCATCTAGGCGTGTAAGCTTTCCAAATGATTTTTTCTACTTGTAAATTTTCACTCGATCGCCCACGGTACATTTCGGACTTTTTGTCGCTGCTGCCATCGTCAAACGATACAGATCCATGCTAGCTTTCTTTTCGATTTGCGGATCGCTTAATTCTACTGGTGTCATCTTGATGAAACTGTGACGCGTGTTGTTATAGTTGCCACCAATTCATCTAAGTATTTCTTAGACGACGGACGTGAATGTTGTAAAATTCTCGACCTTTGTCCACCCACAATTTCTCCGATTTTCGACAAAAAGAAGTGAAGATGTTTTCCAACGCTTCGGCCACGCTCATTCCCGATTTATTTTTCAATGCTCTCATCGATCCGTATCTAGAAAACACGAATATGACCCTCAGTAGATATTTCTTACATCCATTGTGTGTCGACAAGGATTGCACGTCTAAGAGATCGGCCGCCGGCACATGATCCAATCCTTTGACGAATAATCTTTTTTTTCGAAAATTGTGCACTATAGGTTTGTGCAATTCGTTTGCTAATGCGTTTGTGAATTGCTTCTTTTTCATTTCCCATTCCAAATCGACATTTCGTACCGATTAGCCTATTGACTAGTGAACGTTCGAGTTTCTCTCTCAGCGTGGGATTGAATATATTTGTTAAATCTCGGGTAACAGAGATCGTGACCGTAGGCCGCTCGATCCGCTCTATTGATGGATTTTCACCACGATTTCGGCATCAAATCTTTATTCGCGGTCTTTATGGCGGTCGAAGCGATCCGTGTCACCACATCGCCGGTAAAGGCACGCGATAGAACTCCCATCATCGAAACTAATAAACCCGATCCGCCGAAGGCGTAAGATCTTGAAAATCCTCTGTTCTTTATCACAAATATATATATTTTTTTTGTTTCTTTTTCTTTTTTTTTTTAAAAATAATAATTATTTATATCATGACCTATTGCTAAGAAATATTTTGATGTTGTGCTTTCAATAATTCTACATTCATAAGACATTAGTCAACAATTTGATAACACCCCCAACCGCGGGTGTTATTGTCTGATCGCTAGCTATCGGCCTTGCATTTGTTGAATTTATAGCTGTAATATCCTGTTCTGTAGTTATATTGTTTAGTGTCTCTGACATTGAATGGATAATTATCCACCACCCCCCGCCATGGCTTTGCCGTCACTTGTCATTGTTGCTGCACCTGAAAGTTATTGATACCCACTAGATGGGTCACAAACAGTTTGGTTCATTGTGAAATACCATGTTTTGGCCGAATTAATTGCTAAAAAAGATATTCACCTGATTGTCGTTAAGTTTAGAACAGCTTAATAGTCTGGGTTAGCTTTATGGCAAGTTTTGCCTATGAATTTGTAATGTGACAATATGATTTCTATGGCTCGACACTACTTTTATTATCTGCCCGACATTAGTTATCAACAGCCATGGCAAGGGTCAGTGATGACGTTCGGCACCGATTAACATATGGTAAAAAGCATGATGCCCAAGGGAATTCTAAAATTGTGTAGATACAGAAAGTGACTGTAAATCACAATAATAAACAAAACAAAAGAATGACTGATAGTTGAGTCTTCTCATCATACCAAATGGCATTAAACCTAAACTTGCACGGTGTGGCATCTGCTGTCGGTATCTATGTCAATACAGTTGAACCCTGTTAATTGAATTGCAAGTAAAATATTTAATTAGCAGGAGTATTCAGTAAGATATAAATATTATCCCCTTGGGAACCCCAGGGAGAGGAACAGTGCTTGTTCCCCGCTGTAAAGAAGTTCTGGTAAAATAGGACCCAGAAACCAATGCCTGAGGTGAAAGTCCTCTAAAGTGGGCATAGAAAAGAACGATTGTCTAAACTTGACAATATCCCTATGTTCCTGTCATGAGATCAACCAAAGGTGCAGAAAGTGACTTTAAACACCAATAAATAATTAATAACCATGATTTGGCAATTTTGCTTCATTCTGGCGACAAAATAATTATTTATTCTATTATATATTTTTTGACAGCTCTCAGAGCTCTGTCAAACAAGATATAACAGAATAATTTATAAATGCTCATATTGGAAGTGCTGAGGCCAATTGGTCTGTATTGCTTGGAGGTTTGTGGCTTGCTAGTAGAATTTTTAAAAAATCACAGTATTTTTTTATTCAGGGATTTGGGACGACCCGCGTTGTGTACTTGGTCAAGGCACTTTATCCCGGTTGCCTACGTGGGGGCACGATGACGCCATGTACTAAGGCGTACTGCACGTCGATGATGCACATGTCTTCAACCGCTGTAACCCTGCTGAAGCTTGAACAGAGTTAGAATGTTGAGGAGCTGACAGTTGCTCGTCGTTGCTCGGTGATTCTCTCTGGGTACCCCGGCTTTCTCCACCCGTAAAACTGTCACGGTCACGATTAGCCATTGTGCATAAGTATGTGACCTTAAACCTCAATTAATAAATAAATTCAGGGATTTACTATTATCACCCATATGTAACTAACAGGGCGAATGAGTTCTGAAAGTATGGTAATCGGTTTTGTGTGAAAATTATTTGCAGTCGAGAGTGGTATTCCATGAGGCAATATTCGGTTGAGTGTGACCCACTGGGCATCACACTCCCACCCATATTGCCACCTTTGCCTAAAGAGGTTGAGAGTTTTAATTTGACTTACATTGTGTTATTGAGTAGAAGCATACATACACTAAATTGGATGTGAGCATTCCGGGCGATGTGATAAAGGTACAAATATCAACTTTTCATCCCATTTAGTAATTTTGTTTATTACACGCTTGTTATATGTGATCCTCATCTACAGCAATACTAAATCATGCGGAAAATAAAAATCTGTTCCGCACATATTTGCGGAACGAAAATCGTTGACGGACTATTTTTTATAAAGAAGCGAAATTTCACTGGACTTTTCTACAAATCGTGCACCGCAATTACAATTTGAATCTCTAACGATAGCTGAAAATCGTCTCCTGAGTACCAATGTGTTCTATGTGCCAGTAGGCACATAGAACACATTGGAACTCAGGGAACGAAATAGTAACACGAGCTCTCCTCGTAAATTTGGTTGGCGATAAAATCAGTTCTTTTTGTTGGTGGTAACTGTTGTCAAATGAATTGCTGAGTGTTCATCTAATAATTGTTTTTATAGACGTGAAGGCATGTAATAAACACAGAACGACACGCCTGTGGCCTCTCATTCTATCCTTCTGCGATGGCACTTGTGCCATATCGATTAACCCATTCACACACGCGTGTCGTTCTGTGTATGACCAGGACTTCGCTTCAAAATATGTAGTATCGATGGTTTCAAGGCTACCTTATCTTAATACAGTTTACAGTTTGAGCGTCACAGCTTATGAAAAAAAAGTTATTTTCGGTTGTCAGTGAGTTTGTTTGTTTTCAGTGTCCATATTTTTTCTATTGGAACAGTCATATTTTCGACAGCTAGCAGAGGTTCATGGACAGATGTTTGTAAACTCAAAGGTATCTCCAACAAGCCATCTTTGCACACTACCTCTCTCCTTTTCGTTGAGGTGTACAAGCTTCGTCTTTTGATATTATTGGCTGTAACGTGGGGCTGGCAGAGGGGTTTTGCAACTTATTATTTTTTATTCCTGTCGGGGCGAGGCTTGTTATATTCGCTCTGTGGCTGTCCACAATGGTGTATTGTGGCTGACCACAATGCTGGGACTACATTTGTCTTAGAAAAAGTTCGTTGTTCCAACAGGATAAGGGTGTGAAACATTATCAGCTTGAAAATCTATACAGGATAAACATTAGATTTTTATCTGTGGAAACTGTCAGGAGTACGCTCTGTTGGTCTAATGGCGCTTGGGCACTATTAGTTTGGAAGCCCGCCATTTCCACGATTGGGCGTTGGAAATTTGACATCTGTTCAGAACTTGAGATTGGAGAATTTTTTTTATCTACGAAACACTATGCCAGGGCAATAGTTTTCCTGCGATACGGCTCTCGTCCAATTCCTTACATTGCTGTTAGTGCAGGGAATAATTAGCTTCTATAATTTCAGGAGATGTACTGATGTCGCTGTCAAGTTAAAGCGCAATTCACTGGACATAAAAAAATCGGATACGTAGAAATAAATCCTGCAAATGTCTGTAAAAGCGCTTCGCTAAACAAAACGCCAAGATGGACAGTTAATTAGTTGTTTCTAATCAACTTTCCATGGAAAGCTAAGTTTCTTTTGTAACTTTTAATAAACGAAAACAACAGACATCTCATTTCATTATTAAATGTAACACAAGGGAAATTCACTTTATTTTCTTCTGATGTCATTGGTGTTTTCTCAACAGTTACATGCTTTTTAATTTAGGGAAGATATTTTTATCGAAAGTCGATTTTCGTGACGTAATAAGTCAGGGATATGTGCGCTCACTATTAGATCTGTTGTTAATTTCTTTCGGAAGAAAAAGTATCAGCCCAGTCAGCAGTGTTTGCTTTCCAGTGAAGATAGCAGATAAATTATGTTTGTGAAGGCCGGGATGGACTGAGAACACTGAAATTTACTAGACTTTTGATTATTGTGACATTATATATGTACTTCTATATTACATATCACACACGTAATTTGGAAATCGTCTAGAATGAAGGATGGACGTCTAAAGTTTGCTGGTTTGTTGTGGTGATTCCGTAAACTATCCGAATGCAATAAAAGTCATGATGCATTCAAAACCCCACTCCCGCCACATTCGAGCGAGCTTCATATCTTCAAAATACCGACATGCATAACCGTTGAAGAATGACAGGCGGACAAATAAACTTTCACATTCCGATGTAAACATGGCCTGTCTTCTCTTTGAGTAAACCTGTATGCCAATTGTGGATCCGCTCTCTCATGCATAGCTGCAGTTATCAACTAAAGGTTGAAAATCGGGGAAATATAAGTCAACAAAGGGCAATAACTCCCCAATGAAATGTCAGACCAACATTAAATTTGAATTTGATCAGTATTTTCTCTGAATGAGGCCATATACGAAGCATCCGTGGGCTATATCACGTTTGGCTTAAGTAATCATCCAGAAACAAAAAATCATGGAAATTCTAAAACAATAAAGAGCAATAACTCCACTTTAAAATGCGGCATGAATGTCAAAATGAACTTGTTCTGCTGTTTACTCATGTAAGGTCGTATGCCAAAATTGGATAAGCTATGAAGAGTATAGTTAAGTTTATCACCCGGAAACCAGATATCATAACCTAAAATCATCGCAATTCTGCAAGAATGAAGGGCAATAACTCCACAGTAGAATGTCGCACAAATTTCAAAATCAAACTTGATCTGTCTTTTACCTGAGTAAGGTTGTATGCCAAAAATGTATTGATCATGTCGAGTATAGCTGAAGTTATTGTCGGGAAACCTAAAATCATGGAAATTCTAAGAAATTAAAGGGCAATAACTCTATAACAGAGTTAGAACTAGATCTGTCTTTTATCTGAGTAAGGTGGTATGCCCCCAACATGGAATGGCTATATCGAATCGAGCTGGAGTTATCATAGTTGGAGTTATCATTCGGAAACAATAAATAATAAAAAATCAAAACAACAAAGGGCAATAACCCCCTCCCCCGCCCCTACGAAATGTCAGATGACCCTCAAATTCGAACCTGATCTGCGTATCATGTGGCTAAGGTCATATACCAAATTTTGATTATGTGTGGCAATCATAATACAAGTTATCGTCGGGAAACGAAAAAAAAAACGAACGGACGGACGGACGGACGGACAAACGCCATACCATAATACACCCCGTTTAGCCGGACGTATAAAAAAAACACAAGTACTGACAAATTTTAATCGCTGAATCAGCTATTTCTTAATCAGATCGCTATGGCATTGCTATCTGGTCGGGACACATATGCTCCAAGATTTCACAAATAAAATATGGACAAATCAAGACTGAGGAACAAAGAAAAATAACTTTTGAGATACAATGTTATCACATGCATATCTTTTGCGACTGCTTAGATTTTACAGTGCTTGCAGAAAAGCGGACCGAGAATTTTGGCCAGAGCGCCACCCATTAGCGATCCGGACAACATTTTCTGACTGCTTTTGTGATAACAGTATGCCTACTGCACAGGGGCCAATACTATAAAAGTTTACAATTGTATTTTCTAGAATTGTATTTTCTAGTTATGACTTTAAATGGATTGAAATGAACCTCTAGCATTTTCAAAGATGTGGCTATTTGCCAGTTGGAAAATTGCCATCTTTTAAAACACAAGTGATTTAATTTAGTCATTTATATTAATAGGTAGAAAATTCAGTTCTAGAAAATACGATTGAAAAACTTTCATAGTATTGGCCCCCATGTTACCGAAATCCATAATGGCACTAAAATGTTTGAAATGAGATAAAAGGATGAAAACTAGCAGAACCAAGAGTCTGAATTATTTCAGTGCTTATTTTTTAATTTCTTTATGAGAATTGTATACGTTATATTATCACATAAGGTGGCTAAGATAGGAATAACAATTATAACATATATTTATACAGCGTAGGTATCTCAAAATAATAAAAAAGTTCCATAAGACTTTACAACATTGTAGAAACAATAAAAAGGAAAATTAATACACAACATTCATTCGCAGGAAGATGTCATATTTGGATCTTAAATATATTTGTTGAATAAGTAAACTTTTAACTAAAATTTGACTGTCTCAGAAAAGGGAGTGGCCTGACAGATTAAGAAAAATCTTGGAAGATTGTAGCCGAAATAACAACCATTTTGTAGATATGAAAAACGGTGTCTATTCTAAGAGATCGTGAAATGAGTCCAGGGACCAGTACTATAAAACTTTTACAATTGTATTTTTCAGATTTGTTTTTTTTTCTAGTTATGACTTTAAATGAGTTAAAATGAACCATTAACATTTTCAAAGATCTGGCAATTTGCCAGTTGGCAAATTGCCATATCTTTTAAAATGCTGATGATTCATTTTAGTCAGTTATATTAATAGGTAGAAAATACAATTCTAAAAAATACAATTGTAAAAGTTTTATAGCATTGGTTCCTGTTGTGCGGTTTCAATCTGAAATATAAATATCCACCAATTGAAGGCTATATTTTTTATTTGTCTCCAGGAATACTGCCAGACAAAACGCTAATTTAGAAAGTGTGAGAATGCGAAAGTATGCTAACCTCACACAATCTCTGAAATCTCTGTCGAGATTATAAAAAACGCACTTTCAAAGTGAAATGCAAGAAGTAAGATACAGTACAGTTGCCGTGGACTGGTCGTAATCCACACATAGGGAGTGATGTCCACGCATGCGTTTACCAGGTAATAAAAATCATTATCAGCAAACTGTTAATTAATGAAGCACAGGGTTGTACCCAGTGTTTCGTTAATTAAAGTTTTGATGATTATTCCTATAATTAGAGTTTGGAGTGTAATATTACTGTGTCCGTGGAAATATTGCCCCTGTGTGGAAAGTGACCAGTCCACGGCTTCCGTACTATACGTTATGTTTTGTATTTCACTTTCGATTTACAAAGTCCAATATGCGCTTGTTCTGATACGATATCCGGCAAGGCCTTTACACCAGCGGCAACAAAAACAAATCAATTTTCATTATAAAGCCGTTTTCAACCTTTTGTATAGAGGTGTACAGGAAGAAAATTGCTGAATTTCAAATGAAAATATCACAACGGCTATTGGAAAGCATTTGTCAAAGATCTCAAAGATGGATATCCAACTTTTCTAAAAACAAACACTGCTTTTTTAAGTGTTCACTTTAATACCTTTTTCCAAATATCGCTTTCTTATTTTTCTAACTATACACTACTCCGATTTTCGAAGTCGGATAAAAATAGTTGCTGATGCAACGTTTTTACTCGGTTTTGTGGTTTTATTTTCAATTTTATTGAATATTGGAAATCAATTCAATAAATGCAGGCATAAATCATTTCGTGTTGCTTTCAGTTGGATATTCAACCAGGCATCCATTTTAGGTTTCTCCCCCGGTTCCTGGAGGTACTGAACTGTTTGAATTTAAAATTAAAAAAATACCAGACCCTTGTAACTCTTGTTAAGTGCTTAAAAACTGGATTTTTGTAGAAACAGTCATTGAAAAGTATATTCAGCTAATCACTTGGCTCAGCTTTTTTTTCATATTTGACTGCGTGGAAGTTGTGATATTTTTGTGAAAAAAAAATTATTTTCGTATCCTCTGAAATAATACCAACACCGGACATTGATCCTTGTGGAGCTCTCTCGGCAAATTCACCAACGATTAATGCAACAGTTAAAACTCGAAGTACTGTCATGAAATGCGCACAAATAGCACGTCGATCTGCGCGTTAATCTACGCGTTATGACCATAGTAAGGCTATCAAATTCTTTACATATGGCCTGTGCACAAGCCCTGTTTCATCCAATGGACGTACGGGTAACCCGGAGGTCCATTGGCAGAAACATTTCCTGTGTTTGCTATGAGTAACCAGGACAACCTGCAGTGCTTTGGGTGCCATTCGATATGGCAATTGCACGCAATTCGTACGCGCAATTAAGCCTAGATAAGCGCTCAGTTCGTGACCGGGCTTCTAGTTTTAACTTTAGGTAAATGTATTATTGGTAAAAAGCACGTATTTACAAAATAACCAACATCTATACCAAAAATGACAAAAAAGTAAAATATTAAATGTTTTGGTTCAGGTTACATGGAATGGAGACAAAAATTATTTTAAATAGATGTTACTTTTTGCCATGAGCTTCTAAAAAGACGGGTGGAGGAAGCCGGAGTACCCGGAGAGAACCAACGAGCAATGACGAGCAGCTGCCAGCTCCCCAACATCGTAACTCCGCACTGCGGCACAGGCACGGTTAGATTGGTTGAAGACATGCGCACCATCGACGTGCAGTACACCTTAGTACACGGCGGCATCGTGCCCCATGTGGACAATCGGGGTTTAGTGCCTTGCCCAAGGACACAACTCGGGAGTCCGACTCGATCGCTCAGAGGGTCACCCATACGAGGCCTAACCGGGCTCGGCGTTGCTTAATTTCGGTGATCTGACGAGAACCAAAATTCCTTTAAAAATAAAAAAAACGAAATGACTTTAAAATCGATGACTCGAACAGCCCAAGAAATGTGGAGATAAGAAGGCATTTTGGTACTTCATTTAACTGGATTGAAAATATAAGCAGGGGGCTTGGTTGCAGTGTGCCTTGAATGCGAATAAAATAATTTCGAACCCCATTCATAACAGAGCATGGCTGACAATTTTCGTCATTGGAAGAGATTTAAAAGAAAGTTAACTTCCCTTAATTTTTTAAAGTTGTCAGTAAATGTAACATGGAGGGTGGTCCTATGGTAATTTCATATAAAAATTGAAATTTCGAAATGTTTGCTAAGTTGTATCATTGATGTGCACGTTAGTTCACAAACTTCAGGCACTAGGTAGAGTAATATAAAAACACAGAAACTGTCCTATTTCAGTTTTTCTCCAATCAATTTGAACGTTTCACTATTATTCTATGTTTAACCCTTTACTCAATGTAACGGCCAAAACCTGTCAGCGCTATTCTCAAAAATCGCCAATTAATTTTCATTATTTTTTCATTTTTTGTCTCAAAAACATAGGTTATGACCCCTCGTTGGAACGAGTTCGTCGAGCTTGTTCCAATGAGGGGTCATAACCTATGTTTTTAAGACTAAAAAAATGAAAAAAAGTAGTTATTCAAGATTTTTTTGCAAGTGTCGTCTGCTTTTCATGTTAGGTAAAGGGTTAAACCAATTTAAAAATAAGAAAAAGGCACTTTCTTCATCTTTTGATGTTCTGTACATTTTGTCTGTTCTTTATATCATTAGTGGCATATAATACAGACACTATGCTTTCCATTAACATAAAAATCTAAAATTTGCTAATTTTTTCCTTGGAAGAATAAAAACATGCAAATTACTGTAAAAATGCATTCACTAAACAAAGAGCCGACGTGGAAGGATATTTAGTTGCTTCTAATTAGCTTGCGATAAAAAGCCAAGTATCGTTTTGTACCTTTTATTAAACGAAAACAGCAGACAGCTCATAGTGATGTCTGTTGTTTGTGTTGTATTAAGTTCCGTAACATAATCTTATAATTTTGCAATTATTCATTGAAAAATATTTGCTATGCTATGCTTTTATGATCTTGTGATTCTTGTGTACTGAATAAATATCATTATTTCGTTTGATACTGAATACATATCATCCATTTTATTTTCCATGTTTTTGTGATATTCAAATCCTTAATGGACGAATTGAGTAAAATTGCAAGCGGACGAATTGGGCAAAATTGCTAGCGGATGATTCGGTGTGCTGGCGGACGAAATTGGTAAAATTGTAAGCGGACGACTCGGCTTGCGGACGAAACGACCGTACACCCTTTTTTCAAGCAAACTTTTCCTAACTTTTACAACACCTTAACATTCGGATAATTCGAAAACTGCGTTTCTATTCGTTTTGATACTTCACGAGATACGTGTCAATGCATATCTGTATAAAATCGCACCAATATAACAACAAATATCAGTTATATTATCGGTTATATGAGCGGTTTTTCGATTAAGGTTATCACTGGCAGACAAGTTGCAACGAAATCAGGAGAGTTCGATCTGAAATAACGAGATCATCAGCTGAACATATTGACAAACCTCCAGAAGGACAGAATTCGAGTAATAATAATAATAATAATAGCACTTTGGCCGGCCGCTGATTTGTCGCGGTTCTCGGATGAGAAGGCCTTGGTTACCCATGAAGTTTAGATATGTATACATGTATATCACGCAAAGCTTTTTTTTTTTTTTGCAACACAAAACGAACGAATTTGAAATTTTTGTTTCATTCCCAGAGGGGGAAAGACCAATTGCAATTGAATGGGCAATTAGACATCGGAAGTTACGTGATTTTGTCACTGAAATTTCCGAGGTTATTGGATATCCTCAGCCAAATGACTATTTTGAGCTATAGTTTTAGTTTATGGTGGTGTGGATTTAGTAAATAATTCTCATTAATGGTGATATGGCCAAAATAATCTGTTGATGGTCTTGATTCAAACTGTGTATTGTCCAGTGCATTTCAATTGGGGGTCAAGGTCACATGGAAGTGCTAAATGACTAACCCAGACCTGTTTGGGACCTGACAATTTACAGTTTACAAATGGGACAATTTTTGTGTAAATTTGCTTTGAGAAAGCCTTCTGAAAAAATGAATAAGAAACCCATATGTTTTTTATTTGTCAGAATGATCATGTTATGCTGTAAAATCCTCAGTGGAGGAATGAGGAATTCCTATAACACAGTTTTATCACTATAGATGCATGAAAATTGGAGATTTATCCCCAAAATGAGAAAATTTTGACCATTTTGAGCCATTTTTTAGCCATCAACTGTGTAATTCGGCTGAGTGTATTTGAGTGATATTGTAAGATTTTTGTTGTGTACAGTTGTCTCTAGAAAGGGCCATATTCAGAGCTTCCAGAAACTGTACACATTGTGAGCATTGTGAATAGGGGAAGTAATTTAAATGCGAAATATCCTCGGCCGTGTTAATCAGAAGCTGAACATTTCTTGAAAAGCCGACATTTTCACCCGAATAACTGTAACGAGACCTCACAAAATCACATTGACGGCTATGGAGAATTCTGTTCTGGAACACATTTATCTGACTGGGTATGTGGAACCCTTTGCGGGCCTTCGGCCCTCTTGGGGTTCCTATTAAAAGTAACTAAAGGAAACTAAACTTCGCTGTATTTTCTTCTGATGTCATTGGTGTTTTCTCATCAATTATTTACTCCTTAATTGGACCTTCGTTGCCCGTCTAATAATTTCAGGGGAGATAACTTTAGCAAAAGATGATTTTCATAATGAGGTAAGTCAGGGATGTGAAGCCAATGTAACTTTTTTCAGCTCATAAGTAATGTGATTCTTCTTTTTTCGGTATTCTGTTGATCGGTTTGCTTGGAAGACCACAATGAAGCCTATTAGAAGAGCAGGGCTATAATCAAACCTTAAAGAAAATAAATGCATATGCAAGGCATTGTGTAGAACTCGTGTAATTTACTGCATGTATACTACATAAACAAGTTTTGAATCACCCCAACCACTTCGGTGTAAATGACAAAAATGGAAACAAAAACGAATAACAATATACCACTTGAAAGCTAATTCATTCAGTGACAATAAATTATTGTTTCGGATAAATTCATTGAATAATTTACGTGGTTTCGCTGTCACGTGCACGAGTTGTCGGTATTCAAAGACATTCAATACAATTCAGTGTCGCGTCTGTCCACCTCTAATTTGTAAACACTCCAGACTAGGGCTGCACAGTGTATATCGATAAACCCACACATACCGGTATTCAAAGTAGTATTGATTGAATACCGGCGTTACTACAAAAATACCGGGTTATCATAATTATTTATTTACCCACCATTTAATTTTTCTAGATGTCTTGAGTTTAACTGAAGTCCTGAATTAATAATATTATTATTTTTTTTAAAAAATATTTTTTCAGCTGCTGAATCCGCCCGCGTAATATACAAATTCAGCAGTTGAAAAATTAGTTTTAAAAAAATTCCACAAAAACATGTCATATGACCACCTCAGTGGAATGAGCTCGACGAGCTAGTTCCAATGAGTGGTCACCTGATATTGTTTTGCTGACATTTTTGGAAAAATGCGATAAACTAATATTTAAAATAATAAATTTTGATATCGTCTGCATTGGATAAAGGGTTATTCGAACTGCATCATCAAGGCATGCTGATTCGTTAAAAGTGGTATAATAATGTTATATTAAAACATTTTTCTTTTCTAATTTTTGATTCGATACGTTTTTCTATCTCCGAATTTCCCATTATCAAGCTCGCTAGATATGACTTCAAACTCGGCTGATATGAACCACGCTAGCGTTGTCCCCGTGATTTGTTTACATCGGAAAGTTTACAGTTATTCATCAAATACAGTCAGAAAAATTGTCCTGACTTTTTGTATGGTTAGGAAATAATTATGGCCATAATAAGGACCTGGTGGATGAACAGAAGAAAGAAGAGAGTTGTGCGGAAAAGTCAATGCAAACTAAGACCTTGGAGTCGTAAGCGGAGATTCCTCAAAGTGGAAGAAGAGGCAGTTCAGATTATCGAACATCGCGGCTTCCCCGAGACGTTTGAAGAGCTAAACTCGGAGAACAGGAAACTTATGACTTTGTGAAAAGAACAAGAAACAATAACACTGACAGAAATCTGCAGCTGTTCTGAGAACGTTTTGTATTTATTTGTTTTGGTTTATTAAATGAGGAGGTTATTATTATTATTATTATTGTTATTATGTTTTAGTGTTTAAGGTCACATATTTATGCACAACGGCTAATCGTGACCGTGACAGATTTACGGGTGCAGGAAGCCGGAGAACCCGTAGAGAACCACCGAGAATCAACGAGCAACTGTCAGCTGCTCAACATTCTAACTCTGTTCAAGCTCCGCTCAAGCAGGGTTACAGCGATTGAAGACGTGTGCAACATCTACGTGCAGTACGCCTTAGTACACGGCTTCATCGTGCCCCCATGTAGGCAACCGGGATAAAGTGCCTTGCCCAAGGGCACAACGCGGGTCGTCAAGGACGACGATCGAACTCGGGACCTCTAGCATAGAAGTCCAACTGTCTAACACCTAGCCACCGCGCTCGCAAATAAAGAGGTAATTTCTTGGTTAGTTTCATAACGGCCGCGATATCAGCCAGAGGTAATTTTACATCATGAAGTTACCTCGAGCATCGGCCGATATAAAACTAACCAAGTGATAATTCTGGGCCCTTCTGTCCAGCAATGGCAGTGATTAAAGTGGGTTAAATGTGCCCGTTGTACACATAATCTTTGATTATCATTCGTTGCAGCAAAATTACAAGTAAATAATTTTGTGTTCAACCCACCACAATGAACTTTAATTAATTTTTGTCTTCGTTGAACATTAGGGTATTAATTTTCACGGAGTCAAAACCACAATCCGAGAAGAAACAACCGTCAATGATACAACTGTTTCTGTTCACAAATCTTAAAATTCAAAATCTAATCCCCCCCCCCCCCCCAACACACACCCTGGTCATATATATTCTGACTGAAAGTTATATTTCTCAGAAAATCTTCCAGTTTTTTGGTCTGAAATTCTCTAAACGTATGCTCAGTTCCAGTTAAAAGGCGAAAAGCCAACCAAAAGCTAACCATTTGGAGTCTTGAATATCCAGATATCTATGACTTGTGGCATAAGGCGAAAGACCACCAAAGTCTAATCGTTTGGGGTTTGGAGTTTTCAGCTTTCAATGAGTGGAGACGGAGAATTTCAAACTTTAAAAACTGGGTTGAATTCCGGGGGTAGCCAGACACCCTCTCACACACCCTCATCCCAACGAGACATACCTGTGCAAATTATCTCACAATATGTTTTTATTATTAATTAAAAGTAATCATGCACGGATACTTTCCTCCATCAGCCCAAGAGAAAAGGTGTGTCTATAAATGCATCCCCTGTCATAATGCCTCCTTCAGTCAATCCTTCTAGTTTACTCCTCATCAAGTATCCACACTCATAATTCTCTTTCTCCTCTGTTTCTGTGCTAAAACATAATAAAATGAATATCAACTGCAGAGATGGGCGATATTGAAATTTTGAGTTCGGTATCAGTTTCGTTATTTTTAGGGGTATATACCGCGGTATCGGTTCGGTATTCCATATCTGACTGTAGACTGGTTCTCGTCAGATCACCGAAGATAAGCAACGTCGCGCCCGGTTAATCCTCGGATGGGTGACCGTCTGAGCGATCGATTTGGACTCCCGCGTTGTGTCCTTGGGCAAGGCACTTCACCCCGATTGTCCACATGGGGACACGATGACGCCGTGTACTAAGGCGTACTGCACGTCGATGCTGCGCATGTCTTCAACCAATCTAACCATGCCTGTGCTGAAGTGCGGAGTTACGATGTTGGGGAGCTGACAGCTGCTCGTCGTTGCTCGGTGGTTCTCTCCGGGTACTCCGGCTTCCTCCACCCGTAAAACTGTCACGGTCATGATTAGCCATTGTGCATAAGTATGTGACCGTAAAAACCAATAAATAAATAAATAAATAAATAATCTGACTGTACTGAGATTTGCTGGTAGTACTAAATGAGAATTCACAACACTAAAATACAGAATACGTTGTTCTTGAATCATTCTACCACAGCGTCACAAATGCCACTGGCAATGAACCCAGCATTCCATTCTTTTGCCAACTTCACCCTTTACCTAACACGAAAAGCAGACGACACTTGCAAAAAAAATTATTGAATAACTAATTTTTTTCATTTTTTGTCTCAAAAACATAGGTTATACAAAAAATGAAAAAAAATAATGAAAAATAATTGGCGAATTTTGAGAATATCGCTGGTCGGTTTTACCCTTTGGGTAAAGGGTTAAGTCATATCTACAGTAGTTTTGTGACTTGTGCCACACATCCCTTTACCTTGAAATGCCTATTTGAAGCATTTGTGATCCCACAATATGTGCCATTATTAGGCGTGTCTGTTGACAATAGATAAATCAGCTGAGTGGTGATTTCTATTCAAGTCTTGGCTGCATGTTTAGGCAGCCAAACCTTGACTAGAAATCACTGCTGAGCAACTGGACATGTACAAGCTTTAGTCTTGTGGTATTCAGAACAGTTCCTTAGGCCCTTGATGGTTTACAAAACTGAAAAGAATATCAATCACTTCTTTCATGAATATGAACCCGTCAACTACTATCAAACCTCAACAAAGCCTTGTAAGTAGAGAATGAAGGAAAATATGAACATTCAGATAGTTTCGGTCTTCAATGATGGCTTAGGTACGGTTTTTCGGTATATCCATGATATCGGTATCGGGTCAGTTTTTCGGTATTTTACCCATCTCTAATGAACTGTCATTTAAAACGATTCTATTGACTCTGAATCAGATTTTCTTCATTTTTTTCACGGTACCTTCTACGATCATACAGTAGAATTGCGAAATTGGGGCGAGGGTACGATCGTAGAAAGGAACCCACCCACACACTGAGGTATAGCATTGGTGGCCCACGTTCTTTGGTGATATGGTAGGGATACAACACATAAAGCTATATTTGGGACTTACCCACCTCTCAACAATGAGAAAGGTCGAGTTCTGGGAGTCTTTATTTGGGCCCAATTAAATATTTGAGTGTCTACTACTGTCTACAAGCTTCATATTCTGTGGACGTGCTTCACATTAATTTTGCTTAAACGCTGATTGATCCAAACCCTCTGACAAGACAGAGGTGCGATCAGGATGATGCTGTCTGGAAGATTTGATGTTGGCTAGAACTTGTGGGAAAATCGGAGTTGGAGGAGAAATGAAGTCTCGACTTGGTCATTTCAATCGAATGACAGAGTGACCATTGCATAAGCAATGGAGATCCAAGCAAGGAGAGAAATGAACATTAGCATCTGGAAGTTCCAACATGTTCGCAAGGTGACCTATGTGAGAACGGCCCAAAATATTGCACGATGTTTGGAAACCAGCTCTGTGAAGCATCCGTTTGGTTGGAGTAATGTCCCCACGCCATGACTGGGAGATGACTTAGACAGTTAAACAACATGGTGTGTGACGAACTATCAACCAGGTGTTTAAAGCTCGTGTCGACAGCAGGAGGCTCACTGTAAATTCGTACATTGAAAATGAGTAAGTGTCTGTGATTGCAGGGAACAACGTTCTAATTGTTTAAGAAGGGAAATAAGTGTCTCAGTGGTTCGGACATTGAACTTAATGCCGTAAGGCCAACAGTTCGATCTTGAAAAGTGTTAAGTGTGTTGTATCCTTGGGCAGGTCACTTAATTGCGACTGCCCAAGTGGGGCACGGAGGCGGTGTGTAGTGAGGTGTACTGTACATCGATAGTGTACTTGCCTTCAATCGATGCTATCCCTTCTTATGCGAAGTTAATACGATTGGGAGTCCGATAGTTGCTCGCCGCTACTCGTTCCTTCCGTGCACTCTAGCTTCCTCCTCTCGTAAAACTGTCCGGCGAGGTGACCCTAGCAGTCAAATGTGTCGTTAAACTAGGGCTCTGATAATCACACATGAGTAGTAGTGTATGTTCCCCTTCACCCCAGGTTGGCAGGACCCCGGAAGGGACGGCATGTCACGTGACCTAGTGGCGCCATGTTGTGTTGTCATGGTAACCCGCGTGAGCGGCCATGTTGTGACGTCATCTCCATAGTGATACGTGGTGTGAGTGCGCTTGCGCAGCGCGTGTTGTTAGGGTGATACGCGTTTCCGTCGTCCATTTTGTATACTGGAGGCCGCCATCTTGGTTTCTATGGTAGCACGTGATTGCTATGTTACCTAAAGACCTACAACAAGACAGGGTATGTTCGGAGGGTGTATTGGATTGAATCGGAGTAATTTCCCGATTCGTAGAATTAACACAAACAACCCAAGTTGTATTATTTCGAATTCTTTCAGAATTCTCTGCTTCTTTGTAAATATGCAATAGTTTTCCTCTACCTAGCCATGTTCCTTTGTTCTGGAGTATACTCCAGTAGCGTAGAAGAGCCCATTAAGTGGAACAGTTTACCTTATTATTACTATATTTGGAAATTTCTGGTCTATTCTTGTTAGTTCTGACCCTATTCCGAGAGACTCTTATCCTCATTTCAGAAAAAAGGGATTCCACAAATGGGATTCCTAAAAAGGGATGCCGAAATTGGGGTGCCTTCTGGAGAATCTCTTTTTTGTCAAAAGAGGATTAGAGTCGTAGTAAATTAGACCTCATTGAGGGATTTTTAATACGACTCTTATCTTCATTTCAGAAAAAAGGGATTCTCCAGAAGGCACCCCAATTTCGGCACCCCTTTTTAAGAATCCCATTTGTGGAATCCCTTTTTTCTGAAATGAGGATAAGAGTCGTATTAAAAATCCCTCAATGAGGTCTAACTTAATACGACTCTTATCCTCATTTCAGAAAAAAAGGGATTCCACAAATGGGATTCCTAAAAAGGGGTGCCGAAATTGGGGTGCCTTCTGGAGAATCCCTTTTTTGTCAAATGAGGATAAGAGTCGTAGTAAATTAGACCTCACTGAAGGGTTTTTAATACGACTCTTATCTTCATTTCAGAAAAAAAAAAATTATTCCGATTCAATCGAACACATCCTCCGAGCATACCCTGTCTTGTTGTAGGTCTTTAGGTAACATAGCAATCACGTGCTACCATAGAAACCAATATGGCGGCCTCCAGTATACAAAATGGACGACGGAAACACGTATCACCCTAACAACACGCGCTGAGCATGCGCACTCACACCACGTATCACTATGGAGATGACGTCACAACATGGCCGCTCACGCGTGCTACCATGACAACACAACATGGCGCCGCTAGGTCACGTGACATGACGTCACTTCCGGGGTCCTGCCAACCGGGGGTGAAGGGGAACATACACTACTACTCACATGTCAATAAGATAAGTGACGATATCATTCTGGATATTTGTAACAAGAAGCTGAATATTCCCATATCCAACGCAGACATCAGTAGGTCACATGTTATTGGCAAAATTAAATCAGTTTCCGGCGAACGTGGTTCTAAGAAAGTGTGTAACGTGATCTGCCGTTTCGTCTCTTACCGGAAACGTCAAGCTGTCTTCACATCGAAAAGAGCCCTCAAGAACGACCCAGATAAACTCTTTATCACTGAGTCTTTAACAGCACGCAGGTCGGCTATTGTTTCCAAACTCTCCGCATTGAAAAAGAATAGGACTATTCATTCATTCTGGACGAGTGATGGTAGGATTTTCATGATTCACCAAGCCGAGGACAGTCCAAAACTTATCAGACATGAGTCTGATCTCTCGTCTCTTTCCTCTTAGGACTAGACAGAAATCTTGCTGTAGATTTTGTTCCTGCAATTCCATTGTGTTTAATTCTTCATGGTAGGATTCTTGTGATACACCAAAGCGATGACAGACCAAAAACTGATCAGAAATTAATCGGACCCTACTTGCTTTTGAAGCAGCCTTTCCTTAAAGGACTAGACAGAAAATCTTCTTATATTTTACGTGTAATGTAAATCCATTATGATTCATACTACTGTTGTTAGGTTATGCAGACCGTAAAAACATCAACATCAAGTTTTCGCATTCGACAGGTAAATATAGCCTACTCATTTATATAATTCAACAACTACTCACTCGTTTGTGACTGACCTGCTGTCTAGGACCACAACTAAGCCCCCCCCCCCTTATCTTTTATCAACTTAAAATTGACAATTCATCAGATAATTTATACCCTACAGAACCTCCAGCGCTAATTCGTCAATCTAGTCCCAATAAGAGAATTTAAGACCCCCCCCCCCGCCCCATTTAATCTTTAATAACCATTTACTTAATGTAGCGCCATAATCGGGCAGCGCTATTCACTAAACCGCCATTAAAATCCATGATTTCGTCATCTCCAACCTCGGACATATAACTTGAGATACCTTACTGGAACGTGCTCTTCAATCTCGTCCCGGGTGGGACCTTGTGCTATGTTTCCGACACAAGGGATGTAAAACAAATTAGTTCCCCAAATTTTGTTCACAAGTGTCGTCTGTCGTTCGTGTAGCTACAACGGCTGTAATAACTTCCAGTTATCAAAGGGAACACTTCATGACATATTTATGTAACATATCTATCCCCCCCCCCCCACACACAAATTTTCACCTGGCTAGTCATTGACCACCTACCCAATATTACGTTAAAACTACCAGCGATATTAACCATCAACCAATTATCAGGATGCTTTTTTCATCAATTCAATCATTTCGGTCTCGAGAAAAGATGGCTTATGACCCACCAAATTGCGCCTGTTCTAGTGGGGTCGTGGGTGGTACATCTCGACATAAGGGACGAAGAAAATAGTTATCCTATAACTTGCTTATCATTCATTCATTCATTCATTCATTCATTCATTCATTCATTCATTCATTCATTCATTCATTCATTCATTCATTCATTCATTCATTCATTCATTCATTCATTCATGCATTCATTCATTCATTCATTCATTCATTCATTCATTCATTCTGGGTGGACGGACGGATGGATGGATGGATGGATGTGTGGGTGCTTGATTGGTTGAGTGTGTGGATGTGTGACTGACTTGCTGTTTAGGGTAGGAAATTAAAGTACTGCGCTATTTACAGTTCATGATTTCCTTACCTTCGCGTCGGAAATCAACTTTTAATCAGTGAAAATATACCTTGAAATAAAGCCAACGCTAGTTCGTCAATGTAGTACCAGTGAAATAACTGAGACAGTTTTTTCGCTGATACCACATTGACGAATTCCGTTAGTTCGTTAAGTTAGTTCGAGCAAGACAACTTAAGCCCACAATAATCTTTATTTTACTTGGGTATTCACCAACCGTCATTCACTCATCGTCATCATCACATGCAGTGCTTTCCGCCCTAGTTCGTCAAGCTAGTTCGAGCAAGATAACTTTAGCCCACAATAGTTTTCACTCGGCTATTCACCTTTGCTCTGCATAGCGTCCAAAAAAGACCAACGCTTTTCACAGATAACCACCGAATCTTCGTGATTTCTCTCTTGTTGCTGCTTTGGAGATGTGGCTATGTGGCTTATGACCCCTTATTGGAACGAGCAGGTGTGGTTATGTGGCTTATGACCTCTTATCGGAACGAGCAGGTGTGGTTATGTGGCTTATGACCCCTTATTGGAACGAGCAAGTGTTTTGTTTCTTTTTTTCTCAAAAATGATGCTTATGATCCCTCATCAAAGTGAGCCTGTTCCTATGGGGGACATGGGCGGTGTACCTCGACATAACGGATGGAACAAATAGCATAGAACTTGATTACTAATAACTAGTGTCATATAACATCCATGCCTGATGAAGGGTTATTCATTCATTCATTCACTCACTTATTCACTTCACTTATCTCGACATAACGGATGGAACAGATAGCATAGAACTTGATTACTAATAACTAGTGTCATATAACATCCATGCCGGATGAAGGGTTATTCGCTCATTCATTCACTCACTCGTTCGTTCTTAGTCTTACTAGTGACCATTCATTCATTCATTCATTCATTCATTCATTCATTCATTCATTCATTCATTCATTCATTTATTTATTTATTTATTTATTTATTTATTTATTCATTCATTCATTCATTCATTCATTCATTCATTCATTCATTCTGGATGGCGGGACGGATGGATGGATGGATGTGTGGGTGCTTGACTGATCGAGTGTGTGGATGTGTGACTGACTCGCTGTTTAGGGTAACAAATTAAATTACCTCCAACTCTTTAATTTTTTATCAACCCGCTGTTTGCAGTTCATGATTTCCTTACTTTTGCGTGGGAAATAGGGCTTATGCCACCTCAGTGGAACGAGCGCGTGCCGCTGGGGGTTGTGAGCTGTGCTTATGACGCAAGGGATGGAAGATAAATTTTTCTCTCAAGAACTTTTCTTATTAGAGTCGTCTGTTCTTCGTGCTCGAATAAGGGCTGTTTTGTTTGTTAATTATCAGTTATTAAATTGTACATTCCATTATGTAATAAAGTAATATTATTCATTAACAAACCAGTGAAAATATACCTTGAAGTATAGCCAACGCTAGTTCGTCAGTGTAGTGCCAGTGAAATAACTGAGACAGCTATTTTGCTGGTACTACATTGACGAACTGCGCAAGTTCGAGCAAGATAGCTTTAGCCGACAATAGTTTTTAGTTGGGTATTCACCAACCGTCAGTTCGGCAAATGATCGTCATCATCACATGCAGTGCTTTCCGCCCTTGATCGTCAAGCTAGTTCGAGCAAGATAACTTTAGCCTACGATAGTTTTCACTCGGCTATTCACCCTTTGCTCTGCGTGGCGTCCAAAACCGACCAACGCTTTTCACAAATAACCACCGAATCTTCGTGATTTCTTTCTTGTTGTTGCCTTGGAGATGTGGTTATGTGGCTTATGACACCTTATTGGAACGAGCAGGCGTGGCTATGTGGCTTATGACCCCTTATCAGTTTTTTTTTTTTTTTTTTTTTTTTTCCTCGAGAAAATGAGGCTTATGACCACTCAACAAAGTGAGCCTGTTCCATTGGGGGCCGCGGGCGGTGTACCTCGACATAACGGATGGAACAAATAGCATAGAGCTTGTTTACTGTTTACTAGTGTCATATAACATCCATGCCGGATGATCATTCATTCATTCATTCATTCATTCATTCATTCATTCATTCATTCATTCATTCATTCATTCATTCATTCATTCATTCATTCATTCATTCATTATCGGTGGTTGGATGGATGGATGGATGGGTGGATGGATGGATGGATGGATGGATGTGTGGGTGCTTGACTGGTCGAGTGTGTGGATGTGTGACTGACTGGCTGTTTAGGGCAACAAATTAAAGTACCTCCACCTCGTTTATTTTTTATCAACCCGCTATTTGCAGTTCATGATTTCCTTACTTTTGCGTCGGAAATAAGGCTTATGCCCCCTCAATGGAACGAGCGCGTGCCGGTGGGGGTTGTGAGCTGTGCTTCTGATGCAAGGGATGGAAGATAAATTTGTCTCTCAAGAACTTTTCTTATTAGAGTCGTCTGTTCTTCGTGCTCGAATAAGGGCTGTTATGTTTGTTAATTATCAGTTATTAAATTGTACACTCCATGATGTAATAAAGTAATATTATTCATTAACAAACCAGTGAAAATATACCTTGAAGTATAGCCAACGCTAGTTCGTCAATGTAATACCAGTGAAATAACTGAGACAGCTATTTCGCTGGTACTACATTGACGAACTGCGCAAGTTCGAGCAAGATAGCTTTAGCCCACAATAGTTTTTAATTGGGTATTCACCAACCGTCGGTTCGGCAAATGATCGTCATCACCACATGCAGTGCTTTCCGCCCTTGTTCGTCAAGCTAGTTCGAGCAAGATAACTTTAGCTCACGATAGTTTTCACTCGGCTACTCACCCTTTGCTCTGCGTGGCGTTCAAAACCGACCAACACTTTTCACAAATAACCACTGAATTTTCGTGATTTCTTTCTTGTTGTTGCCTTGGAGATGTGGTTATGTGGCTATGTGGCTTATGACCCCTTATTGGAACGAGCAGGAGTGGCTATGTGGCTTATGACCCCTTATTGGAACGATCAGGTTTTTTTTTTTTTCCCCCCGAGAAAATGCGGCTTATGACCACTCATCAAAGTGAGCCTGTTCCAGTGGGGGCCGCGGGCGGTGTACCTCGACATAACGGATGGTACAAATAGCATAGAACTTGTTTATTGTTTACTAGTGTCATATAAATCCATGCCGGATGAAGGGTCATTCATTCATTCATTCATTCATTCATTCATTCATTCATTCATTCATTCATTCATTCATTCATTCATTCATTCATTCATTCATCCATTCGTTCGTTCGTTCGTTCGTTCGTTCGTTCGTTCGTTCGTTCGTTCGTTCGTTCGTTCGTTCGTTCGTTCGTCCGTCCGTCCGTTCGTTCGTTCGTTCGTTCGTTCGTTCATTCATTCATTCATTCATTCATTCATTCATTCATTCATCCATCCATCCATCCATTCATTCATTCATTCATTCATTCATTCATTCATTCTGGGTGGTTGGATGGATGGATGGATGGATGGATGGATGGATGGATGGATGGATGGATGGATGGATGGATGGATGGAATGGAATGGATGGATGGATGGATGGATGGATGTGTGGGTGCTTGACTGATCGAGTGTGTGGATGTGTGACTGACTGGTTGTTTAAGGTAACAAATTAAAGTACCTCCACCTCGTTTATTTTTTATCAACCCGCTATTTGCAGTTCATGATTTCCTTACTTTTGCATCGGAAATAAGGCTTTGCCTCCTCAATGGAACGAGCGCGTGCCGGTGGGGGTTGTGAGCTGTGCTTCTGTCGCAAGGGACGGAAGATAAATTTGTCTCTCAAGAACTTTTCTTATAAGAGTCGTTTGTTCTTTGTGCTCGAACAAGGGCTGTTATGTTTGTCAATTATCAGTTATTAAATTGTACACTCCATGATGTAATAAAGTAATATTATTCATTAACAAGTCAACGAGCGCGTGCCGGTGGGGGCTGTGAGCTGTGTTTCACACGCAAGGGATGGAAGATAAATTTGTCTCTCAAGAACTTTTCTAATTAGAGTCGTCTGTTCTTCGTGCTCGAATAGGGCTGTTCTGTTTGTTAATTATCAGTTATTAAAGTGTACATTCCATGATGTAATCAAGTAATACTATTCGTTAACAAATCAGTGAAAATATACCTTGAAGTATAGCCAACGCTAGTTCGTCAATGTAGTACCAGTGAAATATCTGAGACAGTTATTTCGCTGGTACTACATTGACGAACTGCGCAAGTTCGAGCAAGATAGCTTTAGCCCACAATAGTTTTTAAAGGGTATTCACCAATCGTCGGTTCCGCAAACGATCGTCATCACCACATGCAGTGCTTTCCGCCCTTGATCGTCAAGCTAGTTCGAGCAAGATAACTTTAGCCCACAATAGTTTTCACTCGGCTATTCACCCTTTGCTCTGCGTGGCGTCCAAAACCGACCAACGCTTTTCACAAATAACCACCGAATCTTCGTGATTTCTTTCTTGTTGTTGCCTTGGAGATGTGGTTATGTGGCTTATGACCCCTTATTGGAACGAGCAGGTGTGACCATGTGGATGTGGCTTATGACCCCTTATTGGAACGAGCAGGTGTTTTTTTTTTCTTTCTCGAAAATGAGGATTATGACCACTCATCAAAGTGAGCCCGTTCCACCGTGGGCGGTGTATCTCGACATAATGGATAGAACAAATAGCATAGAACTTGCTTGCTATTTACTAGTGTCATATAACATCCATGCCGGATGAAGGGTCATTCATTCATTCATTCATTCATTCATTCATTCATTCATTCATTCATTCATTCATTCATTCATTCATTCATTCATTCATTCATTCATTCATTCATTTGTTCTGGGTGGCGGGACGGATGGATGTATTGATGTGTGGGTGCTTGACTGATCGAGTGTGTGGATGTGTGACTGACTTGCTGCTTAGGATAACAAATTAAAGTACCTCTACCTCGTTTATTTTTTATCAATCCGCCATTTGCAGTTCATGATTTCCTTACATTTGCGTCGGAAGTTTGGCTTTTGCCCCCTCATTGGAACGAGCGTGTGCCTGTGGGGGTTATAAGCTGTACTTCTGACGCAAGGGATGGAAGACAAATTTGTCTCTCAAGAACTTTCTTATTAGAGTCGTCTGTTCTTCGTGCTCGAATAAGGGCTGCTATGTATGTTAATTATCAGTTATTAAAGTGAACATTCCATGATGTAATTAAGTAATACTATATTAACAAATCAACTTTTAATCGGTGAAAATATACCTTGAAGTATAGCCAACGCTAGTTCGTCAATGTAGTACGAGTGAAATAACTGAGACAGTTATTTCGCTGGTGCTGCATTGACGAGCTAGTTAAGTAAGTTCGAGCAAGATACATTTAGCCCACAATAGTTTTTACTTGGGTATTCACCAACCGTCGGCTCTGCAAATGATCATCATCACACGCAGTGCTTTCCGCCCCAGTTCGTCAAGCTAGTTCGAGCAAGATAACTTTAGCCGACAATAGTTTTCACTCGGCTATTCGCCCTTTGCTCTGCGTAGCGTCCAAAACCGACCAACGCTTTTCACAAATAACCACCGAATCTGCGTGCTCATCAAAGTGAGCCTGTTCCTATGGGGCCGTGGACGGTGTATCTCGACATAACGGATGGAACAAGTAGCATAGAACTTGTTTACTATTTCCTAGTGTCATTCATTCATTCATTCATTCATTCACTCATTCGTTCGTTATTAGTGTTACTAGTGTCATTCATTCATTCATTCATTCATTCATTCATTCATTCATTCATTCATTCATTCATTCATTCATTCATTCATTCATTCATTCATTCATTCATTCATTCATTCATTCATTCAATTCATTCATTCATTCATTCATATATAGTGTTACTAGTGTCATTCATTCAATCGTTCAGTCATTCGTTCTCTCATTCATTCGGTCGTTCGTTCGTTCCTTCCTTCCTTCCTTCTGGGTGGACGATCGGATGGATGGATGTGTGGGTGCTTGACTGATCGAGCGTGTGGATGTGTGACTGACTTGCTGTTTAGGGTAAAAAATTAAAGTACCTCCACCTTATTTATTTTTGATCAAGAGCACTTAAACAATTCATCAGATAATTTATACCCTGTAGTGCCCTCTTGCGCTAAATCGTCAATTTAGCATCATTGGCGTCGTGAGCTGGAAGACAAATCGGTCTCTCAATAATACTTCTTATGAATGTCGTCTGTTGGTCGTTTTAAGGGCTGTTATGTTTATTAATTGTTAGTTATCAAAGTGTACATTCCTTGATGTAATTATGCAATATTATTCATTAACAAATGAACTTTTAATTAGTGAAACTATACCTTGAAATACAGCCAACGCTAGTTCGTCAACTTAGTACCAGTGAAATAACTTTAATCCCAAATTCTCACCCGGTTGATCATTGACCGTCTGCCGTCTGCTAAGTGTAACGTCAAAACTCTCAGCGCCATTGACAACTATTCAATTTTCAAGGTCTGTACACTTTTGTTTGTTTTTCGGGATTTTTTTTTTTTTTTTTTTTTTTTGTCTCTGAAATAAGGCTTATGACCCCCTCGATGATGATAGTTCATTCATTCATTCATTCATTCATTCATTCATTCATTCATTCATTCATTCATTCATTCATTCATTCATTCATTCATTCATTCATATTACTCCACCTCGTCTTTTACAAATTGACTCACTCATTCTCTATCCTCATTGAATCCATTGTTTTACTGTAAAGTCCTTTAATTGTAAATTTATTTGTTCAATCATTCATCCAAGATACCATATCACTTTGATGTGATGTTAGGTAGGGTGATGTTGCACCCGACGTACTTGTATATAAACTACAGTGTTTTTATCCTGTTTGTACAGAAAATTTTCGTTTCTAAACAAACTCCCAATTACATACTATTACCGCAACAGACTGTGACTAGAAATGAAAAAGAAATAACGTCTCAACCCGTCCAACAGTTGAACTTTATCTGGGACTTAACCTCCTTTTATCTTCATCTTGGAACAATATATTGTAGTTATGTTTTATATATTTGTCCAGCGAGAAAGGATGGTAGTATGTTGGTGAATTATGGCGGGTAACATTACACTCGACGAGGTGCAGGTAGACGCAGAGTACGACTTTATTCAGCTCTATAATGAGAAAATATGTTCCTTGACAGAAAATGATGAATCCCCATATAAAAACCACGCAACTGACTGCAACTACTTTTCGCCTAGAGACTTTCAGTCAATGGTTTGTAAAATAGACGCAGGATTCTCAATATTCCATCTCAATTGCCAAAGCCTGAAGGCCCATTGGGATTCCTTTCAAAACATGCTATATGACCTACAAACAGGAAAGAACTTCTTCGACATAATAGGACTTACCGAAATTTTCCAAATTCCTCCAGAGATGTCGTTCAGTCTGGATGGCTATGCCCCGATTATTAAACGTATGAGACACGAGAATGATGATGGTCGAGGAGGGGTTGGTCTATATATTAAAGAAGGAATACCCTACAGAGTTCGTAATGATATTTCGTTCTTTATTCCCCATGTCTTCGAATCTCTGTTTATTGAAACTAAAGATAAATACCAACCCAGAATTATTGGCGTTATTTATAGACCCAACACTCCTCCTAAAGCCGACATCAACCTTTTCTTATCAAAATTAAATGAAATAACGAATGTTTTAAATGCCGAAAATAAAAAAGTTTATATTATGGGGGATCTTAACCTGGACCTTTTAAAAGCAACTACACACTCAAAAACGGAAGAATTTGTTAATCTCATGTTCAGTCAAGGCTTTCTGCCGTATATCACCAAGCCAACGAGAGTAACCTGTCGTTCTGCTACTCTGATAGATCATATCTTCTCTAATAATGTTCCACAAGCAGCATTACCTGGAATAGTCATATCTGACGTGTCAGATCATTTTGGTGTTTTCTATATTGAGGAAAACCCCAAACCAAAAGATACACCACACTTTACACTAAAAAGAATAATAAATGCAGAAAGAATAGTTGAATTTAAAACACTTATCTCGCAAAGTGATTTTAATCCTGTAATGCAGTCGAATTGTCCCAATGAGTCATATGAAACCTTTCTAAACATCTATATGGAAGCCTATGAAAGAGCATTCCCTCTCAAACGTGTTAGCCAGAACAAAAAATTTATTAAAAAACAGCCATGGATGACAAGGGGGCTTGTAATATCCTCCAACAACAAAGAAAAATTCTACAAGAAAAAACTCCATGCTCCCACCGAAAGGAACTCAGAAAACTATAAAAACTACTGTAGAATCTTCAACAAGGTAAAAAAAACAATGTAAAGCTACCTATTATAGAGATATCCTAAACGAAAACAAAAACAATATGCGAAGAACGTGGCAGATTTTAAACGAAGCCATCAATAAAGGAAAACCTGAAGCCAGATTACCATCATTCTTCATCCAGGACAACATCGAGTTAAACGAGCCCCATGCCATCGCAGAAGAATTCAACAATTTCTTCATCAACATTGGAAAAAACACATCCGAACAGATTCAGAAAACTAATAAGTCCTACACAGATTACATGGACAACAATGTATCCAATAATCTCTATTCAATACCCACAAATCCCACAGAAGTCAACCGAGTAGTAAATAAAATGAAGCCAAAATTATCTAAAGACTGCGATGACATCACAACCTGTCTTCTTAAGCATACGATAACCGAAGTATTGGATCCTCTAACACATGTAATTAACAACTCTTTCCTAAACGGCAAAGTACCAGACAGGATGAAGATCGCGAAGGTGATACCATATTTAAAGCGGGTGATGAGCACAGCTTTACAAATTACAGACCTATCAGTATACTTCCGGTATTCTCAAAAGTAATGGAAAAACTCATGGAAGTGAGGCTAGAAAGTTTCCTCAATAGGTTTAATATTTTATACCCTCACCAATATGGGTTCCGAAAGCGACATAGTACTATTCATCCAGTTCTTCAGCTCCTTAAAAGCATTGCAATAGAAAATAATAAAGAAGAAAAAAACAGCACCTTAGCACTGTTCCTGGATTTGTCAAAGGCTTTTGACACCATAAATCACGAAATACTATTAGGTAAACTGGAAACATATGGCATCCGAGGTGTCACCAACAATTGGTTTAGAAGTTACTTGTCCAACAGGTCTCAATATGTCACGTACGGAGAGCACAAATCGAACTTAGCCAAACAGAGTTGTGGTGTACCACAGGGCTCGATTTTAGGCCCTATTCTTTTTCTTTTATATATAAATGATATAAGTAACTCAACATCACTCAATCTTTTATCATTTGCCGATGACACCACTGCACACTGCCCGGTCTCCGATAATAATCCCATTACATCGTATTTCAATGACGAGCTCCAGAAACTATTCGAATGGTGCTCTGTGAACCAGTTAATGCTGAATGCTAAGAAGACCTCGTACATCACACTTAATCCAAATAAAGGTAGGAACAAAAATCTTTGTCAAGAGGTAAAAATAAATAACCAAAACATTAACAAAGTTGGGGCCACCGAAACAGAAAAATCTGTTAAATTCTTGGGAATTAGCATTGATGAACATTTATCCTACAAGGCTCACATATCCCGATTATGCTCGAAAATAGCACGCGCAAACTATAGTCTAAACAAAGTTAAAAATATCCTCCCCCACGGAGCTATGAAAACTTTGTATTACGCCCTCATACATAGCCATTTGGTATACGGAATCCAGGCATGGGGCAACTCAAGAGCTATCAAAAAACTAGCTGTCCTGCAAAAACGTTCAATACGAATAATTAATAACAAAAAGTACAATTCTAATACAGATCCCCTGTTTAAAGAAAACCAAATACTCAAGGTTGATGATTTGTTTAGGCTACATGCACTACTGTTCGTGTTTGACTGGCAGAACGGCAGATTACCGGTGTCTTTCAATGATATATTTAAAATTACTGACAATCCATTTGGTAGGAGAACTAGACAGTCAGGCCTCCTATACATAGAAAAAACACGGACCCAAACTCTGGATAAATTTCCTTTATACTCCTTCCCGAAACTATGGAATGCTCTGGACGACACAACTCGTAATATTAGCGACAGAAGCATGCTTAAGAACAAGCTAACTTCCACATTCATTTCCTCATATTCCAGTTATGTCAGCTGCAACAATCCCTACTGTCCTGATTGCACTTCGTAAACTTCGTAAATTGTCAAAGTCGTGGTCCGCGTCTAAATCTGGAATCCTCGTCTTGTGCAACCTGTCGCGCTTCCTCCTTACAGTGGTGCTATGTAAAATACTATATGGATATAAGTATGAACTTGCAAATAAAAGTCTACACAAATAAATCAATAACATTCGTCATCCTACGATGATGATGCAGCTAACGTAGACACCACACCCAAACATCATGACCAACCTCCTTGTCGCAGTCTAAACGATACGAACTTCACGATGGGACTTGTTGCCGCCCTCATGTGTTATGATAAGTAGTGGAGGGAGTCCTATAGGCAGGTTGCTTCTTGCCTACCTTGAATCACCGTCTTTCCGCTGGCGAAAATGAAACACTAATACTCTACTATCAGAAAAGTAATGATTCGATCGTCATTCTCCATCATGTGTCACATAATTGGCTCTCTGTTCATTCTTTCAGTCACAGTCTGTTTGCAATCACCCCATCTTCTTCCAGGGGGTGGCAGGTAGACAGCCAATCTGGCTATGCCACTTCCTACGGTATACTTCACATTACATTTGTGCAATATGTTTATTTGTAACCATTTTACATGTATGTGTACCGTGAATAAAGAATCTGAATCTGAATCTGAATCTGTTCTATTCGAATTGAATTTTGTCTATTATTCAAAATCGAATCGAACCTCGAATCGAATCAGTAGAGTCTTGATGACCGCTGGGGGGCTGTGGTGTTATAAACCCGATTTGTTCCGACTATGATGGCTCAAGCCCAGACTGGTAAAATAATCCAAGAACATCATCAAGGCAGGCCTCCGTCGATGGCATGCCTTGATGGTATAGTTGGAATATTACCCTGGATGTAAGGATTATAGTTCATCGTCGCCATTGCTTAGAAAACAAAAAATTGCATTAGCTGGTAGAGTGCTGGAAGCCCATATTTGGGCTTTATTCTGAAGTGCAGGTGCTGCAACTCAATGGCTTCATATTCTGTGGATGTGCTTCATGTTTTTTTTAATTGAAATTGTTTAGACTGTGAGGATTTGCCTTGTTACAATTTATGGGAGAGTGTCATTAGGCACTCCCCCATAAATTGTAACAAGGCAAAAAGAAGTGGACAAATTTGGATGACCAAAAATAATTTAGCACTCTACCAGTTAACAGTGGTAGGGTCAAGTGATATTGGAATTAGCATGGCTTGTTGCATAAGTACGTATATTATGTTAATGTAGTGGGAGTTACACTCAGTCTTTTATTTCAACATTATTTATGTACGATTTCCATCTGAACTATATATTTTTGCGAGACGATGAAGATGATTGATACCAAGCTATTTCCAACGAGAAAGATTCGACAGGAAAGGAATCGCGCTGCGGAATTTGAATCTAATTGAATATCTGTTTAAGAATCGAAATCGAATTGAAGCTTCGCAGGACCCTACGTTAAACCCCAATAAATAAATAACTTACCCAATGTACACGGCAAAAAGCCCAAATTCACTAATCACACTTTGTAACACTGCACCTTGACCAGGTGTTATCATGTAATTTTTCTGTGGAAGTGGCAATATTCTCTCCATTAATATGTATGCTGCCTGTTCATTCGTGTCTCTAATTTTCTCCAACATGATCTGCATATCTTTTCCATATAAATTATTACCTACAACACAAAAAGTTTTGTTGATCACAATGTGTAAAGTTGCTATTTAAAGGGTTGTTTGAATAATTTGGATATGGTTGAAACCCTGTGGTTGAAAGCCCCACAGGGGAAAGCTCGCCCCAAATAACAAAGCACGGCCGGAACTATAATCGCAGGTATACAGGTTCACATGGTGGTGAACATGCAAACCAACTTTCAAAAGAGTTGGTCCATAAACCTCCAAGAAAATCTCCAGATACAATTCAGACTGATGATGCAAATTATTCTAATTCGCAAAGAGGCATACCTCTGGCAAAAATAGTCTCACCGGAACTATAACCGCACGTGCACAGATCCCCATGATGATGAACATGCATGCCAAGTCTAAAAAAATTAATCCATGAACCTTCGAGAAAATCTCTGGATAAAATTCAGACCGATGAGGCAAATTATTCTAAGACGAAAAGAGGCATAACTCTGGCGAAAATAATCCTGCCGGAACTAAAATCGCAAATGCACAGGTTCCCATGATGGTGAACATGCAAACCATGTATCGAAGGGAATGGCCCTAGAACAACCAAGAAAATATCCGGATAAAACAACTAGACAGACGGACGATGGACGGACAACCCATTTACATAATACGATCGTTTTTGTCAAACTGGCGCATAAAAAACAAATCTCATATTTATATGTTTACTAGAGCTTAACCCTTTGGGGCATAGTTCCAAGTTCTGCGAGTTTTCTTGTTGCCTTACATGTACACGAAGTACTCATGCTCCAAAAATGCAGGTTTTTGGGGTCTTGCTGATGGACGTTACACAGTACCTTGGTAGTGGTCTCTCGTGATTCTTGGCTACCTGTACTTCTCTAGACTTCACCATACATCACTGCTAGGTCTTACGAGGGAGTAAAAATTGAGTAGAATTCTCCATTTTGCGAGAATCAAAGTTTATTCTCTTAGTTTTCTTTGCGAGATTCATTTGCGTGAGTAGGTATATATTGAGAATTCAAGCATCAACGTACATGTACGTGCACGTGTACACGTACATTCGTGTACGCCTCCATAGGATTTAGTGTTAAAATCGTGTACCTGTACACGATTTTAACGTTTTCAGGGTGATGTTAGAATCCGCTTTGTGAATTCAAACATCACTGAATTGTATCCTAGAGTGAAAAAAACGCCCGTAGCTTTACGTACACGTACATGTACCGTTTGATGTTTGAATCCGCAAATGGTTTCCCCCATAGGATTCAGTGTTAAATTGCGAGCAAAAAACGTTTTGTCGTTTCTAAATCATCATCTTGCCGATTCTAAATAATCCGCGTCTGTATACGATTTTAACACTGAAACCCTATGAAGGCGTACACGGAGATCCATTTGCGGATTTTAGGTGTGAAATCGAATCGTGTGCAGACGTGATGTTAGAATCCGCAAATCCACTGTCACGTTTCCTGAAGTAAAACTAACACATGTTATTGTGAGGTAATCTTAATAAACACTTAATGGAAATGTTTTGAATGAAGAATGTTGCCAGGATGTTAGAATCCGCAAACCCACTGTCACGTTTTTATTGATATATAGGAGAGAAAAAAATATAAATAAATAGTTATTTAAAAAAAATAAATATATCAAATCGAATAGATAATAAAAAAAATACGTAAATCATGAGCGATTCTCAGACTATTAGAGTAAGGTTTCTTTTAAAAATGCTGATGAGAGCCTACGCATTCTGCGTGAACGAACAATTAGGTCGTCTCTTGTTAGAACGATGCGTCGGATGTCGGGATCACCTAGACTTCGATCACGAGAATCATTCGTGTCTGTGGATGGAAAGGGAAGATATGGTCGTCAAGTATTTCGAACCGGCGTTCGAACGCGTTCAAATCAATGAAGTGATCGCGTCTTGGAAGAGATTACTCTTCTGTAAGGATCAAAGCAAGCCCACAGTTTCGGAAGAACAGAAATTGGCGCGAAAAAGTCTGACTTTACGAGATAAGGGATGCATCATGAAATTATCGTTCAATGAAGCATACGTCTAAGTTTTCTCGTTGATATAAAATAAGGGAGAATAGAAAATAAAAATAAATACACACATAAATTTTTTTATCTAATATTAGAAAGAAAAAAAAACACAAAAATGAGAACCAGAAATAAATTGTATCCGACGTTAGTGGACGACGAGGATGAGAAGCCGATCAGCGTTTTGTCGACGGCACCGTCGCTAGAAGAAAAGGAAAGAGGAGAGAGGTATCGCAGCGATCAAATCAGTAGAATCCAAGAGTATCTAACTCGAGAGAGAGATTCTCGTCGTTCCCTCAAGAAGAAGTATTCGCGTTTCGTGGAATTCGTCAACGCGATCGACACGACACTCATCACGATTTCCATGGGTTTACACGCGGCCGGCATCGGATTGTTGTCGACCGCGGTCGGCATTCCGATCGTGTTGACCGTAGAAGGAGTGGCTCTCGTCGGCGGATTGTTTAGAACGCTCCGAAACTTTTTGAGTAGGAAATTATATCTGAAGGCGAGGAAACACGACAAGATTCGCGTCTTGGCTGACTCCAAGATCGACACGATATCCGAAATGATCTCTATGGCGTTGAAAGACGGTAGGATATCGGATGGAGAATACTTCGCGATATTGAGCGAGAAAACGAAATACGATGTCATGAAAGAAGCCGTGAGAATCAAGACTCGTCAGATCATCAAGGAAGAGATGTAGGATTCTCTCGTGGAAAAGGGGAGGAAAGAGGCCAGGGAGGAATTCAGTAAGATGATAGAACTCAAGAGCAGCGATTGAAAAAAAATCTATATATAATAAGAACAGAATTAATTAATTATTAAATTTATATATAAAATAAAAAACGAAATTAATTTAAATAACTCTTAAAAAAATGTATTGCGTAAAGTGTAAGAGAGTTACCGAGACGAGTAATTCTCGAGAAGTACGAACTAAAAACGACAGACAGATGCTTCGCAGAATTTGCGACGTGTGTGGTTCTGTCAAGACTCGATTCGTCCAAAAAAAAAAAGAACGCGAGCAAAGGTAAAGACATTGTGAATAAAATGATCAATAATCTACCTTTCGAAATGCATCTACCCGGTCACAGTTTCACGGGACCCGGAACGAAATTGAACAAGAGACTCAACGCCGATTTGACACCCAAATCTTGGAGCAAACCTGTGGATAGGGTGGACGCGGTCGCGTATGATCACGATCTGTGCTACGCCGGACATCCCGACACCAAGACTCGCAACGACGTCTGCGATAAAAACATGTTGGGGAAATTGAGAGGCATATCGAATCCGACCAGGAGAGAGAAGATAGAACGTTCGCTGGTCGGCAATCTGATCGGTGCGAAACGTCGATTCGGATGGGGCGTTCAAAAAAAGCGCATCTGAAAAGAAGAAGAAACGATTATTGACGAGCGAATTGGCCGAGGAGTTACACAAACAAACCCATAGTGCGTAAATTTCGAAAGAGAAGGGTGTTCGTGAAGAGTTTGGATGATATTTGGTCTGCCGACTTGGTCGACATGAGATCGTTTTCGAGGTGGAACGAGGGCGTCAAATATCTATTGACAGTCATCGACGTGTTTTCCAAATACGGTTGGATCAGAGCTTTGAAGAATAAATCGGGACCTTGCGTCGCCGAGGCTCCGAAGAGCGTGTTCGACTCGTCTTCTCGAAAACCGAGTAAATTGTGGGTGGATAAGGGAAAGGAATTCTACAACAAGCACGTTCATCGATTGGTCGACCTCTACTCGATCGAAAACGAAGAGTAAGCCAGCGTGGTGGAACGTTGGAATCGAACGATGAAGGAAAAGATGCACAGATACTTCACGGCGAATTCGACCAAGAAATACATATACTCTCTGAACGGTCTGGTCAAAGATTACAACAAGCGACACAGATCGATCAAGATGACTCCCGTGGAAGCTAGTGATCCTCGAAATGAAAAACGGGTCTACGCGAATCTATATCCTGAAAGATCTAAAATCAGGAAGAAGTCTAGAACGCCGAAATTTGCGGTCGGTGATCGAGTGAGAATCTACGCTTATAAGAAGCACTTCGAAAAGGGTTATACTCCTCGATGGACCTCGGAAATCTTCGTGATAATCAAAATATTTCACACCGATCCGGTGACTTACGAAATCGAAGCTTTGGATGGAGAAGAGATCATCGGAAAGTTTTACGAACAACAATTACAGAAGACAAAGTTTTGATAAAGAAAACAAATTTCTTTTATTTACTCTCTTTAACATTTTCTTGTTTACATATATATATATATATATAAGAGAGAAAAATAATAATAAAAAAAATAATTAAAACTATTTTTAGATAAAAAAGCAAGTTAATTAATAAACAAAAAAAAACCCAAAAATCCTTTAAAAATGAAAAATATACTAGATATAGCACAAAGCATAGTGAAAGATGAAAGTATTCAAGAATATGAGGTTCACGAATACGAACCGGTAACTGGAACGAGTTTGAACAATGCGGGAGAGATAAGAATCAACGTCGAAACTCAAGATCTATTCATACAAACTAGCGAGAGTTACATAGTGGTGCAGGGACGTCTCACCAAGGAAGATGGGAGCGACTACGCCGACGACGACACGGTTACTCTAGCCAATAATGGCATCATGCATCTATTCAGTAATATAAAATACATGCTATCCGGACAAGAGATAGAATCTGTTTTTCATCCCGGTCAGGCCACCACGATGTTCGGACTCTTGACGTATCCTGATGATTTTTCGAAATCCAGTGGACTTAATCAGTTGTGGGTGAAAGACACCGTCGGCCCTGCTAGCGCCGGCGCCGCCTTGATATTCGACTACGTCGTCAAGACGTCCAGACCTAAAGGAACGTTTTCGTTCAGGATACCTTTGAAACACATCTTCGGATTTGCGGACGATTACAACAAGATCATGTACGGATTCAAACACAATCTGACGTTGATTCGAAAAGGAGACGACGAAGCAATAGTGAGACTCACTGCGACCAATGCGGGTAAGATAACTCTACACAAGATATCGTGGTTCGTTCCGCATGTGGAGCCTTCGATCGTGGAGAAAGCGCGTCTCTACAAGATCATAGAATCCAAGAGTAAATTACCCGTGGGACTTAGAATGAGACAGTGCGACATGGCTAGCATTCCTCCCTCCACGAATCACTTCGATTGGAGCTTGATGGTGAAATCCGCTTCCGAGAGACCACGTTTCATCGTGGTTGCGTTTCAGACCGATAGGGACGGGTCTCAGGAAAAGAATGCGTCGCTGTTCGATCACTGCCATTTGAGAAACATGCAAGTGTTTCTGAACGCCACGAGATATCCAGCAATCGATTACAAGGTGTCGTTCGACAAGAACGATTTCTGCAGACTGTACGGTGACGCCGCTGATTTTAGAAAGAAGTATCACGGTCTAGACGAATTGATGAGCAATCCTAACATATCTCCCGGCGAATACAAGTCGATGTATCCCATGTTCGTATTCGACGTCAGTAAACAGAGTGAACGACTCAAGAGTAGCGTCTTAGACATTCAGATCAAGATGCAATTCGATAGGAACGTGCCGAGAAAAACCGAAGCCTTCGCCCTGGTCCTGTCAGACAGAGAAGTACAATTCGAATTGGACGGAAATAAGATGTCGATCATTCGATGAGAGACGTGTGTGAAAAAAAATTAATAAACATTAAAAATGAGGATGTAAGATTAATTAAAAACCAAAATCTCGAAAACAAAATGGATGTTTTTAACACGAAAACAACAAATCATCTGTTCACTTCAGATCACTACGACGTTAAATTAAATTGCTTGGAAAAATGGATTCAAATTGAACATGAAGAACGTAACACAAAAAAAGGATGGAATAATTGTGATTTTAACGAATACCGTTTAAAAGAAAAAGAAGAGTTTGATCTCATAAGATCTAACGAAGAAATTATAAAAAATACAATTTCAAAATGTCGCAAATGTAAGAAACGTCAAATAAAAATCGAATCTCAACAAACTAGATCTGGTGATGAACCAACAACCATATTCGCAAAGTGTATAAATTGTAATCATAAATGGATAGAAAATTAAAAAAGAGATGTAATTTTAATCATCGTCATAAGTGACAAAATTCTTTTACTAAAGAAAAAAACATTTCAGATATCGTATAATAATATATAATAAAAAGTTATCCAAAAAAAAAAAAAAAATAAAATAAAAGTAATGTGATCTGGAGAGATTGAACATCTTTCTAAATCTCATTACTTTTTTTTTTTTAATAAATCACACATTATTTTTTTTAATACATTATTTTCCATGCGTTCACTGTTTGTTCAAAGGAACTAATTCGATCAGTAGACTCACCACGGAAGTGGCGGCTTCGGGATTATTGGTTTTCGTAACGAAATTAATCCTGTCTCCAGCGTTCACTTTGAGAGGCGTGCCGAACGTGCTAACATTCGCGTGTTGATTCTCAGTCTTTTCGACGCTGTATCTCTTATCGCTCTCTACTCCATTCACCATGAGATTGACGACCACTCTGTTATCCAAATCCGAGAAAGCCAGACTCATTCGAAGGATTTCACCTCCCAGCGGCATGGGATATCCCACCTGACCATGTTTCGATCCGCTACCTCCATTTCCGAAAGACCACTCAGCTTTTCCCTCATCTAAGGTGCCGGCCTCCTCGGCCCACACAGTGATCAATTGTCTAGCATATTTGACTTTCTCCACCACCTAAATCAGGGTGCAGGCATCCGTCATGTTCACGGGATCCGGTAGATTCGTGAGCGCGTGTCCACCCATGTCTAGTTTAGCTTCCATTATGTCACCCTTTCTCCAGACCGAGTTGTCGTCCACGTACTTTCTGCTGACCACGCTGGAATCGAATTCAGGATCGTGACTGAGTCCGAATAAATTCTTACTGTTCATGTTGATACCACCCTCCATGGTTCCGCCAGATTGTTTGTTCAGGTAGAGATCATCCACTTGCGATTCTAGGTATTCTTGTGATCGTATCATGGCAGAATACACGTAGCCCTTGTTGACCATGGTTGAGTCCGCATCCGTGACGTCAATCTTCGACAGATTCAATATCTTGTTGAATCCCGCATTCAGATCCGATTTCATTTCTCGTCTGTCAGACTTTCTCTGTTCCAGATCTACGTAGTGTTTGGTTGCCACATCCTTAGGATTCGTGGAAGTGGCCACGTTCGTTATCTTGTTAGAATTGGCGTTCAATTCCGAGTGCATCTTTTTCTGAACGTATCTATTTCTCAGGTGTTCGCTGAATCTCCCGAGAGAGTCGTCCACGTATTTCTTGGTCGCGGCATCAGTGGGATCTATGGGATTCACGACGTTCACCAAACGTTTGGATTTCATATCGAGATCGTCGGTCATGGTTTTATCAACGTAATTATCTATCAGGATTCATTCAAAATCGGCGTTCCCCCTGTCGACGTATTTTTTAGTCGCAGCATCTGTGAGATCTATCGGCTCGGGAAGATTGTAGAGCTTCTTATCGTTCATGTTCAAAGGTTCTTCTCGAGGTTCGTATCTCCAACATAATGTTCATCCAAGTTGGCAACGTCGTAACCATCGTCGACTTCGAACGTCTTCCTCTTCTTTCTTAGGTTGACTTTTTCGTCGTCACTTCTACCAAATTTATCGACTGGCATGTTGTTGTGGGATTTTTTGTTTTTAGAAAAAATATATTCAAAATGCAGTTTATTAAAAATGAACTATGTTATTTTTATTTTTCGTTTTTATTCGATTAAAATTTTTTTAAATAATTTTTTTATTTTTATATATACTATAAAAAAAATCTCTCTCTAATGTAAATCATTGAGAATGTCTTGAAACCGATCTCCTTCAGACCATCTCTTGAGAATGTAGAGACACAGGTGACTGCAAAACACTTGATCTGGTGATTGCACTTGTTCCGTGTTGTAACGAATCATCGATTTGTTGAAATAGTTCTTTATTTCTTTTGGCGGTGAGATTCCGTAGCTGTCGAAATATTAATTTTTCTTCTTCCCATTCTTGATCCACGCCACCCAGTGAGTGCCTTCACCCGATGAATCGTCTAGATTTAAAATTCGGCATTCCGATTGTCGAGGTCTTCTCTTCGGCAAGGCATCTCTGGAAAACACACCTAGAAACACACCTAGAAAATTTTTGATTTTCAAATCTTTTGCTGCATTCAACAGATCGATGTTGGATAGGGGTTCGTTAGGTAAGACAACACCTTCTATGGATATCTTTATTTTCTTATTCATAAATGCGTATATATATATATATTTTTTTATTTATTTTATTATAATTCACTAAAAATGACGTTATTTTTTTTTTTCTTTTTTTTTTTCTTTTTTTCTTTTTCTTTTTAAACTAACTCTCTCGATGTCTCTATCGATTTCTATAATTTTGAATCCATCTAATTCCTCTTGATTTTCTGGAATCCTATCATCCACAATCATATCTGGAATCTTATCATCCACAATCATATCTGGAATCCAATCATCCACATTCATATCATCTCTAATTAGATCCACAGTCCAATGTCCGAGTGCCAAAGTGCTTATTTTATCATCTAACACGAATCTCTTATCGTCGTCGGCCGTCAGCGAAATCTTGTTGACTATTTCGGTATACAAGTCGTGATTTTCGCTTCGAATCGATTTCATAGTCTTATACACCGGACCACTTCCTAACAGACAATCTTTATACTCTTGGAAAGAGATGTTTTTCTTCACCACGCACGCTTTAACTCTTTGCACTTCTTGATCTCTTCATCATCTTCTAGACGATAAGCATACAGTTTGGGTCTCAAGCCCACGAATTCGACGATTTGTTTACCGCCGCTCTCGTCCTTAAATTTACCCAACACCTTCTTGTTGTCATTCGATTGAATGTTGGATGGGTGATCGACGGAATAATTGCTTGTGTCAAACCACTCAGCCACGTCCTGAGATATATCTCGGTAGACGTCTTTCGTCTCTATCTCATAAACTAAACTGTCCATATCAGTGAACAGTAGTTTAGCTTTATCACCAAATTTTCATTTGACATAATCGTAGTGAAACTCATACATCAATCGCTTGCTGATATCTAAGATTATCGGTCCGAGATAATACGGTTTGTTGAACTTCAGGTGCGTCTTTTGCATGTGAACGGCCACTAGATTTTCGTCGAATATGGTTCAGTGTTTGTAATTGGCTTTCGCCACTAATTTTTTAGCTCTTTTCTCAGACGTAACGAGTCGAAAGTCGGTTCTCTTCCTGATGTTTTCCATCAATTTACCGTACACGCAGTTGTTCATGAGTTTGAAGAAATCTTTTTCGAAATCGTTCTCGGCTCGAATTCTGAGATTCGTGTTGAGATCGATGTATTTTTTCATCCAAGGCTCTTCACCGAATTGAATGATGCGATGTATGTCGACTAATTTCATCCCGTAATCGACGTACTAGACGACGTAGTTATGTAATAAATTGGGAATGAGTTTTTCCTCGTCTCCTTCATTCAGTTTCATTCGTTCAGGAGCCAGCGGATAATCATTGTGTGGATCGTGTAATTCTTCCGGATAGTTCAAATCGACTTCTAAAATGCAAGGATAGTCTCTCCATTTTTGCATCTCTTCCGGCTCCGTCACCCATTTGAAATTTCCAGCTGGTAAAGGATGACTAATAGCCCAACCGTACAGATTATTAGCGTCCCAATACTGTATGTATTCAATCGACCGTTTCGAATCGAAACCTTCTTTCATGTAGGGATTGTTAGCTTCAGAATATCTGTGAGAGATCATCGAGACGCCACCTCTCGCAGCTCTTTCGAACATGAGCAACATGTTCACGTTGGATAATAATTCCAATTGGACTTCGGTGGTCTTCAACAGAGCGTCCCACGCCAGACCGGGTGCGGTGAAATACCAAGCGGGATCCCGATCGTAATTTCGACAACAGACGTCTCGAAAATTTTCGAACACGTCTGCCAAGAGCAGAACGTCAGTCTTCAGATAGAGATCGTGATAATCTCTCATGGTTTTCATATCAAATGATTTCCACACGTTTTTGGCGTGTTCGTAATTCTCATCAGAACTGTCGGATTCGTATAATTTCGAATAAAAATTTTCTTTCGAAGGTAGTGCGGTGTCTTCGAATCTCTTTAGATTGTTCATGTAATCGTAAGGATAGACTCCTTTCCTCAACATAACGTCTACTCATTCTCCGAAATGTTCGCTCGTGATTTTAAATTTATCCTTGCTCATGTTATCGACTAATTTTTCCTGAGTGGTTGACATGAATTTAAAACTGTCGATGAAACGTATGCATCTACGAATGGATTTCGTTTTTTCTTCCAACGTATTTCCGTCGATTACTCTTTTCTTCTCCATGAGCTTCCATTTCGTGAAGGAAATGTATCTTTCTTCGCTGTTTGCGATGCAATTTAATTCTTCGTGTGAGGTGCCGAGATTTTTCATGAACAGATGACTGTCATAACCCGAGAGATTGTGAAACATCACCGGATAGAAAGCAGCATCTCGATATTTTAAATGACACTTGCTGTGAGCTGGACCGCGATACAGACCCGTGTAATGATCGTGGTCTCTGACCTTCTTATTTTCCTCCAAATTCTCGTCAAACGATTGTCTGCATATGTGACATTTGGTGGCTCTGTTATTTTCGTCCTGCTGCTCTCGCGTGATGATCATTTTCGCCGGAGTTTTGAATTTGTCGTATAACATTTGAATTTTCCATTCTAACTCTTCCACGAACCTTTGGGCCACGTCGTCGTCTTCATACTGTTTCGTGTAGGTGAAGGAACCCATGTCATGTTGCGAGTCGAAAGCGCATTTCACGTAAATGCAATAGCCCAAAGGTGTGTGTTTTTGATATCTTTCGACATAACTTTGAAGAGCGTTGGGTTGACAGGAACTCATTTTCGTGGTGAAACATTCGAAATCGGCGTACACGACGAATGGTACATTTAACCTTCTATTGTGAGTTTCAAACTTCACGATGGTGTTAGGTTTAGGCATTTTGACATTGACACCTTGATTTTCATTGCAATATTCCTGATGTTTTGCTAACGATTTTTCGCTGTGAAACGCATTCATGCAGTTGCAACATAAAGATATCTTTCCTTTATGTTTACTATTTTGTCTCGACAGTAATCGACTCGGATGTTTAACCCAACAATAATGACGATTGTCACCATTCGAAATCAATAATAAAATAATAGTCTTTATTCTTTCGAGATACAAAGTCTGTCTGAGAGGATAGATCATTTGTTTTTCATCATCGTATCCCAAGACATTCACTGCTACGGTGGTATTTTGACCCTCGAAACGTTCGATGTGTTTTAACTCTGTTGGAAAAGTCACTCCGGTCCAATCGAGATTTTTAGAAGTCACCTCGTAAGAAGAAACTCTTTCGATGTTCATTTTGACAGGGTATAAAGCGGAGGTGACTGCCCATTTAAAACACTGATCATCTTTATTTTTCATGTTGATCACGGTGTGTTTTTTAGCTAGGAAATACGGTAATTTCATGTAGGAAGACCCTTTCAACAAATCGTTTTTAGTTATGTGAATTTCGAGTTTCAACACCTCATCGAATGTCCAATTACTACCTTCATGTTGATAATTCGCGAGAGACGTCAACATCTTGTCTTTCATCTTTTGAAAAACGTCCGATAAATCTGAACCTCGAAATACGGGTTTGACGTTAGATCTGAAATATGCATTTTTCACGATGCTCTCGCCGGACTTCACGTCGATTTTATTCATCACGCAATGGAGTATCATCTTAATTTTTAGTCCCACGTTCATGTATTTGCGAAACAAATCCAATACTTTTTTCTTCACTTGTTCCATAAACAATTTTGGATCGATTTTCTTCAACGAGGGAACCACGTTGAAAGTTTTAAAAATGCCTTTGATCACACTCTCCCGTTCTACAGACTTTGATTGAAATAGTTCCGCGGTGAGTCGCGCTAGATATTCTTTTCCTTTCCCTTCGTCTATTGCTCGTCGAATTTCGCTCGATATATCTCATTTGCCTAGAATCTGAAGTGCATCACTCATTTTCGTTTTAGTTTTTCTTTTCTTTTCTTTGGAAACTTGAAGTTCTTCTTCAACGGCTTTTCATTTAGTCATCTTCTTATTTTTCACAATCAAAACGTTTTCGTTTTTTTTCGACGTTGGCATTTCGATTCCTTTTACTATCTTTTTCTTCTTCTTCTCATTTTTCACAACCGATGCATTTTTTGACGTCGTTGCTATCGGCATTTCGTTTGCCTTTCCATCATTTTGCAAATGTTTCTGTATGACTTCAATTTTTTTTTCATTTAGTTCTATGATTTCTGAAATGTGAAATTTTTAATAGTTTACAAATCTCGTTTAACTGAGGTATGGTTTTCTCATTTAAATTTTCCAATTTTTTTTTATCTGTTTGCTTCATTTTGTAAGAATATATTTTTTCGAATTTTGTATTTTAAATAATTTGTTTATAAAGTTTTGTTTTTCTTTAATGTGAAAAATATTTTTTTGATGAAATTAATCAATTTTTTTTATGTTCCTTAACATTAAAAAAAATTGAATTAATTCGAGAAAAAAAAGGATGTTAAAATTTAACTTTTATATTCATATAAAGAGAAAAAAAAACAAAACTTTTTAAACAAATTATTTAAATACAAAAATTTAAAATATACATTATTTGCAAGAATTCGTAAAACAAAAAACCCCAATAATCGATCATGACGTCAACATCTATGACAGAATCTCGACATAAACGTCGACATTGTTTAATAAATCGTTATTCTCCAAAAAACCAAGAAGAAAAAAATCATAATTTATATTTACACGTTTCGAAAGAAAACGATATGATTTGCGATAGAAAATCGAATCGTAATACTATTAGTGAACAAAAATTAATCGACAATGTCATTCGAACTATTAAAAAAGAATAAGAAGGTTCAAGACAAATAGAACTCTTATGACTTTTACGCGAAGTCTCGCACGAGGTTCAAAACAAATTTCCACGAAGCAGACGCGTGTTCATGTCACCCGATTCCTTCTCAATAGATGATGTTAACTGCAAGATGTCAAGGTCTTGCACGTTCTAAAAACTCATGAAAAAAAATTGAATTAATATGAAAAAAAAGGATGTTAAAATTTAACTTTATTTATATATAAAGAGAAACTTTTTCAACAAATTATTATTTAAATACAAAATTTAAAATATACATTATTTGCAAGAATTCATAAAATACAAATAATCAATCATGACAACAACACCTAAAAGATGCGAATTCAAACAAGTTAAAAAATATACGCTATCAGATATTTATATCTATACAATAGAACATGATCCCATCGAATTGAACAAGGTTAAGATGATGGGCTTAGAGCGCTGCGACAACAGATATATGATGTGTTTGAAATTGGATGAAGCCATGCTTGATTTGTTTTACGAATACCAAAGCGATCTGCTGAATAATATCATCACCAAATACCAAAAACCCTCATACGAGAATGATTTGATGATGTTCTATAGAAAAAAATTATATCCAATAATCTCACTCGAACTCGTGGATAAATCGGGTGGTGAGAGCGCGTTCACCGATGTAGAAAAACTCAAAAGAGTAAAGATAAACATTCAAGACATTTTGGTAACTAGAAAAATAATGCATGTCACCATGCTAATAATGGACTTGGAAATATAAACAATAGAGAGATTGATTTTAGCAAAGAAGAAGGAAAAAAAGTAATGAGATCTAAAGGTGATCTCATTACATTTTACAAACAAATTTTCACATTAAAGAAAATTAAAATTAAAAAATTTTTTTTTTTTTTTTATATTTATAAAGAGTAAAAAAAACAAAACTTTTTTTAAACAAATTATTAAAATACAAAATTTAAAATATACATTATTTGTAAGAATTCATAAAACAAAAAAACCCAAATAATCGATCATGACAGCAACACCTAAAAGATGCGAATTGAAATTGAAACGAATCGAAACGTATAAGAAATTCAGTCATAAAATCTATAGATTACAACGACACGATCCCATCGAATTGAACGAGATCGAGATGAAGGACTTAGAGCATAAATACGACAGATATAAGATAACTTTGAAATTGGATGAAGCCATGCTCGATTTGTTTTACGACTATCAAAGCGATCTGCAGAAAATCGTCATTGCAAAAGATAAAGAATTCGACAAGGACGATTTGACGTTGTTCTATGGAAGTTACATATATCCAAAAATCTCACGCGAACTCATGGAGAAATCGGGTGGTGAGAGCGAGTTCACCGATGTAGAAAAACTCAAAAGAGTAAAGCTAAACATTCAACATATTTTCAAAAAACGAGAATACACGAGTGTCGGCATGCTAATAACAGACTTGGAAATATAAACAATAGAGAGATTGAAATGTTAAAATCTAACTTTTTATTTATATATATATAAAGAGAAAAAAAACTTTTACTAAAAAAATTTACATTAAAGAAAATTGAAAATTAAAAAAAAACAACTTTTTTTTATACATATAAAGAGCAAAAAAAAATAAACAAACTTTTTTAACAAATTATTATTTAAATACAAAATTTAAAATATACATTATTTGCAAGAATTCATAAAACAAAAAAACCCCAAATAATCGATCATGACGACAACAACACCTAAAAGATGCGAATTGAAATTGAAACGAGTCGAAACGTGTAAGAAATTAGGTTTTAAAATCTATAGATTACAATGACACAATCCCATCGAATTGAACGAGGTTGAGACGAAGGACTTAGAGCACAAATACAACAAATATCGCATGCCTTTGAAATTGGATGAAGGCACACTCGATTTGTTTTACGAGTACGAAAGCGATCTGCAGAACATCGTCATCGCCGAAGATAGAGAATTCAACAAGGACGATTTGTCATTGCTCTATGGAAGTTACATATTTCCAAACATCTCATTCGATCTCGTGAAGAAATTGGGTGTTGAGAGCGAGTTGACTGAAGTAACAAAAACATTCAACACATTTACGAAAAAGGAGAAAACACGAGTGTCAACATGCTAATAACGGACATGGAAATATAAACAATAGAGAGATTGATTTTTAGTGAAGAAGAAGGAAAAAAAAAGTAATGAGATCATCTTTAGATCTCATTTTTTTTTTGTTTTCCTTCTTCACTATTACCCATATAATATAATAACGTTTCCTTTTTTCTTAAATTTCAGCGTCAATTCTTCTTTTCTTTTTTTTGTAATATGATACGTTTTTATAACAACACATTTGTTTATCCAAATCATAATTATGAACGAATGTTGTGCATCTCTCGGTAACACTCGCATCATTACCATTCTCTATAGAAGGTAGTGGTGACGGTGGAAAGCATCTCATTCTTTTCATTTCCAACCCTCTATCCCGCTGTTTATCTAACTCGTTCATCAGTTCTTTCCTTAGATATCCATCATTAGCATCTAACCATTTTTCCACATCTTTTTTTTTTTTTTCGCACTCTGTCTCGCGATATTCATCATTATCGTCTAATTGTTTCTCCACCTTTTTATCCATTTTAAATATATTATTTTATACTTTCTATGATTTATATTTTATATAATTATATAATTTTATATTATAATAACATATTCAAAATCGGGATATTCTTAAACGGCGAATTCTCACCGAGCAACAAACCCTTGCCGAGTCGCTCAACGTTCTGTCCACTCTTTAGATAGAGACCGTTTCCTCTCAAAGAGTTGCCACCTCTAATGGGTTCTAGATACAATACTTTACCGCTGTCGTCTACGTGGACGTGACACACGGCTCCTCCCTTCTTCAAAAACAGTCCGCTGCCACCCATTAATTTCTCAACTGCCGAACTCACGAGTCCCATGAGAGCTCCCACGCCGAGAGTCTTTCAGAGAAAGGGTAGTGCCTTTACGGCGAAGGGTAATGTTTTTGCGGCGATTCCTGCCAATAGCGGTAGGAAACCACATTTCATTCTCAAATTGTATCTCAATTGAGCGGGACTCAATCTCACCGTCAACCCTCTTCCATCGCGAATCGCTTTCTCCATCCTTTTGATTTGGCTTCTGGTCCAGGCGATCGAATCCTGACCACCTCTCGTCAGATCTTCGTGAGTGAATTTGAATCTCACCGCCTCGCCTCGAGTTGTTAACGCTCTCTTAAGTTTCTTCCTCTGTCCTGCGGATATGTTCACGTTTTTAATCACGTATTCTGTCATAATTCTCTTTATTCAAAATATATTTACTTCAATTGTTTCTTGTTTAATAATAATTATTTATATTAAAATAATTTTGTAAAATTAATATTGCGTTTATTTTATTTTTGTTATCTATATATATACACAATATTTTTTTTTTTTGCTTTTATATTTCTCTTATGTGAAATCGTATCGTCACCCTCTCTCTGCGAAGATCTAACAGTTCACCATTTTGATCCGTCAACGTGGTTTTGAGACTATACAACGTGTCTAAAATCACTGGTAGATAAACTAAATTTCGAGGTAGCTCCACGATCTTATAACCTGGCGACACGTTTGGAAAGAAGGAATAGATCGTCGGTTGAGCGCTACCATTCACGTAGCTTCCAGCAATCACGTCCACGTTCACCAGAATGCTATTGACTGCGAGAATGTTGACCGTATTTTCAGATGCCGCGTGGCTTCGATACATTTTTCGATCGAATTCCAACATCTTGCCTATAGAATCGTCCGTGTTGAAATCCACTCGAAAATTATCTTCCAAATCCAACATCGTCTGTAAGGTATTAGGATTGGGAGCGAGTCTGATCTTGTTGCTTCCCTTTCCATCCATCTTCATTCGCGTCTGAATGTAATTGTTCAAATCGTCTATGTCGTAACTCCCTTTGGGAATTCGAATCTCCAACTAATCCACTCCGTCGGAATACTTGAACGAGTTATTCTTTTCGGTGACGTTGGGAAAGGAATAATAAGACTCCAGATTCACCAACGCCATCTCGTATCTTTTCTCCCTATTCAATTCGATGGAAGGTTCGAATTTCGTAGCGAATCGAGTCGAATCGCCACTCACCACGATTTGAATGGATTGTTTTGGAGCCGTATTCTCGGCTATCCGTTCTAACGATTCTCCATGTTCGAACATTATATTTAATTTTTTTTTTTTTTTTAATCACAACTAATTATTTGAAGATTTATTATTTTCTAAATTTTATTTTCACGCTCTATCTTATTATCATCAGAAACATAAAACTTGTCGAATCCGCACCGATATTTTCCGCGATTAAATTCGCTTGTCAAATCGATCACGACGAAATTGTAAAGTCCACCATCCCAAACCCTCTTGCAGAATCTGAATTCCACCGCGCTCATGTCGTTTGCGACGTGATCGCCGTAGATGTGATTGAGATTCTTGAGATCTTGGCGAAAGAGACATAGAAAATTAGTGTTCTCCCTTATCGTCTGTCTGGGCAATCGAAAATAATTCTGCGACAGGTAGAAACAGTCCACGTTGCTGTGTCGACCCCTAACGTAATACGATTCGCATCGGTTCTGTCTCTCCAAAAGCAGATCGTCGAAAATCATGAGATTCTTATCTTCCGATTTCAATTCTCTAGGATCCGGAACGTCGCTAGCGTTCTCATAAAATCGACACTCGACGTTCGAAGATGCATTTCTCTTCACCAGCGCCATCGCCGCACCGTCCAAAATGGTCGAAAGTGGAGCTTCACTCTTGTCGAATTCCTCCCTACTGTCAAAGATTCTGGGTATGACGTCCTTGGGCAATCTACGATCCATGCACTCTCGAAGCAATCTGTATTCGGGTTGAAACAAGCTCTTGCCAAACACGAACAATCTGTCGTAATCCAACCAGTCGGGTCGGGACAACAGATTCATCAACAGATTGGTCTTTCCACAATTCGATTTTCCCACTATCAAGCCTCTTATGCTTTTGGGAAAGAACTCGTTATTCGACCTCTTGGTCGCGGCGTCGTTCCAAGACATATGTTTAATGTTCATCTTTTGTTTTATTTTTGTTTGTTTGTTATTTTAGATTCTTTTCAAATACAATTTTTATGCTTTTTCAAACTTAGTTGTTTAATATTATTATTTATTTATATCACACCGTTGCGAGTTCTCTTCAATCCAGATCCACTCGTCATTTTGGCTAAATCTTGTATGGGTACCACAGCATCCTTAAAATCTTTCCAACTTTTCGGCGTTCGCTCTAACGCAGCTCGCTTCGCCGGCGGACTGATCAACTTGTCGATCAACGCGTCGGCTGCCCGCTTGCCAGCCACAGAAGCTATCCTACCACTGGCTTCGGAAGCGGCTTTCTTACCAGCATCCAAAGCCGTCTTCTTACCGACCTCAAACGCAGTCGATGCGAGTTTTCTACCCGCATCGCTCGTGAACGCTCGCATTATAGAATCGACGATGCCAGAACCGCCTTGAACGTAAGTTCTGACGTATCCCCTGTTCTTTATCACCAACATATTTTATTTTTATAATATATTTTGTTTTTTCACTGGTAAATCGTTTTGTTAATTAAATACTTTTATTATTCTAGTGTAAAAATTTACTGTTTTATTTTTGTTTATTTGTTTGTTTCTCTACTTATTATATACACATCAATCCTTCAATTCGTTCATCAGCCTTTTATAATGGTTTTTATTCAAAACCTTCTGTCTTAACAATTCGTCAGATATAGTAACTATCTGATTATCTAATCCTGTGTTACCAGCCCGTCTGCTCGCCATCAACAAACTCAATCTCTGAGACAGAGCGTCCGAATCGCTCGGAAGAAAAGTGGTTTTCACCCCTTTGCCAGTCACCGATTCGACGAACTTCTTATTCATATCCCATATGGGTTTCACCACTTTCGTCCACTTGTAACCTCTGTTGGCTTTGGGTCTCGTCTCTCTGGCATCGTTATTTCTCTTCATGGCGTGGGTCTGAACCAGAATGTCGCCGTAATTGTCGAAATCCTGTTCCTTGTAATCGCTAGGCTTGTCGTAAAGGAGCAATCTGCGCAGTCCATCAGTCAATTCGTATTTGTTCGAACCAACGATCAATTCATCATCGCCAATTTCTATTTCTGTGTCACCGACAAAAGTTCTCCCCTCCGAATCCTTATAAAATCCATACAACAGATCTGTCTTACCGCCATCCTCAGACGATGCGACGCTATCAGTGGTGATAGTCGAAGCTGTATCGGTGTCGGTCTCGCTCAAATCTGTTTGAATTCCCGTGGGAACGTAATCCGGTGTAGATTGAACGGAATGCCGATTTTCAAAACTAAGAGGCAACGAATCCATTCTCAAAGAACTCTCTTTTATGGGTCTCAATTCTTCGACTATCTCCTTCCTGCTTCGCTCTTGACCCTCCGTCACGGGTTTAAATATTTTTGTGGCTTCGCGTTTGAGTTCCATCTCACCAAGACGTCTGCTTCTGTCACGTTCATACTCCCCTAAAATTCGATCTCGGCGCCTAGAATCCACCTGTAAAAACATTTTTCGTTTTTAATTGTTTTATTATTTTGAAAATTAAATGTTTAATTATATTTTTATGTTTTCAAGTTAATAAAAATCTTTCCGTCTTTAATATAATAAACTAAAACTATTCACATCTGAACTCAGTGTTGATTGAATTGGGAAAGTTTAAAAATACGTTTTAAGCAGTACATGACAAACCGGTTTCTGATTTAACGCATTTTGATAGTAATTTACGTTTTGTCAAAGGAATTCCATTCACATATCAAAAAACCATTCACTCAGTGTCGAATTAAGAGAGAATCCCTTTGATGACAGTTAAAACATTCCAACGCACAAAAGAAAAACTGTTTTTTTTCTAATTTTAATGTTAAAGGAACTCATTCATTCATTCATTCATTTCAAATCTCTCTGATCGTTATCGTGAATATATTAAAAATTTTACCACTCAAAACCTAATTGAGTGGAAAATGCGTTTTATTATAACATTATTAAAACGATCCAATAAAACGAAAAAACCTTCATTCACGCCACAACAAAAACATAAAGCAACATGTTTTCATTCAAACATTCCATTAAGTGTTTATTAAGATTACTTCACAAGAATTCTGATTCTTTTCTCTAGTTGTCTCTAAACTCAATCTCCTTTCGTCACATCGAAACAAGACACAAATGTCTATTTTTTACAGATCATATTTTATAATTGACTCTTTTGAACGGATGCCTGAACTCAATTTCTCTTCGTTACATCAAGACAAAACACGAATGTCTATTTTACAGTTCATATTTATAGTCGACTCTTTTGAACGGATGCCTAAACTCAATTTCTCTTCGTAACATCGAACCAAGACACGAATGTCTATTTTTACAGATCATATTTTTATAGTCGACTCTTTTGAACGGATGCCTTTTCATTCACGCAACTCCTTTTTAAAACTGACGCTCATATTTTATAGTCTACTCTTTTAAACGAAAACCTCATTCAGTCATAACAATAACATGTGTTAGTTTTACTTCAGGAAACGTGACAGTGGGTTTGCGGATTCTAACATCCTGGCAACATTCTTCATTCAAAACATTTCCATTAAGTGTTTATTAAGATTACCTCACAATAACATGTGTTAGTTTTACTTAAGGAAACGTGACAGTGGGTTTGCGGATTCTAACATCACGTCTGCACACGATTCGATTTCACACCTAAAATCCGCAAATGGATCTCCGTGTACGCCTCCATAGGGTTTCAGTGTTAAAATCGTGTACAGACGCGGATTATTTAGAATCGGCAAGATGATGATTTAGAAACGACAAAACGTTTTTTGCTCGCAATTTAACACTGAATCCTATGGGGGAAACCATTTGAGGATTCAAACACTTAACGGTACATGTACGTGTACGAAAAGCTACGGGCGTTTTTGTCACTCTAGGATACAATTCAGTGATGTTTGAATCCGCAAAGCGGATTCTAACATCACCCTAAAAACGTTAAAATCGTGTACAGGTACACGATTTTAACACTAAATCCTATGGAGGTGTACACGAATGTACGCGTACACGTACATGTACGTTGATGCTTGAATTCTCAATATATACCTACTTGCGTGAATCGACTCTGATTCTCCGATGAATTTTAAGCCAATTTAACCCTTTACCCAATGTATTGGCCAAACTCGGCCAGCGCTATTCACAAAAATCGCCAATTAATTTCATTATTTTTTTTACTTTTTGTCTCAAAGACATAGGTTATTACCCCTCTCTGGAACGAGCTCGTCGAGCACTTTCCAACGAGGGGTCATATCCTATGTTTTAGAGACAATAATGAAAAAAATTAGTTATTCAAGAATTTTGTTTGCAAGTGTCGTCTGCTTTTCGTGTTAGGTAAAGGGTTAAATCATCTAAAAATTGATTATAATTCTTTTGGTGCTACTCCATTTTGTGCTGTTAATACAACTTTCTGATTTTTTTTTCTGAATAAAATAATGTTTTTGTTACGTAATTTGAATATTAGAATGTATTTTATCCATAAAATGGCTAAATATATGTAAACATTTTGCCCATGGTTGTTATTTTTTGATGGCACTTCTGTCTAAAGTGCCTTTACCCTGCAGGGCTTTTGTCAATAGTTGGCCCATGGACGTTCTAAATCCAGTCCAATTACCGGGATATTAAACCAGCCATCATGGCTGACAAGCTCCCTCAATAGAAGATATTTACGAGAAAGTTAGCTCCCCTTAATTTCCATATGTTGTCAGTACATTTAACACTAAGGGTATGCGAATTTCATTTAAAAATTTACATTTTGAGATGGTAGTGGATTTGTTCGTCAAGTTGCGCATCATTTCACAAACTTCAGGCATTTCCCAAATAGTAGTATATAAATACAGAAGCTGGCTTTTCCCAATTTTTCCCAATAAATTTCGACGTTATTGTTTTGTGTTGAAATTCATTTTTAAACTAGAGAATTGTAATTTTTGTTTGACAAAATACGGGCTTTCCCAACTTTCCATTGTGAAAATGCAAACTACATATAGCAAAGCAAAGTGTTTTAAATTAACCATCTCCAAAATGATAGACAAAAAGCATCCAAAGTTGCCTAATTTTGGCATTTCTTATTCTCACCCTCGTTGTGCTTGATGATCAAATTTTGAGATTAAAAAGAAAACAGTAACCTTCTTCTACAGTCATTATCCATACCAAAATAATTACTACAACAACCTTGCACTTAGAGCAAATGAGTACAGATGTTTGCAAAATTCGCTGAAAATCATTTTCTTTCGGACAGTACTATTCTTTAAGTGGCCAAAGCATATGTTGGATTAAGCCCCAAAGCATAACTTACACAGCAGTGAATTTGTTCATTAAGAGTCTCTACCTATAGCAAAACAATGTGTTTGAAATTAACCCTTTCCAAAACGACAGGAAAAGCAACCGATGTTAGTTAAATTTGGCATTTTCGAATGGTACTCTTATAAGTTGAGGGTACTCCAATTCAAGGCCTGACAAGTGGGTGAGGGTTAACATTTTGAATAAACATATAGCAGCAAAATTGTTCTTGTATGAATGCCTTACCTTTTCGTGGAAAACGTTTTGAGAAAATATGGCTTCAGTGCTGAGAAATCGCATATAAAAGTGAAAATAACAATTATTCCGACAGTTCCCTTATGGGAAGTCTCATGACTGCCAAGGGTGAAACGTTTAATGATAACGTATATAACAAAATGTGGCATACATTCAGAGCTCAATCAATTAGAAATGGAGTAAATTGTCACTTAAATGTATCAAATTCTGAAAAATGTTTGGACAGTACCTACATTTATGCAACCAGAATGGGCATAGGGTTAAACTTTACAACCAAACTTACAACAGCAAATATGCTCGTTAGTCAATTGTAAATACGGTCATGCAAAGTGTTTGAAATGAACCCTTTCCCAAATCATAGAGAAAAAGCAACCAAAGTTTGCTAATTTTCGAATTTTCAAACAACAGTCTTATTCTTGCCGTCAGTGTGTTGGGGGTTAAATCTGAGATTAGAAAGTAAACAGTAATTTTCGTCTGCAATCATGGTTGCATCTATCCATACCAAAACAAGAGCACCATCTAGCGGGTCAACATACGCCCGTCAAAATTGGAACATGCACAAGTTTCTCTGGGGTAAAGTTTGAAATTTTTGTTGACTCGACTATGACTGCCCCCCCCCCCCCCTCCAATCAATGCCCATTCCCCTGCACTGTCTGGGGTAAAGGGTTTCAAATTGTATGCTTGTGTGCACACATTTCATATTGTTTTTGTGAAATTTTAGTAATAAGCGACCTGAGGTCTTCACAATTTAAAAACAAGACGACATTGAAAAATGAGAAATTGGGCTCACCAAAGCGCCGTAACTCTACTGCTAATGAGCGTTCAAAACCTGAAATGAAATTCACCCTTATTTTGGTGTAAAAAGCCGACATAACAAATTTATTTCCATGTGAACCATTATTACCGAAGTTATTTCCCAGAAACGATAAATGTAACGTCATTGGAAAATGAAAAATTGGGCTATATTCTCATCACCAAAGTGTCATAACTCTACTGCTAATGGGCTTTCAAAACTTGGGCAAAATTCTCATAAATAAAGGGCCATAACTCTACTAAAAATGGGCCGCTAAAGACGGAAATCGAACCCAACCTGTATGTTGTTGTACTAAATCCACACACCAAATTTAACTCATCTCAAACGATTACAGCTAAAGTTATCGCCCGGAAACAAGAACTTGGGCAAAATTCTCATAAATAAAGGGCCCTAACTCTACTAAAAATTGGCCGCTAAAGACGGAAATCGAACCCAACCAGTATTTTGTTGTACTAAATCCATACGCCAAATTTAACTCAGCTCAAACCATTACAACTAAAGTTATCGTCCGGAAACGAAATGTGTCCACGGACAGACAGACGGACGGAGAGACGGACGGCGAGACCATTTACATAATACGTCCCGTTTTTCAAACGGGCGTATAATAATTGTTAAAACAGCCATGCAAATAGAGAAATTTGCCCTTGAAGTTGGTCAATTTTGAAGACAAAAATTCTATATTCATATCATTTTTGGCCAATATGTGTTAATTTTAAATATTTATGTGGTGATTTTGGTGTATCATATTATGCTCTAAATGTTTGGAAAATTTGAGCGCGATAACTGTAAACAATTTTGAGACTTTTGAAAAATAATGAAATTTTGATGGGTTTGGCAGAAAATTTAAAAAATAAGCATTTTCACGAATATGACGATACCTTACTTCATTAGATTTTGTGACAATACATAAGTTTGCCAAACTTGGTTGAAATCGTAAAGCTTATTTTTTCGAGCTATATTGAAAAAGGGTGAAATTTTGAAGGTTTCTGCAGAATATTTTCAAAATAAGCAATTCCACAGATATGACGATACCTCATTTCACCGGATTTTATTGCATTACATAAGTATTCTAAATTTGGTTAAAATCGTACAGCTTGTTTTTGAGCAGTGCAACAGACAAAATTGAGGGCGGAAAAAAAAATAAATAAAAATAAAAAAAAAAAAATAGAGAAGAAAAATTTTGAAAAAGAATAACAAGTGTCTGTGCACAACATGACATTTAACACCGACACTGTCCTTTCTATTGATATTAACGTTTAGGAGGTAAGATTTGCTAATTCTTTCCCTGGGAAGAATAAGAACCTGCAGATTACTGTAAAAACATAGACCCAAAGATGCTTAACATAGACCCTAAGATGCCATTTAGTGATGGTAGGTGAAATACTAATAGGTATTCTAAAATGACGCATTATCTGTGAACTTGTTGTTTCTAATTATATTTCCATGAAAGGCCTCTTTTTCATTTTCTGACTTTTAATAAATGAAAACAACAGACAAGTCTAACAGCTGTTTGTTGTTTTTATTTATTAATAGTAACAAAAGGAAACTTGGGTTTATGTTCTTCTGATGTCACATAGGTTTTCTCAACAATTACTTGCATCTAAATTCGACTTTCCTTGTTCATCTAATAATTTCAAGGAAAATAACATTATCGAAAATCGATTTTCATGACGATAAAAGTTAAGATTGTGAAAACATGAGAAGATTCAACTAATAAACACAAATTCCTCAGATTCTCCAGTTTGCCACCTTGTAAGATAGCGAGAAATGTCTAAAATATTATTAGTTATCCTTGTGTTTTCCAGGGTGTATGGGAATTTACACCGATGTGGGAACGCATACACCCCGAGGCGAAGCCGAAAGGTGTATGAGTTCCCAGACCGATGTAAACCCCCACACTCCCTGGAAAACACAAGGCTAACGGATTTATTTCCAAGAATTTTGGTGTACTTAATACTTTGACCTACATTGTGGGCAAAAACTGACAGAAAATTTGTACTTTGTAAGTTTCTTAATAAAACCAGACAAATATGGATGCCATTGGAACTGGCTCGATGAACCAGTTTCAATAGCATCCATATATGTAATATTTTATTGCACATACATATTAAATTTCCTGTATTTTTATTTTTGTTCTAACATAACCGAGCAGAAGGTATGAATTAATAATTAAAAATTGGTACTCTTTTGGCCATATAGCTTGCTTTTGTATATTCTTGTTTTTACACCGTGGTTAACCACGGTGAAAAATAAAGCTACAGTGGATTGCAAGTTACACCGTACCTCTCAGCCAATCAAAATGCAGTATTTTGTTTCATTTGGAAATATGTTTCGATATCTATTCTTTTGTCAGATATAAGAGAACCAGAAAGATCAGGAATAAGAGGAAACGGTAATGGAGAAATGAACTAATTTAAAGTTAAAACTGGAAGTCCTGTCATGAAATGCGCACAAATAGCACGTCGATCTGCACGTTAATCTTCGCGTTAGAACCATAGTAAGGCTATCAAATTCTGTACATATGGCCTGTACACAAGCAATGTTTCAGCCAATGGACCTCCGGCTAACCCGGAGGTCCAGTGGCAGAAACATTACCTGCGTTGCTATGAGTAACCAGGAGACCCTGCCATGCTTTGGATGTCATTCGATATGACAATTGCGGGAAATTCCAAAACGCAATTACGCCTAGATAAGCGCACAGTTCATGACACAACAAAAGAAACTCATTCACACGCCAAAAGATTTAACTGAGATGTTTGTAGGCCTCTATCTATTTATCCAGCCGCATAGATACAGAAAAGGGAGGGGAGGGGGGCACCTCCACCTTACCAGTTGTTTTGTCAGAAAATAGACAGTGGTACAAAATCGACTACGGTTCTTTTATTTATTTGAACATGATAATGGTGTTAAATGTACATGTATGTAAAAAGGTAAAGCATTAAGTAGAGAGGATGATGTTTGGTCAGAATAAAGGCGCGGGGTGGAGTGGGGGAGAAAATTGAAACTACTTTCGTTGGAGATTGGTTTGGGTTCAGCTTCTTCGTTGCATACATGTGCCTAAGTAATTGGCATGGGAAGTCTGCTCCCACCCCTCAGAATTGTTTAAAGTATATTTGTTCGATCTGGGGACATTTTGACTTTTTGGAGCGCGACAGGACTTTTATTTCTACCAACTGTAATTTTAAAAAATCAGATTAGAGACTTAGGGATTTGGAGGAGGAGGAGGAGGAGGAGATACACCACTGTGGTCCTGAATAGAGAAATGCTGGGCATGAGACATACCCCCACCGCTTCCCGCTCAGAATCATAGAACTTGATTTGAGACCGCTCTCCCGGGATACACAACTGGGGTATTTGGTAATACACATATACATATGCATTGTGTACCCCCCTCCCCCACCCCGAAAGAAAAGAAAAATGTTTTGTTACTTTTTCAAGCAATTTTTGCCACTCGTTCACGCAGATCAGATCATAAAACTCGAGGGTTTTTTTGAGGCGCTTCCATCATCGTGGTATTTGATAAGTTCCAGGGGCATGGGGCAATCGGGAATAAGTGGGAGATAGCCTAGTAGTAAAAATTAAGAAATAAAAGATTTATATTGAGACCTGAGTTATTAAAGATATTCCATCAAATACAAATTCTTTTCAAAACTTTCTCGGAATTTTCCCCCATTTTTTCGAAATTACCACAATTCGTTTAAATCAGCACTTCACCTTTTAAGAACAGCGTATTTAAAAAAAACAAACAACAGAAAATAAAAAAAACACTGCACTCGTTTCTGACTGAATTCGAAAGTTTGTTGTTTGCGGAATTTTCTACCCATTTCCAACATACACAAAATAATTGGTGGACTGTCGTCAAATACTGTTCTTAGTTACTTTTAAAGCAACCAAAGGATTATATAAACTACTTGACGTACGATCGATTCCAGAAAGTTCCACACTTTGATTTTCTTGAAGCGTGTTTTATCTATCAGGCATGGACAATCTTCAAGTTGAGACTGACAGAATGTCGAAGTGTGGTCTTTCGTCAACTGATTCTTTCATGTGACGTCGTTATCTTACTTCGAAGACACAACGCATACATAATTCGGAACAGACTATAATATCTCTCAGTCGTTCGATTTGAATGTGCAACGGGTTGATAACACAGCAGTATGTTGGAGATTCCCCCTGTGACGTCATGCTTATCTTCAACCTGTTGCACTCTGATATACAAAATGGCAGTTTTCGGCAGCAAATGTTTTCCATAATGCAGACTGATATTGAACCAAATATACCTTGTTTGACAAAGCTTAGTGCGCTCTGTCAAACAAGATATAATTGGTTAAATTCATAGTTAAACAAGAGAAAAATGGAGTGATTAGTGAAAATTCTATTGCACAACCGGAGTGGTGGGGGTTAACTCGAAAACACCAGTTTTTCGTTAATTCCACACAACAAAACTTCAGCATCATATTTATCCCGTTCACGAGAGAAAATTATTTTAATGTTGCTACCCTCACCCGGGCTTAAAATGTATGCCCTAGGCCTGTGAAATATTGGAAATAAATGCAACATGAGAAAGAGTTATCTTAATTTTTCAGGTAAGTCTTTTCTGTTTTTAGGACAGGATTGAGGTTTACTAAATTTCTCTAAAATATAAATCTGTCCTTCAAAATATACATAAAGACCAGTACCTGTCTTCGTCTGAGGCCAACCGCAACATTTTCGTCATGCAGTGTACAATGTAGCCACTGCGTTTCACACTTTCACGTAGCTGCCGTAAGGAAAGCGGATCAAGTGATCATGAGAACTTCGGACAAATACAAGATTCCAATCATCGCTTTTTGGTGGTGTGCAATGTTCAGTAGTTTAGGGGTTGAATGCCAACGGTTCGATTCCCATTCGGGGATCAGACACCAACATTCTAATTTCCTTAAACACTCCCTTGACAGAGTCTTTGAAATATATACATTCAGGCCCATGCCAGTCTTCGTCTGAGACCAGCCAGAGCCCTTTCGTTATACTGTAGCCACTGCGCTTTACACTCTGATGTAGCTGCCGTAAGGACAGTGCACCAAGTAATCATGAGGATTATAGCCCTCACTTTTGATGGTGTGTAATGGGTGTGGTTTAGGTGTTGGATTCCTGTTTGCCAGGCGGGATTTCGGAGGGTTCGATTCTCAACGGGAGTCAGAAACTAACATTCTTTCTACATTCCTATAAAACATCTTGATCTGTATCCTTTAAAATACACACACACACAAGCCCACACCAGTCTTCGTCTAAGGTCAGCACTTTCACCCCAAATTCGTAAGTGACTTTCACACGTTAATGCAGCCGTCGTTAGGAAAGTTAACCAAGTAATCATGAGCAGCTAGAATACTAAATGTCTGTGGTGATTACTTGACAATATGCAATGGTCTGGTGGTTTAGGTGTTTTCCTCCTGGTTGTCAGGCAGATTTAACAAGGGCTCCATTCCTGACGGTGAGTAGAAACCAACATTCAAAATTCCTTTAACACATGGTAGTGTCCTACAAAAATACACAACCACAACCTAGCCTGGAAATAAGCATTTTGTCATTTGTAGAATGAGGTCTCCAGAAGGTGGACTATCTGATGCTGTCTCGTACAGTGGACTGGAATTAGATTAAACATATTTTATTTGTTTATAATCAACAAAAAGGATTGGATAACAAGTGCCCAGCACTTAGATTATATCCTTTCCTTGAAATACGTTTACAATTACAAATTATGACATGTTTACATGATTCAGACTGAGGTTTACAAATGGTGAAATTGATATTGCAATGAAGTCTGCATCTTTCCAGATTTGGCTACAACATTTCTTTATAGATATTGATTACCAGAGTATTGTATTGGATATGTACTTACCACCTCCTTCTCGCTGGGGTTTCAAAATAAATTTTTCTGGATTGTTTATTGCCATCTCTATCACAGATTCACCATTGTCTTTCTATAATATTATGAAAAACGTTTTAGCATACTGTAACATTCCTTTCTTCAAACCCCAAACACATTTACAACTACTAGAGAAGAGGCAAAGATTGTAAAACAAGTATTGTGTGTAATGTGGTAGAGTTATAATTAACACTTTGTGTCCCCTCCTGCCATTTTTATACAATGTTATGCCTTTAATTATATACACGCTGTCCAACAATGACGGGCATTAAATCAACTGAAACCTGTTTTAAAGATGGAACACATAGTCAATGATTATAATTGTGATACAACGACCTGTTGTGTCCAAAATACAATTAGTAAAATTTATTAGAACAGTCAGTTGATCTGGGCCGTCGGTTTAAATAGAGTTATGGGGACCCCGGTTAACTGGTTGACAGCTAGAAGCTACTATCATGGCTCTACTGAAAAGTGCTAAAAGCAACTTTAGTGGTTTTACACTGAATTTATCTAACAATCATATAGATTTTACCTAAAAACCACGAGAAACGGTACGTTTCACATAATGTGTTCCGATTCCGTATCATATGGACGACTCGTTTCCGGTAACGCTACGGGCTATCATAACAGGCATATGGATACATTCTGTGTGCGTTTCAGTGATCGACCGAACATTATGACCCAAAAATGTTTAAAAATAATTTAACTCTTTACCTAACATGAAAAGCAGACGACACTTGCAAAAAAAAATATTGAATAATTAATTTGTTTTCATTTTTGTCTCAGCAACATAGGTTATGACCACTCATTGGAACGAGCTCGTTCCAACGAGGGGGTCACAACCTATGTTTTTGAGTTTTGAGACAAAAAATGAAAAAATAATGGAAATTAATTGGCGATTGTTTGAGAATAGCATTGGCCGGTTTGGGCCTTTACATTGGGCAAAGGGTTAAAAATTTAATCTGTTTATGTGACACAATTGTTAGATAAATGAATTATCATGATAATGTGCATGTCCTGTGATTTGTATCAGATTCTCGGTGGTGTCCAAAATGGGATCACAACTCGTCTGTAAAGCCGGCTCGTTGAGATCCCATTCTGGACACAACCTCGAATCTGATACAAATCACAGGACATGCACATTATCATGATAATTTATAATCTGTATGTATCAGTTTGTTGCTTTTTCTGAAGGGGAAGAAAAATATGGGAATAAAATTTGTTGTGTTACTATTTATTGGAGAGTGCTAATGGCACTCTCCAGTAAATGGTAACAAGACAGATATTTATCATCAAAGTTCTGTTAATGTAAGACTCCTCTTTCTGGCAGCACGGTATCGTTAAAAATAATCACCTTTGAAAACGAACTAGCACTCTACCAGTTGACTGACTGTTGTAATAATTTATTCATCATGGAGCAGCGGATCTTTAAAAATTAATCACGGAATGTGAACAAAAAGGAAAGTATGGATGTTTTTCCAGAGGGTTCAGGGCCAAGGTACTCAAGTTTCTATTTCGTGTTTGTAATCTTTTTTATCGCTTCGAACATCTCTGAAAGTCATTTGAGACAGCTGTGATAAGGATTTGGAAAAGATGAGACTCTCAGTTACTGGAAATCCAGAATTGTTGCGCAGTCGTCATGTAATAAATATGGGTTCCTATTGTTTCTGTTTGTGCAACGGCACCCGTGTAGTCGTAATTGTGTGTTTTATAGCATTTAACAGAGTAGTTTAGTTTAACAATATTTATTTAACCCGTTAACCAGCGCAGAGAATATCACAATTTATTGTTTTAATTACTATTTTTGTTTTAATTGTTAAAAACATTTTTAACAAAATCATATCATGTGACCCCCTCATTGGAACGAGCGCGCTGAGCTCGTTCCAATGACGGGTCACATAATATGGTTTTATTGAAATATTTTAAAAAAATAATTTTTTCAACTGCTCAATTTGCAAATTACGCGGGCGGATGCGGCGTTTCGTTAGGTAAAGGGTTAAAACTTCCAAAGATACTACATTCAACAATAAAATATGTGTGGACTCGACAGTAAGCTGAGAGCCTACGAGGGTCGTCTCCACCAAATAGCTATACACACAACTAGGATAATCGATATGACAACCACAGAACCATTACGATCCAGATTATAGTCAGCACTTCATAGCTGGTATGAGCAAATTCTTTCGTTCAATAAATTATTAATAAGAAGCTCGTTATTAATTGAAAAACAAATCACATTGGATTGGGTTTCAACTGAGGCAGAAAAAAATGAAAAATTAGAACAGGAAAAATATATAGCTACGATCAAATGAAACATCAGCATTTCTTTGAATATACAGCATGACTGCCTTGGTTTCAAACCATATGTAACGACCATTGTTGGATATTTTCCTGTAGAGCAATCCAACTCGCCAACGTGTATCGTTGATTCATGTCCCCCGTACTACACCTTTATTGTGTTCTGTCTTATTACTCACAGGAAAATCAAACTCCTAACAATTTGATAAACTAAAATGAAGTGTGTCAAAATAAATTGTCATCCCGCTTGTATTCAACTCACTCTTCAATAACATATTTTGGGTTTTTTGTGGAAAAAGATCAATAATTGATATACGAGGAAAACATTCAAACTCCAAACAAGAACATGTCGACACATATATCATGTGTCCATATGCTGCGTGTGATGTGTACAGATACCAAAAGGTATCATCCAAAAGGTATCCTTAAGTAGTTCATCATCTTGTCTTAGGTATCCACAAATATTTGAATGTGCGAATATGTTACATGTATTCTTTGAAGTACATTGTGTACTTGAACTCGAGCGCATATCGGCACATCCAGCATGTGTCCATGTGCTATATGCGGTGGTTACACATAGCTTCATATTGTATACAGGTGACCTGTGAATGTTATACTTAGATAACTATAACCCAAAAAATATTTTTGTGACACCTTGTAGATCTACACATTACTATGTACACTGATACGGGTTTAGATGAATGGAGCGATCCAATCAAGAGCACAATGACTAGTTAATGGTAGATGTCGAGACAAGCCTATAGAAGTGTGATAAGCCAGTGGTAATAAGTGTGATAAGTCAGTAGTACAGTGGAACCCTGTTAATCGAATAGCCATTTTGCCAATGAAAATTATTCAATTAACAGGAGTATTCGATTAACAGGGATTGTCAATTTCCTGTATTTTAGAGATAAACTTAGCACTTATTCTATTATATCTTGTTTGACAGAGCTCCATGAGCTCTGTCAAACAAGATATAATAGATTAAATGCCTGTATTGGATGTATTGAGACCAAATAGGTCTATAAACAAAGGAAAACTGGGGAGAGTCAGAGTAATTTCTCGACTTGTTCCAAGATTTTATATTCAATTAACAGGAGTTTACTCTATAAGCTATATTCAATTAACAGGTCAAATTTGTACTGGAGGTATGGTAAATGGTTTCGTGTTGAGAAATTATATTCACTTAACAGGGGTATACAATTAAGAGATATCCAGTTAAGTGGGCTCCAATGTTATAGTTTATCACTGCACGGCAGTGTAGAAGACGATAGTATTGGGTGTATACAGTGGAAGCTGATCATAGAATAAATATGTGCGATCGCTCGAAAGCATTACACCGCATACGACTCGTATCATCACGTCGGTAACTGCGGAAACCCACGACATGGTGATGTACTATTGGAGGATACCTTTTAGAAAATACTTATTGGACAATACCTATCTGAGGATAGTTATATCTCCTAGCAACCATTCGTCTTCTGGATTTAAGACCACTCCCTGGAGCTATAAAGGTCATGTAGTGGTGTAACTAAACGTGCTGCGTATGCGTTCTGGCACCTCGTACTCCATGGTAATGACGTCACAAAATGGCCGCTCACGCTGGCCCCCATGAAAAATTCCACAAGATGTAACTGGTCACGGGACTATGACAACACTTCCTAGGTCATTCACAAGGTCATCCAAACACGGGACATAGTTTTTCTGTTTTTTTCCAAATCCGGATATGGATTTCAGAAGTTTTCCCAGATTCCAGATCCGAATTCTGAGGAAAACCGACAACATTCTCGATTTGAAATATTTGGGGGTGCTTTAGTTGCATTTTTGAGTTTTCTATAAATCCATAATAAAATGGAACATCAATAGATTCTACCTTGTGGATAAAAAAAGAAGATCTTTGAAACATATTCCTCATACTGCACTAAGTTAAAATTCGGGCTCCCATAGGGGGTATAAATATGAGCCCAGGGATTTGATTTGAACAAACGTAAATCTGACGCACATACCCTAAATATGCTCTATACCAATCATCAAAAGATTTTGACTTTCTGATTCTCACCACACTAAGGGTGTCAATACTATATAGCAAAAAGAACATGCATGGATGTGAATAGAAAGATTTTTTGAAGAATAGTCGTTATACTGCACTAAGTTAAATTCGGGATCCAACAGGGAAACGTGAATCTGAACCTCCTAAGGTGGCAGCATCTCAAATATAAAAAGATTCTGACTGGTGGATCTGAAGAAAATGAGGTTTAAAGGAATTTTCCCATATTGCACCAGACTTTAGGTAGTCATGGGGAGTCCAAATATGAACCCAGGGACTTGCTTTGAACAAATGAGAATCTGACCCAAATAAGGATACTGCAAATTAAATGTCAAAATATTCTGACTGGTAGATCGGAAGAAGAAGGTTTTTGAAGAATATTCATCATACTACAAGTTAAAATTCCGGCTCTAGTGGGAAGCCCAAATATGACCCAAGGAACTTGATTTGTACAAATTTGAATCCGAACCTGTGAAGAATGCTGCAAATCAAATATCAAAAGATTCTGACTGGTAGATCTGAAGAAGATTAGTAATGAATATTTCACACATTGAATTAAGTTAAACTTTGGGCTCCCATAGAAAGCCCCAAAATAACTTCAGGATCTTGATTTGAATGAATTTAAATCTGACCCTGCTTAGGATGCTATATACAAATCATTAAAAGGTTTTGTCTGGTGGATCTGAAGATGAAGATTTTTAAATACATTTCCTCATACTGCACCAATGGGAGCCCAAATATGAACCCAAGGACATGTTTCGAACAATGCTGAATCTGACCACAGTTCTATACCAAGTATCAAAAAATTCGGATTGGTAGTTCTGGAAAAAAAGATTTTTAAATATTCATTATATTACGCTAAGTTATAACACTCCCACAGGAAGCCTTAATATGACTCCAGGGACTTGATTTGAACAAACTCGAATCTGAGCCTCCAAGGGCTCCTGCATATCATATGTCATAAGATTCTGTTTGGTAGATCTGAAGAAGAAACAATTTTAAAGAATATTCCCCATACTGTATAAGTTAAAGCTCGACTTCTCATAGGGACCCAAATATGCTTGAGGGAGTTGATTTGAACAAAACTGAATCCCTACCCCCCCCCCCCCCCCCCTCCCCCGAGGATGTTATATACCAGTCATTAAAAGATAAGGGCGCAATATACCAAATATGAAAAGATTCGGTCTGATAGATCTAAAGAAGGTGATTTGTAAAGAATATTTTTACTACTGAATCTGAAGAAGAAGATTTTAAAATAAATTTCCTCATACGGCACTAAGATAAATTCGGGTTTCCACGAGGTAACATATAAACCGAGGGACTTGTTTTGAACAAACCTGAATGAGACCCCTCTTAGGATCATATTTACCAAGAATCAAAAGATTAAGATTGGTAATTCTGGAGAAGATTTAATTTTTTTTTAAAAAACAATTTTGGGGTGCTAACCGAGGTATGCCCCTTGTGGTACCCGCTGTCGACGTGGCATTTTATTTTATCAAGCTTGAATTGACATATGATAAGGAACATGCATATCAAACGTGCTTCAGTTCGACCCAGTAGTTTATGAGAAGTCAATAATTGAATGCTTACGACCGACGGACAGAGTAATGGACGAACCGACGGACGGACAGAAAGTAATCACTATATCTCCGTTTGAGCTTCGCTCACGTGAGCTAACAATGGCTTAGGTTTTGTGTTCCCGTTTTTGTGGGGACTTGACCAAAGAAAAAACAAGACTGAGTGAGTGAGTGTGTGTGTTGGGGTGAGGGGATTGTTTTCTCATGAGTGTGGTGAAAATGGGCTAAGGGTTTGATATAGTACATGGTGTTATGTAGAATTATTTGAGATACATGCAAAATTTGCTATACTAGTTGAACCAATGTTTTTTACCTCCTTTATACTTCAGGGAATAAAATTAGAGTTGGTACCATTTTTTTCAACCTTGACCTTGGTGGCCATCTTGGATTTCAAAATGGCCACCAATTTGTGTTTTTTAATCTATTTTTTACGTTTAAATCATGGATTTGCAAAACTTTTTATATATACAATGTATATAAAATGCACTATAACACATTTAGCTTGTCAGAACAAATTCTTAATGAAATATTTGATGTTTATAGGATTCAAAATGGCTGACATTTATTCAAAATAGAGGCCATCCACACTTTTCAATATATACATTGGTTCAACTAGTATAGTAAATTTTGCATGTATGTCAAATAATTCTACATGGCACCATGTGCTACAACCCTTAAAACAAATCACGATTTCTCAAAGACTCGAATTGATCGAAAAGGGGTTACTATGGAGAGATCGACTGTGTATGTTGTCGTGTTAACCCTCTAACCAATGACAAATAAACGTATCTTTCTACGCAACAGTTCTGTTCCTCAGTTCTGGCGGAAACACGCAATCTTCTAAGAAGAGCGCTGGTGATAGCAGTTTCAACAACATGTGGCATTGATGTCGAATAGTTGTAAGTAGCATATGAAATTTGAATAAGTCTTTCTGTTTTCTATTATACAGATAATCTTGCTTCACTGTTTAATGATGTCATTGGAAGAGCCACCACCACCGAAAAAACAATGTACAAGTTTCGAACTCGGTGTTTTCTGCCAAGAAGAAACTTCAGAACAGTTGGTTGACACCTCTTATGTCAACTTCAAAAGCACTTCATATGAAAAGCTGCTCACCAACTTGCTCAAAAGAGCAAAACTTGGAAACTTGACTCTCATACCAGCTAGTAAAAGACTAAGTGATGTATCTCCAGAGACCCTTAAGCAGAAAGGTGCTTCATGACACCTGAAATGTTATAAATCACTGACAAATCGTAGCCATGTGAAACTTGATGAAGCCAACTCCAATACATTTTGCACATCGAAGCAGATTTCAAACCTTACAAACCATAAAAGGGGAAGACCATCACTTTCTGAAAGCCTTGTGTTTCCGTCAACATCAGCGGCAAGTGAGTCGACAGTAACAAGATCTCATATCAACTCATTTTCCAAGGATAAATGCTTCTTTTGCCAAGATGACACGAATGAGGTTCTTCACCCTTGCTCAACTACCAGTAGGGGAGCACAAATTACAGACATTGTCAACAAGAGTGACCCCATTGCCCACGTGGGGGAACGAGGACGTCGTGTACTAAGGCGTACTGCACGTCGATGGTTCACTTGTCTTCAACCAATGCTAACCCTGCTTGTGTGCAGTTAGTATGTTGTGGAACTGACAGTTTCTCGTCGTTGCTCGGCGGTTCTCTCCGGGTACTTCGGCTTCCACCACCCGTAAAACTGTCATGGTCATGATTAGCCATTGCGCAAAAATATGTGACCTTAAACCCCAATAAATAAATAATAGCAAGAATGAGAACAAGAAAGGGAAAATACAACTGGGCGACGTAATAACTTCCGGCGATTTGCTCGCTAGAGATATCATGTATCATGATAAATGTTGCACACGTAACTGGGAGAAGTTTTTTCAACGCCCTGAACGCAAGAAGAGCACATATGGTGAGACTCTCTTTGAAACCCCGCAGAACCTGAAAGGCATAGCAGCTGAAGTGGAGTTCACAAGTAGCATACAACAAAGAATTGATGAGTGTGAAATGATCGCTATGCCTCATGTGCATCTCCTTTATAAAGATATTTTCCAGAAACACAGCATCCCTGACTTTGATCCAAACAAGAGGCTGTATCTGGACAACAAGCTGGAGAAAAACCTTGATAGTGTCACAGTCACGAAGCAGCCTGGAAAAGCTTCAATAGTTCATTCTAGTGATGCTGGAGCTGCAGCTGTTCGACCAGGTGCTACTGAACAAAAAGATACGCAATCAACTTTTAAACTTCTCTTCCAAAGTGGAAAGATTATCCGTAATGCAATAATGCAGACACAACATAGTCCCTGGAAATTTGAGGGGTCGCTTAAGGATTGCATGGAAAATGGAATACCAGAACAATTGCTTAGTTTGAAAAGGTGGATTATTCAAGGAACAGCCACAAGCAAACCACACTCACGCATAGAGGGCATGAATCGATCATGTGCACATATTAGACAACACATCATCCAAGAATTCAATCGGATCGCCAAGTACAGTATCAGCCAAGGTCTTCAACATCAACCTTCCAGTTGACAACGGAAACAGCAGTAGGGGTTGGACTCAGTTTACACAGCCGCCACACGCATCGTAGCCGCAAAGACATAAATATGTTGTGTGAAAAAGATTACCTCAAAGATAGCTACCACTGTTCAGGAGAATATGAATACATTCAATGGTGTTTATGCCCTCCCCCCCCAGGACTTTTGAAAGGTCTACCTATTAGATGCTCAGCTGATAACATAGAAAACAAGGTAGATACAGCTGATGGCCAGAATACATTTCATGGGACTGCTCTAGCTGTCTATCAACAACTTCCCAAAGATGCTTTGGATTACCAGATGTAGCTGAAACACTGAAGTTGCATGACAAATCCTCTACAAAGCTTCAAAACATCCCCTCTACTGTGACTGAAATGTATGAGTGTACATTAACAGGCAATCCTAAGCCAAGTACAAGTCCACACTACAGAAACTTTACACTCGGCCAGTATCAAGATAAAGTTGTAAATGCAACACAGCAAGACTTTGCAAGGCTGTTATCACGATGTTCAAAGCGGCACCTTGAAGAAGCATCTGGTGGAATACCAATATGGTCAGCATACAATTCTCGCGTGTGCCCCCCAGAAGAGGACGTATCCTTGATCAAAATCACATGATGCCTATCATCAAGGCCCCAGCCCACGAGTGGACAACGCTTGTAATAGTTCTTGAAAACATTGCCCATCTCAATAGTGTTGTGTGTCCAGACACACCTGGGAAGATTTTAGTTACATTTGACATGGATCTTTACAAGAGAGCTCTGAAGTTAGAGTATCTCTGCAACAAGTATGCTGGGAAATGGATGGTGTGTCCTAGTGGTTTTCACACTGTCCTTTGTGCACTGAGGTGACTTGGTAGGACTGTTGAGCAGAGTGGACTTGACCTGGCTTGGAGTACAGATCTTTACAGTACTGTAACTGTGAACCAAAGATTCTCTAACACTCTTCCTGGCAGACAGAGTTTTGCAGCTGAAAATGCCAGTGGTTCCAGTAACTCTCCTTCATGTAAGAAGCAACACAGAAAGTGTAAAGCCATCAGCGGGAGTCAGTACGCAAGAAGAAGCAGACACTTTAATCATTTTACATGCTGCAGAGGTGTCTGCTGCAGGAATGAGTGTCCACAAATATGACACAGGACACTGATGTCATGGCATTAGTTTTACGCCGACTTCCAGTGCTTGGCCCTCACACAACAATGGTCATGGGAAAAGGCAACAATAAGAGAAGAATTTTACTGAAGCCAATGTATGAAACACTTGGAGAATCAAGGCTGCGGCACTTCCTGCACTTCGCTGTATAACAGGATGTGATACCCGTGGACACATACGAAACAAAGGCAAGAAATCTGCTTTGAATGCCTTAAAAGAAGCAACATCAGAAGAACTCACTGCGCTGTCTCAACTTGGTACTGAGCAGACACCATCTGCAGATGTTATCTCAGGATGTGAGCAGTTCCTGTGCAGGCTCATGAGTACCAAAATGACTTCTCCAGAACAGCAGGCGAGCTCAGGTGGAAACGTTTCAAAACACAGCCCGTTGCGATAGACAAAATTCCCCCAACTTCTGGTGCATGGCATCAAAACACTCTTAGAGCACACATGCAATGCTATATTTGGAATCAAGACCTCATCCAACTTCCAGAAATCCCTAACCTATTCAAGCTAGGTTGGTCATGCGCTACAAATAATATCCCTGTGCCTCGTCTATCAGAAACTGCTATAGCTCCTGAATCCGTAGTTGAGCTCGTCAGGTGTGGTTGTGGAATAAGCAAATGTTCACGCAGATGTACATGCAGGCAGAAAATCTCAGATTTACAGAGTATTGCAAATGTGGAGCAGACGGAGAATGTGCCAACACAGGTTTTTATGAACAAGTAGCAGAGGAAACCCCAGATGATCATATCTAGTCATATCAGGTGATATCACCGTTCGATTAATATTACGTACATATTTTTAGCTGAAAGTGCAGTCCTTTTGGGTCAATTTGGTGGCCATTTTGAATTATTCACTTTGGTCACGGTGGCCATTTTGGATTTAAGAGCAGCATATATCTCAGTAAAAATTTATGTTCGGAAAATGTATGTGGTATTTAGCACAACAATTAACAAAAATGTTAGAGAAATGGTTAAAGTGATGATATGTATAAATTTTGTTTGAAAAAAAGTTAGTTTGGCGGTCATTTTGAATTAATTTGGTGGCCATTTTGAATTTTAAAGTAGCATATATCTCAGTTGGAAATTAATATTCGGAAAATGTTTGTGGTATGTAGCATAAAAATAACAAATAGATAAGAAAACTGTCAATGAAAGTGGTCATATATAGAAAAAAGAATAAAAAATGGCGGCCATTTTGAATTTCAAGATGGCTGCCAAGGTCAAGGTTGAAAAAAATGGCAACAACTCTAATTGTATTCCCTGATGCATAAAGAAGTTAACAAACATTGGTTCAACTAGTACAGCAAATTTTGCATGTCAATGACATAATGGCATGCACTAATAGGCCAGATTCCACATAAATAAATTACTACTACTACTGTTCCTAGTGATAACACTACTACTACTGCTACTACTATACTACCACTACTGCTACTATTGTGTTGTGTCCTTGAGCAAGCCTCTTAACTTGACGTGATCTTACTGGAGCCCGTGGCTGCGTAATGTCTCAAAACGTAAGATGAAACACATGAATGTGATGTTATACTCAATGCGAATCGATATTTAACTCTTTTAGTACTTGCTTAGTGAAGTAAAAACGTCCGAGATTTACTTCCCGCCACCTTGTGGGGCTCATTGGGAACTTCTCCTTCACCCTCGAAACTGTACGATACCATGTGACCGTCATGGGAGACAGTGTCGTCAAAACTCAAAACAAAAACAAATTGTCCGCCTTATCGTCCTGCTATCCCTGCAACTAATTTTACGGCCATTGCTAGCTGTACATTGGAGAAACATTCAGTTTTGTTTAACCCTCGAAACTCTGATGTCAAAATGGTAAGGTTTCCAGCACCAAATATATTTCCCATAATGCAGTTTAATATTTAACCAAATATACCTTGTTTGACAGAGCTCAGAGAGCTCTGTCAAACAGGGTATAATTGGTTAAATTCCTAATTAAACAAGAGAAAAACATACTTATTAAAGAAATCCTTTTGCACTACCAGAGTGAAAAGGGTTAACAGGCATTTATCCTAACAAACACTCGGGTTAATCAATTTATGTTGCGTATTATAAGGGTAGTCGCAGAACTTAACTGCAATTAGTGGATCTCATCACAGTACATGCTAATCCTATAATGAAAATTCTGTTAATGATAAGCAACACATGGCTTTTTCATCTTCTACCTTTTCAGTGAAATATGAATTTTTTAAAAAGCCATAATTTGCATCTTTGAAATTCATTTTTTTGTAATTGTAAATGTGAACAAAAGTTTGACACTCGGCAACGATTTAATTTTTGCTGTTCATTGTACAAAGCATACGTCGTTGGGACAGACAGTTTGGTGGGTCTTCTTTCTCCGGCGGAGTTGTAAGTAGATGAACAAGTTGAATTTCCATCTGATATTCTGATCAAACTATGTCAAGATTCATTAAACCTGTGCTGGAATACGACGCAACTGTTTCAACATAATTTCCAAGACCCACATAAAAATCCCAACTGCCCAACAAGTCCCAAACTACTCTGGCAGGCACACCGCTCGGCTTCAATACTCCAACCACCTTGTTACAGGAGTTGGCGAAGTTGGAGACAAAATCCTAGGTAAACTCACGTGTGAAAATAACCCTTAACAGATTGCGAGACAGGCAACTTCGAAGCACTAAATGAGTATCGCGCTGTTCTCCGAAAATGAACATTTTAAGTCTCCAAGTAGTTGACAGCAGTACTAAACACCAGCTCCTCTTCAATATACCCTCATTCTTGTTTTCTCATTATTTTTTATTTCATGACGAAAATTTGGTGTTAAAATTCTCTTCAATATTCTAGACATACTACTAGTTTGGTGGATGGGGGTGTGAGGGGTTCTTAACATGATTATGACTGTGATGGATCAAATCACGAGTGATAAAATATTTCAACTGCATCACATGCCGTTCGCCGAGGACCTTCATAATATAGTTGGAATATTATTCAGTCCAGATTAGAGTTTAAAATCTGACTTCTTGGAAATTTTGTAGTTGATAAATATAGGAAAAAGTATTTACGTGTGACTTCTTTGTTAATTAGCACGTACAGAACATGAAGAATGGATTGTAACTAATTCATCCGTGGAGTGGAGTTATCACCCAAAGCATCACTTTTAAATTTACATATAGACAAAAACACAAGCAATGTTTCAGCCAATGCACAACCGGATTTAACCCGGAGGTCCATTGGATGGCACTTTGATAGTGCTTGTCATGCTTTGCACCAAACTTGCAATTATTACTTGGGTGAAATCTCCACTCTGCAGGTGATTTGGTGATAATAGACCTTCCTCGTACTGTACCATACTCCAAATTGATAGCAAGAAAAAAAAATGCAATAAATGGAGTCCTGACTCTTTTTCGATTACAACTGACACAATTTATCAAGCTCTCAAACAATAAGCCAAATTCTATAAGAATTTCTGACGATGTTATGGCATGGAACCTATCGAGCCTTTAAATACTCCATCGCCCGACTATTCACTTTTCAGATCAACTGAAATATTCTAGACGACTGAATCTGCAGAATACCATAGATTTATTTATTTATTTATTGGTGTTTAAGGTCACATATTTCTGCACAATGGCTAACCGTGACCGTGACAGTTTTACGGGTGGAGGAAGCCGGAGTACCCGGAGAGAACCACCGAGCAACGGCGAGCAACTGTCAGCTCCCCAACATACCAACTCCACACAAGCAGGGTTAGCATTGGTTGAAGACAGGTGCACCATCGACGTGCAGTACGCCTTAGTACACAGCGTCACCGTGCCCCCACGTGGGCAATGGGGGTGAAGTGTCCTGCCAAAGGACACAACGCGGTTGCCGCAGGTGGGATTCGAACCGAGGACCTCTCGGTTTGCAGCCTGCACCTCTACCAACTGAGCCACCGCGCCCCCGAATACCATAGATACTCATTTCTTTGAATTAACGGAAATAATGTTTCTCAATCGAGGCTTGATTTGAAAGGATCTGTAATGACTCTTTCAATACTCTTAGACGAATTGTACTAAACAATTATGAATAATTACCCATCACAGATGTAGTTTTATGATCACGCCGCGTAGTTCCCCGAATTATGTTAACCCTTTGAACCCTGGTGGTATCTTCCATGTCAATTCAATGGCAGCAATTGGAAAAGTCCTTATTTATTATTTGGGGTTAGACCAATCAATATTCCAACGTGCAGCCTTAGGGCTGCACGTTGAAAATATTGTTTGGTCTACACCACGCATTTACCCTGTAGCCATCCCCCCTTAGTGACATTATGAAGTAGCTTATGACCCGGCCGGAAAAAACGGCCTCTGGTGTTCAAAGGGTTAATAACTAAATGTTTCCAGGCGAATTAAATACTTATTGATTGGAATATTTATAAATGGAGCAAGACAGAATATCTGTGTATCTGTGTGGGTAAAGGGGTGTTACATTGAATCACCGGTTGTCTACGTGCAATCTCCCCGAAAAGTGGGTAAACAAACACCCCTAACAGTGTCGGATTCCTTACAGAATATTTGTCTTGTGGCTTCAGAGGCTGACAATGTCTTAGCAATCTAACGTACACCCATATAAAGTTACTTTACACTTTCAGAATTTAATTTGTTTGGACATTACTATTCTTCAACAAATTATCAATGTAGACGTGTTACCAACTACTTTTCCTTTACACTGACTTAGTAACAGAAATGATAGCAATTTCAACTATTTCAACACAAGGGAGATCACTCTAAATCATACATAGATTCCATACACTGCAAGTATGTGATGTCTTCAAACCTTGTCCCAAAAATGGATAGAGGGAGACATGTACAAACATTTTTCTTAAATAATTTAAAATTTTCAATTCAATTATTTTCGCTCAATGGAAAGGCCCCAATGAGCTCGCTCAAATGAAGGGTCATTAGCAACGTTTTGTAAAAAAATTGAAAACAAAATGAAAACGGTAATTTTTGTGTAATGCAAATGTTTCATCCAGCGAAAATCTTAAAAGATTGTAAACGGAAAGATTTATAAAGATTTAATCATTACCTGTTCTAGACTATACTGTTTTGCAAATGTCTGTCTTATTTTATCAACATCATCTTTGTTGGTGATATATTTTTCCACTGCACCTGGTTTTGATAATTCTTGTTGTATCTTTTTGGTATTTGCTAATTGGTATTGAATAGTCGGGCACTTGATGGCCGTACATCTCGCCAGTTTCAGCAGACCATCCCATTCCTGAAATAATAGTATAAAAACGGAAAAATACCATTTTCTTACAAATGCATTTCTCATTAGCAGGTAAACAGTTTTAAAAAAAAATTTTGATAACTTTTTAGCCAATGCAATTATAATGCAACCCACTTAATTGGATATATGTTTATTGAGTAACCCTGTTAATTTCAGATAATGTCCAAATACCAAACCATTGAAGACACCTTGAATATAAATTGATAGAATTCCAACTTGTTCAATCAATTGCTTATGAGGGAGCGCGGTGGGTGGCTCAGTGGTTACAACATCATACGTCAGACGGAAAGGGCGACGGTTCGAAATCCACCAGAGGAAATTGCGTTGTGTCGTTGGGCAAGGCACTTAATCCTAATTGCCCACGTGGGGGCACGGTGGTGCTGCACGTCGATGGTGCACTGTCTTCAACAAAATCTAATCCTGTTTGTGCGGAGTTAGTACTTTGGGTTGTCTAGCAGTTGCTCGCCGCTGTCCGGTAGTTCTCTTCTGATACTCCGGTTTCCTCCACCCGCACACCTCTCCGATATGGGCATTAATCTATTATATCTTAGCACCATTAGCTTTGTAAAACAAGATGTCATAAGATAAATGCTACGTTTATAGAATACAGGAAAATGACAAAATGTCTCTCAATCCTTTGAACTCATAAGATAGATTTTTCGGCCCAGGGAATAATTTTGTCCTATTTTGGTCTTATAAGAGGTCAATACTCGGGACATTGATGATAAAATAATAACTGCAGAGTGCAGCCGGGCGGCTACAGAGTGCAGATAGTATTTTATCCTCCCTGTAAATTGATATTGGACTGACCCATTTCACTCTAAATGTACACAAAGGCTCTACCATTCCGGGAAACGAGAGTTTCAAGGGTTAATTGAATACTCGTGTTAATTTGAAATTTTTCGCTGGTAAAGCAACTTTTTTAATTAAAAGGATTAAAACTGTATAACGGATGCAAGTCTAAAGTATGCAACGTAGATAAGACACTACAGTGATATGGTAAGAACGTAAGCAGCAAATGGACTATAATTCAATCAACGATACATTAACTCTTTATCTAACGTAACAGACAAAATGACCAGCGTTATTCAGAAAAATCGCCATTTAAGTTGTATTAGTTTTCAACATTGTGTCTCAAACACATAGTTTTTGTTCCATTGAACAGTATGATCAAATCTGAGGACATTTGATATATACCCTGACAGTTTATGGACAAACAAAATGCAGACACCCATTCAAAATAGAACTGAGGAGTATTCAAAAAGTTTTTTAGGAGTCTCACAATACAATTTCTCGGAGATTTATTTGAGTTGCAAAAAATGAAATGTCTCCCAAAGTTGCTTTAGCATTTTACCTAACACGAAAGACAGACGATTCTTGTGAACTCGAAAGACTGACGACTCTTGCAAACATTTGTTGAATAATAATTTTTTTTCATTTTTTACGTCAAAGACATAGCTTATGACACGGAAGCTATGTTTTGAGACAAAAAATAATGTAAATTGAATGGTTATTTTTTGTGAATAGTGCAGGCCAGTTTTTTTGTCGTTACCTTGGGTAACAGATTAATGGTTGTTCACTGATTTGTTGTTAAAGGGTCACCCAACAAATCTATTGTCCATTTTGTGAAATGTTTAACAGCATCTATATTCGAACTAAAATTTAAATAAAGGGATATTATTATATCAAAATAACGACTAGAGAATATATCAATCTTTTCACGAACAAAATTGCATTTTAGGTTTTGGGCAGCAAAGAATGCCCCATTGGCATGAGTAACCAACTGGAATAACCACCAACAGATCGTCTTTGTAATGCCTAGGTTTCAAATAGAAGAGTTGGAACTCCAAACTTGCGAAAGCACATTTTACTATTCGGTCTCCAATGTGTTAAAGTACTCCGAAAAGAAAAACATACACAACTGTAATCGTGTATTCGACCTTTGGAAGAAAATATTATTTTCGAAGATCTGAAAACTGCAGAAAGTGCTTAGTCTTTTCACATCTGCAAGGCGATATAATTTAAAAAGCTAATTACATTCACAATGAAAATTACACTGACAATGTCATACCTGTGAGATCAAGTCCTGAACGGCAACAACATCAAAACACTTTATAGACTCGATCAGTTTGACATCGCAAAGAAGCGAATTTCCAGATGTCATTCAATGAGTGCACGACGACCACAAGGGTGGCACATACCAAGAGGAGTGCGTTTCTCGCAGTTTTCTGTTACAAAAATCGTTTTAGCTCTTCCTTAAAGGAATTGTAACTTTGTACACTGGTGATAATTAGATCATATCTCGGGTATTCTGGGGCAAGTTTCGAACTTTTCCAGCCTTCTGTGAATTTGGGGGATAAACAATTGATAATTTTGGTTGAAATGCGTATCACAAAAAGGTGGCTATCAGATAATAAACTACAGCTTCGTGCAATTGCATTATATTTTAGCGTATCCTGCAAATTGTCTATTTATAACGATATAGCGTAAACGCTTGGTTACGTTTCGAATGAAAAAGATTGTTTTGTACCCCTTCCAATATTGCAGGAACTTCATGCAAAAGTTTGACCCAGGAACAGTATTTTTCTGAACGTGTATCAAATACAGGTGATGACAGGTCCTTCACGGAATGAAGTCACATCTCCGGGACTTTGTTGCCGGATTAAAAAACAATCAACTCCAATGCTGTTAGACATTCAGTCTTCCACTTTCTCCAGTTAGAACCAATTGTAGCGTCTGCTCTTGGTTTATGACGCTATAGCGTAAATGTTTCGTTATATGTTTCAATCAGATTAGGATGTGTACTTAATCGGGCACAACTACAACCATTGTGAGTTAGAACTAATTGTAGCGTCTTCTCTTGGTTTATGACGCCATAGCGTAAATGTTTCGTTATATGTTTCAATCAGATTAGGATGTGTACTTAATCGGACACAACTACAACCCATTGTGAAATCTTGACCTTGGACAATTGATAGTTTTGGGATGAAATGCATATCATGAGGGAGTAGGGGTAGCTTCTTGAAGCCAATAACGTCATATCTCCAGAAGTTGTGGTCAGTTTTTGCAAAAATTGAACCCCTTGTTTGGGGCCACAGATGCTGTTAGGCTTTCAGTTTGTTGCTTCTTAAGTTGGTTGGTTTTGGTTTTTTTTCACCGTATTTGTTAACCTCATGGCGTAAATCTTTCATTACGCATTTGATCGAAATGGGAGGCGAACAGCTTTGGACAAAACTTTAGGTGCTGTAAAAATGTTGGCCTTGGATGATTAATAGCTTTGGTGGAATGCGTATCACAAAGAGGTAAGGATAGTTAATTGGCGTGTAATTTTCGATGTTTGTTTGACGCTGCTACCGGCCAATCAAGGTTGGGGAATCTACGGAGTAATCTAAATTGCATTTTTCGATATGGGGGCATCGCTACGAACAACTATTGTGTAAAAAGGTGGAAGAGCTTAGACATTTAAAAGTATGTTTGATTTGTCCGAGATTTGGAGTGAATATCAAAGTTTGAGAAAGCACAGAGTGATGTATATAACGTTGATGTGACAGAGATCCAAATCATTTAATTTAATTTTGAACTTTTTCGACTCTTATTTGTTTATGGCATCATAGCGTAAATGTTTCGCTACGTATTCTAGTTAAAAAGGGAGGTGTACTTATTTGTGCAATGTTTCAGCCATCTGTGAATTTGAGAGCCAAACAAATTCATAATTTTGGTTGAAATGTGTATCACAAAGGGGTGGCACCTTGTCAATTACGTAATATCTCCGGAAGTTATGTCCAGTTGTGAAAGATATGATGCTGTACGAATGCAAATTTGTAGCTTCGTAGGCTAAAAGTTCATTTTGACGTTTTCTGAATCTTATTGGTTTATGACGCCGTAGTTTGAACCTTTCGTTACGCATTTCGAGTAAGTACAGTGGGACACGCTAAAAAACTGAAGTGTTAAAAACTACACTTGAAGTGCTGTATTTAACACTTACAAAGTGCTGAACTAGCACTTTGTTCAAGTGTAGATGTCCCATAACTTGACAGGTGTTACAATAATACCACTTGACAAGTGTAATGTCGCGACACTTAAAAGGAAACAACGCAGATGACGCGGATCAGGCTCGAACTCTCGAGCCTGATCCGCGTCATCTGCGTTGTGTCCTTTTAATTATGTACCCACCAAGCGCAAATCAAATTATGGACGATTCTGGAAGAACCACCAATGTTAGACACATGGGAAGTGCCATCCATTCAAGTTTCAGATGTCTGACGGTTGTAATGTCTAAGTGCTTAAAGCATTACACTTTGAGTGTTAAAATCAAACCCTAAGAGTTAGCATGGGTTTAACACCTTGAAAGTGTCAGTTTTAACACTTTAGTTTTTAGTGTGGAGGTGCACATCTTTGAGCACTACTCCATGTGTCTGTGAAATGTGGCCTTTGATGATTAATACTTTTGGTGCAATGCATGACACTAACAGATAGGGGGAAGCTAACTGTCGTGACATTTCCGAAATGTTATGTTATTTGTTATTTAAACATTGTTGCGAGAGAAGTTCTGTCATCTCATCATCATCATATCCTTGTACGTAAAGGCTTTACACCCTCTAAATGAGGCAGAAAGGTATCTGCTTCTAATTGAAAGACACCCCCTCCCCCTGTATTGAGTTAAGCTATAACTGCTTCACCACTGAAAACACGCTGCTATCAGGATTGATTTGCATTCATCTGTTTTTGTTTTGTTTTTGTTTTTATATTGAGAATGGCAGGAAGACAGCACTCGTGGCTATGCCATCTCCCTGTAATGTAATCATGTACTTAAGAACTATGTATATTACATTCCCTATTAATTGTATTTCATTTATTCATACAGGTACATGTTATGTTACTAATTAAAACTATTCAGTATAAAAAAAAAATGTTTGACGTCACCAAAGGTTGATTAGGGACGGATCATCTACGAGGTAATGTTAGATGTATTTTGCGATATATGTGGCATCACTGCGAACAATTATTGTGTAAAAATGCGAAAGAGCTAAGATGTGAAAATGCATTGTGACTTGTCAGAAATTGTGCGAATGTCAAAGTTTGAGAGAGCGCATAGCTGTCAGTTTGACGTTAATGATGCAGAGTATTGAAGCATCTGAGAGTACAAGGCATCGTTCAACAGTTCGTGCCAGGTAAACATCATGACGTTTGATGGAGTGAAAGTTATTACACTGTGGCCGCGGTCACAGCGTAACAGCTCTCACATCACCAAACGTTAAGGAATGGGCGGAGTTATGGCGTTAAGTGACATTACACCAACCTGGGTCAGTGAGGTGAGACGTTTTTCGCTGTCACTCAGACAATCCAATTATTTTGAGATCAGTGCTATAGCCTCTCTCACAGCTAATAGAAAATCAAGGAACATTTTTTTTTGGGGGGGGGGGGGGAACATTTGCTGATACTTCATTGGTTGCAACACAGCCGAAAACCCCATAGTATAAAAATATTGATAAATCTCAATAAGACTTCAACGTGATTAAGACACTACCACAACTTCAACGAACTTTCTTCGATTTTGGAATCTATTACTTCAAAGTTCTGGAGATTTCTAGAATTTCTTTAGACCTTGTAAAAACCACATGTATTTCTGATTAATAATGATTTTACACAATACATAGGTTTTGAAGCTCTCACGGCTACACATTTGAAAAGCAATCGCTAATGCTTGAGAAGCTGTATATCGGAGAATAACTTCATTCCTTTTATTCGATTTCATCATGCATATATGATTGTAAATAAATGATATTCATGCAACAAGAGACCCGGCCCTATCGGCACGAACTGCTCCCTGACGACAGCCAATTAATACAAGAAAAAGACATTTGAAGATTTTCAGTAAATAAGCAGTTGAAGTGGATCATTATTTAGCAGATTTAACCCTTTGCCTAACAGGAAAAGCAGACGACATTTGCAAATAAAATTCTTGAATAACCAATTTCTTTGACTTTTTGCATCAAAACCATAGCTTATGACCCCTCACTGGAACGAGCTGAACGAGATCGTTCCAATGAGTGGTCATAAACTATGGTTTTGAGATAAAAACTGAAAAGAATAACTGAAAATTGAATGGTGATTTTTGTGAGTAGCGATGGTCTGTTTTGACGTTACGTTGGGTAAAGGGTTAAAATAATTATTTACCAGATTTAAGATGCTGAAATGATAGGGTTTGGAAGAAGAATTTTCGTAATCTGTATCTTTCTCCCACCAGGACCCACACAATTGATATGGGGGAAGGGCGTGGTGGAGGGGGTGTGGGCTTCAGCCCCCCAACACCTTTTGGGCCAACAATACGTTAACCTTTTACCTAACCAATCGCCCGCATCCGCCCGCGTAATACGAAAATTGAGCAGTTGAAAAAATTGAATTTTTCAAAATATTTCAACAAAACCATATCATGTGACCCCTCATTGGAACAAGCTCTTTGAGCTCGTTCCAATGATGGGTCACATGATATAGTTTTGTTGAATTTTTTTGAAAAATTTAAAAAAAATTATATTTAAAATAATAAATTTTGATATCGTCTGCTTTGGGTAAAGGGTTAAACATATTTGAAAATAATAAAGACTTGAGTCTCGACAACGCTTACTAACTTTATATTTACTTTCATATTTATGCAAACGACTGCTGACAAAAATAGATTTTTGTGTGAAGGCCATGATCAATAGTTTCTTTAGGTTTTCCCAATTTCTGTAAATTTGTTTGAACTGTGATGCATTGAACCAATGTTATCGCCAGAAAACCGAGTGTTAATGAAATACAGCTATATAACTTTCAAAAGTGTAAACATGTCACAAAAACTCACTTTGTGTGAAGGGAAATCTTTCGGAGAATAACCTTGTCGAAAGTATGCAATGGCAACTTCATGACCATCTCTGAAAGACAATCTTGAATTAAATTTGATTTTTTCAACACATATTCAAATGTTTTGGAGTCAAAATGATTACAGACTAATTGCTAACTTGATTTTGTTTGCAATACAATTTTTTGCAGAGAAATTGGCATGACAAACTATCTCAAGACATAAAATGACAGGCAGAGAGGCGCAATTCATAGTGTTTAACATACACTCACTTTCATCATATGCCATTGTTTTTCACTTCAAGTTCCTTCACACTTGAGGCAGATATTCTTAATCTCAGTTACCCTACATAGAAGTAGTACCCACAATGTTTTCTATGATAACTCTTAGAGCGCTGTGATCCCAGAGCCAAATTTAGGTATTGATTATCAACATAAGGGATCTCATCTCCTAGGTCAAACATTAACAACAAAATACCTTTGCGCAGTTTATCAACAGTACCATCCGGACGTTTTAGGTGAGACATATCAGAGATATAAAGGAACTGAATGTTGTTCCACACTTGATGTGACCAGAAGCATGGTAACCAGGAATGCACAGGAGACAAGTGTCCATGGACAGCTTTGCATAGACATGCCGCATAAGGATGCAATGGGTTTAAAAAAACAGGAGCATGAAAATGTACCAGCATACATGCATTTCTATATCATCTGTAAATGTGAACAAATTTAGTTCAAACTGGCCTAAGAATTTCACTTTCAGACTGTTGTAACTATTTTTTTTTCTAATTTAAATCATCTTTCTTGCAAGCCCTCGGGTTGAAAGACGGTTCAAGCAGAAGTAATATACCAAACCATGGGCGACTCTGAAGGAGAGGGTGCCCGACGACCATGCCTTCTTTTTATAACTCTTTTTTTTCACCAGCACCGAGACCCCAAAATACTGTATTATCCGCAATAACACATGTGCATCCACTACCCGGAGCAGTGAATGACAATGTGTTATCGCGGATAATGTTGTACCTCCATGCATACATCTAAAAATAATTTACAATCAAATACAGAAGCACACCCAATTACTGCTGAATCAAAGCTGTCTTACAGTTAAAACTAAAAGTCCTGTCCCGAAATGCGCACAAACAGCACGTTAATCTAAGCGATATGGCCGTAGTAAGGCTATCAAATTCTGTAAATATGGCCTGTGCACAAGCAATGTTTCAGCCAATGGACCTCCGGTTAACCCGGAGGTCCATTGGCAGAAACATTGCCCGTGTTCGCTATGAGTAACCAGGAGAACCTGCAGTGCTTTGGATGCCATTCGATATGGCAATTGCGCTCAATTCATACGCGCAATTAAGCCTAGATAAGCGCACAATTCGTGACAGGACTTGATGAACTGCGCAAATGTATTTTTCAGTTAATGTTTGACCTGGGAGATGAGGCCTCGTATGTTGAGAATCAATACCTAAAGTTGAAAAAAACACCTCAGAATTTTAAGAAATTGCTGGGTCATTCTCGCATGTGGAAAGGTGAGTATTTGATTTTGTAGGAGAAGGGGTAAGTTTCCTAATTAGTACTGTAACTTTAAGTGATTTAATGACGTCAATTTCTATTGTCATCATTGAAACGCATTGACGATCGAAAAAATTACTCAAACGCATGTAGACAACAGAAGGTAGACTATCCATCAAATAACCAGTTCCATACAGGTCCCAAAGGATTAGAGTAAGTGAGTGTTAAAGAAACAACACAATTAAAGTCACTCGCTTGAAATATTTACTAATTAGTGACATCAGACCCAGCTCCTGCTAAATCCGATGCTAAATTCGATGGAGCAATTGCCAGTTAATGCGGAACTGTATGTATATATTTATTTATTTATTGGTGTTTAAGGTCACATACTTATGCACAATGGCTAATCGTGACCCTGACAGTTTTACGGGTGGAGGAAGCCGGAGTACCCGGAGAGAACCACCGAGCAACGACGAGCAGCTGTCAGCTCTTCAACATCGTAACTCCGAACTCTGCATCGCAGCACAGGCAGGGTTAGATTGGTTGAAGACATGCGCACCATCGACGTGCAGTACGCCTCAGTACACAGCGTCATCGTGCCCCCATGTAGGCAATCGGGGTGAAGTGTCTTGCCCAAGGACACAACGCGGTTGCCGCAGGTGGGATTCGAACCGAGGACCTCTCGGCTTGCAGCCTGCACCTCTCCCAACTGAGCCACCGCGCCCCCGGAACTGTATATATACTGATTACATAAACAAATGGATAGTTTGGCTGAAGAGGCAGTATCACTCCAAATAGTAGGGCCAACCTTCTGACAAAGATTTTAGAAAATAAGATACTTGATAATACTAAATGTCTGACGGTTTTTGCTGAATATTTATGGGGATATTATCATCTGTTAATGACAGCAACGGTGTTTACCAGAAACAGTCTATAGATGGTAATTAATCTTTTGAGCCGCCAATATGAGGTATTTAACCCTTTACCTAACATGAAAAGCAGACGACACTTGCAAAAAAAATTCTTGAATAACTAAATTTTTTCATTTTTTGTCTCAAAAACATAGGTTATGACCCCTCGTTGGAACGAGCTCGACGAGCTCGTTCCAACGAGGGGTCATAATCTATGTTTTTGAGACAAAAAATGAAAATATTTTGAAAATTAATTGGCGATTTTTGAGAATAGCGTTGGCCGGTTTTGGCCGTTACGTTAGGTAAAGGGTTAAAATTTAAGGTATTTAATTATTATATATAGCTTCACCTCTACCATTTATGGATGTAACACAAGACACACTGATGAAGCAAATAACTTTATGGTTAAACATTTAGAGGTTATTACTTGGTTAGATTCATATCGGCCCTCATTACAGTCTGAGGTAACTTCATGACGTGAAGTCACCGGGAGCTGATATCTCGGCTGATATGAAACTAACAAAGTCGTAACCACTTTTTTTTATTAAATCAATAGGGCGTAATCGCTTGACTGGTTACGTGAAATAATTCATGAGAGGCGAGGGACGTTGTACAAACACGAGTTGGCGAATGCGCACGGGTGTTTTACAATATAGTCCCTCGCCTCGAATGAATTATTTCACGTAACCAATCCAAACAAACGATTGCTCTGTTTATTACTTTTCACCATTAACGATAATTATATTATTTAACCCTTTACCTGACGAAGCGGAAAAAACCGACAGTGCTATTCTCAAAAATCGCCAATTAATTTTCAATATTTTTAAAAAATTTTGTCTCTAAAACATAGGTTATGATCTCGTCGAGCTCGTTCCAATGAGGGGTCATAACCTATGTTTTTGAGACAAAAAATGAAAATAATAGTTATTCAAGAATTTTGTTTGCAAGTGTAAAAATAAAAAAAACAAAGCTTCTTCGTTTGAGCGCACGGATACCTGGCATAATTGTTGATTGCATAATTCACTTGCGAAGTTATCGTTTTTTATCAAACCCAAAAATCCCAGTAAATCACACTTTGGACAGTAATAAAAAACAAATAATTACAAAATGTTCTCAGATCTGTTACAGTATCCTGTCAGTGTTATTGTTTCTCGTGCATTTCACAAAGTCCGAAGTTAACCCCCTCTCCTGGTACAGCTATCTGACCGTCTCAGCTTCCCCACTAGAGGAAACGTGATGTTGGGATAGCTGATCTATATCGTCTCCCACTTCGACAAATCTCCGCGTATGACTCTTATGAATTTTAGTTTGCGGTGAATTTTCAGCACAACTCTTTCTTTCTTCATCAACCTTACCATTACTTACTGTCATCATTAATTCCTCATCACACACAATTCTGCTTCAAACCACCCCACCATGCCTGATAAATATTCATGACCATGTGCATGTCGTGCAATTTGCATCAGATTCGAGGTCGTATTTACAATCAGATCGCAACGAGCCCGTTATGGCGAGTTGTGATCCGATTGTAAACACGACTGAGAATCTGATACAAATTACAGGACATGCATTTGGTCATGATAATACATTTATCTAACAATCCCGTTACATAAAGCCTGTATTTCCGTTTTTCCGTTTAAATTGGGTTGGAATTAGCCAAATGTTGAATTTCATATTTTAATGCGTAATAACAATGCATATAATGATATTACTTGTCATAGCGCGGTGTTTACCGGAAGATGAATCCATATGATTCGGAATCAGAATGAGTCGTCTATATGATACGGAATCGGAACACATTATGTAATACGTACCGTTTCTCGTGGTTTTCAGGCCAAAATCTATATGATTGTTAGATAAAAGTCAATATTTCCGATTGGGTTCATATCTAATAAACAATTGGAAGCAGATACACTGATAACTGACAAACAGATAACAAACTGTATACCTATCCTGGGGCATTATGTCTGTGTTGATTGCAAATTGTTCTGTCTTTTGGTAGGGGGTTGTAGAGAATTTACATGACGTGAATCTGTACCTTCGCATTACTCTTACACATGAAAGAGGAAAGTCGAGCTTTGTATACTTCATAGGTGCGTCTGTATATATACCGATTTGCCACATGTTACAGGATTTGAAGAGGGTATGCGGTACATTACTACCACAATTTTCTTTGACATGTCCTCAGCAAAGAAATCCGAAAGCAATTAAAATCAAATCACCCGTTGGATTGATCCCTCTTTCACCTCAGTTTATGGCAACTAGCAGACAGTGCAACTTAATTGTGTTTCCACAGACGTGATGATGAGATTTATCAATTAGTTAATCGAGAAATCTTCCCTACTCTTTCTATGATCCAGAGACAAATATTGTGACCATCACAGATTGGGTTATTTTGGCAGCGAAAATACCTTTACCGGGTTGTTTGTTAAACATCGAGAAACTACCCATGGAAAGGGTAATTACGGAGTTAGGTAGCCTCGATTTGGAGATGTCTGACAGCCCAACAGTTCCGAAATGAAATTATTTCTTGAGCATCTCAACCTCTGTGTCACTACTGTATGAGTGTCTCCAGTTTGGTGTCCACACCTGGTTCCAAAACTCATGAACACATTTTTGCAAACAGTGTTGTGAATAACGATAGTTAAGGTGTCTATCCGGTTATTCAGAATTAGACTCCGACGAAACGTACACCGAGTTCCAGTGTGTTCTATGTGTCTATTGCCTATACAGCAGAATGACTTTTAGGACAGTTTGGGGAAAATGGTAGAGCAATACTATTGTTCCTGCCAGGCTGAAATTTCCGTCACGAAATAACCTCTAACTTCAGTAGGATGTGTGGTAGACTTTACGTTTGTTAACCATATAAATTGACGCTGTGTGGGGAGTGGGGCTGTGTTCATCTCGCTACACAAATTATGGCAGCGACACTATTAATCTAAGCTATGCATTTTTATTGGTGCTTGAGTGGAAAAACAATTAGTCTCCGTTTGCGGAAGTGAATTACCTGAGAAACCGCTAACACAAGAATAGTTCTACTGTTCCGAGATAATAGAAGCACAGTGAAGATCAGAGAGATGCATTTTCTTAGGTTAGCTTAACCCTTTACCTAACCTGAAAAGCAGACGACACTTGCAAAAATAATTCCTGAATAACTATTTTTTTTCATTTTGTGTCTCAAAAACATAGGTTATGACCCCTCGTTGGAACGAGCTCGACGAGCTCGTTCCAACGAGGGGTCATAACCTATGTTTTTGAGACAAAAAATGAAAAAAATAATGAAAATTAATTGGCGAGTTTTGAGAAAAGCGCTGGTTGGTTTTGGCCGTTACGTTGGGTAAAGAGTTAATAAAGATTGATATTTGTGAGTAGATGGTCTTATGTCCAATAATTGACCATTGGTGAGAAGTCTTCAGCAGAACCTGTAAGTGAAGTCCGATTGGCAGAATGGTATGGTCAGGTGGAATGTATCTGAACACCCATTAGAGTGCTTTGACGGACACATATAATTCCGTTTCTTGGATACAGCAGAATGACTTTTAGGACAGTTTTTGGAAAATGGTAATGCAATACTAGTGTTCCTGCCAGGCTGAAATGTCCATTACGAAATAACCCTTAACTTCAGTATAATATGTGATAGACTTTAAGTTTGCTATAAACTGACGCTGTGTGGGAAGTGGGGCAGTATTCATCTCACTACACAAATTATTGCAGCGACACTATTAATCAAAGCTATGCATATTTATTGGTGCTTGAGTGGAAAAAACAATTAGTCTCCGTCTGCAGAAGTGAATTACCCGAGAAACCGCTAACACAAGAATAGTTCTGCTGTTCCGAGATAATAGAAGCACAGTGGAGATCAGAGAGATGCATTTTCTTAAGTTAGCTTAATAAAGATTGACATGTGTAAGTAAATGGTTTTATGTCCAATAATTGACCATTGGTCTGCATTGGTAAAAAGTCTTCAACAGAACCTGTAAGTGAAGCCCGACTGGCAGAATGGTATGGTCAGGTGGTACATGACGTAGGCATAAGCCCATGGCGAATCTTACCGTTATAATATATAAATTTTTACATTTAGGATACAAACAAAATGAATAGATTATTTGATCAAAATGTCATTAAGTTTCCTTGATAATAACCCATTTTGCCTGATTTTCTTAACTCCTTCCATTTATAACTCAGTTGGAAAAAACATTTCGATAACAATAAACAATTACATTTTAGCCTAATACAAAATTAACCAGGTGACTAGCAAACTATACATATCAAAATAATTTTGGTGATCATTTCCCGAAAAGACAAGAGGTCCAAAAGGGCCTGAAGCCATCACCTGATAATACCATTTATTCTTCACAAACGGATTTAAAACAAAAAAAAATTAATCATTCATTCACTATTTACAAGTTTAAATATGTTAAACTGCTTGGGTACGGGAGACAATTGTTTTCAATGACTTCTCCATTACCAACCCTATTAGAATGGGGTAGGGCCGTGGGGGAGCCTTTTTATAACCTGAAGGAATCTGAGGCAGTGTTAAGGGAAAGGATTGTTTAATAATTTTCCATGATATCCCTTAATATAACCACCCTCACGCACCGAGCTTTATTTATGCAGATGTGAATCAAGCTGGGAAATATGTTATTTATGAAACGTGGAACAAGCTGAATCAGTGGTTAGAGAGAAAGGATATTTTAATGTTTCCTCTATCACCCACCGTGTTAAAACAGAAGACCACTAAATATGGTCCTGTCTAGGGGCTTGAACAATTTTGTAAACCATCCCCACAGAGGTGCTATATATCAAGTATACAGAACCTCCGTATGGATGATTTACAGTTAAAACTAGAAGTCCTGTCACGAATAGTGCGCTTATCTAGGCTTAATTGCGCGTTGGAATTGCGCGCAATTGCCATAACGAATGGCATCCAAAGCACGGCAGGTTCTCTTGGTTACTCATAGCAAACACATGCAATGTTTCTGCCAATGGACCTCCGGGTTACCCGGAGGTCCATTGGCTGAAACATTGCTTGTGCACAGGCCATATGTACAGAATATGACAGCTTTAATTGGGTCATAACGCGCACATTAACGCGCATATCAACGTGCTATTTGTGCGCATTTCGTGACAGGACTTCTAGTTTTAACTGTATGAGATTATTCAAATCCCCTAGGACCATATTTAGGGGCATTCAGTTTACTGGAAGCATTTAGTGCAATAAGCGATATTTTCTCCCTTACCAGAAGTGTTAAAGCACATAACATTCCTACATATGGTGCAAGGAGCTCGATTGGAACAAACGCGTAAATATTCCTTACCGTGGTGTTATAAATCAAATACGGAAGCTTTTGAGGCAGTGGTTAAAATCTAGAGTCTGACGACATCCGAAAAATGGATCTATACCTTTGGTTTTAACAAATTTGTAAATCATCCCTACAGCGATGTTAAATGTCAAATGCGAAAATACAAAAGCATTTAAAGCAATGGTTTGCGAGAAAAAAGAATTTTGAAATGTTTTTTTCCATTGCCCAGAGTGTTCAAATCACTCCTGGCACAGGGGCATGATTTCAACAAACTTGTAAACAATTGTGACAAGGAAATTATGTGACAAGTATGGAAACTTTTCAAGAAAAGGTTTGGGTGAATGTTTTCTATTACTATCCACACAACACACAGTGTTAAAATCTAAGACTATGGAGCCCCTAGAGACCATCAAATATAACCTCAGGAGATTGGTTTGAACGAAGTGGTAAATCATCCTTACAATGATGATATATGTCAGATATGGAAGTATTTAATTCAGTAGTAGTGGGAGATTTTTCAAAATATTTTCTCTTGCAATACATATAATGTTAAACTGTGGCTAGGTTTATACTTCATGTAGGTATTGCCATTAGACTGAGTCAAAATCGTGGATCCTTAATCATATTCTGTGATAGGTATAGTTTTAATAGGCATTGTCCCAATATCCTGATCAATTCTGTCTTTTGATTGGTCAGAATGCCTTGGACAGATAGCAATGACCAAGGGTGCACCCAGCATCCAAGGTATATGAGAGCGTGCAACATCCAGGGTATAAGCGCACGCGAAACATCGGGGGAATATGGTTCAAACGAAAGCTTTCCGCGTCTGCTCGCCTTGACATGAAATCGAACCACAAAACCTGAAAATAGTCACAAATATAATCATATTTCCGACAATTCAATCATAAAAATAACATAAGAGCAAATAATTCGTCACCTTAGTACCAATGTGTTATATGTGCCAGTAGGCACAGAGAACACATTGGAACTCAGGGGACGATATGTCAACAAAATATTGTTTCCTCGTTTCCTTAACGACCCAAGGGATGTAACTCTATCTGTTGTCTTCTGCGATTATAAAAACAAAATAATTATCACGAATCTGGTCCAAGTGATCGTTGTGGAGCTAAGAAATGTGTCTACAAATTTATTTCCACTATGTTTGTATTGTGTTTCAAACGAGACAAGCACTTTATCTCTGCCAACATGTATGGTATATGGAGATTTAATACCTGGATGTCTCATTTAAACACCTCGCCTGCGGCCCGGTGTTTACAGTTAAAACTAGAAGTCCTGTCATGAAATGCGCACAAATAGCACATTGATATGCGCGTTAATGTACGCGTTATGGCCTAAGTAAAGCTATCAAATTCTGTTCATATGGCCTGTGCACAAGCAATGTTTCAGCCAATGGACCTCCGGGTAACCCGGAGGCCCATTGGCACAAACATTGCATGTGTTTGCTAGGAGTAACCAAGAGAACCTGCCGTGCTTTGGATGCCATTCGATATGGCAATTGCGCGCAAATTCCAACGCGCAATTAAGCCTAGATAAGCGCACTATTCGTGACAGGACTTCTAGTTTTAACTGTACAAACAGACATCCAGGTATTAAATCTCCATATACCATACATGTTGGCGGAGATAACTTATATTGAACCCCAAACACACATTCAGACCCCATCCCCCCAAAAACAAACCCCCTAAAAACTCGTCATTCTTTTTTGTTTTCAACATAAACTATTATTTAATATCTTACATCATTAGTCGTTTATCGTCTGTCAATTTTCCTCTTTCATAAACCTCTGTTAGTACTCTTCTGATGACTCGAATTTTCTGATTCACATGATACATGTTGACCTTTAACCAGTACTGGTCAATAATATTAGTGTCTGTATCATGTGCAAGGTACAGGATCACTGCCCTGAAAAACAAATTAGAAATTATCTGTACATTCACGAAAAACCTCGACACCATATTTCGAAAAAACATAATGTTCAGACTCGGGATCCCCGACTTTAGTTCAGCCAGGTAATCAGGTATGATATGGACTCACAACGACATTTGGAACAAACTCGAGTTGAAGCTTAACTAAGTGGAACAAACTCAAGTTGAAGCTTAACTGAGTTAAAAGTTTCCGTCACCGTTCCTGATTTTGTACGATAAAAGTCATGGGTTTCTTGATTCAAGTTACTTCTAATCCCCCAACCGACACGCGTACATGTAGGCGTTGAGAAAAGTCATCAGCGTTTAGCGAGCTGCATAATGACAGCATAATGGAAAATAAATTGCCAAAAAGATCAGTAAAAAATTAATCCTACAGCCATGTAAAACACTTGAAATGGCACACAACACCCCCCCCCAAAAAAAAAAGAAAAAAAGAAAAAAAAGATCAGCTTTTTGGATGAATCGTCCCGGTACGCAACTCGACTTGGGACAAAACGCCCGGCCGAGGTGATTTTATAAGGAACTGCTCTTCACCTTCTCCAAGTATTGTCACCGATGGTTCTCGAAAATTCTTTGTAAATAATTTCAAGCGAGGGAGTTAATGGAGAACTATTCAATGGAGATCTCAGACTCAGAAGTGGGCATAACTCAGGGTAAATCAGAGAAAGAGTTATGGCGGATCGTAATATGAATTGGCGAGAGAGGATCAAGCAAAGAGATCTCTGGGTGGCTTGCGTCATAAAGAGAATCCAGGTTTTGAAGAGTACCTTGATGGGACCTTTTTTTAGCGGGGAGTCATTGCTGTTCAAGATGAGGTCGATGGAGCTTTAGGGAAAAACTGGGAAAGACCATGAAAAGGACTGTCAAATGTGTAATCCAGGAGCAGTGGGGACCCCGGAAGCTTTTCTATTAAAATGTCCAAAATACCAGTCTAAAAGAATAAGATTCACCGGGAGTATGATGGGGAAGTGGGAAGAGAGAATGAAGAACATGTGGTTAGTGGGTGAGACAAAGGTTTAATATGCTTATTGTAGGCATTGGAAAGAATGGGGTACGGGATGTCATCACACAGTTCGTCTCAGGGTGTTGGGAGGAGAGGAGAGGCTTGGGGATAAGGAAGCATTTGGGAACACAGGGTTAATCAAGGCTCCCTCAGCTGAAACCTCGACAAATCAGCGGCCAGTCAAAGTGTTGTTATTATTATTATCACTAACAGAAAAACCTTACTGCTGCTTAAAAAAAGTGTCACACTTATACCAGCAAAGTTTTTAAAGGTCATGTCGCCGGTTTGGGTGATGTAAAATGTACAAAACGATGTTGATTGTCATGCAGCTTTTTTCTTGGTGGAGAGCATGAACAAATTTTCACAGTGAAGAGCACGCCGTGTCCCCCATCCACCAGCCCACGACGGCTGGGATGGGTTGGTGGATGGGGTCCCGGTGGTGTTCTCCCCAGGAACATTTAAGAATTGAATCATAAGTGTTCGAAATTTACGAGGTGATGAAGAATGTCGAGTACGTGCAAATTCCATGAACCTCAAAGCGGTTCATTGAAAATTTACGCGTGATCAATTTGTTTCATCACCTCTAGCCTCGGAGCCTATTTTTTCAATTCATGCGCCAGATTTCAATTTACGGAGTCACACTGCTGTTTGTCACACACACTGCAAGAATGTAATAGCTCTCATCAGACACTATAGCAAACATTACTCTTCACTGTGGTTTCTGATCAAGTCTTGGCTGCCTATTTAGGCAGCCAAGACTTGATCAGAAACCACAGTGAAGATTAATGCTTGGTAATTAAGACTTGAAGTATTAACTCAAGCATTCTACAACAATGATAAATGATAATCTTATATATAATACATGTAAGAGTGTCTCTCTCGATTATTCATCGAAAGAATATCAAAATATGATCTGAGAAGTTACGCGCCAACTGAGAAGCCTATTTCTGAGATTTAAGAGCCAGGTCCTGATGTTTCAGAACCAAATACGCACTGGCGCATGCCCAGGTCGGTCCCTGGATCAATTTGTTTCATCACCTCGTGGATTTCGAACAGTTATAATTCAATTCTTATGTTTACTCCATTCACAAAACATAATTATTTTATGTCCGGACAGGATATCGAGTTGACCTGTCTACAAGGCAATACTTTAACTAAGCATATTTCGGTCAACTTCTATTCTTCTATTCCTAAAAAAGAAACAAAACAACCTAGCCTCCGATACAAAATAGTTCCCTTAAACTGTGAATATAGTGTCTAAAATAAAACCACACTTCGAGTTGGGAAAACAGTCTATTTATAGAATGTAAATAGAAATTCCAGAATCTAAATACAGACTGTGGAAAATCGAATGTAGTGCGTTATATCAATGCGCGATACTCAAATGTCACGTGATCAACTGACGTCCATGAGATAAATCACATGATCAACTTTTGTATTCATGGGAAAATAACATCACCTGAGATTCCACTGACAATACACTGTTCATTGAAGAAAATTTCAGTTGTGGTATAAACATTTAAAAATGTGTTATCAAATGAAGTCGAATGTTTACAATACCGTACATACCAAAAGGCGGAAGTTAGTTCATGAACGATAACTCATTTTCCGATAGACGCTATAGTGTATATACAAACCTTTCATTTCCGTATAACTCCCATGATATTGCTATTGCTTCAGCAAATTTTCTAGATGGATGGTTATCTGGAATCTAAATTCGGAGAAAAATCAAAATGACTTGTGCTGACATATTTTGAAAAAATAAAAAATCTCTTTAAAATAACAAAGTTCGATGCCATTTGCGTTGGTTAAAGGGTTAAAAATAATGTCAAGATCAATCAATTTCCATGTCAGTTGACCTCCGTGTGATTTGGCGTTGGAAAGCATACCCAATCAGTTTAACGTTATTGACGTATTTGTATTACTAAATACAAATTATCTCAACATGTGCAGAAATTGTAGTATTTGATTATTTTTGCGATCGAGGGCAGCTTTGGAAATCACCCTTACTTTGTTCGCACGTACGTGAAGTGTTGCTACTCGCAATACAGACTTGTATTTAGTCTAGGCGTTTTAACGTATATTAGAAGAAATACTTGGTTGTTGTAAAATAAATTATTGAACCTACTAACATTACATTTAACACCAAGAGAAGTTCCACGAAGGATATGTACAGTGGGTTATATCACCCAAGTAAGCTCTGGAAAGTAGTGCAGTACTTGATCACTGTGGTGAACAAGTTCTGCTTTTCTGATGCGTGCGTGATATATATCAGTAGTGACGCATGGGCATTAGTGGTATGGCAAGACTGCAATACACCAAGTCATGTTTCAGACCAAATGTGCATTTTTGTTACACTGAAAACAATGCACATTTTTGGTTAAATGCACAGCCAGGGTTGTCAACCGTAACGGCAAATTCTCTAGAATAACTTCGATTCTTAGGGACGTCCACTGGCTCCCTGTCCAGCAGAGAATACAATATAAAATTATATTTGTTACTTTTGTATTCACAACATCGCACCGTCATATCTGGTGGAGCTCATACCACCTTATGCTGCAAGTCGTAACCTTAGCACATCCGACTTGAACAATCTGGCTCAACCACCATCTAAACTTGTCAACGCTGTCTTTTCGGTTGCGGCTCCAGAACTTTGGAATTCCCTGTCGAGTATTGTAAAATCTGAACAAAGTATTGGAACCTTTAAATCGGGATTAAAATCCCATTTATATCGAAACGTATTTTACGGGGAAACATAATTTTGTACTTTTTTCATTGTAATGCCACAGAGAACCTTTAGGTGGATTTTAGGCTTAAAAGTCATTTATTTATTTATTATTATTATTCAATAAATTCCCCCACCATTCCCTCCCGAACCTCATTATCTGATGGTGGTGGTATTATGGTGTAAAAATATACTAGAAGCTCATAAGCAATAAGCTACACCCTAAAATAAGTGTAAACAATACTTTCATTTCCTTCCCTGATATGGTAAATTGTTAACTCGTAAAGTGGGTTGGATTCTAAGAATTGTAACATTTCTATGGCTTCTGTATTCAACTGCAAAATTTACTATAGGTATTTCAATAAGAGTGCCTAGGGGCTATATGTTTGTCTCTATAATTTTGGGTCTTTTACGCTGTGACTTTTTGGTCTATATCACATCGGGTTTACCATGGGCATTCTTAAAGTAAATCGTGGGTCCGTACTGTAAGTTTGGGCATTGGAAATTCTAGGTAAAATCCTTGAGTCTATATCATCAGCTTTCACCACTGAAATCAATTTAAAATAACCAGGAATAGTCGATTCCAGATTGGGAAAATTTGCTTCATTCTGATGACAAAACGAATATGTATTTTCTATATATTATTTCTTCTTTGACAGAGCTCAGTCAATGAGCTTTGCCAAATAAGATGTAATAGAATAAAAATAATTTATACTGGAAGCACTGGTGCAAAAATGGGTCTGTAATGCTTGGGAATTGGAGGCGTTTTTTGAAAAAGCCTCTCCAGTTTAACCCTTTACCAAACGTAACGACCAAAACGGACCAGCGCTATTCACAAAAATCGCAAATTAATTTTCATTATTTTTTCATTTTTTGTCTCAAAAACATAGGTTATGATCCATCATTGGAACGAGCGCGACGAGCTAGTTCCAATGAGGGGTTATAACCTATGTTTTTGAGACAAAAAATGAAAAAATTAGTTATTCAAGAATTTTCTTTGCAAGTGGCGTCTCTTTTTCAGGTTAGGTAAAGGGTTATAAGAAATTTACTCTACTGCGAGTGAAGTGCCTTTTTCGTTACAGCATTTGACTTGGGGGTCGACACGATATCACCCTGGTTGTTGAAAGTGTTGTTAAAGTTCAATAAAGAAACACACAAACGGACTCCTATTTATTTTATTTTATACTTGGAACCAAATTTGGTGAGGATTTTTCTGAGTCTACGTCAGAGTGACTGGTGTCATTCGGGATAATATCTCAGACGCTGAGTTACTTATTGACTCGGAACAATACCAAATACGCCTAAACTCGATAGATGTAAAAATATAGGTATATATTGGAACCTGATTCAGTGCATTCGTGAACCTCGTGGTGAATTTTAGTACTCAAAAGTGTGTGGTATCAAAGAGGGTTGAAAGTAGGTAGCATTTATATCTCTCACAAAATAATAATATGACCTATCCACTTTGGACCACAATACGCCAAAAACTCAACGAAGGTTGATAGTATCTGACAAGGTCATCGGTTCACTTGAGGTCATAGAGTTGTATTTTTATTTTTTTTTAAATGTCAAGTCAAGTCGCTCAGTTAGACACAATGCTTTTCCTGCCCATTTATGAATTGTGGTGCTAAAACAGCCGGTGTGACAGGAATGGAAGTCCGTAGGAAAATTAGTCCCTCTGGACTATTATTCCGCGGAATTATAGTCCTAGGTTTAACATTTATAGGAATAGTAGTCCGCCGGACTACTATTCCTAGAAATGTTAGACCTAGGACTATAATTCCGCGGAAAAATAGTCCAGAGGGACTAACGTTCCTACGGACTTCCATTCCTGTCACACCGGAGCAAAAAACTTTAAAAGTAGTTGGCTCACATAGTTAACCCTCATATCTCGTGCGTGGTGTGACCTATGGACGTGGGACTAATGCCAAGTAAATGAGTACTCGATGAAGTTTCAAAATATGGGTCAGATTACTGGGGTCACCCAGGGTCACTGAGCGTATTTTAAAAATAAATTATGTAAATGCATTTTTAGAACGTAATTTATGAATTATGGTGCTCAAACAAGACAGCGACTCCAAAAACTTGGAAACTGGGCCAGCTTATATCTCGGGCGGTATGATCTATTGGCTCACTATCAACACCAGAAAAATCAACGCTCGATAAAGGTTAGAAATATGGTTCAGGGTCACCGGGATCATTCAGTGGTCATTAGGAGCATTTTCCGAAAATTCTGTAAGTCACACCTTTGGCCCCATCAATGTGTTCCAGACATTTTAAATTAGTAGAGGATTAACCCATTATCTAACGAATCGATCGCATCCTCCCGCGTAATTTACATATTGAAAAATTAAAAAAAACATATCATGTGACACCTTCATAGAAGGAGCTCGTTCCAATGACAGTCACATCATATAGTTCTGTAACAAAATTTTTAAAAATTTTGACACCGTCTGCAAGCGGTAAAGTGTTAAAACAGATACAAATGCACGGATATGGACTTATTTCAAGATGTGTACACAGAAAGCACTTTTTACGATCCTTCCTTTAGCGGTTGTGCTTTAACCAAAACATTTGATCATTCGTAGTGCCAACACCGTAAAAAGTCAAGAACACATACACGTGCAAGGTGAAATGGAAACAGTTCGGAAAAGTAAGCTGGACGTTCCACTTTATTACTTATTTTTTAAAATTTTAATAAGTGTGCTTAGACATTTGAGGCAGTAAAAATACAAAGAAAAAACAAACAAAAAACAAAAACTACTGCTGAGTATTTTAGCCTGATTTCTGGTAACATTCATCATGGAGCAATAATGTCCAGAAATTCAGGCCAAAATGCCACCTTCGGACTGACATTACATCCCTGATTTATCTAGTCATGAAAATCGATTTTCGATAAAGCTATTTCGCCTGAAATTACTTGGCGGGTGAGGAAGGTCCAACTAAGAAGCATGTTATTGTCGAGTGTCGAAGTCTCCTTCTATTACTTTTAATAAAAGAAAACAGCAGACAGTTCTCGGAGCTGTCTGTTGTTTTCGTTTATTTTTTTTTATTTATTTATTGGTGTTTAAGGTCACATACTTATGCAAAATGGCTAATCATGACCGTGACAGTTTTACGGGTGGGGGAAGCCGGAGTACCCGGAGAGAACCACCGAGCAACGACGAGCAGCTGCCAGTTCCCCAACATCGTAACTCTGCACTGCAGCACATGCAGGGTTAGATTGGTTGAAGACATGCGTACCATCGACGTGCAGTACGCCATAGTACACGGCGTCATCGTGCCCCCATGTGGACAGTCGGAGTTAAGTGCCTTGCCCAAGGACACAACGTGGGAGTCCGAATCGATCGCTCAGACAGTCACCCAGCCGAGGACTAACCGGGCTCGACGTTGCTTAACGTCAGTGATCTGACGAGAGCCGGTTAACGCAACGCCACCGCGCCCCCTTGTTTTCGTTTATTAAAAGGTGAACTTGGCTTTTTATGGTAAGCTAATTAGAAGTAACCTAGGAACGGGACACTTTGGCTCTTTGTTTATTGAATGTGTTTTTACAGAAATTTTTATTCTTTATTCTTCCAAGGAAACAAATTAGCAAAACTAACCTCCTTGCCTTTATAGTAATGGGGAGGATAGTGTTTGTGTTATATGTACGACAGGCACACTGTTGATTTAATGAACAAAAAATAAGCAACACCAAAAGATGATGAAAGTGGTTTTCTTATTTTTAACCCTTTACCTAACATGAAAAGCAGACGACACTTGCAAAAAAAAAATCTTGAATAACTAATTTTTTTCATTTTTTGTCTCAAAAACATAGGTTATGACCCCTCGTTGGAACGAGCTCGACGAGCTCGTTCCAACGAGGGGTCATAACCTATGTTTTTGAGACAAAAAATGAAAATATTTTGAAAATTAATTGGCGATTTTTGAGAATAGCGCTGGCCGGTTTTGGCCGTTACGTTGGGTAAAGGGTTAAGTGGGTTTAAATAGAGAATAATAGACAAATGTTCAATATAATTGGGGAAAAAATTTGTAATAAGCAAGTTTTTTTGTATTTTTGTACCACTCTACAGGAAAATAATTGACGTTTGCGAAATGATGCGCATATCGATTATGCAAGTAACAATTTGAAATTTCAATTTTTATATGAAATTCTAAAACCCTTAAGTGTTAAATTTGCTGATGACTTTAGAAAATTAAGAGGAGCTAATTTTCCTGTATACCTCTCCCAATGACGAAAATTGTCAGCTATGAAACCTTGTTTAGCTCATGTATGATCGCTCAAACATTTCTTATTTGTGCCGAAAATACACGGAGACAATGTACGGTGTTTAAGCAGGAAAGAATCAATAGATAAACCAGATATTGCCAATGAGTGGGCAAGCATTGCCGGTTCTGTCTGCTATGATGGACAGCTTTTCTTCTTGGCTGCTGTTTTCGAACCACTGATAATCAGTGTTGGATCCAGGGAGAAAGGCGATCCACTCCCTTTTAAGTCCACGAGGTTTGTTCAGATAATATCGGGGTGTGACGTGCCAAGAACACCCGCTCCACCATACATGAGCGTGTAAAACTAACATGAAAAGCAGACGACACGTGCAAAAAAGTCTTGAATAACTATTTTGTTTTCATTTTTTTGTCTCTAAAACATAGGTTATGGCCCTCATTGGAACGAGCTCGTCCCAATGAGGGGTCATAACCTATGTTTTTGTGACAAAAAAATGAAAAACATAATGAAAATTAATTGGCAATTTTTGAGAATAACGCTGGCCGGTTTTGGCCGTTACGTTGGATGAAGTGTTAACTATCACCCCACCGCACTGTTTGCAATACCCACATAGCGTCACCAGCAGTGGTGACATCGTGTCAGACAGTTTTACTGGTAGAAAAAGCTGGAGTACACGGAGAGAACTACCTAGCGGCACTAGCAACTCTCAGACCCTGCAACTTACTAACTCTGCACAAGTGGAATTTGCTGCGGTTGAATGCACTTTCACCATGGACGTACAGTCCGCCCTAGAACACAGCGCCACCGTACCCCCACATGCCCAATCGGGATTAAGAATTTTGCCCAAAGACTCTTATATTATTCTGGAAAATGTGGAGTGCCCCTTAAAAATACTATGGTAAACCACTGGGACAATACCATTTACCGGAAGATATCCCCTTTCAGTAGGAAAGGGTCTGGACCCACCACTGTCGTGTATGACGTTTCCTTAACCCTTTACCTAACATGAAAAGCAGACGACACTTGCAAAACAAATTCTTGAATAACTAATTTTTTTCATTTTTTGTCTCAAAAACATAGGTTATGACCCCTCGTTGGAATGAGCTCGACGAGCTCGTTCCAACGAGGGGTCATAACCTATGTTTTTGAGACAAAAAATGAAAATATTTTGAAAATTAATTGGCGATTTTTGAGAATAGCGCTGGCCGGTTTTGGCCGTTACGTTGGGTAAAGGGTTAATAAACTGAAACTGCACTGATCGATGTTGAAATATACGTATCACAAATTGCTACCAGTGAAAACAAATTGCTAAACTCAAAATTCGCATCGGAAATACGAAGCAAAGCCAGCTATAGGGTATATAGATATGCACGAAGGTGTCGGTTCTTTTCATGTGTCATGTTTCTGTGCCTCCAGGGGCACTTCAATGTTCTTGGGTCGTCCTCAACGAAAGTTTCCTAGGGTATCCATTTCGAAATGCTATAACTATGCTCAGGTGATGCAACATGGTCCGTGGACGTGCATCAAAGTTTTAGATTTTTCAGGTGCTACCTGACTGTACTGGCTGCAGTTCTTCTAATGTTATAACGTTAATGTTTTTACTCACAATCACAAGCTCTCAAGCAACCAGTCAAACTCTTAAACGAATCGGACGCTGTTATGGTCTGGAAATAGTCTTGTCCTAGTCCATCGCCTGTTTTTAGATTTAGTAGGATAGAATATTTCAGATGGTTGGAAAAACGAACCTCGGTCCCCTTTTCCAACCTACTGAAATATATCATTCAATTGAATTGAATCTGAAAATATCATAACCAACTGAATCTCAACATACCATACAATAAACCACCGGTTCGCTTTTCCAGTCTACTAAAATATACCATCCGACTGAATTGAATCTTAAAATACCATAAACATTCAGTTTGTTTAAATTAAAGTAAGAAATGTTTCTTAATGCAGACTTGATTTTAACGAATCTTTCGTTACCTCAGCAACACTATTATACATGTTTGTTGACTAATAATTATGAATAAAGACTCACTGCAGCTGTAGTTGTATGAACACGCCACATATTTCGGCTAATTGTGTTAATATCTTCATCATTTTGAGGTGAATTAAATACTTCATGATTATAATATCGAAAACCGAAAGAATATCTGTATTTATTACTTTCCAAAGTGTGATTTACTGGAATTTCCGGGTTTGATTATAAACGATAACATCACAAGTGAATTATGCAATCAACAATTGTGTCATGTATCCGTGCGCGCAAACGAAGACGCTTTGCCGTGGGTGTAATGGGGACTTCATTGTTTTTTTTAACCCGTTACCTAACATGAAAAGCAGACGCCACGTGCAAGAAAAAAATCTTGAATGACTATTATTTTCATTTTTTGTCTCAAAATCATACGTTATGATCCCTCATTGGAACGAGCGCGTCGAGCTCGTTCCATTGAGTGGTCATAACCTATGTTTTAGAGACAAAAAATGAAACAAATAATGAAAATTAATTGGCGAGTTTTGAGAATGAGGCTGGCCGTTTTTGCAATTACGTTAGGTAAAGGGTTAAATAATATAATTACGTTAATAATGAAAAGTAATAAACAGAGTAATCGCTTGACTGGACTAGTTACGTGAAATAATTCATTCGAGGCGAAGGACTATATTGTAAAACACTCGTGCGCATTCGCGCACTCGTGTTTGTACAACGTCCCTCACCTCTCAGGAATTATTTCACGTAACCAGTCCAGTCCAGCGATTAATCCGTACATCTTGTGAGGAAATGGACAACGTATTAACCAACGGTAGATTGCGCGCAAACTTCATGGAAAGTAGGCAAACAAACCAACAGACAGTGACAGCGTCGGATTCCAAACAAAATTTGCCTGCCACAATCTGAAATAAAGTTCAGGAATATACTACAGTGTGCTTTGCACACAAGTGATACATTTTACTAGTTATGTTTATTGTATACTTAACCTCAAGATTTGTACAAATACAAATTTTTGACCGAAAATTTTGGGTTATGGAATGTTTTGTAAAAGTTTGTGCATCTAAATTGCTGCTTAACACTTCTTATTGTGGCCATTATAACCCTGTTATACGCACTCATCCTCAACATAATTTACATTGCTACAATTTTACCTGGTTTGGTAAATATGAAGCTCCCGCCAAGTCCATCATATATCTAAAAAAAATAAGATAAAATTAAAAACAAAATGTAACATTTGAGAAATAAAACTTCCCTCAATTTTATATTTCCTCAGTCTTGAGACAAAACTCAAACAATCATACCAGAGTGGCATGCAGATTTGTACTGTGGGACAAGAGCGTGGCGGAACAGGTTCTCGTCTGAAATTTGATGATTACTTTTCAAGTTAGTACAAAAACATAAAGTTAAAACTAGAAGTCCTGTCATGAAATGAGCGCAAATAACACGCCGATCTTCGCGTTAATTTACGCGTTATGACCATAGTAAGGCTATGAAACTCTGTGCATATGGTCTGTGCACAAGCAATGTTTTAGTCAACGGACCTCCGGGTAACCCAGAGGTCCATAGGCAAAAACATTGCTTGTGTTTGTTACGAGTAACCTGGAGAACCTTCCGTGTTTTGGGTGCCATTCGATATGGCAATTCCTACGCGCAATTAAGCCTAGATAAGCGCGCAGTTCATAGCAGGGCTTCTAGTTTTAACTGCAACAACTGTCTTAGGTTTGGACAAATCACCGTAATTTTCAGTCTATTCAAAGACAATATATTAACATAGAGCAACAGATGCGATGTTTTATGTTCAAAGTATCACGTAAACATTAAGAATTGAAGTAAAACGGAACCAACAAAGAGCAATGGACCCTTCAAGTTAAAGAAGCCTTCGTAATGTCTGAACTTGTCCAAGATATTATTAATATCAAAATGCAGTGAAATCTGATGTTTACTATTCGTTGGTGCAAAAAAATAAGAAACTTTCAAGCAAAATTCAACAAACAAAGGGCGATACCTCTCTCAATTGTTTTGAGAAATCACCATGATTTTCGAACTTGTCTAAGATAATGTTGTTAATATAAAGCATTCAATCAAATTTTATTGAATTCTACTGTTCAAGTTATTAAGCAGACAATGGTTTGAGCTATATTCAACAACCGACGGCAATAACTCATTTAAATTTCACTGAATAATAATGGCTTTTGAACTTGTACAAGACATTGTTAATATCAAGGATCACACCAAAACTAATTTTCCAAATCATGGGAAAAACAGATTTCCAGACGGACGGTACAGCGACCAGACCCGCTGGAGATTTTTGCTATATCCATTCCCTGTGGGAATATTAATTGCTTTTTCTCTCATTTTTCAAGAGGGTCAATGAACTGTAACAAAACAATAACATATTACCAAAACATGAAGGTGAATATAAATTCGATGCAAAGAGTATATATTAATAGGATAGTCAGTAGTTTTGTGTAGATGCCTACATTTACCTCATGAGTAATAGTGACTTTGTCGCAGAAAGTGACTTTGCCGCCCCAAGTGGAGATTATTATTATCTGTGGTGGGTGAGTATGTGAGATGTATGAAATTTATTTTCGACTCAGGCGTTCCAAACAAGGAAGCTGAGACCCTGATCCTTGTCAACCAACCGAGTAACGTATATGCCCCTATACGTTATATCACAAAGTAATTTCAACGTGACGTTACATAATATATAGCTCCTTGGCATCTTGTGAAGCATTTCTGGCACATGTGCACCCTAAAATCAATAGGGTTAAACATCACTGAAGTCAACTGGGTTAAGTAAATACGAACCCAATTGGGTTCATATTCACTAAACCTAGTTGAACTGGGTTAATTTTGTAACTCAACTGATTTTAGAATGTGGTAAATCAAAACATTAGGAGCACAAAACTGAGATTATACGTATCATATAATACCAGGAGATATCCGGAGCAACTTCCGCCTATTTGTAATTCCATGCGGAAACACATCTGTAAAGCACATTATGCCACCAACTAGATGATATCTTTGTTACATCCTCAGCTCATGGTGCTGGATCCAAATACTTATCGACATGAATGTGCAAATGAACTGTTGATGCCAATTAAAGCTACGAGGCCAATACCAAAGGAATACACAAGTCTGCGCAAGTTTAAAAAATGAGAGCATGGCAAATATGTGTCTGAAACATAGGAGCCGTGCTTAAAGTATTACATATTTCACAGATAGCAGGTTTTAACCCTTTACCCAACGAATCGGCCGCATACGCCCGCGTAATACGCAAATTCAGCAGTTGAAAAAATATTATTTTTCAAACAATTTCAACAAAACCATATCATGGGGCCCCTCGTTGGAAAAAGCTCGTTCCAACGCGGGGTCACGTGGTATGCCTTTGTTGAAATTGTTTTGAAAGATTTGTACACAACGCCACTGTGCCGCCACGTGGGCAATGGGGTGAAGTGTCTTGCCCAACGCGGTTGTCGCAGGTGAGCTTTGAACCGAGGAACACTTGGCTTGCAGCCTGCACCTCCACCTACCGAGTTCTTTGAGGCTTATTATACTTCTGTATAAATAAAATAAGATTAACCAATTCTCTACTCAAAGGGGTGGGATCTACAGGAATAAAAGACAGCCCAGCTGGAGAACAGCATTGGAAATATACAAGATAATCTAGATTAATCTTCCATTGGCAAAAAGCGACAACAGGCCGACTCCCTCTTCTTTGTAACTAATATTCTGTTCTTAATTTTGGTGTTTATGGTCACATACGTTTAGGTACATACCGATATCTTTAATTCCATGTAGAGATATAGCAACTTAATATTCCTCAACCCCCAAGTTTGATTAGTTTTCAAGCAGCGGCGGGCGTGACTAATGATATGATTTTCTGAGTTATTGCAGGGGTACCAAACAGTCAGTCCTCACTCTTTGCCCATCCACTGTTTGTCGCGATTTTCATTTGAGAAGGCCTTGATTTCCCTTGTGCTTCTAAACGTTCTTTCCTACCCCCGTCCCTTCTCTCATCCAGACACACATAAACGACATGTTTAATGTTACACGTACTTCTTTCTTCCCAATTTCACCAAACAGCATACTAACCCACTCCTTAGTATTACCCATTAGACCGCCATTTCCCCATCCACTTTCATTACTATACTCTTGGTGAATCCTGCATAGTCAGGCTGACGCTTTGAGCATTCTGCGAGAAAGTGTTCCAGGATTCACACGACTCTCAAATTACACATTTGGCATTCCTTGTCACCGCCTTTCCCAATTTTCCCCATACGCTCCAGTGACCTCGACCTCGACTAGAACAGTAGTGGCGCCCCTTCCCGAGGGGCCACATAAGTACTCACCCGATGCTGAATTATCCTTTCTCCTTATGACGCAAGTCACCCAAACACCTCTTTCCTCTGACCTCTTCTTGCCAATCTCGGTTACAATACTCCATGATTCTCGCCATGTCGAGTCTGTTACCGTTGGCTGCCTCCCTTCCAGGTCAGGGATCTCAGTTGAATATTTTCCCATTACCTCTTTCACTTGCCCAACTCATCCCGTCTTAAATTATTATTATAATCTCAAATATTCTGAGATATTAGTTTTCACCAACGGTTGTCAAGGAGAGTGACCACATGGTTCGGGTAACACAGTATCATCAAATCTATTCCATGCTTGATCCACATCCACCCAGGTCCCCTCACTGCTTCCAGTGCTGCTGCATGCTGGACGCCGTTATCCATCTGACATCCTAATTCTGCGGAGTTTCCAAACCCTTTACAACCTTTTAGTTTAGAGGTATCACTTCCGTGCCATATGTTATTCTTGGTAACCCATCATTTCCCAAAATAGTTTTCCCTACAAAAACCTTCATGGAGCTAATTGTTCCTATCATTTCAGTTGATTTAGAATTCACTTACTTTCCATACTTATTCACGTACTTTCGGTAGATGCCTCTTCCATTGATGTTTATAATGACCCCCCAAATGACGCCCAAATACTCGCTAACCTGTCTCTCATACACCAAGCACTAAGCACTTTCCTGTTAGCATCCGAAATAGAGAACTCCCAACCTATCCACATTCGAGTGGGACCACCTTACGGCCCACGCGTGTGCCTTTGCTCTTGTTTTCATTCAGTTCGATCCTCCATTTCCCGATGCCTCATCGCTTATCATTCACCTTTATAAGGCAGTGAACAAAGAGTGTAAATCATCTTCTTGAGGACTTTACACACAAAACGCGATGCAAGTATTCTGATAAAGCAATAACATGATTTTTCTTTTCAATTTCGATAGAATGTGTTGGTTTTATTTTCATCCTTGCTGAAAAACAAGGACAACAATTAACCAAACTGAGATCTATGACCAAAGTGACACATACAATTCTCATTGGACATGCATTTGACGCAACGACTCATTGCGTTAAGTTTAGAGTCTTTTTCAGTGTGCACATTCGGTTTCACTGTAGTTAACCTCTTAAATCCGGTAGGCATGTTTGCGTGAAGCAAAATATTGGCAATGGACAAGGAGACGGCGCAATGAACAATAGAACGACAGTGACGATCTGTAATAATTTAATCGTTCAGGTCATCAGAACAGTAGGATTAAATATTTACTGAGTTTCCCTATAACTGCAAAATAGATTCGCCCATTTCACTATAGGCAGTATTATATGAGACGATACCATTCATGTCACCTGTGTTGAAAGGGTTAAGCTTGGGTTTTTTTTACTATTGGGGGACTCACAATTTTCGTACCACACACTGAGTAAACCCCTGAGTGGGCCCGTCGTACACTCAACTCAAATTTCACATTGGTCTAAAACGTGCATACATGAGTGCATAATTAAATATCAAATATCTTGCTTATGTTTTCCAGCCACCATTGTTATCTTGAGATGTATTTTTGTATAAAACACTTTAGTCCAAATACCTCCCAAAGCCAGCAACCTAATGTGCTACGAAGGTCATCCCACACACCAGCGCCATTGGGCCATGGAGAGGCGTTAATATTAGTTGCATAACTTGTTTGCCAATCCTTGTAAAACAAATAAGTTTCAATAAAAAAAATAATGTGCACGGAAAAGGTCGCCAATGCAGAGAAGAGCCTCTTATTAAAGAATACAAGGAATGACCACTAGGTATTGTGCCCAATTATCATGGCATACCGGGGCAATGCTTCGGTATGCCAAGGTATTGAGGACTGTCCTCGGTTACCATGCTACTTTTCTATAAGGACGCGTGTTAGATGTGGCCACCTTTACTTCCTATAATCATACTTCATGGTTCCGCCTCTGTTGACCAGATCTGTTACATGTTCCAAGACATTCTAAACCTTGGCCAAGCGAAACATTCCTCCAAGAACAGTAACTGAAAAAGTAACCTTTCACTAGGTGCTAAAATTTCCAATTTATTCCCAATGATCGCAATTTTTTTTTCTGTTTGACGTGTCCAATTCCCATAATAGTCAGAACACCACCTGTTTGCAGAAAATATGACTGAAGTAGGGAAGGCTACACGGTTTGTGAGATTACCTATGGAGATCTGTGACTTGTGTAGCAAGACCTCCTGCACCTGCTGCCATCATATTAAACTCTATCTGTTTTAGTTCAGTGTCCTGAAGTGAAGGTCTGCCTGCCTCATTTAAATTCATGTTCAACATGTAATCATTTCTGAAAAGTCCAAGACATATGGGCTGAAAGAAACATAAGAAACATAAGATAAGATAAGATAGTAATGCATTTTATATATGTGCTGTACGGTCGCGGTGGAAAAGATGGACAGGGATGGGGTTAAATGATCTCACTTTTTGAGATTATTTAGACCCCCCACCCCCTACTCACTTTTGATGAATAAAGAGCTTTCATTATTATCATTAACTTTTTGCAGTGAATAGTAGAGAACTCTGAGAACATTTTGAAATAACTAGAATTTAAATTGTTTACCTCAAAAACTTACCTTATGACCTCTCATTGGAACGAGATTGTTCCAATGAGGGATCACAAGTTATTTATTTTGCCAACAATTAAACAAACAATAATGCCCCCCACCCCCACTCTTTCATTTGAGTTCCGATACCACTGATCCAGTACATTGGAGCTCGTTTAATTTGATATATCTCACTTGAAAATCATATCATGTTAATTCTATATAACTACCAGACACCAAACCATTTACCTGATATCTTCATTACAACTTTGGTCCGGATAATTGAATAAAAGTAAAAGAAAAAGTCCTGTTAACTGAATAAAAAGTCTTGTGATCTATCGAAGAGTGATATATGACTTGATATTTAACCCTTTACCTAACATGAAAAGCAGACGACACTTGCAAACAAAACTCTTGAATAACTATTTTTTTCATCTTTTGTCTCCAAAACGTAGGTTATGACACCTCTTTGGAACGAGCTCGACGAGCTCGTTCCAAAGAGGGGTCATAACCTATGTTTTTGAGACAAAAAATGAAAAAAAATAATGAAAATGAATTGGCGATTTTTGTGAGTAGCGCTGGCCGGTTTTGGCCGTTACGTTGGGTAAAGGGTTAAAAAGATAACAGACGGGTATCATCTATATATAATTTAATGAAAAATAAAACAAGATACCTCACATACCCGCAACAATAATTGGCAATGAGAATAGATTATACACAACACAAATCACAATGACTTTAACCCCCGCCCGAATGTTCAAATCCTCTACGGGGTCCCAGGGGTTCTCTTGTCGATATTTCGTGTCTTTCTCTGGCTATAACACTACAAATGCCACCTTAAAACCTTACCATGCACCTCGGATGGACTTCAGAATCTCGTTCCGAATCACCCACTCTCCGGCAACCGTTTAAAGATATGATGTTCATGCCTAAGATTTGCCTGGCTTCCATTCAGCTCACTCTAAGCTCCTCGCTTGAGTCGAATCTATGAGCTCTCGATAGCTTCTTCCAACTAACTTAACTCCACTCCTGCGTTATATGGGCCCGTCAAACTGCATCTATAGCTTTCAAAGCTCTCCCACCGTTCGCATCACTTAGCGTAATAATTTATTCTACTATACTAAACGGCCGCTCGCCAAGTAAAAATATTTTGGGGTTCACTTAGCACAATAACTTCCTCTAACGCACTAAAAAGCCTCTCGCCACATAAAACTGCTTTTGGGTAACTCGGCCCAACAACTCATTCCGACACCCATCGCTAGACGACCAGGCGAGTCACTGACAGTTCGAAAAGTATAAAAATTATAGGACACTCGAGTTATTAGGCTTCAGGATACTACTGCTCTTTCATGACTGACAATTTTCTTCATCAAAAATGATTTACAGGACAGTTAGCTCCCCTTAATTTCACAAAGCTGCCAGTAAATGTAACACTTTGGGTATGTGAATTTCTTATAAACATTGAAATTTCGAAATATTATCGAATTTGTACCATTGATGTGCGCCTCCCCTCACAAATGTCTGGTGTTTACTTGTTGAGTGGTACAGAAATATAGAAGCTGGCTTTTTACATTTTTTCCAAATCAGATTCAATGTTTGTCTATTATTCTCTGTTCTTCGGCAAGGCAATTAATCCCGATTGCCCACATGGGGGCACGGTTGCGCTGTGTACGGAGGCGAACTGCAAATCGATGGTGCACTTGTCTACAAGCAATGATAATTCTGTTTGTGCGGAGTTAGTACGTTAAGGTGTCTGACATTTGCTCGCCATTGGTCGGTGGTTCTCTTTCGGGTACCCTGGCTTCCGCCACCCGTAAAACTGCCCGACACGAGATGACCCTGGTTGTCAAAACTGTCGTTAAACCCAAATAAATAAATAAATAAATAAATAAATAAATAAATAAATAAATAAATAAATAAATAAATCTCTGAGTACGTCTCTATTCTTTTCGTTTAATAAGAGAAAACAACAGACTACTCCGAGAGCTTTTCGTTAATTAAAAGTAGCAAAGGGAAAGTTGGCTTATTTTCTAATGATGTCAGAAGAGTGTTTACGCAACATTTACTTGCTTCTTAATTGGACCTTCCTCGCTCATCTCATAATTTCAAAGGGAATAATTTTATCGAATGTCGATTTTCATCATGATGCAGGTCAGGGAAGGAACCTTGATGTAGTTCAAGATAACAAAACTTATGACCTTCAGGAGACCTGACGAAACTCAACAGTAAAAAGTGGAGGGTGGCACTGAATCTGAAATCTGACAGTAATGATAATCAGTGGTTAGAATTTAGGGAACGCATGACGAAATCAAGAGATGGAGAGTGATCTACCAGAGCATTTAATCGTAAAACTTTCACCAATGATGGCGAAAGAGTATGCCCAATAGAAACCTATAAAATATGATTTTCACAGACCACAAAATATGAAGCATATAGACACACCATTCTATACAGTTATTAGTTACAACGTCATCATGATGAAAACTATGGCAGTACAAGAAGGTTTAAAAAGTGAAAAAAGAAAACAAACCATTCTCTTCGGAAAACACCAAGTCCAAACTTTCTTCATGCAAGGGCCCCCGCTCCCATCTACAATAATGCAACTCTCAGGTCACAAGAATGTTAACGTACAGTTAAAACTAGAAGCCCTGTCATGAAACGCACACAAATAGCCCGTCGATCTGCCCGTTAATCTACGCGATATTATCATAGTGAGGCTATCAAATTATGTACATATGACCTGTGCACAAGCAATATTTCAGCCAATGGACCTCCGGGTAACCAGGAGGTCCATTGGTAGAAACATTTCCTGTGTTTGCTATGAGTTACCAGGAGAACCTGTCGTGCTTAGGATGCCATTCGATATGGCAATTGCGCGCAATATCTACGCGCAGTTAAGCCTAGACAAGCGCACAGTTCGTGACAGGACTTCTAGTTTTAACTGTATTAACAATTATGCAACAACCTCTCTGCAACAACAGTCCAGTTGTATACTGTTCTACAGAGAACATCTCAGTGTAAAATTAAATCAAGCCTACACGCAGGAGAAACAAGAAATAACGCAAACGTCCCAAAGAGAGCACCGTGTGTGTCGTCTTCATATAAGAAAAATGTAGAAGTTATACATATCGAGAGTAACCCGAAGGCAGTTAGACTTGAAAATTTGGCCAATGGGTTATTTTCTGGAGCAAATTTTAGTGGGGTTATAGGAGACATCACAGTGTAAAATTAACCCTCCATCCTCTCAGAAAAACAAGAAATGACCATATTTCACATAGTGGGGGCAACCCAAACGCGGATGGCAATGAGAAGTTAGGAAATTGTTTATTTTCCGGTGAAAATATTAGTGGGGGTACTTTTAACATTTATTTTATTTTCATTCGTGTTTCGTCCCCCAAAACAAATCGTATTCCTACTTACACTCGCTGAAAATGGTACTCCACTCCAAGCAGCATATTCTACTTTCAACGATCATGGACTATTTTTCACAAATATTTTGGACATGTTTTGAAAGTAAGCACGGAATCAAATATAAAAGGTTGTTTTGGGAAAACAGATGAGGAGAAAATGAAAGAAATACACAAGTTCATTGCTCGGATTCGGGATTCGAGAACGATTTTATCCTCTCGTGGGCCGCGCGGATAATTTCACCCGACAAATGCCTCGTAAAATAATCCTCCGCGCGCCCCACTCCAGGGTACAAATAGTACTAGAATCCAAACAGTGAACTATTGTCTATTTATTTTAATATAATATCACAAATATCAAATAAAATTTCCACTAAAAGTTGAACAATTATTATATAAACAGATTCCGGTAAAGAATTTAGAGATAATGAAGTAAAAACACTTTTAAGGCTACACAAAGTAGATCTTCTGTTTCTCAGGCCATTATTTGTAAAATTGCATGCGGGCGAGCGGTTTTTTATTTTATTTTTTTATTTCAGTAATTACTTTCTTTGCCATCAAAAGTTCATGTTCTTGGTTTAAGTTTTAGGCCTCATAATCTACAGAATAGCATGGGTGGTGATGCATTTCATCCCTTGAGTGCAAGAAGGCTTTGCAATGCTAAAGCATTGCAAAGCCTTCTTGCACTCAAGGGACAAATTCATCATTTTTTTTTAAGTTGGGTAAAATATCAGACATAAACCATTTAATTTTTATTTTTTTTAAAGTTTAAATTGGTTATAAAAAGAGAACATGTGGCAGCCAAAAGGACCGCGCGGGAGGGCCTGAGAAACATATTTTTTATTTTTTAGGCCTTCGTTTTTGTTTTATACTAGTACTGTTAAATTACAGAATTTTAAAACTGAAGCCCAAATGAACATGTGGCACTTAAATTGAGAAATCCATTAATTTGCTCGCAGCATGCGGAGCCTTAGTTCAGCAAGATCTTGTTCATAGCTTTGCTACAATTTATTGGAAAGTTTTTGTTAGCACTATCCAATAAATCGTAGAAAATCAGTTTTATATGTACATTTTTTCTAATCCTGGGCAGACACAGCACGTGGAGAGTGGCTTGTAACTAAATCACCAACGGAGTGGAGTTATCACCCAAGCTATAACTTTCAAATTTTGTACGTATCGACAAAAAACACAAGCAATGTTTCAGCCAATGGACCTCCGGGTTTAACCCGGAGGTCCATTGGCTGAAACTTTGCTGGTGCTGGTTATGCTTTGCAACAAATTTGCAATTCCTCCCTGGGTGGAATCTCCACTCTGCGGGTGATGTAGTGATAATACACTCTACACGTACTGTAGCTAATTTAAAAGGTATAAAGTAACTAAAGTTAGTCAGTGACTTTCAGCCCTTTTCAATAGAAACACGATATTAACGGTTTTTTCTGTGGCTTCTCGCACTCAGTCGGTTAATATATTTAAGGAAGCATGACTTATATATCCTGTGTGTAAATCTTCAACGACAAGACTAGTTTGTTTTGGGTCACTCAACATGTATGGATTTTAGTCAAGCATAAGATTATGTAACGTCATTTCCCGGAGTTGTTATGTTGGGGTGCGGACAGTTGCTCACCGTTGCTCGGTGGTTCTCTCCGGGTACTCAGGCTTCCTCCACCCGTACAACTGCCGTGACCACGATTAGCCAAAGCGCAGAAATATGTGACTGTGACTTTAAACACCAATAAATAAATAAATATATAGCGTCATTTCCATAGATTATGTGAAGAAAAAGATAAACTCATCTGCAGAAAATAATCCAAAGCTTTTGAAATATTTCTCCAATTAAGTACAAGTACAGTAATTTATTTGGGCTTAACGAACTTTCGACGGCTATAGTCACCTCGTGTCGGACAGTTTTAGCACACAGCACCACCGTGCCCCCATGTGGGCAATCGGGATTAAGTGTCTTGCCCAAGGACACAACGCAGTTGCCCCTGGTGGGGATCAAACCGTGGACCTTTCGGTGTGAAGTCCAATACCATAACCATTGAGCCACTGCGTCCCCGCAAGTATATTAATATACATTAAGTATTGATTGTGGTTTCTTACTGAGGTGTGGACAGAATTCAACCCATTTCCCATTTTGTGTATAAATGTAACCTTGCGTTCTCTCCACTCTTTTGGAACCTCTTCTTTTTCTATGGCTAAGTTGAATAGAGCATATTAAACTTTTACAGAATCCCTCTCCACCATTTTATATGAACTCGTTATGAATTTCGTCCATGCCTCCCGCTTTTCTGTTCCTTAATTTTGAGACCAATTTTCGTACATCCTCAATTTTTTATTTCGCTGCACACGAAGTTCGATACATATTCCTCGACCTCCTTGTGGCACTCTGGTAGGTTCCCCGTCACTTATGGTTTATCTTTTCCCAGTGCTTGGCGAGTTCTGGTGCGATTTGCTCATGATCGTCTGCATTTCTGCCCTAAACTATAATTAAGAATAGAATCATGACTGTTGGAAATCCACGAGGTGATGAAACAATTTGACCACGTGTAAATTCCGGAAAGCGGTTCATGGTGAATTTGAGCATGATCAATTTGTTTCATCACTTCGTGGATTTCGAACAATCATGATTCAAGTCTTATGTTTATTCCCTTGGTAAAAACAGAATTATTTTATTCCTGGATAGGATATCGAATTGGCTTATCTACAAGACACGGCCTTGACTAACCATAATTCGGTCAAGTTCTATTCATAAAAAAGAAACAAAACAACAAAGATTCTAATACAAAATAGTTCCCATAAACTGTCAATATAGTGCCTAAAGTACAACTGACACTCGAGTTAGGGAAACAGTCTATTTACAGAATGTAAACAGAAATTACAGCATGTAAATATAGACTCTGGAAAATCGAATGTAGTGAGTAATATCAATGCGCGATGCTCAAAGGCCACATAATCAACTGGAATTCATAAGATAACTCACATGATCGACTGGTATTATATAGAAAATGTCAGCTGTGGTATCAACATTTATGAATGAATAAAATATATATGTAGAAGTCGTGCCGCAATTGCTTAAATTATAAATTTATTTAACCCTTTAGCTAACATGAAAAGCAGACGACACTTGCAAACGAATTTCTTGAATAACTAATTTTTTTTCATTTGTGTCTCAAAAACATAGGTGATGACCCCTCGTTGGAACGAGCTCGTCGAGCTCGTTCCAATGAGAGGTCATAACCTATGTTTTTGAGACAAAAAATGAGAAAATATTAAAAATTAGGGAACTCATTAGCAAAGCACCGGTTCAGATAGCTATAAGTCGGCAAAGGTCTATTCTTAAAAAGGAAACAAAATATTGTAGCGTCTGGCAGAAAATGGTTCCTGCAAACAATCCGTGTTACGCTTAAAATATTCTCTATTGACTCATGTTGAAATTAAGATAGCTTGAATAATAAAGTATACCGTGGAAAATATATATGTTTGTGACAATTACTCAAATAAAAGTTTGAAGGCCATGCAATTGCAGAAACCTAAAAATAGACTTGACTCTTGATTGTGTCTCGAAGCAAAATCAGAATCATTAAGTTTTACTTCTGCTACTTTCTTGCAAATTCGTTATGTAAAGGATATTAATCACATTTTCTGGAAATGATGATTTCGATTGGAAGTCGAGTATTGTTCACTTCTAGGAAGTCCATGTTCTAGAAGTAACAATTTTAGTCGGAAAAAATTCGTAATTTGTAACATTTCTTGCATTGCCATCAGTGAGACTACCCCGAATCTAGATGCAACTTGCAAGGTAAGGTGTTCTTTGCTTTAAATTTCAGCCCATGCCCCACCATTTCACGTATCAATCTCGGACATACACATAACATACATGGACAGTAGCTGGTGTTCACGTTAATATTATGAACATTTTGACATTTGGCCTGTTTCCGTCACCATTGCTCGACACTCGAATTTCGAAGAAACAAGATTTCCATATACCATGATATAGACTGGGCATTCTCGGGAACTTTATGAGTATAAACTGAATAAGTAATTAGTATAACAAAACACCAATTTAAACTAATGCCTCTAATTGAAATGAGCTTATATTAAAAATAAAAATAAAATGTAAGTCTGAAAATGAATATCAATATTTGCATGTTGTGTTGTCAGCTAAAATAGAACAGAGATGATTTCGTTGCATTTAGCAGCATTTTACATTTGTCATTTTGTGTTCCAACATATTTTGCTTAATAATGATATTATATTCTGTTTTGCAGAATTTTGTGTGGACACATAAGGTCACTTAATAATACTGGAAACTAAACTGTTCAACATCTTGGAAAATACTTTTGTAAATGCCCCCTCCCCAGTCCCCCCACCAAAAAAAAAAAAAAAAAAAAAAAAAAAATAACTAAATAAATAACACCTGTTACACCAATTACATTTTTGGTTCAGAATTGGTTGAGCTGCTGCTAATTGACACACATAATTGAATGAGAGTAAACTGAAAGCTTGCATGTAACTTGTAATGTTCATAAACAAAGCAAAGTTTCGAAACATGTACACAAATAATGATTCCTGAAACACTATAAAAGTAGATATTATCAGTTACACAGATTGTTGGTGCCCTAATATGGTATATATGGTGTCAGTTAATTTCATTTTGGGCGAGAGCGAAGCTCGAGTCCAATATGGAATTAACTGACACTATATTTGCTCTCGCCCAATATGAAATTAACTGACAGCATATATACCATATTAGGGCACCAACAAACTGTGTAGCGAATATATCTTACCGACTGCTGCATCGATGCGCAGAACTAATAACAACAGCGATCAAAATTAAATGAGAGAATTCTCACAATGTGTTCACGTGTCTTTCCCTTGTTACAATTTATGGGAGAGTGCCTACAGGCACTCTCCCATAAATTGTAACAAGGCAAATTCATACATACCAAACAGTTTCATTTCAAAGGTAACATGACACACATCCACAGAATATGAAGCCTTTTAAGTTGCCTATGCCTAACCTGCACTTCAGACCAAATATGGGCTTCCAACACTCAATCTTTCAACTTGAAGCATTTATCGGCTGCTGCCATTTTGAATAATCAATCAACAAAGGGGAGATTACCCATAGCTGTCAGCGTATATTGATGTTGACAGGCAGTATATGGTTTTAGATGCAGTCTGCATGTGACGTCTTTGAACCAATGAAATTCACAGCGTATATTGATGTTGACAGGCAGTATATGGCTTTAGATGCAGTCTGCATGTGACGTCTTTGAACCAATGAAATTCACAGATACTTGTAGCAGGTAAGATATTATTCGGTTATATGAAGATGTGTTCCTGTGTATCTGTGTGTGAGGGGGAATTTATGATTGCAAAAATAGAATGTGTTATGTTAATGGGATGTGTTTTTTTCGAGCCATTCATTTCGAGCCCACCTCAAAATTTAAGAATGAAAGTAATGGGAATTTAGCTTGAAACATTTTCGAGCCCGGCTAAACTCGGACTTAGTCAATTTTCACCTGGTCTCGTATTTCGGCTAAGGTTAATCCAATGGGGGAAATAAACAGCAAATAAACTCGAAGTGAGCTCGAAAAAGCCGATCTTTTTTCAATGCAAATTTCCATAGGAAATCCCCAAAGTGTCAGGAACGCTGGCCAAGGACATTTGCGAAAATGAACTTTTCTGCACATCACTCAGTGCAATTTTCTCATAGAGATTGGTAAGGCGCTCCCTTCGTTTTCACCTCCATAAGTGGGCTCGAACAGACAAAGCCAAGAATGCTTATTTTCAGTGGAAAACTTCCGTTGGAAATTGTAATGCGCGACGTTCTGTGCACTGCCAGGTTGATAGTTTCCACACATTGTGGTTTTGCTTCGTGCTATTCCAATGGGGATTTTGTTTTATTTGTAATTGATATTTCATGCTGAGAAAGCCGAAATTAAAAAATGAAATGGGAACTCGACCTTTAAGAGCAGTTTCATTATCTTTTTTCATCTTATATATAGAAAAAGAAAAAAGAACATAATTTAAATTTTAATTTCTAAAAAAAACAAAGGAAAAAAAATCTCTATATATTTTTTAAAATAAATAAAATAATAAATATGGATAGATTCATAGACGAAATGAACAAACGAAAAGGATTAGAGCGTCGTGGATTACTCCAAGAAGTGTTTTACAGAAGGTTTTCCTATCTCATGAAAGAAAACATTCCTAGAGCATTGAAGGAAAGATGTATGGGTTGCACACACGGATTGAACTGCAATCACAACTGTCGAGACACGGAATGCGAAGACGGGATCATCATGTGTTTCATGCTGGCATTAAACATGGTCAGCAAGTGCGACTTGATGAAAATTTGGATGAAAATGGTATTTCAAAGAGGAGAATCGAGACCCGATAAATTAGAATGTTCGGATTTTCGATGGAGATCGAGTCATCTCACAACCAAAAATCGAGAGCATATTTTGCATTATTTACTGGATAGAGAATATCCGATTTTGCGAAGGAGAAAAAAGAACCCACTAAATTAAAAATTAAAATATTTTTACTAAAAATAAAATAGAAAATGGATGATTCAAAATATGATGATGGAATTTATAGAAAGTACAAACAAAATTGTTCTATGTGTATGGCAGTGAATTTTACCAAGACTTCACATGAACGTGTCAGCACAAATGAGTTTAACGATACTTATCATCACAACAGCAGCCATTTATTAGTAAATGAAAGAGGAGAGAATCGGAATGGTATGATTTTTTATCGAATTCGTGAGAAGATGAAGAGAAGAAAAAAAACGAAAAACAAAAATTACAAAAAAAAAAAATCAAATCAAATCAAAATCAAAATAAATTAAAGAAAACAAATTACAAAAATTATAAATATTTATTCATGAAAAAATGACTTCAATTTTTTTTACAAAGTCATATCTATTATTTGTATGTGAGCTATCACTTTCCCCTCCTCATTTTTGTGTAGATATGGAATTATCATATCTACTTTCGTTAATTTTTTCACATTGTTTAAAACTTCTTCTCAGAGTCGATCTATAACCTTATCAATTTTCCTATATATTTTGATTTTACCGTAGATCAGACTGGACTGCTTGATATTTTTCCCCCTTCTTGTTTTAAGAGTTTTTTTTTCTAAATCTCAAAATAAATCTTCTTACTCATTGTTCAGTGTTAATCCCATGCTATTAGTTTCGTGTTTATATTGAAACTTTATTACTTCAACATCATTCAAACGGAAAGGATTAGGTTTCAAATAAAACGTTTTTTACCATTGTGTGAATTCGATTTTTTCCATTACCATTTTTTAAATTAGTTTTAATTTTTTTCTATTTCCTATATATATATAATATGAAAAAAGGTCTTTTATTAACTTAAATTTGTTTTTTCTTCCTATATATAAATAAAAATGACAAAAAATTTTCACTGATTTTAATCTCTTTAATTGAAAATATTTTTTTTTTTAATTGAAGCCATTTTTTTTTTAAATTGAAGAAAAATAAAAAAATCCGAAATTGATAAATCTATTTATTTGTTTTTAACTTGAAGAAAGATATAAAAAAGCAAAAACTGAAAATCAATTTTCCTCATGCAGGGAAGCTTGTAGACTTTGTTGATTTGAAAATCAATCTTGTCTTGCATAAACAAAGGTGTTTCTATCAGTTTTGATTTAACACTTTCCTATCATCTATGCAATATTTAATATGAGTGAAACTGATTTTTTGTAAGTGAGAGACTCTTTTTTGTTTCACTTGTGTGAACTGTCCTAAGTCGGCTGTGGTTTAATGTACGATTTTTATCAAAAATATTAGGTGCATGATGTCAAACATGCTGGAGAAACTAAAACATAAAATAAAATCGATTTAACAGTTTTTTAAAAAAAATCAATTTAAAAAGATTTAATTTGAAGAAAAATTGAATTTTTTTTAATTATAGAAAAAAATAATATTACAAAAAAACAATTTTTCAAATTTAAATTTTTTTTAAAAAAATTAGAAAAAATTGTCATTATTATTAGAAGCGTGCCATTTACCTGAATTGAAAAATTATGTAAAGAATCTCGGCATCACGAATTTGTCGAGTTATAGATCTAAACCACAAATGATCAGAGTCATAAAGGCTGAGACTAATGACGAAGAGGTGTCAGAATGGAGTTCTAAAGCATGTAGGATGGGACTGAAAGGTGTATCGTCGCAAAATAAAAATGAGTTGATAAAATCGATGCTTGGAGGAGATGATGAGATGAGAAAAATAACAATGTATGGAAAGAGGAAATGAAAACAAAACATCCCTATTCAATCATAGGAAATAAAAAAGAGAAAAAAAGAAGATCGAATATCAAACATCATAAAAGCAGACTGAACTTGGGAAAAAAATGATGGTTACTCAAAAGAAATTCTAGCAAGTCATGAGCGAACAATTGTTGCCCACTCCCATAGAACGAGAGCAGGCCATCAAAGAGTTTTTCAAAATGTTCGATGTCAAAGGTATAAAAAGGTTTCACCCCAAAAGTTCTTGAACGAGATAAAATAGCATGTTGGATTTTTTTGTGGGATGCAAGCCGATGGTATTAAAAGGAAATGGTACTGAACTGTTGGATTCAGGAGGTCAATGTGAACACAGGTGAAGTCATGGAAAAAAAAAATTATTTTCAATCTCGCACAAAAACTGTGACTGCAGGCTTTTCTTTATCCAATATCTTTGACAACATGAAAGAAAACATTATACAATCGTTAGGGCAGTATCAAAACGAAGGTAGCAATTGGAGATTCGGCGAAGTATTGTGACAAGTTCAATCCATTATGAACGTCTTCATATAAATTATATATAAAAATTGTCTTATTTCATAGGAAAAAAAGAAGCTATAATGAACATGGAAAATAAGGAAGACAGTCACTGCTTCAAATGGGCTGTCACATTTGCCTTATGTCCCATAGAAAAGCATCCACAGAGAGTATCAACATATGAAGAAACCTCTAAGAATTCAAATTGGTCGGGAATAAATCTTCTGTCTGACTCAACTACGAGACATCGATCATTTTGAAAATCAAAATCCCACATTCGCCGTCAACGTTTTTAGGATATGACGTTTCGAAAAAACACATATTTCCTCTGAGAATAAGTTCAAAGAAAAACAAATCGTGAGAAAAACATTAGTCTATTATTAATTTCGAATGATGATAGTCAACATTATTGTTGGATCAAAAACATGCGTCAATTATTGACGACACAGACTTGCGGACACTAGAGTGAGATATTTTTCTGTTTTAACTGTTTGAATTCCTTCAAATGCAAATAATTGCTGGAACGTCATGAGAAGTATTGCAACTCAAATCAATGCATTGTCATTAACATACCTAAACCTCACACTTACATCAAATTCATACATCACAACAGAAGACCGAGAGTGCCTGTTTTGGTGTTTGCTGATTTTGAATGTTTCATGGTGAAAATGAGTTCGTGTCAGCCCGACGATCGACAGAGTTACACCGAAAATATCTGAAGCACACACCATCTGGTTGTTGTTTTTACATAAAATGTTCTTGCAATGATTGATATTTCTCCGGTACATATACCTACACGAAACAGTCGGACGATGACGACGTGGCTCGAAAATTCATGGAAAATTTGGAATCTCAAATAAAAAAATATACAGGCAGTTTAAAACTTCCGAGAAGATGATTATCACAGATGAGGAAGTGAAAGATTATAAGTGCACCATCAGATGTTACATCTATATAGAATCGTTCACTAAAACGTCGGCACCCAAAAACAAGACAGTGAGAGATCACAATATGGGTAAATTTCGAGGTGCCACACACAGTAATTGCAATTTAAAATATCGAGATGCTAAGTTCTTTCTGGTGGTGTTTTACAATCTGTTGCTTTATGAAAGTCATCTGTTCGTGAAGAGTCTCAGAAGTGTAAGCGAAAGACATATAAACTGCATTGTGAAGAGCGATGAACAATACATATCTTTCATGAAATGGATAGTCATAGATAAAAATAAGAAGAAAAAAATAGATGGAGAAAGGTCAGCATTGATATTAGAAAAGAAATACGTTTCGTAGATAGTTTTAAATTCATGTCGATCAGTCTTGAAAAATTAGTCAGTAATTTAGGAAAGGAGAAATTCGAGATCATGACTGAAATTGGAGAGCGTATTGAGAAAGTAGTCTTCCTCTACAATTCCATGGATGGTTTGCATAGATTCGATGAGTCAAAGCTACCTTCCAAAGATAAGTTTTATTCCAATTTAAATGATGCTGACATTCCCGACGTCGACTTTGAACATGCTCAAAACGTGTGGGAAATATTCGACATGAAATCCATGAGAGATTGCCACGATCTCTATCTGAAAACCGACGCCCTTCTCTTGGAAGACATGTTCGAAGATTTTCGAGACGTCTGTTAGAGACATTACAATTTGGATCTGGCTTGGTATTACATGGCTCCCGGCTAGGGCTGGGGAGTGCTGTTGAAGATGACTGAAATCCGTTTGGATTTATTATCCGATGTGGACATGTTGCTCATGTTTGAAAAGGGTGTGAGAGGTGGAATGGCGACGATATCTCACAGATAAGTGAAAGTGAAAAATTCCAACATGGAAAAGGGATTCAGTTCGTGACAACCGAGTATATACATAATATATCTAGATTCTAATAATTTATGGGGTTATGTCATGAGTCATCCATTACAGATGGAAAATTTCAAATGGGTCAAGGACAGATGGAAAATTGAAGACATCATCCCTGTCTTCTGGGCGTGTATTTTGAATATCCCGAAACGTTACATGATTTGTACAACAATTATCCTTTAGCACCTGAACAAATGAAAATGAATGAAGTCGATAAACTTGTTCCAAATTGAAATGACAAACATTAATATATAATCTACTGCCAAAATCTGAAACTTTACAAAGATTATGGCATAAAAGTAATCGACATCCATCGCATCATCCGACTTGATGAAGAGCCTTGGATGAAGAGGTATATAGATCCTAACACGAATTTGAGAATGCAGGCCATGGCTGAATTCGAGAAAGAGTTTTTCAAACTCATGAATAATTGTGTGTTCGGAAAATCGATGGAAAACATCAGAAACAGGACTGAATTCGTCTGGCAACGACAGAGAGTCAGGCCAGAAAATACGTGTCAAAACCAAACTATAAACACTGAACCATCTTTGATGAAAATCTAGTGGCCGTTCACATGAAACAAATTCGTCTTGACATTCGACAAACCGATTTATTTTGGAATGTGCATCTTAGATACCAGCAGACAGTTACTGTATTGATTTCATTATGAATACACCAGGAAAGCCAAACTGTTGTTTATCTACATGGATAGTCGAGATAGAAACGGAGGATTGTTACCAAGATATATCTCCAGATGTCTACGCGTGGTTCGACACAAGCAATTATCCCAGTGATCACGAATGTAATAAAAAGGTGGCATGAAAATTCAAGGACGAGGCGGGAGGAAGACAGATCATTATTCCATAAAGTCGATCATTTCTCAAAAACAAGAAGCATTGGATGATTACATGACAAGGAAGAATGATAAAGACATAGAAAATCTAGAAGATAAGACTTTGCACACTAATGATAAAGACATAGGAAATATAAATAAGACAATTAATAGTCAAGAAAAGTAAATATATATATAAAAAATTAAAATAAATTAAAATATAAAATAAATTGGAAAATGGAAAATACGAACACATATGGGTCGAAGGTGTCATCTTCTCCAACAAACCACTGTCTAACATTGGTCTGTTGGATGCAGTCAAAGCATTAAAAATAAAACATTTTTGAAGTGTTTTTTTCCAGAGATGCATTGCCCAGAAAGCTGCAAGATGGTGATGAATGTGGAATCTTGAACCTGGACGATTTTTCAGGTGAGGGCACACATTGGGTGGCGTGGTTCAAGAACGCGAGAAGAAATTATTATTTCGGAAGTTACGGAATATCACCACCCAAAGAGTTGACAGATTATTTAAAATCATCGATTCATTACAATACTGAATACATGCAACTTCACAATCAAGTGTTTTGTGGACATTTGTGTCTCGACATTCTCAAGAGAAGGTCTTTGCAACAACATTTTCAAGACATCCTCAATGATTTACACTGACAAGGAAAAAAAAAATTCATATAAATAATAGGAAAAAAAAATTAAAAATAAAATAAAATAAAATAATAATGATGATGATGAAATTGTGAAAAAAGAGAAAGATCGAAGGTGATGGCAGAGTGTCTGCAACATATTTGCACGAAAATGGTATAGAAGATATAATGTCGAGAAGATGGCGAGACAATATTGCAATATCAGCATATTCGAAACACCTTTGAGAGTTGAAGAGGGAGACAGAATTAATGTCAAGACAAAGATGACTAATCACAAAGCTATTTCTTCTATAGTATCTGTGTTGCTTGAATGCGACCCTTTGAATGCATAAAAAAGTAAACAGTTTATGAATCGAATTGAACATGTGTGAAATACTGGAAGGGAAAAAACTAAGGAAGTTTGAGAACTTTATTAAATACTTCTAAAGTTTTTAAACTTCCTTTTTTATGTTAACATTTTTTAATGCTATTTGAAGTTGTTTAAGTTATTTTAAGGTTTTTTAAAGTTATTTCTAAGTTTCTTTTAGATTGTTTTGAAGTTATGTTATTTTAAGTCTTTTTTCACTTTTTGGGGGAATTTATTGAATGACAAACATTTTACTTCCATCCATTTGGAACATCAACACTCTGACAGATATGACAACTGGGAAAGCTTCAGTTTGTCTAGGTACGTTCCTATCGAACTGCATCTTGATGATGTCACTCTGTTTCCTGATGTCAAACATGAACAGGGGATAGAGTGTCTTGTATTCGTTGGGTGTTGCATTTGGATTGCTTATCAATTCATCCACGTGATGATATTTCGATCTGAAGTCTGCAGCATCATCGTGCATCCTAGAAAAATCGTTCTTCTTGAACAAGGCATTGTAATCTATGGTCAGATATCTCGTGGAATTGAGAAACACCTGCATGTTTCTCAAGTTACAAAGATCGAATAGAGATGGATTCCTTTCTTGAGATCGGATCATGTCCGTCTGAAATCCCACTATGCTGAAATGCAGTTTCTCCGAAAAAGAATTCACAGACAGTCTCCAATCTTACTGAGTCGACATCGGAACATTTGCTACGTCGCACTGTCTCATTCTAAAGCCAACAGGTAATCTTTTTTTTTGATTCAATAATCTTGAAGAGTTTCATTCTTTGCCAGTCGTTTGGTAGTATGTGTGGCATAAACCATGACACATTGTTTAGATGCAGTTTTCCCGGATCTGTTGCAGCAGCTCTCATGATGATATCGTCATCATTTTTAAAGACTGGTTTGAGACAGTGTTTTAATCCATAGATGATTTTGTTGTAATCTTCGGCGAATCTAAAGATGTGTTTCTGAGGAATCCTGTACAAGAACATTCCTCTAGGCAAAGATGCTAGAACGGCGTGTTTAAATCTCATGCCTACACCCACATTCGTGGTAGTCATATCAGCGGCAGTGTCTTTCATCAACAGTTGATTGAGTCCTTTAGATTCGGAAAAATCGCCAGGATATTTGGAAAGTCCCAACATTGTGGCTGGGATGAAACATGGTATCTATCTCTTGACCTGAGAGTTTATATGATATACTGTTGAAAAGAAGCATCATGCCATTATGAGCTAATGTGATGACTTCATCATCAGCATAATCCCTACCATCTTTTTTCATCAATCGTCCTTCTATCTGGAGAGAACTTTCGCTCAGATGGCGAAACAGATCTTGCATTCCAATATTGAGTCTTATCTCCTCTTCATTATTGAGACTAGTTCCAGCAACGGGTAAATATTTGTGCATTTCATACTCTTGAATACTTTCGTCACCTATTATACCATCCATTATGTCTAATATGTTTCTCTTTTTTATTTATTTCACTCTAATTTCTGTTTAATTACTTTATTTTATTTTTATTTTTTTATGTCTTACATATATATATGCAATAATAAAAAAAAATGTTCCCCTCCTTGTTTTTAGTTTATTTTTTTAAAACGCTGCTTTTTGCAATTGCTGTTCATAAAACTTTCCCGTGATTTCTTCACCGTCTAATGCTTCTATCTCACCATTGATGCAATTATTATAGAACACTTAAACCACCACAAAGATTTCTTCCTTCCATCTAGGCATATAACCTTTTTCAACATTTTTTTTCCACTTGTAAATTTTCACTCAATCACCCACGGCAAATGTCGACCGTTTTGTCTCCGCCATTGTTAATGGATAGAGATTCACGTACACTTCCTTTTCGTTTTGAGGCTCGCGTGCTGCCACGGGTGTCATCTTGATGGAACTGTGGCACGAATTGTTCTAGTCGTCAAGCAAGTCATCTAAGACATTCAAGTATTTCTTTTAAAGTTGGCCGCGAAATATCTGTGCATTTTCTCCTTCGTGGTTCTATTCCATCATTCGACAACGCTCGCCTTCTTCTTGTTTTCTGCGGAATAGATGTCGAGGAGTCGACGAACATGAGCTTTGTAGAATTCTTTACCTTTATCCACCCCTAATTTCTCAGGTTTTCGCAAAGAAGTGGTGAAGATCTTTTCCAAAGCTTCAGCCACACTCGTTCCCGATTTATTTTTCAACGCGCTCATCCATCCGTATTTCGAAAACATATCTATGACCATCAATAGATATTTCACACCTTTGTTGTGTCTACACACTTATTGCGTGTCCACTAGATCGGCAGCCTACACCTGATCAAATCCATTGACGAATACTCTCCTCTTTCGAAATCTGTGTAGTACGGGCTTGTGCAAATTATTTGTTACTGCATTAGTTTTTAAAATTATTTCCCATTCCGAATCGACGTTTCGTACCGATCAGTTTTCCGATCAGAGAACATTCGAATTTCTCTCTCATCGTGGGATAGGCTATATTTTTCAAACCTGTCAACATGTTCTTGTTGAACACATTGTTTCTGGTCTTCATGTCGGAATGCTTAGCATAACAGAGATCGTGGCCATAGGCTGCTCGATCAACTCTATTGATGTGTTTGACCCCACAATTTCGGAATCAGATCATTATTCAATCTCTTATTCAGTTTGGTGTCCGGTCCCGTTAATTGATGTCCTGGCAGATGCATTTCGAAGGAAAGATTATTGATGAGTCTGTTGACTGTTCCTCATCCACCTCTTTGGACGAATTGATTTTTTGTCGAACCACACACTTTACAAGTGCCGCGGAGAATCTGCCTATTATTTTTAGTTTGCACTTCTCACAAGTTATTCGTATCCGTAGACTTCTTACATTTTACACAATACATTTTGTTTTGTTAATTTTGTTTTGTTTACTTTTTTTATTACTTTCTTATATATATAATATACTTATATTTTTGTTTATATTTTAAATCTGTCAGCGGGTTTTAATTTTTTCTCAAGAGTTTACAAAGTTATTCCTTGGCTTCTTCTTAACCTTTTTCTATCAGATTATGTTCCTTCTCTTTGAGAAACTGACAAGATTTTTTTCTCATACCTTCTTTCAACGCCTCGAATTTATCTCTTTCCGCGAGAATGAAGCGATATTCCCCATCGGAAATCCTTCCGTCTTTCAGAAAAGTGGATACCATGTCGCTTATGGAATAGATTTTCGTGTCGGCCACACTTTGATATTTTCGTATTTGTTGGCCTTCAACGATAATTCTTTACTCACTAATTTTTCAACCATCCTCAAGAATCTTGTCGTGAAAGCAACGCCCTCTATTGCCAACATGACTGGATTAGTAGCTACGGTGGATAGGAGACCCACTCCAGCAGCATCCAAACCCATAGATATGGTGATGAAAGTCAGATCCAGACCATCCACCAACTTAGCCATTTGAGCATACCTCTTATTGAGCGCTTGGCGTCTCTCTCTTTCCATCATTAAATAATGTTGAATTTTATTGATCTCATCGATGTGAAAAGCATTGTCTCTATCTTCTGAAGAATGTGCTGAAGGTAATAAAGTCACCGGTAAGTCGGGATATCGATTGCCACTTCTTAATTCGATTTTTATTTTATTTTTCGATTTATTTATTTATTTTTTACTTCATATCTTATTTAATATATAAAAAAATATAATATTGTGTTATTTTTTTCTCATCACAAAACAATATCTCATAATAACATACTGAGAATGGGTATGTTTTTAAAAGGCGAATTCGGACTTATTAAGAGTCCTATGTCGTCGATCAATTTTTTCCTCTCTTTAGATAGAGAACATCTCCACGAGCTTGAAATACGCCGCTGCGTTTCAAAAACAATCCTTTACCATCCATTTCGACTCGATACACAACTCCTCCTCGCTTCAGAAACCATCCACTCTCCATTATTTTCTGCACACCAGACCTGGCCAATCCCGGCAGAGCTCCTATACCCAAAGCCGGCAACACAGTTTTGGTGAGAATGGGTGATGCCATGGTGGCAATCCCTCAAACAATCCTGAGAAACCACCTTTCATTTTCAAATTATATCTCAATTGCACGGGACTCAGTCTCACGGTCAATCCTCTTCGATTACAATGCATTTTGGCCATTCTATTAATTTGCATTTTGGTCCAAGAGATTTCTTTGCATTATTAGTTGTTTTTTTATTTTAATTTTGTTTTTTTTTTTCATTTAATTTATTTTTTCTCTTCCTATTATATATATAAACTGATTTAATTATTTTAAAAAAATTGTTAATTTAATTTACTTTCCTATTCTGCAAACAAAAATTGTTTGTTCGCTCGTTTATTTGATAAACATCTAACAGGTCTCCATTTTGATCCGTCAATTCAGTGTTAATACTGTATAAAGTATGAGTTATGACAGGTAAATAGAGTAGATTTTGAGGTTGCTCTATGATCTTGCAGCCCGGAGAAACGTCCGGAAAAACGAGCAGATCGTGGGTGGGCTGTGTGCCACCATTCACGTAACTTCCAGAGATCACGCGCACGTTCACCAAAATGCTGTTGACAGAGAGAATGTCCCCCACATTTTCCGATGTCGCCTGACCTTCGTGCGTGTTTCGATCGGATCCTAACATCTTTCCAAAGGTGTCATCTCCTCTAAAATCCACTCAGTTACTCTCTCTCGTGTTCATTATCGTTTGCAGAGTGTTGACGTTGGCAGTTATGTTGATGGCAGTCCAGTCTTGACCGTCAATCTTCATTCCAGTCTGAATGAGTTCATTCAAATCGAATGTCCTGTATCTGCCTTTGGGAATGCGAATCGTGAACCAATCTGTTCCGTTTGAATATCTGAACGTATTATTTTTCTCTGTGATTTTGGGAAACGAATAGTGCATCTCCATATTTACCAGTGCCATCTCATACTTCTTATCCCTCTTCAATTCGATCGACGGGTTGAATTTCGTCATGAATCGAGTCTTGTCATCACTCACCATGATCAAAAAAGAATCTTTTGCAGTCGTATTATCAGTTGTTCTTTTTGTGTTCTCGAATATCTTTTCTAATAATTGACTTTCGTAGTCTCACATTTTTTAAAAATATTTTTTTTAATAACTGTATATTTTATTTTATTTAATATTTTTTTTTTACTTTATACTCAGTACGAATTTTATCTTCTCATTATTAATTGGAATTGTGAGGAATATGAAAATCGTCGAATCCTTTCCTATATTTTCCATAATATTTACTACTCATCAGATCGATAAGCGCGAAATTACAAAATCTCTTGAATTCCTTTTTGATCATGTCATTGACTACGTGATCGTCGTAAATGCGACTACGATTTTTGAAATCTTGATGAAACAGACACAGTAAGTTTGCATTCTCCCTTATGATCTGGCTCGGCAATCTGAAATAATTTTGAGATATATAGAAACAGTCCACGTTGCTGTGACGTCCTCGAACGTTGTAAGATTCGTATCGATTCTGTTTCTCCGTCAGGTCATCGAATATCATGAGATTTCTGTGCATTGACTTCATGTCTCGACGATCCGACACGGTGTTTGCATTTTCGTAAAATTGACATTCCACATTGAAGCTTTATCGTTTCCGAGTTGTGTCGGTGTTTCTTGTAAGATCGTTGCGAGCGACTGATCACAGTTTTTGAATTCATCTTGGTTATTGGAGATTCTCATTATAACGTCCTTTAGCAAGTTTTTTTTTATATTTCCCCTTTCAACGAGTTCATGGTCGATTTATAAATTTTCTTTATTGAACACCTACTGTCGCAAAAATTCAAAACATATGCTCACAAACTCATTTGTCTCTCTGGTATTACCGGCTTCTCGACTCGCCATCAAGAGATCTAATCTTTCCACCGGGACATTGGGACCACACGGAATGATCGTGGTAGTCATCATTTCCTTCCAGTGATCAATTTGACGAATGCTTTATTTGCATCCCATATGAGTTTCACCACGGTTATTCCACTCCGAACTTCTGCTCGCTTTCTGTCTTTTCTCTCTGGAATCGTTATTTTTTCTCATGACATTCGTACGAACCAGGAGATTGCCGTAATTTTGTAATCCTCTTCCTCATATTCATTAGGTTTAGCCAGCACGTGCAGATTCCACAATCCTCTAGTACCGTTGTACAGTTAAAACTAGAAGTCCTGTCACGAATAGTGCGCTTATCTAGGCTCAATTGCGCGTTGGAATTACGCGCAATTGCCATATCGAATGGCATCCAAAGCACGGCAGGTTCTCCTGGTTACTCATAGCAAACACATGCAATGTTTCTGCCAATGGACCTCCGGGTTACCCGGAGGTCCATTGGCTGAAACATTGCCTGTGCACAGGCTATATGTACAGAATATGATAGCTTATAACGCGCACATTAACACCTATATCAACGTGCTATTTGTGCGCATTTCATGACAGTACTTCTAGTTTTAACTGTATGCAGACATTACCATCGTCTTCCTCGCGCAAGCCGAAGACAGGGTACGCACTCAACGGATTCGTCTTATATAAATTCGAGTAATCTTCGTGTTTCATATTGCTAGCATCTACCGTCGAATCGCTGACCGTGCTCGCTGTAACCGTCGGAAGTCCACTCTCAGAATCAGTCTCAATTCTATCAATCTCGAAGGGATTCGGCGGAAGATACTGAACAGAATGATGTAGGTATGCAGGAGACAATGACGTATAACGAAGTTGGCCAAAGGATATGCAAGTTGGAACGTAAAGTTCATAAGGCCCGTAACTAGATGCCCTGTTTTTTTTTCTCTCAAGGGTTTCAACTCTTTGACGATTTCTCTTTTCATTTCTTCCCGAATTGCTGTCACAGGTTTGAACAACTTGCTCGCATCTCGTTTCATCTCGATCTCACCCATCTGTTCAGACATATTGCTATCCCGAATATTCCTCTTCAGTTCTAGAAATCGACGAACCTTCTGGTCTCTCATCTTTGGATCTTTAATCTTTAAAAATGACAAGTTTTCTAAAAAAAATATTCTTCTTTTTCTCCCCTTTGTTTTGTTTTTTAGAAATTAAATTTAAGTTATTTTTTTCCCCTATATACAAGACAAAAAAAAATTATAATTAAACGCCCTTGAAGATCGTCCCATACGCCAACCTTTCGGCTCATAACGAAAATTGCGGACATAGAGGCTCTCGTTCGTCATGGTGGAGCCACTCTCTCATACTTCATCGTAAATTATAGAAAAAATAAAACAAAATAAAATCCAAAACTGCGCTTTAGTCGCTGACAACGTGTAATCAAGCGCCCATAAAGGTTGTCCCATACGCCAACCTGTCGGTTCATTTTTAATTTTTTTAGTTAAAGAACAGATAGTTATGGAATATTAATTTATGTACTTACCATTAATAATAAGAAAATCTTATTCAAGATAATTGAAATCTTTTTATGCAAATTTAAATCCACTGCACAAAGCACACATGAAATAATAATTCCTTTCTAAGAATATGAAATTCAACACAAAACACCGAAATTTAAATCCACTATACACCAAACATGTAGCATCCAAATGACTATTATATGTTTCAGTCGCCAGCCATTTAGTTGCAATAAAACACAACAGGTAGAATTAAACAGAAAAATAAATTTTCAGAACATATTTTGAAGATTTAGAGGCTGTCATGAAACTGAAACACTCAACCATATTAAGCCCCTTTGTATAGCTTTCAGGACACAATGATGTAATTTTCAGCCAATCATAAGTGTTCTTGGTGATGTCATTTTATTTTTAGATGATGATGTAATTTTCACGAACATTCTAGAATTTACCACTGAGTTCTTCATTCATGTGGTATGTCGATTCAGCTTTATTAAAAGTGTGAGAAACGAAAAGGTTTAACTTTTCACGCTGAAAAATGTCTCCAGTTTTTATGTGTTTTTATAAGGAGTCATTAAACTATTCACCACATGCTAAGTTTAAGCTTAGTGTTTGAAGGTATGCTTTCATTTTAATACGTGTTTTATGCTTAGACATAGTATGTGGTAACTAGTTTAAAGGCGCGTGATGAAAACACATAAAAAACTAGAGACATCTTTCAGGATAAAAAGTTGAAATCGTTTCGCTTCCCTGCAAGGTTCACTTGCTGCCCATGTGGTAATTAGTTTAATGGCACGTGATAAGAACACATAAAAAACTAGTGACGTTTTTCAGTGTAAAAAGTTTAAACCTTTTCGTTTCTTATCAAGACCATATTTAATGCCGACATGAAACACATGACGACCGTGTCTTTTTTTAATTTCGGCTCTCTCGGAGATGAAACATCAGTTACAGATAAAACAAAATTTCTACTGGAATAACATGAAGCAAAACCATCATATTTGAAACTCGTCAATCCGGCAGTGCCCAGAACGTCACGCATTACAGTTTCCAATGGAAGCTTTCCACTTGACACTTCGATCTTGATACGTTTGCAATTTCCTATGGAAGCTTTCCACTTGACACTTCGATCTTGACACTTTTGCAATTTCCTATGGAAATTTGCATTGGAAAACGATCGGCTTTCTCGAGCCCACTTCGAGCTTATGTGCTATTTATTTCCTTCCATTGGATTAACCTTAGCCGAAATACGAACCCAGGTAAAAATTGACCAAGTCCGATTTTAGCCGATCTTGAAAATGTTTCAAGCTAAATTCCAATTACTTTGAAACTTAAATTTTGAGGTGGGCTCGAAATGCATTTTTTGCTGGGCTCGAATCCGCTTTTCATATCTACTAACATAAACTTTAATTCTAATAGACTATACATGATATATTCACCACAATAGACATAACACATCTTTATTTATGTTCTATTAAGTTGAATACTATTTTCAAACAAAGTCAAGTAATTTTCTCTAATTCATTTACTACTACTAAAACATTTATTGGTGAAAGTGGAAACAGCATTTATGGAAGTTGGAGTTGGAAAGGAAAGAACCAGATCTCTTTCCCTAAAATAGATAATGCGTATCCATAATACACAATCCACATTTTAAAGAAAATTACATCTTTCTGTCACGTTTGTTACACAGTTTTAATTTGCAGTATAGGTCAAGTATACATATACTGAGTCAAAAAAGAAAGCATAATAGAAACAAATGTGACAAAATAGCATAAAGGATAAAATATAATAGTTCTGATGTTGCACGTTCGTGGACAAGAGGTCATGAAAAGAGTTTAATGACATGTTGTTGTTGTCCACCCAACCGTATACAATTTTGCTACGGATTTCAAAATAGCACGTGTCAAACTGAATGGTTGACCGACGATTTTCTTTGTATTACTTTGTGCTAGAGAGCCTGGGTTATTGAGAAAACACGTTAGTTTTTATTTTCCGACATTTTAAGAAATGCCAAGGTTAACCGAAAATCAGAGGTTGCGTGCCATTGGTAAGCATGAGGCTGTGATACCTCCACATGAGCTTGCTGCTGAGTTCGGATCACTGTGGCCACTATTTACCGTCTCATTGTAAGGTATAGAACCACTGGATCTACTGCTGACCGACAGCGTTCAGATCGACCAAGAGTTACGACCCCTGCAAAAGATCGACATATCAGGATTTTTCACTTGCGGGATCGTTTCCTTTCGGCGACGAGGACAGCAACAATTGCTCCTGGTAGAACCTACAATAGAATCAGTGCACAAACTGTCCGCAACAGACTCGCTGAATACGGCATCCGAAGTAAGCGTCCATACCACCGACCAATCCTTACCCAACATCATCGTACCGTCAGAATGGAATGGGTACATCAGCGTGTTCGCTGGACTCAGCAGCGTTGCAGCACAGTTCTTTTTAGTGATGAATCACGATTTTGTCTGATGGTAGGGCAAGAGTGTATCGCCGACGCGGAGAACGGTTTTCTGGTGCTTGCGGGAATGCGACCGTTTCGGCAGGGGTACTGTAATGGTTTGGGCAGGAATTTCCTTGCACCGTCGAACGCAGTTGATCTTCATCGATGGTAATGTGAATGGACAGCAATATAGGGACGGAATTCTTAACGCTGTTGTTGTCCCGTCTTTCAACGCTAAGATCGGATTGCAGTTATTCCAGCAAGACAATGCCCGATGTTACGTGGCGCGTATCTGTTGTGACTTTCCTGAGGAGCAGAGCATCGAACTTCTTCCCTGGCCTCCACCTTCGTGAGATTTGTCGCCAATCGAGCATCTTTGGGATCAATTGGACCGTCGGGTACGACTTCATGATCTTCAGACGTTAGGCGATTTACGTAATGTTCTAAGGCAGGAGTGGAACGCAATACCACAGGGTGAAACCCAGAGATTTATCAGGTCCATGCGCCGTCGATGTCTTGCCATACACGAGGCAAGCGGTGGACATACATGCTATTGACTGTATGTGTGAACTTTTCATTTCACCCCATGTCTGAATTGCGACGTCCTGACGTGACGCTTGCAACAGTAAGAACATGAAATTATGCAAATTGATAAAGCTAGACTCGAAATATGAATTTACAATAATTTGTTTGTGATTAAAGTCGATAATACTAAAACAATTGCTCCTCAAAGCTTATTATACGTTCTTTTTTGACTCAGTATATATTGAGATATGATTTTCTCACACCTTATTGGCGTTCACAAATATGCACTTTCCAATGAATTGTAACAAAATAATATTAAAGAACAAGAAATAATTATTTATTTAACCTTTAGAAGGTTTTGAAATAAATTATGTATTTGTGCTTAATTATTGGTTTCGAGTTAACAGAGTCTGAATATTAAGCACAGCAATGACAGCATGGCATCACTCATTTTTGTAATTTCCTTCTTTTGTAAGATACCTTTTTACTGTTAATTCTGACAAAATTGTAACTCTCCCCTTATTCTATTGCTTGTCATTTTTATAGATTTGATGAAACCAGCATAACCGTTAACCGTTTATAATTTAATTATATAATTTATATAGAATGAGGCTCATTGAGCAGTTGAAAAAACTTTATTAAAAATTCAAGAAAAGCCATACAATGATCTACTCGAAGGAGCTCATTCCACTGATGGACCACGAGTAGTAGGAGAGCGAAGAAACGTGCCACATTGGATGGACCCCGGGCTGGTCCCCGGAAGTGACGTCATGTCACGTGACCTGGTGGCGCCATGTTTGGTTGTCATGGTAACCCGCGTGAGCGGCCATCTTGTGACGTCATATCCATAGTGATACGTGGTCCTAGTGCGCATGCGCAGCGCGTGTTGTTAGGGTGACACGTGTTTCCGTCGTCCGTTTTGTATACTGGAGACCGCCATCTTGGTTTCTATGGTAGCACGTGGTTGCTATGTGACCTAAACTCTTACAACAAGACGGGGATATGTTCGGAGGATGTGTTCGATTGAATTGGAGTATCACGAATTACTACAAACAACCCGACAATCCTTCCAAATCACCGAAATTGACTTTATTTCCCCAATTTATCGGTACAGCACGTAGTGCTATAGTACCAAGGGGGTACCGGGGGTGTATTCCTTTGTAGAAGAGTAATTTCTCCCAGAATCCTCGTTTAATTACCCAAATAAACCCGACAAGTTGTACTATTTCGAATTCTCTCAGAATCCTATTTAGGATCGCGAAACTTTTGGTTTATAACAGTAGGACGTAGTGCTACAGTACCAAGGGGGCACCAGGGGTGTGTTCCGTTGTAGAAGAGTAATTTTCTGGTTTAGAATTCTCACACAATCCTCGTTAAATTACCACAAACAACCCGACAAGTTGACTATTTCGAATTCTTTCAGAATTCTCTGCTTATATCTATATATGCAATAGTTTTCGTCTATCTGGCCATGTTCCTTTGTTCTGGAGTATACTCCAGTAGAGTAGCGTAGAAGAGCCTATCAGTTGGAACAGCTTTGCATAGTATTACTATATTTAGCTATTCTGGTCTATTCTTGTTAGTTCTGACCCTCTTCTACAAAGGAACACACCCCTGGTACCCCCTTGGTACTATAGCACTACGTGCTACTATTATAAACCAATCGCGATCCTAAATAGGATTCTGAAAAAATTCGAAATAGTACAACTTGTCGGGTTTATTTGGGCAATTCAACGAGGATTCTGGGAAAAATTACTCTTCTACAAAGGAACACACCCCTGGTACCCCCTTGGTACTAGTACTATAGCACTACGTGCTATACCGATAAATTGGGGAAATAAAGTCAATTTCGGTGATTTGGAGGGATTGCGGGGTTGTTTGTGGTAATTCGTGATACTCTTATTCAATCGAACACATCCTCCAAACATACCCCCGTCTTGTTGTAAGACTTTAGGCCACATTGCAACCACGTTCTACCATAGAAACCAAGATGACAGCCTCCAGTATACAAAATGGACGACGGAAACACGTGTCACCTTAACAACACGCACTGCGCATGCGCATGCGCACTAGGACCACGTATCACTATGGGTATAAAGTCAGAAGATGGCCGCTCACGCGGGTTACCATGACAACCAAACATGGAGCCACCAGGTCACGTGACATGACGTCACTTCCGGGGTCCAGCCCGGGGTCCATCCAATGTGGCACTTTTCATCGCTCTCCTACTACTGTCACGTTGTGTAGTTTTGTTGAGGTTTTTTTTTTGTCATTCAGAGATGAGAAAATGTATTTTCTGCTCTTATTTTTAAAAATTGTGAAAATGTATACCTTCTGATTTAAAGTTTCATCGAAGCGATTCAAGCGAGCGCTTGTACCCAGTTGTCTATTTCGTCAAACTAATTGCATCGTCGCTTCATGTGAAGGACACGTTTCAGCAAATTGCATGGCCAAAAAACATAACTGATAAGAAAAGATACACCATAATAATTTATTAAATAAAATTTATTGTCTAACCATATTTTATTATTATCACTGAAGAGATAATCATCTACAAAGTGTAATAAATAGCGATATAAATCAAATTATACAATGGTCGAAACAGTGGCTTGTCGATTTTTACGCAGCTAAATCCAAGGTAGTGTTATTTACACTGAATAATGACTTCCCAAAACCGAACATATTTTTTGATGTACCCCCTGCATAAAAATGACGAGCATAGGTACCTGGGTTTGACTGTACAGTCAAATCTATCATGGGACAAACATATAGATGACATATGAAATCGTTTATATTTTATGTATATGTTTGTCCCATGATAGATTTTATAAGATTGTCAAAGGTCAAGCCCCATCTTATCTAACGAATTTATTGCCATCCACTTTTAATCAAATTACGTCACATAACCTGCGAAACGCTTCGAATTTCAAACCATTTGCAGCGCGTACGGAACTGTTGAAACTCTCTTTTCTACCATCTTGTATTAATATTTGGAACTCCTATAATGAGCAAACCAGAAATGTTCAGACACTTCAGACTTTCAAATCAATGATAAGCCCTCAATTGTTCAAACCTCTTGAATACTGTAATGTAGGAAAACGGAAAATAAACATAATTCAAAGTCAACTAAGAAATGAATGTAGTGATTTAAATGGGCACAAATACCAAAATCATATTTCTGACTCCCCGAACTGTACATGTGGTAATTACATCGAGTACTCGGAGCACTACTTTACGATGTGTAACCAGAAATGAACTTTTAAACAGATTGAATAAATACGAAATCTCACATGTTGATGAACTGTTATTTGGTTTACCTTCTCTGTCCGTTTCTGATCACGAAACAATTTTTAAAGCCGTGCATATATTTATCAGAGATTCTAAACATTTCAAATGTGAGCTCAAGGAATTTGAGACTGAGAAGAACGACACTGAAGAGACTTGATTCTGAGGCGGCATTCAATCGAGGAAACAGAAAGTTGTTGGTGTTGCCAACTATCTATTTATGACATAAATGGTAATTACGGGATTTACAAATAGAGTTTGGAAAGCTGAATGTAGTGCGTCATAGCAATGCGCGATGTCCGAATGTTACATGATCATCTGGTGTTCATGGAATAAATCACATGCTCAACTGACATTCATCGGAAAATGACATCACCTGAGAATCCACCGCCAATACAGTTTTTATTGGAGAAAATTTCAGCTGTGATGTAAACATTACACTGTGAATTACTTCCTTTGTTCCTTTTATTAACCCATTTCCAAAATAAGTTCGAACGCGACCCCTGTCATTCTTATAAGACTGCAGTTTCGCACAATCCGATTAACTTCCTTAATCTTATTTACTTTATTTCGTGCGTGTTGGTATTCTTCTTTTGCTTCTCTGACCTCGTGGCTTTCCAGCCCCTTGAGTTTTCTTCTCCTCCTGCATGCAGAAAATTTGACTTTTCAGCCCTTTATGGCCTTGTTCAGTTCGTCATTCACTCTGTACCCAAGTTCCCATCTTGGCACCCTAATCACTTTACTTTCCTTCCCTCCCTCCACTAGGCTCACAACTATGGCATCAGCCATTTCTTGGACATTGGCCACCCTGTCCATTTACAAGCTTTTCTTTCATTGTTTTTTTTAAACTTCGCCCAGTCAGCATCTTTTCCGAGTCCCCAATTCTCCTTGAAACCTCCCTTGTTTCTTACTAGGTTTTTTGCACCTGGCAGTAAATATAATCAAGTTGTAGTTACAATCCATCACCCTTTTACCCTCATCGCCACTTCTACCTCTATCACCTCCCTCCATAAATCGCTATTTGTGAGAATATGGTGAATTATTATTGTTCTTCTGTTGTTCCTCTCCCAGGTCCATTTCTCCTTACACCTTGCATCCCTGTTCAGAATCTCCAGACCGAGCTCACCTGTGAAGTCCAACAGATTCCATCCATTTCTTATCCCCGCCCTCGATGCCCTTTTTCCAATCACCAGCGTGTACACTAAAGTCTCCGATCAGAATTGTACCGAGTATCCTGTTTTCTAATTCTGCGATATTGGACCTAAATGTTAAGTATATTGAGTCATTCCATTCAGGTTTGCTTCCCTCTTCCTTAGAGTGCACAATCCCAAGGGAAACACTCTTGTTTTTTAGATTAACCTTTACCCATCCCCCAGATACCTCAGCTCATTTCCACTGAGCAGTTTAATAACTACATCGCTGTACGTCTCCACCAGTCTAACTGATCTCCGCTCCCTGATTTTGTTGAACGTCCGAACAACCACTACCGAATCTGATCCTGAACCGTCACAATACCATCCACCCCATCCCTCAAATCTGCGACTATCGCCCCATGGAAACACTAAACAATCCGATTTTAGCTGTCAGGACCACAGACTGAAGAAGTAACTGTTTGACAAAAAATCATGTTTTTGTTTTAAAGACAGTTTGAGATGCATCGGCGCCTGTCATTCACACCAGTCATGTGATAATAAGGATTGAACCTGTAAGTTTTTATGTAATAAATAATGTGATTTTAATTAATTTTCACTTTATTTCTCCATATCCCCTATACTGCAGCACGGTATGTGTGAGATTTTTAAACATTTTCGTACATGATAGTGCCCTTTTCGTGAAATGGGTAACTGCGATGGCTTCCCATTTCATGAGATGTAGGGACTGTTGCTCATTTCATGATATGGGCATTTTGATGATTTGGGCATTCATGAAATACTTTTCCAGACCCATATGGCTGGCATTCAGTTATTGTCAATGTAATACTATTAACAGACTGCAGTATATTTATTTATTTATTTATTTATTTATTTATTTATTTATTTATTTATTTATTTATTTATTCATTGGTGTTTAAGGTCATATACTTATGCACAATGGCTAATCATGACCGCGTGACGGTTTTACGGGTGGAGGAAGCCGGAGTACCCGGAGAGAACCACCGAGCAACGACGAGCAGCTGCCAGCTCCCAAACATCGTAACTCCGCACTGCAGCACAGGCAGGGTTAGATTGGTTGAAGACACGTGTACGTAGCCGTGCGGTATGCGTTAGTACACGGCGTCATCGTGCGTGCCCCCATGTTGACAATCGGGGTCAAGCGTCTTACCCAAGGACACAACGCGGGAGTCCGAATTGATCGCTCAGACGGTCACCCATTAACTGGGCTCGACGTTGCTTAGCTTCGATAATCTAACGAGAACCGGTTACCGCATCGCCACAGCGCCCCCAACAGTATATGTTTTATTCAAATCAGTAGGAATTTACTCCACAACTCATATGCAATCAACTGATCAATTTTGCGCTGAAGGCATAATAAACAGCTGACATTTTGAAATTATTTGCAGTTAACGTTTTACACACAACCGTAATCCGCCAGTGACATTAACAAAAACTGCCAGTGAGATTTTTTTGATTTTTCCCATTTTGCTTAAAAAACATAGTTGATGATTGGTTATTAGAACACGCTCGATGTCAGTGATGCAAATTTTATGGCATTAGAACACGCTCGATGTCAGTGATGCAAATTTTATGGCTTTCTTGCATAACTTTTATTTCCTGTCTCATTTTCAGTCTCAGCCATTGAAAATATTGGTAATATAATCTCTACAAAAAAAACAAATCTAAAATTGTGTTCAGGGTTGGGGCGAATACATTGTAAATGTATTGAATACGAATACGAATACTTAGAAATTTTATGAATACGAATACGAATACACAAATTTCAAATGTATTGAATACGAATACGAATACTTTACAATGTATTCATGAATACAAATATGAATACTTGAATACTTTTCAAAATTATTTCTTGTAAATGGATGATAATTTGATCATTCTTATTGGAATTAAGGGTATAAGGGATTATAGGTGAAGAATTAGTTTTTCAGAGGGTGGATCTCTTAATCCTTTAGAATCCAATCAACAGACATAAGTTGGTATTAATGACAAACAAAAGAAATAAAAAAAAAAATTCAAATATCAATTTATTTAGAAAACAATTAGCAAAATGTGCATAGTACTCATCCAATGTTTTGTTGTTTAGTGCATACACAGTAATCATTAAATAGAGAACTGTGAGAAATTTACACAATTTTTGGGGTATTTTTTAAAGTTTTTTCTTCTAAACTGCATTTTATGACCCCCAATAATGTCTATTAATTGTGGCTTCTTTGCTTCATGTCTTTTATTAATATTTAAACATACATTGCTGGTGAGAATAAAAAAAAACTGGCCAGTGCTATTCACAAAAATCAATTAAGCAATTACTGCACTATTGGAAAAATGTTGTAATTCAAGCACAATAATTTTACAGATCTATCAGTCTACACCTTATTTCTACTATTACTGTAGAAAAATATTAGATTAGTATTAATTGGATAATGGAGTTGTTTTGGGATTAAAAATCAATACTTTGGCCAGACTGATATCCTTTGGACAAAGAATAATCTGTACAATTACAATGTTCAGTTTACAATGAAACAAATTTTGAACAATGAAGAGTTTGCTATCAAAAGGCAGATAAATAATTGAACTTACCTTCATGTGTAGTATGAAGTTTGATGTACTATTTGATGGACCTGATATGTGCACTTCAAAAGTATTAGTTTAATTCTTTACAACTTTCTAATAGAGATAATCACAATATTTTTTTTACAAATACTGTATACATGTGTATTAAAAACAAGAAAAGTATTCAAAAAGTATTCATGAATACACCCCCAAATTTGACTGTATTCGAATTCGAATACGAATACTTTAAAATTGCATGAATACTGAAAACATTTGAATACTTGAAAAAATGTATTGAATACGACTGAATACCGAATACGAATACGAATACCCCAACCCGGATTGTGTTGCTGTCTTAAGAAATTCCTGACCGTATGACCGAACCCTAAAGTGACGGCATGGGGGTCATAGGGTGAAAAATTATTGTTCGCAGGATTTTTATGAAATTTTAGTACGTTGTATAGCTAAAAAGGGAGATATCTGTGTTTTTGTTATTCGATTTAACACCGTTTTGACGTTATTACGTCACTTCAAACTTTAGCATACACTGCAAAAAATATAGGTTCTCTTTAGAATTAAAACTGGTTCTAATTTTGTTCCTGAGATGGAACCAACTCTATTTAAGGAGTATTTATTTCAAATCAAATAAATTTACCAAGATTAGCATTCAATTTTAACAGAATATTACATGAACTGAAGTAGATTCAGAACTAAACTTGGAGCTTATTCAACGCAGTCACCAAACATTTTGAAACAAAGGAGATATGAACAGTTGGCATATCGAACCAGTTTTGGTTCTGTATAGAACCGAAACTAGTTCGATAAGCCAACTGTTCATATCTCCTTTGCTTAATAATGATTTGAGACAACCTCGTATAAGCTCTAAACTTACGGCTGAAACCCCCTCAATTTATGTTTAATTCTGTTAATATTTCATGTTAACCTTTATAAATTTCTTTTTGATTTGATATAAATACTGTTTAAACGGAACTGGTTCCATCTCAGGGACCAGATTAGAACCAGTTTTGATTCTAAAGAGAACCTATATTTTTTGCAGTCTACGTTAGACATTGAAAACGCTACTTTGTGATTCACGAAGCTCTGTATTTATAAATACCACAGCTATGAAAATTTACACCCAGTTTTCTGGTTATTTGAAATTATGCAGTTTTATTTATTTTTTTTTTCATTTCAAATTTATGCACACGTTGCCAAGAATGCTAATTTTACGTTTTATTCTATACCATTCATTTTCAACCCCATTTTCAAATGTAGCCTTTCAAAATTTTGGAAGTACAATTTTCACAAAGGAAAACATATCTCAAAATGTGGTGCCGCCTTAGAAAATTCCCAACCGTTGGTGTCGAACTCAGAGTTGACGTCATATGGGTGTCATAGGTCCAAGAATTAAAATATGTCGGTATTTTTTAACATGTTAGAATGTTGTAGACCTCTGAAAATTATATTTGAGCCAGTTAAAAAATTAGGCTATTTCTGTTATATTTCAGTAAAAATACTATGTTTTTTTATTCCGGTGGCACAGGGTTTGTAAATTACACAACTATAAAACTTCACCCATCGTTTTCTAGTCATTTGAAATTGTCCATCTCCATTTTTAGAATTCAAATGTTCACCGTCGATACCACCGATGCCAATTTTGCCATTTCTTTTTGGCCTTTTATTTGTTACCTCATTTTGATCATCAGTTTTTCGAAGTTTGCGGAATAATATCGCCACAAAATCATCTAAAATTGTGGTGCCGTCTTAGGAAATTTCCAACCGTTATGATCGACCTCGGCAGTCACGTCATCGGGAGCCATGGGGCAAAAAATTGAAATGCGTCGAAATTTTTTCAAATTTTTATATGTTGTTGAGCTAAACAATTGAGAGATAACTGTTTTTTTGGTTGGAAAACTCTACTTCTGCAATTCTGCTAGCCCGAATATGTCAATCATACAGCTATGCAACTTCACAGACCGTTTTATAGTCTTTCGAAATTGCTAATCTCCATTTTGGAATTAAAATGTCAACCCTCCGCCATGGCAATTTTACATTTTTGTGTTTAACTTTACTTTTCAACCTCATTTTTAACATTTCCCTTTCGAAATTGCGAAAATATAATCACAATACAAATCTGACTTCGCCGCCAACACGGTGTTGGCCGCAAAATGGCGTTGGCCGTGCTTCGTTGAATGACTTCTGGAAATTATCTTTGGGATTTCCAAACCATCTTATTTAGATTGGCGTGGTGGGGGTTCGAACCCACGCCGAGAGAGTTTCCTTCAGCACCAACCGCCTAGCGAAACTATACTGAACCACGCACACTACTCGGCCACTGACACACCCCAGAACAGACCCCAGAGCAGACACCTCCGGTCGCGATCACAAACGGTGCGTCCCAGCAAACCTGCACGGATTAAACGAAATCTTTGACAAGGCAGAACTCTTGACTGCGCTGAGAAAACTACCATCACTTCAGTACTGGTAAAAATTGGGGTCTGTCGGTGGCCGAGTGGTGTGCGTGGTTCAGTATAGTTTCGCTAGGCGGTTGGTGCCGAAGGAAACTCTCTCGGCGTGGGTTCGAACCCCCGCCACGCCAATGTAAACAAAACCAGCATCCTTTCTTAATTCTATGGCATCCGAGAAATTTGAAAAAGACAAGTGTGTCGCTGATTTCTTCTGAGGTGCAGTTCGTAGAATTAAGTGCTTAGATGCAACTATTTTCTTATTTAGATTTGACTTGCTTTTTAACCCTTTACCTAACATGAAAAGCAGACGACACTTGGAAATGAAATTCTTGAATTACTACTTTTTTCATTTTTTTTTTGTCTCAATAACGTAGGTGTTATGACCCCTCATTGGAACGAGCATGATGAGCTCATTCCAATGAGGGGTCATAACCTATGTTTTTGAGACAAAAATTGAAAAAATAATGAAAATTAATTGGTGATTTTTGAGAATAGCGCTGGCCGGCTTTTGTCATTACGTTGGGTAAAGGGTTAAATCACCTTTTCACAATTTATAAACAGCGTATGGTTGCCAGAACATGTGCAAAGTTAGTCGCACTTAACTGGATAATACTAAATGAAATAACCCTGTTCCTTGCATATAACTTTCAGTCCCTGAGTCTTTTCCCATACCTTTAATACAAAGTTTACCCATTATACGCATATAGGTTTAAAAAATCCTGTTAATTGACTGAAATATACAATGATCTATCACTCTAAGGCCCACCATTTCCTCAGCTTTATAAATCGCCACCTTCAGCAACTTAGCAATGGGTGTGGTGGGGTGGCATGATAAAGGGGTGGGGCCTCGTTCCTCGGTTTTCCTGAAAAGTCTCAACCGTGTATTTAATCATGCCTGAAGCCCCTAAAACTGGTTCAAGTACTATCACCCTACTACATGTTAGGTCACTTTGCTGTAGTTATGCCTTCACCTTCTAAGTACTTTAGCCTTAAAAATTGTGCTGATGGTGTGACATAGTGAGCGTTAATGGCTGTGACTCAATGTTCGTCTAATGGTTTTGGAACACAGCTCGGACTTCAGTTTCTTACCACAATGTCTTTAAGTCTGAAGTATTGGTTCTTCTTAGGTTGCCCGTAGTTCCCGCATTACTTGTTACTTTCGGGTATAAGGCAAATATCATCTTTTCGGAATTACTTTTTTTAAACGCCTAAATCGCAAGTCTCAAGAACTTTACTAAGTTCTTGCAACAAAGTTCAAAATTAATCGATCACAATTTTTACCAGTACTGAAGTGATGGTAGTTTTCTCAGCGCAGTCAAGAGTTCTGCCAAGTCAAAGATTTCGTTTAATCCGTGCAGGTTTGCTAGGACGCACCGTTTGTGATCGCGGCCGGAGGTGTCTCTTCTGGGGTTTTGCTGGCAGTATTTTATACAGTGGAAACGTAACTGACATTGAGAAGAATAGCGAATTCATGCTTAGTAAGCATCATGAGATCTCGACTAAGGCAGTCAGCAGATCAGGCGACATTAGACACCCATTGCCAAAGAAGTACGCTCCAGCTTGAAGGATGTCCTCTGTTAGAGGTGCGTATGGTACTCGAGTCAGAACCAGTTAGTACCGGTTGAAACTGGCTACATGTCACTGCTGCAACATACTTTGATATATCCCTATTCTATGAGTATCTGCCGAGTACTTTCAAATACTCTCATATTATTCTATTTACTATAGGTTCTAATGACCCCTTAACACTTTACCTGTAAAACATTCTGTCACTGTAGGCTTAATTTCGTAGCAGTGTTGCTCCAGAAGTGGGCATGAGAGTCGATTGGTTTGCGAAAAAGACCCCGGACCTTCACTAACTACACAGCACTAGGTGAAATGAAGTAGAGGTGAGGATATGTTAATGTTGCTATTGGCAGCAGAAATGTATTTTCCCCACTTCTTGCTACACCCCTGGCCTATGTGACCGCAGATTCCAGTATTATTGTCATTCAATCTAATAAACCATAATTCCGTTCTCGGTAAAAAAAAATTAATTTGTTAATTTCAGAGCAATTCAATCTTATTTTTGAGGTACCTAATCTGCTGACGCAATCAGATCGAATCGCTCTCATTTGCATTCTTGAAATACATGTATGAATGGTTGGCGTAATTTTTCTGAAGCAGAATAGCGGAAGCTTGTGTCCAAACATGTCATATAACCCTCGCAAGCGTCAGCTCTAGACAATTAGACCATTATAATTGTTGTAATCGTGGTACCTCAGCTTAGGGGTTGGTCTCACACTTACTATAAATTGTTAAAATCAAGCAAAGTCAGATATACACCCAGGCGGATGAACGCGTAATCAATGGGTAATGTAGTACTTGAGTCAGAGCCTGCACTGTGTGACGTTCCTAGATCCATCATAAAGGCTTAGATGTTAAAGGATTTATTTCAAGGAACAGAAAATTCTATACGTATTTAGAAGTGTGTACATATATATTATCAGTCAACAAATATTTTAACAGTAGTATTTCGTTTTATAATTAAATAATTACCATGGGAAAGTTGCAACAATTAGACGGATAAGAAATAGTGAAAAAAAACCGAAAGTTTATTACATAGGTAAATTAATTTTGTGCAGTACACAAATAACTACATGCGTTTCACGTGCAACATCGCGTTAACCCATCATCCATTAACCCCTGAACCAAAGCAATTCCGGGATGCCCTCCCGAATTTTAGGATATTTTGAGCTGAAATTCGGCATTGAATTTTGCGTACGACATCACCTTAAAACTTCAACTGGAGCAAACGTCAGGATGCACTTCTACATTCGCCATTCGCGGAGATCTCGAGCTGAACTATAGCACTGTTTATACTCGAATATATCTCATGAAGCGCCCCTAAAATTCGGACCAATTGAACACGACACACTCGACTTTCAATAACCGAAGGGCTTTTTTTTCGTAATGGCGGCATTGTAAAGGCTGTGTGTGATATCGGCTCGTTACTTTTATGGATATTTCTTGTTCGATTTACTTTTGAAAAACTGTGATTGAGGGTAGATAAGATGGATATTAGTCATTTGATCTGATTGGTGTTATCTAGTATGTGTTATGTTCAAATTTTGAGACGCTAGAGTAGTAAATCTAATGTACGCGGTGAGTTGAATTGAGATGTGTTCAATATTCGCCATTGTTCTATATAAGCTGTTTGAGAACATCACGTCAGTTCACATTATCACAGAATGGCAGAGTTGGCGACCACCAGTGCTTCAAGAAGGAACTCACTCTCTCTAAACAACCTATCCAGTGCTAGTAGAATACCAGTAAGTACAGGACGAAAATTTAAAAGGAAACATCCTCTCACGTCAAATGAGGATAGTATTGACGATAACTGTACTTTTATTTCGGTTGATTCGTTTAGTAAACTTGAAACCAAAATTGACTCCATTGAGAAATCTATAGATAACATTCCTAAAAAGGAAGAGCTGAGTTCTCTTATAGAAGGTAACATTAAATTTCTTTTTGACGGCCTTAGAATTGAAATGATAAATTCTCTTTCTGAAATGTTTGACAAGAAAGCATCGGAACTGGACAATCGGGTGCTGGCACTGGAGGATCAGATTGATTCCCTGACCACAGCCTTACACAATAAGGATAGTATCATTGCTGATATGGACTCTCGAATTTCAAAATTACAAAAAGATGTTAACTTAAGCACTCAGATGTCAAATACTAACGAACAGTACAGTCGAAAGTGCAACCTTAAAATCCTGGGATTAGCAGAAGACCAACAAGAAACCAGTAACCAACTTCAAGCAAACTTTATTCAACTGGTGAATGAGAAGTGTCAAGTCGCGATAAAGTCCGAGGACTTACTTGCTATTCACCGACTTCCAAGCATCCCTGGTAAAGTCAGACCTGTTATTGTCAAATTCACAAGGCGATCGGTTCGAGACGCCGTCGTTAGAACTCGTAAGCTTTATAAATCCCAGAACATCAATTTTGTTGACGACTTAACAAAACTGAATTTGGAACTTTTGAATTCCCTGCGAAAACATGAAACAATTCTCTCAGCTTGGTATTCCAACGGGCACATATGGGCAACAGAAACAATTCACAAAAGACGATTTAAGGTTCAAGTTGGTGACGATATCAACGATATTATAAGTAGGCTTTCATAACAGATTGAGTGTTGGACATCATTATCGGAGGTCCCAAAAATTTAAAAACAGAGTTTCAGAGCAAAAGTCTACATTTTCCTTGCCCATGTTTCACTTTCAGCTAAACGCAAAGAATATTTTGCTTTCACACATTTTATAAATTTGTTTTTATAAATATGTTTTGATACAAATTGTTGGAGAGTCCCCTGTGCCAAGAAATGGAAATGATTTGTAAATATGTGCCAAGAACTGGAAATGATTTGTAAATACATATAGATTCGAAAGCCATTCTTCAACCCAAAAGTCCAGTGACCAGGGTGGCCAGTATGGTGGTGTTTTGAGCTCGCCACTACTGTTATTGTATAACACTCTTTATGACTTACTGTAGTGTCTGTGAAAACCATCCAAATTCCCAAGATCCCATTTACCATTTCCCATACTTATAAAAAGAACATGCTATGTTTATGTAATGTTACAATATTGTTACTCAGGACAACTTACCCAACTAGAATATCGCCACCTGGGAGTGGCATGGACCCCCCCCCCTTTCCCCTCCCTGTACGCATGAGCTTGAGAACTGCATGTATGGGGGTGGGGGAGGGTCATCATATACTTGTGAGTGTGAGTTTATATTTTTTAGTTTCCGAATGGGTGGCATGGGGAGTACTTGTGGTGTAATATATATATAAATATATTGCACTACAAGTGTTCCTCATGTTACCCATTCGGAAACTGCAGTGTTACAATATTGTTACGCAGGACAACTTACCCAACTAGAATATCGACACCTGGGAGCGGCATGAAACCGCCACCCACCTTCCCCTCCCTGTACGCACGAGCTAAGGAACTTCAAGTATGGGGGTGGGGGAGGGTCATCATATATTTGTGAGTGTGAGTATATATATATTTAATAGTTTCCGAATGGGTGGCATGGGGAGTGCTTGTGGTGTAATATATACATGTAAATATATTGCACTACAAGTGTTCCTCATGTTACCCATTCGGAAACTGCATTTTCTTTCAGTTAGACGTCGCATATTTTTGCCCTCCCACCAAGTTCCGATAAAAATGTCTTTGAATATCTTTTCTTCTTTGCTCGTGTTTCACATTCAGTCAAACGCAAATAATACTTTGCTTTCATACACTTTATAAGTTTTTTTTTTTTGTTTTTTTTTTGTTTTTTTTGTTTTTGTTAATAAATGTGTTTAGTTACAAGTTGGTGGGGAGTGCCCTGTGCACTTTCCTACAGTTTGTAATAAACAAATAGTGAATAACAAATTTAGATCACCAAAATAATTTAGCCATCAACAAGTTAACTGTAACATAACTATTTTATTGAATTGGACTCAAGAACTGGAAATGATTTGTAAATATAAACAGATTTGAAAGCCATTCTAAGCCCCAAAAGTTCAGTGAACAGATTGACCAGTGTGGCTGTGTCTCGAGCTCGTCACTACTGTTATTGTACAAAATTTGCCATGATTTACTGTAGTGTCTGTGAAAACCATCCCCAATTCCCGAGGCCTTATTTACTTTTACCCATACTAATATACAGAACATGCTATGTTTACGTAATGTTACGATATCGTTACTCAGGACAACTTACCCAAATAGAAATGTCGCTACTCAGGAGTGGCAAGGAAAGCCACCCCCTTGTCTTCTTTGTATAATAAATGGGATAGAAATAGGAGAATGTACCTTACTATTTCCAGTCATTACAGAGACCCCCCTCCCCTTCCCATATGCACTAGAACCAATGCTTTAAATCCCGGAATTGCTGACAAATAATCAAAACATGTATTTCCTGACTGATTAATGTCTCATTTTGTTTTCGAAGTCTGGCTGGAAGGCGTTTTAAATTCGTTCCGGTCTGTATTTGGATGACTGGAGTTTACCCTGGCGTCGGTTGGGTGAAGACGCTCACGTTTTATTCGGGGTGCGATTTGTACTGAAGAATGTGATAAATTGTTTTCACCACTTACTGGGTCATATTGATCAGCAACTCCAAAACTAATAAGCACCTTCTTGTGTGTGAGAGTATATATATCCAGTCTTGTGACGCCTGGTTGGTAAGAAAAGCGTTCAATCACTATTCAATTGGTGTCAGTACACAGCGAAGCGACTACAAGAGGTTCCAATTCAAAAAATCATTCCCTTCCATATTGTCAGAATTTGGAAGTAACAAAATTGGTTTTAGTTGTTGCTCATGTCATCCGGCTTTTTGTCACACTATCTTAATTTAATAATTTATGAAGACAAGCATGAGAACTGCCAGAGGGTTTTCAGTTGATGGATCACCGTCCTAATTCGGTAGCCCACCAGTAAGTGGCCTCTTGTGATCCTTTAGCTTTGACCAAAAAAGGTGAATTTTTGGTCGAGAGGGAAATGTACCCCTTGGGTGCCTTATATTTTCCTGGCTTGGCGTTGTCATATTACTCTTGCAAATCTGAATTCAAATACACATAAATAAACTCTCCTTCATTCAAGATATCTGCTTGTTAAGAAAGAGCACCGAACCCGAACTTTTCATTGTCGAACGAGAGTTGGTGTCGGTTCGCCCGTAGGTGGTAAGGCATATTTACATATTTTGCATTTTAATCGATTCATGTGATGCGTGGATGGAAATCACCTGTTGTGATTTCCAGCAGGGCATTTTAAGTCTGAATCCCCACCTGTTATTTTCGTTCCTAATTTTCATAAAAAAAAAACACAATCCGGAGACAAAATTTATTTTGCAGAAAAACAATTGACAGCATTCAGTCTTGTGACGCCTGGTTGGAAATTAAGCTTAGCTCTTTCCAACCGGGCGTTGCAAGACTGGATCTTGTCCCCTGATCTATATTTTTGAATGAGGATTCTATTAAATGAGCTATCTCTGACGTAAAGCTAATTTAGAAGTTCTTACTATGTAGCTCCAGGCTGCTGACAGCCTATGTTTTCTAATGTATCCGGAGCCCGGGTTTTCAGACTTTGTAATGTAATACGGAGGTATATTACAAGTATTTTACATATCAACCAGGGATAACATCTTCTTGCCCCTTTGTGCTCTATGCACTCCGGAGACAAAATTTATTTTGCAGAAAAACAATTGACAGCACCCAGTCTTGTGACGCCTGGTTGGAAATTAAGCTTAGCTCTTTCCAACCGGGCGTTGCAAGACTGGATCTTGTCCCCTGATCTATATTTGTGAATGAAGATTCTATTAAATGAGCTGTCTCTCACGTAAAGCTAATTTAGAAGTTCTTACTATGTAGCTTCAGGCTGCAGACAGCCTATGTTTTCTTATGTATCCGGAGCCCGGGTTTTCGGACTTTGTAATGTAATACAGAGGTACATTATAAGTATTTTGCATATCAACCAGGGATAACATCTAATTGCCCCTTTGTGCTCTATGCTATTATCGTCGCTTTATCGTTGGACACCTAACTGATATATTTCTGTTGAAACGTTCTACAAAAAATCGATATACAGTTCGTGGAGGATGTGTTGTAGCTGGTTCGCCGGCGGTGTGGTGTTATCACCGAAGGTGTCACTTTCTAGTTATGTAATATGGACAGAAAAACGGGCAATGTTCAGCCGGTGGACCTCCGGGCACAGCCCTGAGGTCCATTGGCTGAAGCTTTGCTTGTGATCGTGGTGCTTTGCAACAAATTTGCAGTTATTGGCTGGGTGGAAACGCCAAGGGGTGATTTTGTTGTGGGACAATGTCCACGTACTGTATTGGAAAGCACGAAGTTCCGTGCTCTCACCTTACTAAATGGTAAAACAGCAGTTGAAACTGGTGCCCAAACTAGGCAACTCGGTGATAAACGAACTTCTGTAATACTTTTCACTTAGCCGATATCCCCAGGTTCGTATCACACGCCATAATGTGGTGTTTTATGGTAGTTTTTGTAAATACGTTTTATTTGATTGTCTGTTTCTACAGCGTTTCCCTGTTCCCTCATTTCGTTGATACCATGTCACCACATAACACCATGTCACCTGACTGTCTCTCGCTAGTCGCCATTCGTAGAGTTTCCGCCGTACCCCAAATTCTAGCTGCTCTGCCACCTCACTCTTCAAATAACTGCTGACACAACTATGGCGATCAGTATAGAGCAGTACAGAGCGGCTGTTGGATATCACTGCAACGTTCTTGCATTCAAGATTAGGCGCACTGTTAAAAAACATCCTGCTAAAAAGTTATTCTACAATATACCGAAAATCGAGGTCCTTCTGAAGTTGCTTGCGTGTTTTATCTTCTGTGTTCTGTTTATATCAGGTGACATAGAAGTTAACCCAGGTCCCCCAAACCCAACCCAGATAGCAACGCTCTCTGTTATTCACTATAATATTCGAAGTATTAGAAACAAACTAAGTTTAATAGTTGATGATGTTGATGATGCTGATGTAATCTGTTTCACCGAAACTCACCTAGATCTCAGTTTTAGCTCCGACAACGTGTTGATCCCTGGCTTTTCTCCACCAGTGAGAAAAGACCGGAACCAACGCGGTGGGGGAGTGGCAGTTTATTTTTCTAAACAAGTCAAATTTAAACGAATGCCTCGGTTAGAGTTTGATCAATCGATACTTTGGTTCGAAATCACAACCGAAATGAAACTTATGTTATGCGTAGCTTATCGCTCAATTCAGTTTTCTACCGAGGGCTACTGGATGAAACTTGAACGCGCAATTGAGGACTCATTTTGTACTAACCCATCACTGGTAATTACTGGCGACTTGAATAGCGATCTACTCGATCCATCAAGTGCACTCAACGAGGTTATTGATACATTTAACTTAAGAAACACCATAACCGAACCGACGCGGACCACTTCTCACTCAAGCACTTTACTTGACCCAATGATAGTCAGTGATAATGTCAAAGTCTTGAACAGTGATGTACTGGATCTTGGGGTCTCCGACCACAAGGCAGTTTCCATGACAATTCAGACTGGTATTACAAAACAGAAATCAACGACAAGACAGGTCTGGAATTATAACAAAGCCAACTTTCTTAAAATGAATAATTTTATATCCCAGACAGAGTGGCAAACAAGTATTAATAGTAACAACAGCCTAGACACTTCACTTCACAACTTTCTGACACGGTTTCTTGAAATTGCAAAAGAATGTATACCGTGCTACGATATTACTGTTCGCCCTTCTGATAAGCCATGGTTCGATTCTGCACTGCGTCGGGAAATTCGGAAGAGAGACCGCTTAAGGCAACGAGCCCTAAAAAGTAATAATTCCACTACTTTTGAAAAATATAAACATATCCGTAATAAGGTAAATAATATGAAGAAAAAGGCTAAATCTACATACTTCTCTAAATTAGATACTTCTCTCTCTATAAATCGCGACCCGAAAACGTTTTGGCATACCGTTAAACAACTATTATGTAATTTTGATAGTAAGTCTCAAGTTCAGCACCTTGAAACTGTGACTGACGCTGGAAATTTGGTAACTATATCCAGTGATCAACAAATGGCTAACTTGCTTAATACAAATTTTCTGAAAAATAGCGAAATCCACGACGAAGGACATGACCTGCCCATGTTCCGTTCCAAGAGCCAAGAAATTCTTTCCGACATTAATGTTACGGAAGCAGACATCTACGAGATACTGTGCTCGCTAGAAATCAATAAAGCAGCCGGCCATGACGGCATCAGTAATCGAATGCTGAAGGAGACACGGCAAACTTTATGCAAGCCACTCCTATTATTATTCCAGCAGTCACTTACTTCTCGCACGTATCCATCAGACTGGAAGCTGGCGACAGTTATACCAATCTTCAAGAAAGGCAACACCCACGGCCCTAACAACTATAGGCCCGTTTCTCTTCTTAGTTGTGTGAGTAAAGTTATGGAAAAGGTTATCTTCAAGAAAGTATTCGACCACTTTCACAAAAATAATCTGTTCTTTAAATACCAACCTGGCTTCCTACCGAAACACTGTACTGTATTCCAGCTACTAGAAATCTACCACAACTTATGTTTAGCCTATGACAACCGTCTCTTCTCACTAGAGGTTTTTTGTGACATATCAAAAGCATTTGATAGAGTCTGGCATAAGGGGCTTATTTTTAAATTGAGGCAATATGGTATTACAGGATCCATCCTGGAATGGTTCGAAAGCTATCTAAAAACGTCAACAACGAGTAATAATAAATTCTGCTTATTCTGACTATCTCCCCGTTAAGTGTGGAGTACCGCAGGGATCAGTGCTGGGACCGCTACTCTTTTTGATTTACATCAATGACATTTCTGAATATATGTCCTCTGCAGGTTCGTGTAGGCTATTCGCAGATGACACATGTATAACAAAAAAACAATTCTGATCTTGATCAGCTCAGTATAGATATTAACCTTGAACTTAATGTTGTATTAGAATGGGCTCAGCAGTGGCTCGTAAATTTTAACCCGTCAAAAACCAAGGTTATGCTATTTACCAGGAAAGCAGTAGCCGTGAGTCCAGGTGTGAGATTTGGGGGGACACTTCTGGATCTCACAACTGAACACACACACCTCGGACTAACATTACAAGCTGACTTGAACTGGAAAACACATATTTCCAACATATGCAAGAAAGCTAACTCTAGGCTTTCCCAGTTGAGAAGACTTAAATTTACACTGAGCAGAAAAACTATAGAAATAATGTACAAGTCTTTTATACTTCCAATAATAGAGTACGCAGACGTAGTATGGGCCGGAGCCCCCGATTACTTACTTTCTAGACTAGATAAAATACACACGGAAGCCGGGAGGATAATAACTGGACTCAATAGGTCGGTACCATCTTCGAGAGTACTTTTCGAACTCGGCTGGGAAACCCTAGAACAACGACGAAAATTGCATAAGATGGTGACTTTCTTCAAAATTATTCATGGGGATGCCCCAAAATACCTCCTGGAACTACTGCCCCAGTCATTCCAAGACTACTCGCCATATAACACACGTGCTCGTTCGAATTTCAAAATTCCTCTGATGCACACTGAATTATTTAAAAATTCTTTCATTCCATCTTGTATCTCAGAGTGGAACTCCCTTCCTATGGATATAAAGACCCTGGAATCTTTAAGTGAATTTACTACGTATTTCAAAAGCAAGGTATGTAGGCCACCATCGTATTTTGGAATCGGTTCAAGAGAGCAGTTTGCTGTGTCGTGAATATAATTTTGACAAATTTCAAAATTATATTCACGACACAGCAAACTGCTCGTGTGGCAACGGCCTAGAAGACGCATCACACTACTTTTTTGTCTGCCCAAGGTATACCAATGAAAGATTAATACTACAACAGGACCTGTCCAACATCACAATTAATTCTGTTACGGATATCCTCTACGGTATCCCTAACATGTCACCATTTGCAAATGACCATCTATTTCGAGTAATACAAAAGTATATCAAAGCAACCAATCGATTCAATACCTTTGAGAATATTCATTCAGGAGGTAGTTAGTTCTATGTTTCCAGGCCCCCGGAAAATAATGTAATGTAGTGCTGGTCTACTATGGTGGACAGTGCCGCATCTTTGGAAAAATTGCTCTGGTAGCCATTGAGTGGTGTGCAGGTCGCTTATAGTGACTGGCTTGATTAAGCCTTTGCCGGAAGTAGTGGTCTAAATCTGCCAGCGCTTTTCACATAATCACTAATTTCTCTTTTTTAACCTCAAAATATAGCTTGCGTCTCCTAATTGGAGCGAGCTCGCTCAGCTCGTTCCAATGGGGAATCATGAGCTGTGTGTTTGGTACAGAGGATGGAAAAGGGGCAGTTATTCGAGAGGTTTAGTTGCAAATTCCCTCTGCCTTTCTTGATGGGTAAGGTGTTAAATACGATTGGAGGAGATCTTGACTTACCCGTACCGTGTTTATGAGATAGCAGCACACGTTGGATCTGATCATATATATTAATGTCACGAATATACTATTGTCACGTGAGAACCATGGGGTTCTATCTTCCGGTGGAAGAGAGAGCATTGTGGTTGTCAGATGACGATATATCACTAGACGTAGCTTATCCTCTTTATATGTGATGACAAAACATTGCATGCACCTTGCAGTGATGGGGATTTTCTGGAGCAATGCGGCCTGGTGAGTTGGCTGGAGACAGTTTGATATTTGATATTTGATATTTGTTTGATGAGTACAAGGTATCAGTCACCCTCTTTTTTCCTTCTCTTTTCTTTCGCTGAATATCTACCATATTAACACCATTGCAATCTTGAATAGCGTATTGTTTATTATGATGTGTTTATATTGACAAAAAAAAAATGCTGCATTTACTTGTTAATCGTATACAAAGGAGAGGACGTGTTTTAAGTGGTGAGCACTTGTTGTCCAATCCTTTTTGTTTATTTTGACAAATAAAATATGTTTAAACTACTGAAGGGCTGAGTACGTAGAGACTAGAGAGAATCGCATCTGCAGCTAGCTGTGGGAGACGTCGAGGGCCCTAAAGAATAAACTTTTATTCGCGTGATTAGTGTATTCTTATGGATAATTTAATTTTGTGAGTAATTTGTTTCATATTATATTTCTTCGTACATGTAAATAAATAATCTTTCAGTGAACTTTCGTTGATCACCCTTTGGCGTTGTAAGCCACAGGCACCTTCAGGAATCCTTTTACTGAACAGTCATCCTATTTAATAACGTTATGACGTATCGTGTTATTGGCCTGAAAAGTGGCCGCTAGGGTTCAAAGGGATAATGCTGAATGCAATCATCCATACTGTCCCAACTGTGATAACTAGCTGACGTTTGGCTCTTGCGTGCAGACCTCACCGAAGCAATGGACAATTTATTTATTTTCAATCGAAAGAATAAGATGACAACATGGGCCCGAAATTGTTTGTTGTCAAATCGGAACTTTTCATCGAATCCAAATAAAGTTTTTGGTGTCGAATGAACAATGAAGTACTTGATTATAAATGAGAACAAATTAACCACGTGCCGTCTTTCATTTTTTATTTGCACACTGTTTATTCACTCCGAATAAACTATAGCTGCAAATAATTTATTATCGTCCAGAAGGCTTATAAAATGGACCAAGATAAAACGGATTAAGTTGCAAAGAAATGTTTCTTATAATAATCAGATTAAATGGATACACTGTTAATTCAGTTTAGACATAACAAAACCGGCCATGGTTTAACCCTTTACCCAATGCAGACGATATTAAAATGTATTATTTTAAATATCATTTTTTATTTTTTTAAAAAAAAATTCCAACCAAGTCATATCATGTAACCCCTCGTTGGAACGAGCTCGACGAGCTCGTTCCACAGAGGGGTCACATGATATAGTTTTGTTGACAGTTTTTGAAATATAATATTTTTTCAGCTGCTGAATTTGCATATTATGCGGGCGGATGTGGTCGATTCGTTGGGTAAAGGGTTAACATGTTACCTTTAGATTACTTGCCATGTGTGAATTGTCGTCAGGCAGTGATTTAACGGAAAACAACGCACCGAAATGATGAACCGCAAAGCCTTTGAGATCTTCCATTATGTTTTGGTGCCAAACGCTGTGCTTTTGGTGACAAATTTATTTATTTATTTATTGGTGTTTAAGGTCACAGATTTATGCACAATGGCTAATCATGACCGTGACAGTTTTACAGGTGAAGGAAGCCGGAGTACCCGGAGAGAACCACCGAGCAGCGGCGAGCAACTGTCAGCTCCCCAACATACTAACTCCACAGAAGCAGGGTTAGCATTGGTTGAAGACAAGTGCACCATCGACGTGCAGTACGCCTTAGTACACAACGCCACCGTGCCCCCACGCGGGCAATGCAGATGAAGTGTCTTGCCCAAGGACACAACGCAGTTGCTGCAGGTGGGATTCGAACCGAGGACCTCTCGGCTTGCAGCCTGCACCTCTACCTACTGTGCCACCGCGCTCCCGTTTTTGGTGACAAACGAATATTTTAGTGCAATTGATACAATAGGCACCGACGACGCGTACACTGCTCTTGTGGTGGGGAGTCGGGTGGTTAACTGTGTCAGTTGAAGAGAAACAGGACACCATGTCTATTAACCCTTTACTCAACGCAGACGATATTAACATTTATTATTTTAAATATTATTTTTTAAAATTGTACCAAAATATTTCAACAAACCCTTATCATGCGGCCGCTCATTAGAACGAGCTCGATGAGCCCGTTCCAATAAGGGGGTCACATGATATGATTTTGTTGAAATATTTTGAAAAATAATATTTTTTCAGCTGCTAAATTTGCATATTACGCGGGCGGATGTGGCCGATTCGTTAGGTAAAGAGTTAACAAAATGCAATCAGTGATGAAATAGTGCGGTGATCACTGAATACTCGGATGAGGATGGTTACGTGGGGTGATCTGTTACCCGAGACATGCCTATCTCAGTTTGCTTGCGGTTGGAGAAAAGTTAGTTTGTAGTTGAGGTACATCCATAAGGACGGTTTGTTGCCAACAAGACGAATCCCAGCAAGACGATTGTCGAAAATGGTCATCCCAACAAGACAAATCCCAACAAGAGGAATTTAGTTAAAACTAGAAAATTGTGATTCTGTAGAATCACAGGCTCACCATGCTTGATATAGTACTGAAACTACCGATTTTTAGGTTACCAAAACTGAGAGAGGGTTTTATCAAAGATCTAACCTTATAACAGCAACTTTGCTTACCAAGCATCTCTTCACACCGGGAAACACAGAATTTAAAGTCAACCCTCGCACAACTGATCGAAAACAATAACCAAAGATGCGAATTTTCGAATTTTTTAAACAATACCCTTACTTCATCAAACACTGTACTAAAGGGTTAAATGCCACAAACAAACTTGAACCACAAATTTGTTTTACGGTCAACGTGGCATATTGCTATACTAAAATTGTGATCATATATGAGTCGCTGTATAAGGATTTTGTCTTGGGAAGTTGTGCGGTTTTGCAGAAAATCACAAACTATGACCCATTTACGGTCTATGGGGGTTGAAAGTGATGGCGCTGCTCGGTTATGTTGTTGCATCATATTACACTCTAAATATACGGAAAATTTAATCAGGCCTTGATTCATATTTTTCTGAAATTTCGCCATATTTTTCTCAGATTTTGGCGCGTAAAATGTTTCACTAAAATGACGGTATGTGGAGAAACAACTTCAGATGGGAACAATAGATATTAGAACTTTCAGAAAAAGTCGGTGCGTTTCTAAGATCTGCAGGCCATAAAACAGAGGTTCAGTTTGTCAAAAAATAAGACATTGCTCCCTTATTAACATAACCAGAATGGACAAGGGTTACGTCTGAGGTCTCTGCTTGCAAAAGCAAAATTTTAGTTTGCAATTGCTTACAAGGAAAAATAAAAAATGTGAAGTGAACCTTTTTGCAACTGCCCGAAAAAAACAGTAACCAAAGTATGAAATTTTGATGTTTTCAAACAGTTCCTACGTTCGGGCGGGCAGAAGAGGCGTCAGATTAAACATTTCAAGATAACCGATAACAGCAAAAATGTCTGTCAGTTAATGATCTATACACCTATGTAACACACTTACATCTACGTTAGTAGTAGGAGAGGGAAGAAACGGGCCCGGTTGGATGGACCCCGTAGTGGATCCGGGAAGTGACGTCATGTCACGTGACCTGGTGGCGCCATGTTGTGTTTTGATCGTAACGCGCGTGTGCGGCCATCTTGTGACGTCATCTCCACAGTGATACACGTTGTGTGAGTGCGCACGCGCAGCGCGTGTTAGGGTGATACGTGTTTCCGTCGGCCATTTTGTATACGGCAGGCCGCCATCTTGGTTTCTATGGTAGCACGTGGTTGCTATGTGACCCAAGACCTTCTAACGAGTATGTTCGGAGGGTATGTTCCTCTGTAGAAGAGTAATTTCCCGATTCGTAGAATTACCACAAACAACCCGACAAACCTTCCAAATCACCGAAATTGACTTCATTTACTACGGATTTCCCATTTTGTCGGCTTAGCACGTAGTGCTATAGTACCTACGGATACCGGGGATGTGTTCGATTGAATAGGTGTAATTTCCCGAGTCGTAGAATTCCTCCAGAATCCTCGTTTAATTCGAAGAATTACCCAAATAAACACGATAAGTTTTACTATTTCGAATTCTTTCAGAATTCTCTGCTTCTATCTATATATACACTAGTTATCGTCTATCCGACCATGTTTCTTTGTTCTGGAGTATACTCCAGTATCGTAGAAGAGCCTATTAGTTGGAACAGCTTTGCTTATTATTACTATCTTTAGCTATTCTGGTCTATTCTTGTTAGTTCTGACCCTATTCCAAGTACTCTTGTTGTTTCATTTATCTAGATCATTTATATAAATTATAACTAACCAATCAGATTGCTTGATTTCCCATAACATGTACTTAATCGTACATAGTTATCTCCCCTTATTACAACGAAGTTGTATCCGATTCTCATCACCTCTAAATCCAATGGCAATATCCCCGGGCACCCCAATTTCGGCACCCCTTTTTTTGAAAAACATATGGCCTTCGGCACCTCTTTTTTGTCATATGTGCTTATGTGAAAAGGCACTGTATGACACAATGTGCCCTAGCACATAGGCACATGCTTTATGTGCCGATATGTGCTTATGTGAAAAGGCACAATGTGCACTAGCACACAGGCACGTAGGGTAGTTGAGGATACCTATGGCCTGGTATTGTATTATTTGAGGATACATATCTAGGATAAATTCTGGATAATCCCTTTTTTGTCATATGTGCGTATGTGAAAAGGCACAATGTGACACAATGTGCCTAGCACATAAGCACATGCTTTATGTGCCGATATGTGCTTATGTGAAAAGGCACAATGCGACACAATGTGCCCCAGCACATAGGCACATGCGGGTATTTGAGGATACCTATGGCCTGGTATTGTATTATCTGAGGATACCTATCTAGGCTACCTTCTGGAAAATCCCCTTTTTGACATATGTGCTTATGTGAAAAAGCACAATGTGACACAATGTGCCCTAGCACATAAGCACATGCTTTATGTGCCGATAGGTGCTTAAGTGAAAAGGCACAATGTGATACAATGTGTCCTAGCACATAGGCACATACGACCAAAAAGGGATTCCATAGCCACAGTTGTTTTCCAAAAGGGATTCTAGATAGGTATCCTCAAATAATACAATACAGGCCATAGGTATCCTCAAATATCCGCATGTGCCTATGTGCTAGGGCACATTGTGTTACAATATAACTTGTAACGGAAAAATATCCGTCAGTTAATAATCTATACAATTGTGCATCAAATTTACGCCTACGTCGTGTCCGATTGCTGAAAAGTGAACACAAAATGTGTGAACATTGTACAAAATAAGACACCACTGCATACAGGTTAGAAAGATTGGCTGAGGATTAAGTCTGCTATTTAAACCTATCACAGAAAGATTTCTGAGTAGCCATTTCTGCATATGGTAAAAGAAAAACAAGTGTGCGAAATTTCAGAAACAGTCGTCCCGATATTTTAGATCTACAGGTCGCAAATGAGGTGGACTTTGTGAAACATATGACATTCCCCCCTTATTAAGACAACCAGAATGGGTAAGGGTTAAGTCTGAGGTCTCCACTTACAAAAGGCAAGATTGTTTACTTTGCAATTCTTCATATGGAAAACAAAAATTTTGAAGTCAACCCTCTTGCAACTGCCGAAAACTGTAACCAAAGTTTGCAAATTTAGATATGTTTTTCGAACGGGTCCCACGTGCACGCAGGCAGAAGAGCATTTAGGTTAAAAATTTCAAGATAACTTATAACAGCAAATGGTTTGTCAGTTAATGATCTGTACGCCTGTGCAACAAATTTGCATCTAAGTCGCCCCCAATGCTGAAAAAGTGAACACAAGGTGCATGAATTTTGTACAAAATAACACATTACACGTATTCAAGTTACAAAACACGTTGGGGGTTAAGTCTGATATTTAAACTTAAGTTTGTTGAGTAGATATTTCTGCAAATGATAAAACAAAAGTTTTAAGTTAACCCTCGTACAACTGATCAAAAACGGTAAGCAAAGTTTGCAAATGTTCATATTTTTCAAACAATACCCTTACACTAGATATCACTGTGCTAAAGGGTTAAATGCGACAAACACACTTGAACCATAACGTTGTCCTCCAATTAACAAGTCATCTTTCTATACTAAAATCTTTGGCATATATCACTCGCAGTATTGAGAAATGGCCTCTGGTGGTTGTTCTATTTTGCTGAAAATCGCAAACTTCGACCCTGATGGGGGGGGGGGGGGGGGTTAAAGTTGAAAAAATGTTTTAAGTGATTTTATTACAACATCTTAGACTCCAAATAAAAAGAAAATTTTATCTTCCTAGGACCGATAGTGTCCGAGAATTTTTGGAAGCAGGTAATCTTTCCTATATTTTACCTGAAGGGGTTAAAACGTTTCGCCAAAATGGCGGTATATGGAAGCACACCATCAGATGTGAACAAATAAGTGTGCACAATGTCAGAAAAATCATACAGCCAGTTTTCGAGATCTAGAGGCCACAAAAGTTAGGTAAAAAAGAAATAATAAAAAAAATAAAACAAAAACATTTTTGAGCAATAACAATAAATCTCACCACTGTGGTGGTGAACCGTAATGACTATATAACCCATTTATTTTGTGGTGTGGGGCAAAAATGTATACGAGAATGGTATTTTGAAGTGTAATTTGATTTTTCAAGAAAAAAAACCCATGTATTTAAAATATTTTATTTATTTTGAAACGCAATAAAATCACACTCGAGCAGTTGACTCGAGTAATAAATAGTAAAGGAGTTCACATCTTATACCATATAATAATATATTTGATTTTTATCCTTGTGCACCTTATTTATGCTTTATAAAACTGTGAGGAGAGTTTTCAGTTCATAGTCGTTAGAATGTTCGGTATTGAATTGCGAATTATCGTCTCAATTTTATATACTATTCAAAAAAGTTGGGGATATCCAAACTGATGTTGATATTTGGGAAAACGGTATTGGATACGCGTCATTAGACACATCAATATCTTACCAAGTTTAGTGTCGATCATGAATGTCACCGACCCACGAAATCTTCGTGTAGCTTTTTCGCACGAGCGCCGCCTCAATGTCTGTGGGGTATATTTTGAAATTTTGTTTTGTACTGGACGGGCTTTTTCGGAGGTCTCATCGTTCTTTTCTTGGTATAAACTCGTTCATCAACAGTTTCTTGACGAAACCAAACTTTTGAGGTATGTGCAGACTGACACGTGACGAACGTTTACGTGCTGTTGGCATGTTGGAAGCTGGCAATAGACAGACAGCTGTGGCTCAAAGTCTCAACGTTACTGAATCGGTAATTAGCAGGTTGTGGTCACGCTACTGTCAGACAGGCAATGTTGATGGCAGATGTCGGTCAGGTCGTCCAAGGGCGACAACTGCTAACCAGGATCGTTTCATCCGAACCACAGCATTACGCCATCAAAGTGTCTCAAAAATTGGACAGCAGCTGCACCGATCGACAGATGCGCGAGTCAGAGGTCAGACTATCCGAAATTGCCTACACAGCTGGAATGTGTACGCTCGACGACCTCGAATAATTCCAGTTTGACTGAACGTCACATCCCAGCAAAGGGTAATCGGCGTGGAGCATGACAGCGCTGGGACAATCGGTGAAGCAACGTCATGTATTCTGATGAATCGAGGTTCACATTCGACTTCCACGACAGGCGAAAGAGAGTGTGGCGGCGTCGGAACGAACGATACCATGACGTCGGTTATGGTGTGTGTGTGGGGGGGGGGGGCATAACCATGACAAGCAGAACAGCATTACATGTCATCCAAGGGCGTGCCACAGGGCAGTACTGCCGTGACAACATGTTAGCAGCTCATGTGGTGCCATTTGCGTGACGTCACGGCGTGGATTCATTTTCCAAGATGATAATGCAAGAGCACACAGGGCCCGTCCCGCTACAGAGTTTCTCCAAGAGCAGAACATCACTACACTGCCTTGGCCAGCACTAAGTCCAGACTTTTCACCAATCGAGCATGTCTGGGATATGCTTGGCAGGCGCCTACGACAATACCAACAGCCCCCTACCAATGTCCAGGAACTCGCCGATGCACTGCAGGAAGAATTGAATAACATCAGTCAAGCTGATATTGGGCGTTTGGTGTGGAGTACGCCACGTCGGATCCGCACTTTTCTCGCGAACCGAGGAGGATTTACAAGGTATTGAGGTCTTGGACTGAATATGGTAAATTCTCAGACTGACCGCCCATGTCTTCTACAGCTCAGTGCGTGAAATGGGTGCATGTCAGGCACCCAACTATCGCTGAAATCATTCACCAGATGTCACAGTGCAATACCTCAACAGTGATTTTGATGAAAATATAAACATATGTCTTCATACATCTCAATTTTATCAAATATCACCTACTTTTTTGAATAGTATATAAAGCTTTAGTCAATAGAATTTATTTTGTCCCTGTATCAGTATGCATTGCGTCTTCTGATTGGTCAACGTGACCGAGACAAATAGCCATGGTATCGGCTATCTTCAAACATACGGGTGATAAGAGCGCGCGCCGTTGTTCCCCATTTGTCACTCGAGAAACATTCAGGTGATAAAAATAACCTTTGACCCCGACTGGGTCACATCGATTGCAGAAACTCCTATTAGAACTGTTAATTAAATTGTAACGGGGTAAATCCCGGCCATAAAGTTTTTTTTTCAATGAGGGTCACAGTTTCAGTGAGGGTTTTGAAGCCAAACTGATGTAAAAGTAGGAAATCCACGGCGGGCAAATATACGGGCACAGTCAGTGTAACTACTGACTTGTAAAGCTTGGTGTCAACAACAAATTATCATTACCAGGGCATTAAATCTCGGCGCACTTCATAATTTATTTTGCGGTTTCCGATGGTCAGCGTAGAAATGTATGCTATTAATTCCACCTACCTTTTACAAAATTCAATGACTGCGGTTCAATTCAAAATCTTCAAGTTTAAACCCAAGTGGAGTCTGAAATTGTGAGACATCGTTCCCGAAATTCAAAATGTCACCTTCCGTCATTTTAAGTGAATATTTAAGCTATTCTCCCAAAGACATGAATAAAACACACATCTAACATGCTGAAGCTTGTTCCATGGAAATACAGTATACCCTGGAAGACTGAATTTACACGGTTTTAAAACTGTTTCAACGAATTCAAATTCACCAAAGTGAAAAACGTTGCCATGTGTGACCTGGTTTATAAACAACGATTCGGAAATAGACGCGGTCTATTTATAGCTTTGCTGTGACGTTTGTTACGCTGTTTGGTTCAAAACCAGAGACCCAGTGTGGGGTTTATACCTCGTCGCCTGAGTCTCAATGTGGGATCATATTTTACATCTCGGCATTATTTCTGTGTTAGGAGGCGGGACAGAATCGTTATCTCGGGCAACATCCAGGGTACATGGAGATTTAATACCTGGATGTCTCCTTTTCAACCATTCGGCTTGCGCCTCATGGTTGAAAACCGACATCCAGGTATTAAATCTCCATGTACCCTGGATGTTGCCCGAGATAACTTATAGTGTCTTAGCTGTTTTAGAAGTTCTTCCTGATCCATAGCCTTGACATTGAAATAATAAATATGTAACCTTATTTATCACGTTATCACCATCAAATGGCTCGTTACAGATAATATTGATCACAACACGTACAATACGGGGATCAAGTCAGAAGTCAACGCCGCCGTAGTAAGGTTTCGAGTGAGCTGGTTTCTGTTGTACAATTGAATAATCAGCAGACTAAATTTTGAGAAAACATTTGCTGAATGACTAAAAAGTTTCATTTTTATGACGAAAACATAGCCTATGACCCCTCATTGGAACAAGCTCGTTCCCGTGAGGGATAATAAGTTATGTTTTTGAGGTAAAATTAAAAAAAAAAAAACAATAAAATTTGGCTAGCAGTTTTTGAGAACAGCGCTGACTAGCTTTAGTCGTTAATTTAGTAAAAAGGTTCTATATGATAAAAAATATCTCAAATTAGTCACGAGTTGATACGAAATTGCTGAACCTCGTTCTCTAAAATCCATCTGAGCCTCGGTAAGTCTCGTCTCAGATCGGTAAATCTCGACTCAGATCGGTAAACCTCGTCTCAGATCAATTTTAGTTAACTCGGTTAAGAAATATCTTATGCAATCGCGACTCATTAAAGATCCTCTATTTGCAGTGAGCTGACATTCCAGAAAAGGAATTACCTACCTGTTGGATACCTTCTTTTCTTACAGTTTCATATATTTCCCATTGCTTTCTTGTAAATTCATCAACCTTTATAACACTGAAAACAAGTATAACTCATTAACCTCTTCTTAGAACTTATGGAAACAGAGAAGAAAGTTTTCTGGTTTTTAAACACTGGTGGTATCTTCCAAGTTGGTTCAATAACACCAATTGGAAGAGTCCATATTCATTATCTGAAGGGCTGCACGTTGAAAATATTGATTTATCAACCCCGTGCATTCACTTAGCCTCCATCAAATTTAATAAAAGTATGGCGTATCTAGGGTCTGGACGCGAAAGCGGCCTCTCGTGGCCATATGGTTAACAGAATTTCAGGATTTAGATCTGCAATTCCACGCAATACAATTATCATAGAATTTCTCAGAACAGTATGACCACATAAAATGTTCAGTTGTTATTTTCAAAAATATAACAGAGATTGCTACGTACTTTTCAGCTACGTTTGGTCTCTTCCATGATGTAAACTTTCGTTTGTGCGAAATGAAGATACACTTGTCTCCGTGAGAACCCCTACGCTGTTTCTATGTTACCTCTGAACACAAGCCCAAGGGTAAGCTGCGACAGGCGAACGGTTTTTACAGAAACTACAGTCACATAAATGTCTTTCTTGTTATTTCGGTGTTCAGTACTGTTAACCATCACTATCAAACGTTAATTACGTCCAAAGTGACTGAACGAAATAAAGTGTATTTATGGAGGTAATACTAAAAACAATCTAAATGTAGAAATAATGAAAACTTGAGGTGAATTTGAAAGTATATGTCCGTATTAGAATTTTCGGGGTGTTTGAAACTTTCTTCCCTTTATCACTGTGGAAAATTATAAATAGAGGCCAAATGGAATAGCGTATAACGTACCCAAAAGGATGACTGGCACTCGCTGACTCCTGGATTATAAATTAATAAAACAAAACCTGTGAATAACATACCAATAAATCAAATATTTTATTTAATACATAGTAGTGTATCTGAAAAAGCTTGCATCAATTAACATGATAATTTTGGAAATGACCACCAGAACATTACTGCACAATCATTATTTACCTATTTGCGTTAACAAAAGTAGCCTTTCTGAACCAAATTTACACGATTGGCTCAACTTTTGACAGAAAGTTACATCTTATGATACCTGTTGAATCATTCAATACATAATCTTTTGCAATTTCTACAGGTTGCACAAACATTTCCAATTCTTCTAGAGTAAAGTTAAAAACCTCTCTTGACACTTCGTTTCTAAAATTTATCTGTCAGTTTCACCTCAATGGCGTTTATCAAGTCATTGTTTATGTCATCGCATTGGATTCCAGAGGTTTTCCACTCTACTTCTTCTTGTGATGTTCGGTTTAAACAATATTTATTCCTAAATTTCAGAATATGATGATATAGAACATTTCACACTAGCTTGTGGATATGACCCAAGTTTAATCAAAAGGGTGGTGAAGAACATAAGAGATTGTAATTGAAGAATTAATGACGGCAACTAATGAATGTAGCGAGTACAGGCACTCAATCCTGCTAAAGCACACAACTAGCATCGCTTTTTCTCAAACATCATCAGATATCGTAGCGGGCCGTGCAATATATTTCGGCAAAAGAAGTAATCGATAAAAAAATGAAAAAAAGTAGTATGAGGTAATATAGGAACAAGTCTCTGTGGTGTCATCCCAACAAGACGTTTCCCAACAAGACGAATGGGTAAAATATCTCAATAAGTCGATCCCAACAAGACGAAAACGTTTTAGAGGAAATTAATTCAAAATATAAAAAATGTGTTTATTTACGTTATTTGAGGTATTTTTTTTTTTTTTTTGAGGGGGGGGGGGGGGGGGGGGCGGGTATTTTTACCTTTTTGAGTAGTTGCTAAACAGTTATTATTTTTTTCGTTTTCATCTATTGATCTCACACAATCACTGTTCAGCTTGAGCATGATTTTATTTCCGTAGTAATTTAAATCGTTATCTTTTCGTTTTTTTTTTTTTTTTATTTTCTTATTTATGTCTGTTATTTTAGTTTGATTGATAAAACTGACACAAAAACGTAAGCAAACAGCGTCTCATAACAATGTGTTGTATCTTTGTTAATGGATCTCTTTGTTCGAGAATAAGTCCTGCAAACAGTTTATGGTGGAATAATAAGTAACAAAGAACACACATCACTTTTCTCTCAATCTGTTGTCTCGACAACAATACTTTGTGTTCACTAAAATGCAGTACGAACGGTTAGTCATCTATCTTTATGAAGATTCACTTGTAACACTAAAGGCGAAATACACCAAAATGATATTGCCGATAAAGTTGAGAAAATATGTTCAAAAAAGAGATATTTTATATAAATTCTGTTGCAGGCCCCAAAAGTTAAAATCATTTCTGGTAAAATAAGTCTTCTTGTATATGTCTTGTTACAATTTCCATCCCCACGTACTTTGTGCTTTATAAAATTGAGAGGATAATTCCCATATCAATACCGAGCCTTTCCACAGCCTATCGTCGATGAACTGAAACAATTCCTTACAATTTTAAAAAGCATAAATAACGTGCAAATGGAAAAAAAAATATTATATCGTATGGTACAAGATGTAAACTCCTTTATATTTTGTTAAGAAAGTATTATTTTCTTAGGTTTTTCGAACTAGATTATGAAAAATAAAATGTCTCAAATACATGTTTTTTTATCTTAGAATATGAAAAACACTCAAAATACCCTTCTCATATACATTTTTGCCCCAAAACCTAAAATAAATGTGTTATACAGTCATTTCAACATTCATATTGTTGGGATCCGTCTTGTCAATAAATCGTCATCGTCATATCACATACGTATATCTCGTCTTGTACATCCACACGCAAATGTTTGTATGAAGACCTGGGGTTCTTGAGATGTTGGCCGTTTGCATGGCCGCTCAAATTAAATTGCACAGCAAAATGTGTAGTACATACTGGAACAATATATCTTGAAAGAAAGAAGGCTCTAGCACATCCCACTTCTTCAACTGTAAGGGACCCGGACCCAAACAGGACTGCGACATAGTCAAAACCACCGGGAAGCATTCCATGAATTTGATAGCGTTGGTATCTGTAAACTGAACATTGGAGTAGAAAGTGTTCAGTTGTTGACTGTTCTCCACAAGTGCAAGATGTAGAGGAAGGTGATTGCTAAATAAGTGAGCATTTAGATTACTGCAGTTTAAACCACAGAGAGACGCGCTTATCCCTCTTAAGGTAAACTTTAAAATTTGTAAGATTTATGTTTTCATTAATATGAATGGAAATATCAATCCACATTGTGGTTGCTAATGGTATGAACTACAGTTTGATAATTCTTGAGTACGACACATAGGGACACGGAGATTACTTCTAGACTGGAGGTTGTGAGTATGTTTGGCCGAGACAAAAGGGAGTGTTTTGTTAGAAATATAAGTCGGTATGAAGTTATGGTACACATTGAAGAACTTGATTAGTTGATGTGTATCGTGTCTCGAAGTAAGTGTTTCCCAACATGTTTCCGTATAGTGACTGCCTTCATTTGCACTCATAGTCACACATGTGACTATACGTGCAGATGCTACTTGGCTTTTTTTCAAATACGTCAGAGTTAGCTTCTATACAGTTTGATTTCACAATGTTTCCATAATCCATCAGTGATCTTTGGTCTAACAAAAATGAAATAATTGTCTTCCAAGACATTTCCATTCAGAATAAATTTGAGATTTTTGATCATGCCAAGACGAGGTCGGACCTTTCAGCATATATGTTCGACATGGTTATTCCATAAACAAGTTCTGTTGAGCATAATACCCTAGTGTTTATGTCGACTTACCCCAGTAATATGAGTGCTGGGCATACGAAGTGGGAGTAATCATCTCCTTCCGTTTTAATACTATCGGAATTGTCTCCATTTTGTGCTAGTTGAATCAAACAACCATTGATTTACCCTCTGCTCAATTGTGTTTAATTTTTTGTTAAAGTTTAAGGGGACTTGTTGGGGATTCTCGGTAATTAAATACATGGACCTGACCTCCGCGAATAATCAGATACTGCTAGTGAGATATAATGTTATGTCATACAGTACGTCGCAGTAGACTGGTCGTAATCCACACGAGAGCGGTGATGTCCACGCATGCGTTTACCAGGTAATAAAAATCATCAGCAGCAAAATTTTAAATAATGAAGCAGCGGGTTGTACACGAAGCTTTATTAATTAATTATTATTAATTAAATGTTTGATGATTATTCCTATAATTAGTGTTTGGAATCCATGGACATAATGCCCACTTATGGAAAGCGACCAGTCCACGGCGGCCGTACTGTAAATAAAAAACGTAACGGTCCAAGAATACATCCTTGTGGAACACTCGACCTTATTTAACACCACGAAAACTAGGGGTGTAAAATTCTCTATATATTTTGTGTCTGCCAAATAGGATTTAAGAAATTCTAATAGATCACATGCAATACAAATCCTATCAACGTACTGATATTATAGAAAGCAAACGCGGGATCCATTCCCTAACCCAGACCGAAATTGTGACAGAAAGTTATTTTTATCAAAGAACTTCCATATTTTTGAAAAAAATACATTTCTCAAAAGTTTTCCAAGTAACGGATAAAAGATATTGGATGGTAAGTGGAAACGAAATTTCTAGGATTCTTTTTTAAAATTCGACTTACATCAGCCAGTTTCCACTCTGATGAAAAGTGAGAATTACCCAGTAACATATTAAACAACGAAGTTAGTGGCTCAGATACACTTGATCTCAACTGCTTTAGTAAGCGAGAACTAAGTAAGTAAAGGCTGGGTTATTTTAATGAACGTAAAGTATCTTATACGTCAAAGGCTTGTAGAGTTACGGTGGTAAGAGTCGGATGATCAGGAAAGCAAACTGAGAATGGGGTGAAGCCTTAGAATCATCAACATTTCGCCATAGAACAAAAGTAATCATTAAAGGCTTCAGTCTTATCCAAGTTTGAAGTTACAGTCTTGTTCTGATACAACAACCTACGTGTCTCCACAGTCTTATTGCCAATAATGAGTTTAAGGACCTTTCACTGTTGTGTAGGTTCAGTATTGGGATTATTTACAGTACGTGGAGAGTGTATTATCACTGAATCACCCGCAGGGTGGAGATTCCACCCAAGAAATAATTGCAAATTTGTTGCAAAGCATAAACAGTACAAGCAAAGGTTCAGCCAATGGACCTCCGGGTTTAACCCGGAGGTCCATTGGCTGAAACACTGCTTGTGTTTTTTGTCGATATGTAAAAAAATTGAAAGTTATAGCTTGGCTGACAACTCCACTCCGCGGGTGATTTAGTTACAATCCACTCTCCACGTACTGTAGGGTGTTATGTACTTGATGATATGGTTGAAATATTAGTAAATCTGGATTTTAGTTTAAAAAAATCAAACATTCTTTGAAATGTATTTGTGGATATATCAAATATGGATGAAGTTGACAGGACGTCAAATCCTATTTAATTAATACCAACCAGTGGTACTCCAAATTCCGTCATTTGTAGTGCCAGGTTCCAACCGTGTGGATGACTGAAGCCCAACTATCGAATCTAGTTTCGCAAGAAAGGGCATGATTACAAGCAACTTGGAAACTTATTGATGGTGTTACATCCCATAAACCCACCCCTAGCGACGCCCTTGTTTGACTTAGTAGCTAATATAAACATAATTTTCATGATTACAGTTCGTGTTGGTAATGGCGCCGTATATAGGGTATCAAAGTTTGGAATTACCTGCTCAAGTTCTAAACTTTTTCTTCCATAATAATTAAAATGTTCCACCTTTAGCACCCAGACAGTGGCGCTGGTGCCACTGAGGGTAGCCGGGGCAAATGATTCGCTTCCCAACTGCCAGGAGGGCAGGCGAGGACAGTTACTTTCTGGGTTACGGGTGCAACAGTGAAGTTTGTGCCCATCGCTAAGTTGCTGTATAGCTGTGATCAACGCAAGTATTGTGTTTAGGGGCATTCGAGCGCACAACCCTCACTGTGCCCGAATACATGTGGTCTGAATCAATAGCGATGCATATTATAAAACTATCTATGTACCACGAAAATCCTTCATTCGTTGTTCATGTTCACCCACATTTCTGGCACACTCCAAAGTTTAGATACTTCGCAACAAAGTACACTAAAATGCTGAAACGTTACAATGCCAACAATTGAGGAAAATAAAGAAAAACGATCCCAATAAATTGCGCTAAAATGCCGAGACATTACTGTTAGTTCCGATCGCACAATGTAGGCCTTTTTCATGCGTTTTCTGTGGTCTTAGTACAGGCGTTGGACCAAGTAAAGTGGTCGTACCCGGAAACAATTTGGGACAAGCTGATTTGTTAGTCATTTTGAAGAGGAATGTCTCCCGAACATATCCAAAATCCGCAAAAATCCGCTTTGGGGAAATGTTTTATAGCATTTATACTGATGGTGGGTAAGAGCGAATATTGATCAATTTTCCGAAACCAGCATTCCAACGTTTGCGAACGTGAGGACATGGATTTGTGTGAATCCAGTGTTTTTCTACTCACTAACACACAGGGTATAAAGAGTGTAGCATCACAGTCCATAACACCATCCCGAATAAAGAGCGTTGTTTTAAAGAAATTTGAAAAATCATTAAATTCTCACTGCCAAACTCTGTTTCTGCCTGTTTTTCTAACATATCACGAGATACTGCGATCACTCGGCACACAAAGCTATTCGCTAATGGCCACACGCTCCTGAATTATTGTTTTTGATATGCTTTTCATTTTTTCTTTGTCTCGTGTTGAAAGCTAGCGGTGTTAACATACACAGGAGGCAATCGTTTGTCACATTTACTTGTTGGTTTACTTGTTGTGTATTTCTCTGTCCTCTTCTATTTCTTTTCAATACGGTATATTCGCCCTGCCCTGTGATTCAAGCTTTGTTGTTCTAATATAATTCGATTGTTTTTTGTTACTGAAGTTTTTTTCGAGGCTCCCATGCAGAAAGGTGCTAAATAGGTTTTTTGGCAAAAATGTATTTATTACACCAAAGGGTTAAGAAAATGACAAAGATTAACTTTTGAATGACAAAATTATCTTGATACGATAATTAAAACTATAATTTTTAATTAGTGCATAAAGGTGCCATCTCTGATATGAAGAAAATGTGTTATGCAGAAAGGGTCTATTTCTCATTTTGTTTATGCTATCTTGGAAATGGTACCTTATTGCATTGAATTTACGGCCATCTGTTACAATATTCAAGGCCGTAAGGTGATATATGTCATGTGTATCACCATGCCAACAGTTCAAATATATCAAAGTGTCATACAGAATCTAGCCAACTTCAGATATTGTATATTATGACTGACCACCTGTATACATTTTGCAAGGCATCTCAAGAAATCTGTGATTAATGTAATTTCCCTTTCTGTGTTGTTCTAATCTATAACTTAGTGAACATCTTAATTAAATAAATTGCTTTTCTATCAAAATGCCAAACAGCTTTTAAGGTAGTTTAGAAGACGGCTTATTCATTCTTTAGAAACATTATAGTGCTGCATAAGTGCAAGAAGTTGCTGAAAACCTGTTCAAATAATATTGGGGAAAAACACAAGAACTCCAACAATATCAGATAAGATTTAAAACATAGTCTGAGTGACCTACCCTCTTCTAACACAACATTCCCCCTCTCTCTCTCTCTCTCTCCTCTCTCTCTCTCTCTCTCTCTCTCTCTCTCTCTCTCTCTTCTTGCTCCCTCTCTCTCGCTTGTTTTTATGTATATCTCTTATGTGATGAAGTGGCTGTATAATTGTGGAGGTATTTTCTGTGGAAAATGTGTAGGTTTTTCCGTTTGCGATGGTGCATGTGGGCATAATTATGTGCATGCATGCGTGCATGCATGCGTGCATGTATGTATGTATGTATGTATGTATGTATGTATGTATGTATGTATGTATGTGTGTGTGTATGTGTGTGTGTGTGTGTGTGTGTGTGTGTGTGTGTGTGCGTGCGTGCGTGCGTGCGCGCGCGCGTGCGTGCGTGCGTGTGTGTGTGTGTGTGTGTGTGTGTGTGTGTGTGTGTGTGTGTGTGTGTGCGTTTGTCTTACTAACTTGACGAGGTAACTAGACAAAAGAGTTTGCGTGTTTCGCCTTACCGAGGTACAAAAGACAAAAGAAACCCTTTACCTCGGTTGTTTTCCCAGAACTGTACCGGCAAAACGAGGTTGAAACCGTTAGTCCACACAAAGGACAAACAATGGGGTACCTCGGTATGTAGGGTAGACAAGACTGTGTGTGTGTGTGTGTGTGTGTGTGTGTGTGTGTGTGTGTATGTATGTATGTATGTATGTATGTATGTATGTATGTATGTATGTATGTATGTATGTATGTATGTATGTATGTATGTATGTATGTATGTATGTATGTATGTATGTATGTAAGAGTAGAGATTCATGTGCATGTGAGTTTGTAGGTGTGTATATGTGTGTCTTCGTATTATATTCACCTGTGAGGTGTGTATTATGATTTTGCGAAATTTGTTTATGTACATCCTAGTTTTTTCAATTGTTTGTCATGCCACTGACACTACACTTTTTCTTTTAATTCAGATGGATAGTGATGGTTGGTCAGACTGGTCACTTAATGACGATGAATTGAGATCTATAGATGGCATGGACATACAATCAAACAACCCTCTAACAGAAGCAATTATGTCCGATGACAGTGATAACATACCACTTTCTGAAATTCAGAAAACTTTACGCCGTGAAAAACCCATAGTGATAAAGGGAGTTTGAGTCCACTTGATGATACAGATGCAGATGCAGATTACAACCCAGGTGAAACGGATTCCACATCTTCTGAACATTCTCAGTCAAACAAGCTGAATAGTAACAAGAAGGCTAAACTGTCCAAAAGACCAAGTAAAAATAAAAGACACGACAAAGGGAAAAGTATTCAAAGTATAGTTAGAAAATATCACAGCCAGAGACTGGATACTATTCTCAGCAGTAATGGCTTAATTCGAAAGAAAATACCTCATGATTTAGACAGTTGTTTTTGCGGCAGTATGCGACCAGATTGATGGTGACTTGTCCACCGGAGATGTTCGGGAAAACGTTTCTAATAATCTTAATGTTCACAAAGACATGTACTTTCCGATCCGAATGGAGATGATGGGGATTATTCCCATTCCAATCTTGAAGAAGAACTAAGGTGCATACGCACTTCAGGAAACTGGAGTACCAGTATTAGAGATGCATTATTTCGCTCTGTGGCTGATGTGTTTGGAACTCGCGTACGTGTATAATCTAGTTTAGTAAACAATCACGCTTTTCACATTGTTCCAGACACGGTTATAATTAAAAAGTCAATAATACTATCATATTTAGCAGTTAAAGAAGAGGAACATTTTGACTCCGTGACCAGCAAACAAAGTAGGCAAGAAACTACACAGCGTTTCATGCACACACCTCGAAAGCGTTCACGAGAAGCAACTAGTGGAGAGAGAACACGCTTCGCTCCACGAAAAACTACTGTAAACCTCTTGAGACGGAAAACAACATTATTTCGAAACAGGGTAGCTACTCCGGAAATGTGGAAAAGGAACAAAAGAAAACAGCTGAGAAATAATGAGCAAAAATATACTATAGAGAAAGGAAAAAATCGGAAAATGAGATATAATTGCAAATTTAAATGCAGTCTGAAAATTGCTGAAAATGAAAGACAACAAATATTTGATCTTTATTGGGGTTTAGGCAGTTATAAAAGACAAAGGAGGTTTATTGCAGAGTATGTTGAAGAAAGGACGACCAAAGCTGGAACTTCAAGGCAGGTGGCGAGTGCTTTTTATTTACCAGGTGACATGGAAAATAAGAAACCAAAAATCCGAGTGTGCAAACAGTTCTTTTTGGATATGTTGGACTTGGAAAAGAAAACTGTGAACTATGCTCTAAAAGGATCTTTACATGGTGTTTTCGTTAGTCATGATCGAAGAGTAAAACAACCATCAGGAAACAAAAAGGCTGCCTTTACAATGAACGTTGTACATGAACTTATAAAATCGTTCCAGACTGTTTCATCACATTACACTCGTAAAGATTCACAACGCCAATACATTACAAATGACCTTAGCATTAACAACAATAGACAGTCTATATAAAGAAGAATGCGTAGAAAGTATACTACAAGTAAGTTCAAGCTTGTACAGGAAGATCTTCTGTGAGAATTACAATATATCTTTTTTGAAACCAAAACCTGACCAGTGTTCTCTGTGTATGTTACATCAACAGAAAATGGAAACAGACTGCGACAAATGATATGATGAGATACTATACAAGCAGTACCAGGAAATGAAAGAACTTTCAAGAAAATCAAAAGAAGAAGAAAAATGCCGTGCTCAAAATGACAATTCATTTATTGCACGCATCTTTGATTTAGAAAAGATTTTAACAATGGTTGGGGAACTTTATTACAAAAGAAAACTGTGTGTCGACAATTTATCGTTTTATAATTTAGGGAGTAAACAGGGAATATGCTACTTATGGGATGAAACTCATGGAAAGAGGGGTTCATGTGAAATAGGGACTTGTTTTCTCATGCACATAAACTCTATTACAATGGCAAACAAAAACATTTCTGAAATTGTCTATTACTCAGATACACGTGGCGGTGAGAATCGGAACCAGTTTGTGGCTAGCGCCCTTCTTTATGCTGTAATTAACAACACCAATCTTAAAACCCTGAGTCATAATTCTTTTGAAAGAGGCCATTCGGAAATGGAAGCTGACTCTGCTCATGCAGAGATTGAAATAAAGAAAAAAAGTATGAAAGTTGATTTGCCATCTCAGTGGGACACAGTTATTCGAATGGCGAGAACTAAGAACCCGTATATTGTTATACCAGCCAGATACGATGATGTGATGGATCTAAAAGCTTTATAAAAAGAGTTGTGTAATAACATGAAACTGGATAAAACTGGCGACCGGGTTAACTGGCTTAAAATCAAATGGATACAACTAAGACAACATACACTAGGAAGCATATTCATCAATTATGTGTACAGTCCAGATAGTTTTCGTGAAATATGTGTGAAGCGTCTCGGTTCAAGAGGTCGCCCTGCTGCACAAGTCTCTTTACATGGTTTTTATAAAGAAAACTTGCCAATTTCAGCAGCAAAGAAGAATAACTTGCCTTCGCCTTGTGAAAGTGGCCTAATACACAAAGATCACCATGCTTTTTATGAATCATTACCTACAAAGAAAGGAATAAAGGATTACTTGCCAGAACCCATTGAGGACGAAAAAGAACTTGACACAGACAGTCATTAATTGAAATCGCATATTTTATGTAACTCAAGTGAATTGTTAGCAGGTGAAGTGTGCAAACTATTCTTTACATTTTTCTTGTAAATTGGATTTAACTTTTCATTCTGTGGATGAAAGATCATTTCTGGAAATTTGGATTATAAAGCAATTGGTATGTATTGAAGTATTAAAACTATTGTCTTTAACTGTCCGGTCCAATCAAACAAAAAGGGTTAATAGAACATTCCTCTGTACAAAGAGGGACAATTGTGTTGTATTCGAGGACTTTTTTACATCGTATGCATAGAAATAGCAGAGCAATTATAAGATGTCACCTTCCTGCACAGAAATACTATCCATATTTGTTTATGCAGAAAGGTGCCATCTTTTAACTTGCTATTTAATTGCCTCTTATAATTAATTGTGTGTTTCAGAAAATTCACTTGGAAGAACTATTATCCTTCTTAACTATAATATGTAAGAGTTGGGGCAGTATGTAAAAAAACATGATTTTTTATATTTTCATTTAAACATTTCTCAAAAAGTTGAAAAATGGAGATAGCATCTTTCTGCATGGGAGTCTCGATATTTCCTTGTCCACATTACCTAACCCATGTTGTGAGTTGAAATGGCTTCTTCTGGGCATTCCATTGGTGTTGGAGTTCATTGTTTCTGAGAGGACGCCTGTGTTATATGCCAGATTGGTTTTGATGAAGTTAAACCAGTGAAAGTCTCCAAAAAGGGTATCCACACGCTGCTCAAATTCTGCAATATGAGGGCGAGGCCAGACCTGGATACATACCTTACGGACAAGCTACAACAGGAACCCATGGGGGTAGTTTTGGTTCATGCAGATTGTCGCAGAGACACTGACGCAAAACGACCCGCTCTTACAAGCACTCCCGAAACTGAGCCTCCGTCGGCCAAGAAAGTGAGATCTAGTTTCACGGCATTTGACTTCAACAGTGACTGCCTCTTCTGCGGCCAATCGGCGGTAATTGATCTACGCCACCCTGACAGGACTAACGTTGTCAAAACTGTCGAAACACTCCCTATGCGGGGTAAACGTCTTGAGCATTGCGAACTGAAAGGGGACAGTTAAGCATCAAACGTTAGAGTTCGTTTGTTGAGTTGCATTGATCTGGTGGCCGCCGAAACTGTCTATCGTGCTCGTTGCCATTCAACATTTCTTGACAATAGGGAGTTGGCACCGAAGAACATACCAGCTGGGCGGAAATCTGATCATGACATGGAGTATTGGTTTAAGTGCATGTGCGACCTACTAGAATCGGAATCTGATGCAGAATTCTACACTTTGTCTGAGTTGCATTCTAGAATGGAAGAAATCGCCGGTGAATCAGGCGTATACACCAGAAAAAGGGTGAAGTAGAAACTAGAAGAGCGGTATGGAAATTTTATCTTCTTCGGCAGAGTACAGGGTCGCAACAATGTCGATGTTTCCGCAACATGGCGGAAAATATAATCAGTGACAAATGGTATGCCGATAAGAAAGAGAGTTTGAGCAACGAAGCCGAAAGAATCATTGTAACTGAGGCAAAGTTGATCAAAGAGCAGCTGAGAGAGATGGAGTTTAATACAGAATCTTAACCCACACCCGACGATATCAAGGACATTCCGCGTGGCAGAACCTGGATCCCCGCTTACCTACAGTCATTTCTACAATGTTTGCGTCCATCTGATGTCATACGGAACAGCATAGGCCATTCTATAGTCCAGTCGGAAAGGTCAAGGTCAGTCATAACACCTACCCTATTCGGGATTGGGATAGAGATGGGTCATGCATTCGGGTCAAGATGGCTTGTGAATGAACTCTCAAGGCTTGGGTTTTCTATCACTTACGACGAAGTCAAACTTTATAAGCAAGGTGTTATGAAGCTGGATTCGGTTGACAGCTACACCTCTATATATTTTCCCGGTGAATTCACACATTGGGTTGCAGATAACGTCGACCATAACGTTGCCACGATCGATAGAAAAGGCTCACTACGTGGTATGGGTATAATTGCAGTATCCACTCCAAAGCACGAACGAATGACCCCTATATCGTCCATTGGGATAAAACGGAGAGCTCGAGTCGGTGTTGAGAAAATGTTGAGAATAAAGGGATACCATTAGTTGATTACTTGGAGTCACAGGTGAAAGGCTCCAGTGGTTTGAGGCACAACCCAATAGTCCAACTGCAATCCCCCAATATCCTGCCACCGAGCTTGAATACTGACATTCTATGGCATTGTGGGTGGCTTTCAAAAGCAGAAGATAACTCTGTACCCAATTGGTCCGGCTTCATGCAACTTGCTCATTCAATGGAGGGTTCATGGAACCCAACGAAATCAGAGGTACTCTTCCTCCCTATAATTGATCTTACTCCATCAGATAGCACATGCATTTTCTCTACACTGAACTTCCTCTCGGACCAAGCTGCACGCATGAACATCCCTTCTCTGTGCGTCACATTTGACCAGCTGTTATGGCTGAAGGCCACTGAGATAATAACTGCTCAATCGATGAACATCGTTTGTCGGTTAGGTTGTTTCCACACAATCATGAGTTTTGTCGGGAGTATCTGGTCAACGATGGCTGGATCTGGCCTGGGGGAGGTCTTACAGGAAGTCTATGGTCCCCTCGCAGTGGGTTCGATGTTAATCGGCAAAGCAGTGTCAAGGGCAATGCGGGGACATTTGCTGGTCGAAGCTGCGCTAACGAACAAGCTATTAAATGCCTTACTAGCTCAGAATTGACTGAACCTGATGCCGCTCCGTGGAGTTCATGTAGCGTCGGGAGTGGACAGAAATCTATCAGCAGGGAAGATTTAGATAGTGTCAGGGAGTTGTACGATAATGTGCTGGACAGCTGGATAGGTCTTTCCGATGTTGCAAACACAGCAGCTCTCGTAAGGATAAACACTTGCCTCGACGAGTACAAAGCCAAACTGGCTGAACAATCGCGTACTGCTATGCTATGGATACAATATCTAGAATATGTCCAGACACTGAAAATGTTCATCAAAGGTGAACGCCTTGGCGATTGGAATCTCCACCTTATTGCTGTCAGTAATATGTTGAACCTCCTCGCTGCCACGGGACATGTACACTACGCTAAGAGTTGCAGGTTGTATCTGCAAATGATGCGTGAGCTCCCCGAGAAACATCCGTGGTTGTATGATAGGTTCTTCTTTGATGGTTTCCATGCTATACGCCGGACTTCCAGAGTTTGGACAGGCCTTCCAAGTGACCTTGTGATTGAACAAGTCCTCATGCTCTCAGTTAAAAGTCGAGGTGGACTAATGCGAGTTCATGGGGTGACCGAATCAGTGCGTCAGGAGTGGATTTACACCATGCATAAATGCGCTGAAATACACGAAGCTATGACAAGGCTGGCTGACATGAAACTCAGTACCAGTGAACAACATGGGGACTTCTCATCGTAAACGAGACAACACCGACATGATGAAAATACTAGAGTGGTTTGACTTGTACGATCCTTTCGATGAGAATGAAAGATTGCGCTCCCTGTCCTCCGGATTGTCAGCTTCCTTGGGTGATGGTATTAACTGCGACAATACCAAGTTGAAAGTGGCGGAGATACACTCTAAACTAGACAATGTTGTTGTTTCTGATGCCTCCATCAAAAGGAGTGATCAAATTCGCACTTTGGACCATTTGAACCCCGGAGTGAAGTTGGATAAACAGAGGGTATCAACATACCCATCAGCCCTGTTCACTCGATTGATAGCTATTGCTGAGAGGGAGCGCGACGTGGCACAGTTCTTCGACTACGAACTGACTGTGATGCCAACAGCCCTCTTCAAAGACTTCTTTCTCAGAAAAGCAAACAAGGCAGACCTAGCAGCTGCAATAACAGATCGAAGCCGCCATCTGATTCCGTGTATGTGCTTGACGGAGGGGCTCTCGCCCACAGAGTCAAATGGAAGACGAAGGCTGCCTACTCGGAAGTAGCCCATCAGTATGTTGGATATGTGGCCAGCAAATATGGGCAGAATTGCTGTGTCGTCTTCGATGGATATGGACAGCGACTAAACACGAAAAGTCATGAGCACAGAAGGAGAGCTGTCAACGTGCGTGCGGATATCCGTTTGACAGACACCACGACTGTACACAAGAACCAGGAACGGTTCTTGTCGAACGAGAATAACAAAATGCAGTTCATAAGATTGGTGTCCACATTACTGAGAGCGGGTGGACATACTGTTAACTGCAGTTCGGGCGATGCTGATACCCTGGTTGTTGAAAGTTCCATCAAACTTTCATCTCAAGGGAATTCAGTTGTCATTGCCGCAGATGATACTGATGTACTAGTGCTATCCTTTCACCATTGGAATCATACTTCGGCTGATGTTTATTTCCAATCAGAAGCACGGTAGTCACATAGGGGTGGGGAGGCATGGAAGATGGCAGATATAATAGCGAAGATCGGCGAAACAACTAGGCGACACCTCCTGTTCATACATGCATGGAGTGGCTGTGATGTTACTTCTGCAACGTTTAGCCATGCAAAAACACATCTTCTCAATAGGTTAGAAAAGTCAAGGGAGATTCATAAGATATCAGCAACAATGCACGACAGCGCCGTATCTCATGCAGAAATTGACAGAATCGGCGCTGAACTGTTTGTAATGCTGTACTCTAGCAAACAGTCAGACATATTGAATGGCAAGACAGGAAGCGAATCTCAGAAACTACCTCCAACTGAACGCGCGGCATACTTTCACAGCCTGCGAGTCCACCTACAAACGGTGGAATGGAAGCAATTGGATATTGATATCCTAGAACATCAGAAATGGAGCTAGGAATTCTCAAAAAATGAGTTGACACCAGTGATGACTGACCTGGATGCAGCGCCAGAAGCTCTCCTGAAATTTATATTTGCAAATGCAAAATAATCTCCAAACACCCCTGTGGAACGAGTATATGCTCTGGTAGAAAGAACGCAATCAAATGTGTCTCTGCTTGTGGAGACTGTCGAGGGGAGAATTGCCTGAACTCATAATAATACACACTAAACTTTTCTAAAATAAAAAAAGTCTTGCTGTTGCATTCTCCTATCGTATTTTCAAATATATTTTCCCTGCTTTTATTTTCAGCAGTTTATTTAGACACAAGAAGTTTTTCTCCGTCTTTCCCGTAATTGAAATTCATTCCTCCATAAATATAAATAAAAAATTAATGAACGATAAAAAAGTACTCTGAGGTATACACTTATTTTGCTTATTAAATTTACCGATGCAGAATATTAATGAACATTTGAAGATCAAAAATTGATTCATGCGGCGAACATGAATACTTAGATTTTGTAAATAATATAACTTGCCTGAGGAATATTTGACACAAACACAGTTTTACTGAAATGCATGGGGGCGCGGTGGCTCAGTTGGTAGAGGTGCAGGCTGCAAGCCGAGAGGTCCTCGGTTCGAATCCCACCTGCGGCAACCGCGTTGTGTCCTTGGGCAAGACACTTCACCCCGATTGCCTACATGGGGGCACGATGACGCTGTGTACTGAGGCGTACTGCACGTCGATGGTGCGCATGTCTTCAACCAATCTAACCCTGCCTGTGCTGCGGTGCAGAGTTCAGAGTTACGATGTTGGAGAGCTGACAGCTGCTCGTCGTTGCTCGGTGGTTCTCTCCGGGTACTCCGGCTTCCTCCACCCGTAAAAACTGTCACGGTCACGATTAGCCATTGTGCATAAGTATGTGACCTTAAACACCAATAAATAAATAAATAAATAATACTGAAATGCATACATACTTGGAATAAAGTTACATTACCCGCAATAGAAAAGATGCATCATTTTCCTTTTGAATTTTTCAAACAGTCAACAGTCAGTTGTATGTGTTTGTAATTTTCTTGTCAAAAACAGATTGCATTTATTAACCCCGTTCAGATGTGAAATGTTAAATCTAATAGGTGTTTTAGACAGACTTTTGTTTTAGGTTTTTTTTATTGAATAATTCTTGGGTTGCTCTCACATATATTTAAATAAAATAGAAAAATATAGATCAAAATAATATTTTAATTATTCTTATTAAAAAAAAAATATTAAGCATGCCATTTTAAAAGATCAAGGATCCTAACGGGAAAGCAGAGAATATGAAAAGATATCTTCTGCATGAGAAGTTTCGCAGAGATATCTTCTACAAGGCATGTACCCATCTCGCGAATTTAAATATTCCTAGAGCAATGAGCGAAATATGTCAAGGTTTTATGTCAGCAACGATAATCATTCTTGAATTAATTAAGAAACAAATATGTGTTTAAAAAAAAAGAAATAGATTATTCAAAATATGATAAATATCTCGATATTATGGCAGAATATTATAGAGAGAGAATGGAAAAAAAATCTTTCTCCTAATGAGTGTGTTAACACTCGTTGTAAGTATTATGGCAAATCTTTATTAGTTAATAACAATGATGAAAGATGAGAAACAGCAATTGTTTTCCAAATTCATGATCGTTCTAAGAAGACAGAGAGAGAGAGAGAGAGAGAGAGAGAGAGAGAGAAAAAAGTAAAAAAATGATATTATAAACATTCCTTTATGAAATAAAAGAAATTTAACATTTCATTCTTTTTACGCAGTCATATCTGTTATTAGTTTTAGACATGTCACTCTTCCCTCTTTATTTATATATCAATGTTTGATGACCATGCCGATTTTTGTTAATTTTTTAACCTTTTTGAGAGCTTCTTTTCCGAGTCGATTTATGACATCATTATCGATTTTGGATATATCTTGTCTCTGACTTAGATCATAATGAAGTCCACATCCTTAAAATCGTTCTCTTCTTCCTTCAGGATTTAGCAACACAAATCTTCTGTAACTTAAAAACAAATCGATTTGATCTTCATTCAATATTAATCCCATGTCATAATTCTCAGATTTATATTCAAATTTTGTCACCTCGACTTCTTTCAATATGATGGAACGAGGTTTCAATAGAAAACATTTATTCTCATAATTCTTGTATGAAATGATTCTATTTAACTCGATGTTTCTTGTCATTGATATGATTTCTTTTTTTTTTGGACTACTTTCAAAATGTTATTAAATTAATTTATTATTTTTTATTTTTAAATAACATTTCTTTTTGACGAATTTTTAAAATGTTGTTTAATTAATTAATGTATTTGTTAATATATATGTGAAATTTAATTTTTGTTTATGATTAATCATTTTTTTTATTTCTTATTATTTATATGAAATTCAAGGGAGCTCGGTGGCTCAGTAGGTAGAGGTGCAGGCTGCAAGCCGAGAGGACCTTGGTTTGAATCCCACCTGCGGCAACCGCATTGTGTCCTTGGGCAAGACACTTCATCTCCATTGCCCACATGGGGGCACGGTGGCGTTGTGTACTAAGGCGTACTGCACGTCGATGGTGCACTTGTCTTCAACCAATGCTAACCCTGCTTGTGTGGAGTTAGTATGTTGGGGAGCTGACAGTTGCTCGCCATTGCTCGGTGGTTCTCTCTGGGTACTCCAGCTTCCTCCACCCGTAAAACTGTCACGTTCATGATTAGCCATTGTGCATAAATATATGACCTTAAACACCAATAAATAAATATAAATAATATGAAATTCAATTTTTTTTTCTTTCTTATTATGTAATATAAAATTTATTTTTTTATTTCTTATATATATATATGAACAGAAATTTTGGTGTTTGAAATATTTTTTTCTTTAAATAAAATTTTAGATGTTTTATTTTTTATAGATACTTAAGAAATAAAAAAAAACATTAAAAGTTTAAAATATTTGAAGTTTGAAAAAAAAATTGAAAACTGTGGTACAAAAACCACCTGAAAATTTTGCAAATCATTTTGAAAAGTTTGAAGAAAAAAATGCATTTTTTTAGTAAAAAGAAAAAAATGAAAGTTTACAAATCATTTTGAAAGTTTAAAAAGATAATGTCATTTTCATTAGAACCATGCATTCTAGCCCAAGAGAAGAGTTACAGTAAGATAATAATTTTTTTTTTTTTTAAATAAATACACACAATACAAAAAATAAATAAAAAAAAAGAACGAAAAGGAAGAGTAGATCATGGGCTGTGTGCTACCATTCACGTAACTTCCAGAGATTACGTCAACGTTGACTAAGATGCTATTGATGGAGAGAATGTCTCCCACGTTTTCTGATGTCGCATTTCCCTTGTACGTCTTTCAATCTAATCCCAACATCTTCCCAAAAGTGACGTCTCCTATGAAATCCACTTGATAGCCATCTCTCATGTCCAGTATCATTTGCAGATTGTTGACGTCAGTTTTGTTGATGACGGCTCCATCGTGACCATCGATCTTCATTCTAGTCTGGATGCATTCGTACAGATTGACGATGTCGTAATTGCTTTTGGGAATGCGAAGGGTCAACCAATTTGTTCCACCAGAATACCTGAACGTATTATATTTTTTTTGAGCTATTGGGAAACAAATAGTACGTCTCGAGATTCACCAGTGCCATCTCGTATCGCGTCTTCAATTCGATCGACTGATTGAATTTCGTCATGAGTAGAGTCTTGTTATTGCTCACCACGATCAAAAAGGATCGAAAAGGAATATTTCGGTTGTCTTTTCCGTGTTCTCAGCTATTCTTTAACTGGATTTCATATTGTTGTGATATTTTTAATGTAAATTTATTATTATTTTTTTACTTCTTCTCTTTAATATTGTTATTATTTCTTTCTTCTATTCATTATCAATTGCATCGCACGGAATAGAAAAATCGTCGAATCAGTTCCTACATTTTCCATAGTATTTGTGACAACTCAGATCAATGACCACGAAATGTTAAGATCCACGATCTCACACCGCCTTATAACATCTCCTGATTTGTTCTTTTCTCATGTCCTTGGCCACGTGATCATCGTAGATGTGATTGAGACTCTGGTGATTTTGACAAAACAGACCGAAAATTCGCGTTCTCCCTTATGTTCGACAAGAGTCTATTTTAACCCAAAATAGGAATGATTGTGAAAGGCCCCAAGTGCAAACTTACCTGTGCCATCTCGTATCTCTTATCCTTCTTCAATTCGATCGGCGGATTGAATTTCATCATGAGTAGAGTCTTGTTGTCACTCACCATGATCAAAAAAGATCGAAAAAGAATCTTTTGCAGTTGTGTTATCAGTTGTATTTTCCTTGTTCTTTTCCGTGGACTTATCTGTTATGGTCTGTCTGGGCAATCTGAAATAATTTTGCACCAGCAAGAAATGATCGACATTGATGTGACGTCCTGGAACGTAGGAAGCTTCGCATCGATTCTGTTTCTCCAACAGCAGGTCATCGACGATCATGAAATTTTTGTGCTCTGAATTCAATTCTCGAGGATCAGGCACGTCATCCGCTTTTTCTCAAAATTCACATTCCATGTTCAATGTGTTATTATTATTTCCGATTCCTTTCTTTGTCTTTTGCAAGATCTTTGTAAGCGATGCCGCATTGTTCGGACTCGTCCTGGTGATTGAAGACTCTCATTATCACGTCCTTTGATAAGTTTGTGCTCAGGGGTGTTCACAATCATTCGTATTTAGGTGAAAAGAGAGTCTTATCGAACATGAACAGTCTATCATAATTCAACCATACGGGTCTCAACAACAGTCATCAACAATTCGTCTTTCTGCGATTCAATTTTCCCACTATCAGTCCTCTTATGCTTCTGGGATTCGATTCTATCTCTTGGTCTTCGTTTTGTTTCACGATAAATCTTTGATTTCTCTCTTGTTTTTTTATACATTTTTTTAACAAAGTTCTTTTTATGTTTTTTAATGTTTTTTAACAAGAGTTTTCTTTATTTTATTTTTTCTTATTTCGTACATATATTTATATGTCTCAATTTTCTCTCTTTAAACCATTTCGTAGCTGCTGTTCAAAGTCTTAGCAAGTTTCTGTATCGCCACAGCCCCAGAACCCTGGAAGTTTTCATTTTTCATATTCGGTAGAATCTCTTCCAATTCAGATTACAATTTCAATCAGTTAGCCAGCGATCCTATCAACTTCTGAATTAAATCGTCACTCCTCTAGTACTCTCTTCTGTCGCGACTTTCTTACCCACATCTGTCGCGGTCTTCTTTGTGACCCTCACAGCAGTAAACGCGACCTGTTTCTCTACATCGCCGGTGAGGGCATGCAGTAGAACTCCCCTCATCGAATCCAGTAAACTCAATCTGCTGTAGACGTAAGATCTCATAAAGCCTCTATTCCTTATCACCAACATATTTTTTCTTTCTTCTTATTTTTTTTCATAATAATTTTTTTTTTGTTTACTATTTTATTCACTATTCATTTTTTTCTTCTTTCCACATGTTCATGAACGATTTATATTTATCTCTATCCAAAACCTTCTGTCTCAACAATTCGTCGCATTTGCTCGCCAACTCGTTTCTCACTCCTGTTCTACTGACTTTTCGATTCGATTTAGAGATCCAACCTCTCCAGCAGCCCATTGGGATCACAAGGAATGATCGTGGTTGTCATTCCCCGTTCGGGAACCAATGTAACGAATGCTTTATTCACATCCCATACAGGGGGGTGGGGGAGGGGCCACTAAAAATTTGCAAGACGTGACGTCCTATTTTGTATTCGGCTCCTTTTTACACCTACCCACCCACTACGTGCAAATTTTCTACTACCGTTCTCAGACACCCACCCCCCACTCTCCCATTAAAATCCAAAATAAACTTATAAACAAAAACCGACCAGCGCTATTCTCAAAAATCGCCAATTAATTTTTATTATTTTTTTCATTTTTTGTCTCAAAAACATAGGTTATGACCCCTCCTTGGAACGAGCTCGTTGAGTTCGTTCCAATGAGGAGTCATAACCTATGTTTTTGAGACAAAAAATGAAAAAAATTAGTTATTCAATCATTTTTTGGCAAGTGTCGTCTGCTTTTCATGTTAGGTAAAGGGTTAAACTGGTACCACCAATTTAAACCTCTGTGGGCTGCTGTGGGCCCCAATCTACAAATGACAAGCTGTTCATTATCAGGCTTGGCCAGGGCAGGAGTACATATACGGGAACAAATTTTCATTTGAATTGTTCCCAAAATATTGTCTGCACATTTTCTACATTTCGAACAAGACACCCACCCCCTACTAACGTGTGACATTTTCCCAGTTTAAGCCCAATATTCTCACATATAAAGCCTCCTGGTGTTGTATTTATATTAAGAGTGTGATGTACAACATCATCTTTAAGGTTTGGAACAGAAATGATGGTATATATTAGCTGATATATTGATATATTTTTAAAAAATTCCAAAAATTGCACAAGTTGGAAATGCACATTTTTGGCGCACTCAAGAGACCCACCCACCCCCACGTTACGTCTTGCAAATTTTTGGTGGCCTCCCCCTGTCTCATATGGGTTTTACCACCATCTTCCACTTCGAACCACTGTTCGCTTTCGGTCTCGTCTCTCTGGAATCATTATTTTTCTCTCATGGTTCGTCTGAACCAGGAGATCGTCGTAAGATTTATAATCATCTTCATCGTAATTGTTAGGTTTTGCCAGCACGAGCAGATTCCATAGTCCTTTAATGCCTTCGTATTTTCGATCTTTGACTATTAGATTGTAGTCGTCGGTTATTTCCACTCGCGTGTCACCCATGTACAGATTGCCATTGGTTCCCTCACGCAAGCCGAAGATAGAGTCCGCGCTTGACGGATTATATAAATTCACATAATCTTCGGATTTCATATTCCTGGCATCTACCATCGTGTGGCCGATCGTACGCGTAGAAACCGTCGATTTTTCATTTTCCGTATGTGTCTCCATTCTATATATCTCAGAAGGACGCGATGGGGAGTAATGATATTGAAAAGGAGGCGGACGAGGTACGTAACAAGAAGTTGCACCAGAAGGTGGGTAACTGTAAGTCTGACCAGAAGGTCTATTACTATAAGTCGAAACATATGTTTCCTAGATTGAAGTCGGAACAGAAGGTTTGTAATTATAACTGCTTTCTCTGAAGGGTTTCAATTCTTTGACGATCTATTTTTTTCCATCTATTCCAGAGTTTCTGTCTTCTGTCACGGGTCTTTCACCCCGATATCGACCATTCGTTTAGCTAAATTTCTCTTTTGAATATTCCTCCTCAGTTCTAGAAATCGATGAATTGTCTCGTCTCTCAGCTTGGAAGCTTGATCTCTAAAAGTGACATGTTTAACTTTTTTCCTTTTAATTTTATTTTTGTTTATTCATTATTTAATTTTTTTCTATTTCTTAATAATATATATTTTTATTTGAAAAAAAAATATATAATACATACCTCTGTTACAGACAGATGGATTACAAAAAATGTCACGCGGTTGAAAATCTCTCTCCTTACAAGAGATCTCCGCCGAATCTACCACATCCGTCGACACTTAAATAAACCGACAACAAAATACATGTGTCGCATTTTGAAGAGTCTGACGTTCTCGCCAAAATGGGGCTATATTGCCACGAGACGACACGTGACGTTTCGACCAAAATGTCGATTTTTGTGAAAATCTGTCATCAACTTCGGATTTTCATCTCGGCTTCGAAAGCTTTCACGGATCTCCACTGCCATCCCGTGAGGGAATTCTCGACTGAGCCAGAACCAGTCGATCCAAGAGATTTTCTATGATTTTTTAATATTTTTATATCGCCCCATCTCCGAGATTCGATTGCAAAGATGGAGCAGATCCTCATCGTCTTTTTCTCGACGATTCGATTTTCCATCCGATTTCTGACTCGAAAAAGTCGCATGTCGTCTCGTGGCATACTAGGCCACTTTACGGAGAAAATCTAGGGATGGGCAAGTATCGAAATTTTTTGGACTTAGTTGATTTCTCGAGAAAATAAGATAAAAAATCGCAAGAAATTTACCTAAGTATCGAACACAGTTTTTCTGTGCTAAATCTGCAATTATCCACAACTCCTAATGACATTGCAATACCGTTAGACATGTTTGTAAGCTGAATACTAATGAACGGAGACTCACTGCGGTTGTAGTTTTTTATGGTTACGCCGCGCAGTTCCACCTATTATGTTAATAATAATTAAATAATATAAAATAAATGAGTTTCAGTGTGTTATACAATCAGAGAAAAAACAGAAGAAAAGTTATGTTATGATTAAAGATTCTTATTCAATTGGATGAGATTGTCGTATGCTTGAACATGAACTGATAGAGAATTTCAAAGTCAAGGTCCCGAACATGAGAAAACTCTCTTATTCACAAGCATTGACCTGGAAAAGGGTATCATCGGCTTAATCATTTGGATGCACGTAAGTCTCTATTCCGCTTTTTAACCCTTTACCTAATACGAAATTCTTGAATAACTATTTTTTTTTAATTTTTTTGCGGCAATAACATAGCTTATGACCTTTCATGGGAACGAGCTCAGTGAGCTCGTTCTAACAAGAGCTCATGAGCTCTGTTTTGGAGACAAAAAAATGAAAAAATAATGAAAATTGAATAATGATTTTTGTGAATAGCGCTGGATGGTTTTGGTCATTACGTTGGGTAAAGGGTCAAAGGTCTTGCAAATACAATGGTGCTCAACCATTAATGCACTTAAAAAACAAAACCAAAATTTTCTGACAAATTCGCTGCTTTATAGGCAGCCAGTGCAGTTGTTTCAGTAGTGGAGTTATGTGATCATGGCGTCTGGAACCTGTGAGGATACGTGCAGCCGTGGGGGCACGATGGCTTTGCGGTAACCGGTTCTCGTCAGATCACCGTAGTTAAGCAACGTCGATCCCGGTTAGACCTCGGATTGGTGACCGTCTGAGCGATCGATTCGGACTCCCGTGTTGTGTCCAATCTAACCCTGTCTGTGCTGCAATGCGGAGTTACGATGTTGGGGAGCTGGCAGCTGCTCGTCGTTGCTCGGTGGTTCTCTCCGGGTACTCCGGTTTCCTCCATCGGTAAAACTGCCACGGTGATGATTAGCCATTCTGCATAGGTGTGTGACCTTAAACACCAATAAGTACTAATAATAATACATGCAGCCGTGTTCTGGATGTTCTGGAGTTTTTATATACATGACTGTGGCAAACCAATTAGAAGTGAATTAGAAAAATCTAAGTGAGCTGATATAAAGGCATGAACCAAGGTTTTCAGTAATTCGGGAGAGAGATAACGTTGAAGATGGGTCAGATTTCTAAACTGCATAAAGCAACGCTTGTAGATTGTATTCATATTTTCCTCCATTGATAGCAACCAAATATCAAATATCACACCAATGTTATGAGCACTATTCGATGCAGTTTGGAAAGAATTTCTAATAGTAGGTGATTTGATCTGTAAATTTGGTGGAATCCTTTCTCGTGACAGAGCTATTATCTGTCTTGCCATCGTTCATTTTGAATCGATGACTGGCCACCCGCCACGAACTTTGTTTACACAATCTTCCATCTCAGCAACTGAACAACCTATGTTCCAATGAGACTAACATCCTCCTCCTCCGATTGGACGAGAGCTCGCTTCGTATATTCTATGTTTACGGCTCAAGTGTCAAATGTTACCGTCTGACGTCACAACGCGAAATATTTGCAATGACGTGGTCCGTTTCGTAACTGCTTCAACAACGGAGTGACAAGCAAGCCGCTTCATTTTTCTGGATGTTTCACGTGTGCAGCAGACGGTTTTCCGGGTGAAGTGTTGTTTAAATTACAAACCGATTCACAATTTGAAATAGATGCAATGAGTTTATCTGGTGTATTGATTATTTATCTAGTGCCGTCGTGGATACACGAGTGGTTTATTTACTAAACGCGTGTTCGTTAAAAGTTGCCTTGAACAAGGCAACTTTTAATCATCACAAGTTTAGTAAATAAGCCTCTCGTGTTTTACGATGTAGGTATTGGGCTATGGGTAGTGTCTATTGGAACATATACGTTATTGTGATGAATTAACGGTAACATGGTCTAAGGTTTGCGGCTCGGAGGGTATGTTCAACCTCGTCGCTTCGCGTCTTGATTGAACATACGCTCCGAGCCGCAAACCTCAGACCATGTTACCGTCAATTCATCACAATAACTTCTAATGTCCGATTCATCTGAGAGGTTTAGCGACAAGTAAACTGGGTGTCATCTGCATACAGATGGTAAGAAACATCCATCTACCTCAACAATTTCCCCAAAGATGCTGAGTATGACGTAAACTGAATGGGTCCGATGAGAGAGTCTCGGAACCTGCACATAAGATAAAATTTACTCTCTGAATTCGACATGGTGGTGGTTAACTGTTGCTCCCGAAACGAGAGATAAGATTGGAACCACAAAAGAATTTTACCTCCGATGCCAAGCTGCTGCAGATTAGCTAGAAGGAAAGGATGCTTTACAGTATCAGAAGCAGCTGAAAGACCTAGCAAGACCAAAAGAAAACAACTCTGTTCACCTAATGAGCATATTATGTCATTACATACCCTTAAACGAGCAGTTTCTACGGTTTGCATAATAAGCTGGTTGATAGGGTCCCAAGAGGAAATTTAAAGTAAAATGCTCCTAAGTTGCTTGGCAACAACTTTTTCCCCAATTCTAGAAATAAATGGAAGATTTGAAACTGGATGATAGTTTTTGGAATGTCAGGGTCAAGGGAGGGTTTCTTGATCAAAAGTATGACCAGTGATTTTATCAGCTCTGTTGGCACGCAACCTTCCTGGAGGGATGACTGAATACTTGTGATGCATGGTGATAAACAATCAACTGATGTTTTGAATAGAGATCTGGGAATGGGGTTAAAATCGTTCGTTTTATTAGGGCTCATTAAAAATAGCTTTTCCATTTCAGCCTCATTCATTGAACTGAACTCTGTCCATGTATAACCGACTCGCACGTCATTAAAGGAAGGTTAAGTTATAACGTCAATGGTTTTGTTTAATAGTTCTACCTTGTTGGTGAAGTAATTCGTCGCCTGAGTGCTAGAATGTTCTATGTCCCATAGGGGACATAGAACATTCTAACACTCAGGAGACGAATTGTCAAAACGATTGGCCAGTTCTAGGGCCGAAGTATGCTCTGGCAATTTGTTTATCTTTCTTTTCCCAAGGAGTTTGTTGGTAACTGAGAAAAGGGTTTTATTACATGCCTGTTCTATGAAATCCCAATCTATAGCAACACTAAACCATGCGGAAAATTAAAATCTGTTCCGCACATATATGCACAACGGAAATCGCTGACGGATTATTTTTAAATGGAAGCGAAATTTCACGGACATTTTCTACAAATCGTGCAACGCAATTACACTTTGAATCGCTAGCGATAGCAGAAAACCGTCCCCTGCGTTCCAATGTGTTCTTTGTGCCAGGAGGCACATAGAACATATTGAAACTCAGGGGACGAAACAGTAACACGGGTTCCCCTCGCAAATTTAGTTGGCGATAAAATCTGTTCTTTTTGTTGATAGTTGTCAAATGAATTGCCGAGTGTCTTTCTAATAACTGTTTTTATAGACGTGAAGGCGTGTAATAAACACAGAAGGACATACGCGTGTGAATGGGTTAATCGATATGGCACGGGTGCCAGCGCGGAAGGATAACATGAGAGGCCACAGGACTTGTGGTTTATCCTTCCGTGCTGGCACTCGTACCATATCGGTTGACCCATTCACACGCGTGTGTCGTTTTGTGTATTTGTTATCGGTGAATCAGGGTGAAAGCATAAATAAATTTATTGTGGTATTGATGTGTTCTGCCGATTCGATGAGCCTATTGATAATTATTTTTTTTCGTTTACACAGCATTTAACAATCGACCATAAATTTAGTTTTATTGAGCAGTCTCTTCAACCGACACTGTTTCTGTTTGTTTTTTTAATCTTCTCTATTAACCACCCGGCTTCTTCGCGAAATCTATGGGTTATAGTTTTAACAGGAGTATGTCTCTCCAACAACTGGGATAGCAGCCCATTATACTGTTGAACCTTGGCAGTTTGCGTTACATCGAACAATCCCAGTGCTGAAGTGCTAATATTATTCTCAAATCTTTTCATGATTATTTTATTGAGATTCCGCATCTGCGTGTGAGATTGTTTACCACCAGGTTTGGACAGATTGAGTGAAACCAAACGAGCAAAGTAATCTGAGATAGCAGGGCCATAAGTTGAAATATTATGATGAGTGACTCACCACATGATTTAGTACACATGAGCTCTATAGTATGACCCTCCATGTGTGTTGTCCCATTCACATGTTGTCCGTATGTAAAGGAATTTATTAAATTCAGAAATTGGTTCGCATCTCTGTTATCAAGCCGATCAACATGAAAATTGAAGTCACCAATTATCATTAAATTGCCACCATATGAAGCATAATTTGACAGCAATTCCGAATATTCAGACAAAAAATATTACAGTGAGTTTGCTCGCTAAACACTATTATGAGATGAAAAGTAGTCTCATTTGTCACAAGACAATCCAAAAATTCAAAAGAAGCCTTTTCGCTGTCAGAAATGGGTTGGTGATTTACTTTCAGCTCATTTTTATAAGCTAGTGAAATACCGACCCCTTCTACGGCACCGCGTGTAAAAATAACATTACTATAGCAACTGGGTTTCAGTTGTGCTAACACTGGCCGGTCCTTGTCGTCACATGTAGCCACTATGTTAACATGTTAACCCTTTACCTAACATGAAAAGCAGACGACACTTGCAAAAAAAATTCTTGAATAACTAATGTTTTTCATTTTTTGTCTCAAAAACATAGGTTATGACCCCTCGTTGGAACGAGCTCGACGAGCTCGTTCCAACGAGGGGTCATAACCTATGTTTTTGAGACAAAAAATGAAAATATTTTGAAAATTAATTGGCGATATTTGAGAATAGCGCTGGCCGGTTTTGGCCGTTACGTTGGGTAAAGGGTTAATATCTTGATTGGTTCGGAGCGAACTAAATTCCTATTGATTGGAGTATCTATAATAATTGGAGCACGAAATAAAATCTGCATTTCATTGTGATTAAAGAGTAATCACATTACATCAACCGTGGTTTGAGCGCAAACTCTATGAACACTGGGTAAACAGACAGCCCATAACAGCATCGAATTCATTCCAAAATTAGACAGGCGGACTTAACCCTTTACCCAACGTAACGATCAAGACCGGCCAGCCTTCTGCCTTTTGTGTCAGGTAAAGGGTTAAAGCTTGGCTGTTTTAGTCTTGCAAGCAAGCCGTCAAAAAGGAAATTATGGTATGAAATGCTTGTCCAACGTGTTTTGCGCAAAGGCAAGGGAGGATTAATTGCGCTTTTTATTCATGTTTGCAATATTGTCTCCTCGAAAATCTGCTTACGTCAGCGACATAACAGGACCTCATTCGAGAATGGATTTGTGAAAGGTGAAACTCTCGTTTTCCATCACGCCATACAATAGACTGGTCACTTCCCACGGGTTGGCAATATTTCCACGGATACAATAATATTAGATTCCAAGCACTAATTGTAGAAATATTCATCACAAATTTAATCAAAGAAGCACCGGGTACAACCTGGTGCTTGATTAATTAAAATTTTGCTGATGATGATTTATATTATCCGGTAAACGCATGCGTGGACATCACTGTCCACGTGTGCATTACGACCAATCCACGGCGAGTGTACTGTACTTGATGTGCAAGCTACGTCTGCAGCGAGGAACTTTTTGTTGTAGTCATACAATAAACAATATTGCTTGCTATTGGGTCTTAACTCATGTGGCATGCGTCAACTTCAGGGTTCTGAGCACAAGATTCCTGGTACCCGCTATCTTGACAAGCATCAAGGATACTATTGGCAGACTTGTTGTTGGCTAGCCTCGGGAGTCTTAGAAACGGCTCAGTCAGCTAAATTTTGTAACCTTTAGATATCGTTCTTGCAACATCTAAAACATCAGTTTTCCTAGGTGTGACACTAAATTGGTGTTCTGTTCCCATACGAAATTATTATAAGTTATTGTGATGAATTGACGGTAACATGGTCTGAGTTTTGCGGCTCGGGGCTTATGTTCAACTTGGTCATGGCAACTTTTAGCGAACACAGGTTCAGTAAATAAACCTCTCGTCTACCTCATGACGGCACTGGCTAAATAATCAATGAACCAGATACAGGGGCGGCGGAACGATTTTCAAAGTGTGGGGGGGGGGGGGTGGATCGGACGATAGATGGTCGGCGGTATGACGGGCCGACCATGGTTCGCCCGTCGTACAAAACATTTTAAATTCTAGGGTCCCAAAACCCCCATTTCCGTGCATCGGAACGGATATTTTGAGATTTTTCAGGAGTTGTATTTGAAAGATTTCACACTTTGAGAGCCGTTAAAAAACGTCGGTAAAGCACACAGGTGAGGTCTATTTATCAGCTGTGGTCGTAACGACCAAAGCTGATAAATAGACCTCACCTGTATGCTTTACCAGACAATTATTAACAACAATTATACTGTCTGTGGATTATTTGTCTTGGGGTGGATTTGGTACTTGTATGTCTGTGAGATTACGATTACTTTCAGTTAACCAATTTTTTAACAGACTGCATACATATTAGCGTTTGCTGCCACTTACTGCAAAAATGATCCGAAATCCATCGAAACTGAAGCAGTACGAGAGAAACATAGTTGGCAAAAATATGAGGGAGGCTCTGGATCCGCCCCTCGTTTCACCAGGCATTGGTTGTGTTAAAATATATGCATACAAAAAACCAACATGGCCCGGCAAAAAAAGTGTTGGGGGAGGCTGAACCCCCAGCCCCGCCCCCCCCCCCCCACCGGTTCCGCGGCCCCTGAGATGAACTCATTCTACCTTAGTTCAAATCGTAAATCGGTTTGTAATTTAAACGACAATTCACCCGGAACACCGTCTGCTGCACGTGTGAAAAATTTAGAAAAATGAAGCGGCTTGCTAGTCATTCCGTTGATGAAGCAATTACGAAACGTGCGACGTCCTTTCAAATATTTCGTGAGGTGATGTCAGTCGATAACATTTGCAACTGGAGCAGGGGGGGGGGGAGCACCAAAAATTTGCAAGACGTGACGTGGGGGGTGGGTTGGTCTCTTGAGTGAGCCAAAAATGTGCATTTCCAACTTGTGCAATTTTTTGAATTTTTTAAAACTATATCAAAAAATCAGCTAATATATACCATCATTTGTGTTTCAAACCTTAAAGGTGATGTTGTACATCACACTCTTAACATAAATACAACACCAGGAGGCTTTATATATGAGAATATTGAGCTTAATCTGGGAAAATGTCACACGTTAGTAGGGGGTGGGTGTCTTGTTCGAAATGTAGAAAATGTGCAGACAATATTTCGGGAACAATTCACGTTACGTTGGGTAAAGGGTTAAGAACAATATGAAAAACCCCCAAAGACAGTTGTGCCTACTTAGTTTATAAGTTTATTTTGGAATTTAATGGGAGAGTGGGGGTGGGTGTCTGAGAACGGTAGTAGAAAATTTGCACGTAGTGGGTGGGTGGGTGTAAAAAGGAGCCGAATAAAAAATAGGACGTCACGTCTTGCAAATTTTTAGTGCCCCCCCCCCCCCCCTGACTGGAGCCGTAAACATAAAAGAAACTATGCCAAGTCTCCTCCAATCAGAGGGAGAGGATTTTACTCTTATTGGAACATGAGCTCCAGTTTACTGCACTAACCCATTCTGTAATTATCTGAAAATATTTTTCGTGAATATTGTCAGTGTATATTTTTAATAATTTCCGAAATGAAACGTCGTTTAAACCAAATTAAATTTTGTTTCAGCTCTTCGTATAAAACAAATCTCTAGCCCCGACTCAGAGTATTCGTCTTTCACACTAAAAACTAAAGTGTTAAAACTGACACTTTCAAGGTGTTAAACCCATTCTAACTCTTAGGGTTTGATTTCAACACTCAAAGTGCAATGCTTTAAGCACATAGACATTACAATCGTCAGACATCTGAAACGTTAGATGCAGGCTGCAAGCCGAGAGGTCCTAGGCTCGAATCCCACCTGCGGCAACCGCATTGTGTCCTTGGGCAAGACACTTCATCTCCATTGCCCGCGTGGGGGGCACGACGACGCCGTGAACTAAGGCGTACTGCACGTCCATGGTACGCATGTCTTCAACCAATCTAACCCTGCCTGTGCTGCAGTGCGCAGTTACGATGTTGGGGAGCTGGCAGCTGCTCGTCGTTGTTCGGTGGTTCTCTCCGGGTACTCCGGCTTCCTCCACCCGTAAAACTGTCACGGTCATGATTAGCCATTGTGCATAAATATGTGACCTTAAACATCAATAAATACATAAATACATATGAAACTTGAATTGATGGCACTTCCCGTGTGTCTAGCATTGGTGGTTCTTCCAGAATCGTCCATAATTTGATTTGCGCTTGGTGGGTACATAATTAAAAGGACACAACGCAGATGACGCGGATCAGGCTCGAGAGTTCGAGCCTGATCCGCGTCATCTGCGTTGTTTCCTTTTAAGTGTCGCGACATTACACTTGTCAAGTGGTATTATTGTAACACCTGTCAAGTTCTGGGGTATCTACACTTGAACAAAGTGCTAGTTCAGCACTTAGGAAGTGTTAAATACAGCACTTCAAGTGTAGTTGTTAACACTTTAGTTTTTACCATGCTGTGACTCTTTTGATGGACCATGTAGTTGTATGAGATCTAATTGAAAGAAACTACATTTAAATTTGGAGAGGCTTAGAAATAATTGTATCAACTACACGAGAAGATTTAACTGGTTATACGTACTTTTCAAATGCGTTCTTAAGAAACTGATGGTCATGAGCAACATTATGCATTAACCTATTGTATGCACACTGTATGCTTTTCGCTTGGTGGAATACTGCTGAAGGAAAAACAGAAGGAAACAATGTGAATGACGCTTGCTGGAATTTATGCAGATCTCCATCTGTACATCTAATCAACACACCTAAAATGACAACAAAAAAAAGAACAAAATTTAAAAATAAGCAAAACACAAAAATAATAATACCAAAATAATCCCCCCTCCCCCCACAAAAAAAACAAACAAAAAAACCCCCAAAAAAGCAACACAGAACAGCCATCTACATAAAAGTAACAAACCTGAGATAAATTTTTGCTTCACTTCGATTTTCCTTGTACACAGAGACGTAACCAGGCCAAATAAAGTAGGGCATAAAATATACTCGCCCAAAAAAGAAAGTGTGCATTGCAGAAATTGATCAAACTCCAAAAAAATAATTTCGTAGGTGTAAAGAGTGTTAACCTGTTCATGAATAAGTTATATTGAACACAAAAACAGCTTTTTCCGTTAAAATTGCATTAACATTAAATGACGGGCTGCACGTTTGTGAAAAGGCATGTTTTGCACGTGGAGAGTCTGAAAATTCACGCAGCAGTGTGAATCCTTGGGTATTTAAACACTAAAGTAAGGCCTTCCTATCGTTCACATTCAAACTTGCGCTGCTGTTAAAACGACTCCACATTAGCATGCCAAGATTGACAATGAATCAACGTCTCCTTGCCCTGGGTATGATTAGAGCTGGCAGAACACACAGATAGGTTGCCCAGCATTTGAACTGCCACTGTAACACTGTAGACAGGCTAGTCCATCGACATGCACAACATGATGATGTTCGAGACCGACCCCGCTCCGGGAGACCCCGAGTTACCACCCCTGCACAAGATCGGTATATCCGTGTCGTCCATCTCCGGAACCGGCAACAAACGGCAACGACGACAGCCAGGAACATCCCTAACCTGAGACGAATACATCCCCAAACAGTAATCAACCGGCTGAGAGAATACGGCTTACGTCCTCGAAGACCTGCAATTCGACCGATTTTGACGTTACGTCATCGTCGTGCTCGACTGCAGTGGTGTAGACAACATCTCAGGCATCCCTTACACTTGTGGCGACGTGTTTTATTCACAGATGAATGTCGTTTCCATCTTTCATCATCAGATGGCCGCCAGAGAGTGTACAGACGTCGAAACGAACGCTACGCAGATCCATGTGTCGTGGAGCGAAACCGTTATGGGGGAGGGTCTCTCATGGTGTGGGGTGGCATCACTGCCCGTAACAGAACTGAGCTGGTCATTATTGATGGCAATCTCAATGCAGCCAGATATCGTGATGAAGTGCTTACACCTGTTGTTGTCCCATTTCTGCAACGTCACGGCCCCGGCGTCATTCTACAGCAAGACAACGCCCGACCCCACGCAGCTCGTGTTGTTCAACAGTATCTGCAGCAACAACAAGTGGATGTTCTTCCCTGGCCCGCAAATTCGCCCGATATCTCACCCATTGAACACGTATGGGACGAAATGAAACGTCAGCTTCGCCGGCTTCCCTATGCACCGTCAACGCTTGTGGAACTCCAAAGACAGCTTATCAGAATATGGAACAACATCCCAAAACACTTCCATGCTAACTTGTTCGCTTCCATGAGGCGTAGATGCACAGCAGTAGTCGATGCAGACGGAGGTCATACCAGATATTGAGTGTGTGACTTTTGTGCTTCACCCTTAGTGTCTTTGACTCTCCATGGCACCAAGAGTATTCGTCGTAGCGTAATGAAATTTCTCGTGTTGATCACAAATTGATTCATCTGTGATTGAATAAAATTTCCATGAATGAAAATGATATAAATCTTTTTTTAGTGTTATTTTTTAGCATGCACACTTTTTTTTGGGAGAGTATATATTTCAATTGCAGCGGAAACAATACTTTATTACACGCCTGTTCTTTGAAATTCCCATCAACAGCGGGAGGGGGGGGGGGGGGGGGGGTAGGGTCAAGCAAAAAATTACGGATACAAGCTAGAAAATTTTCAATTTTCAATTGCTGGGACCCACCACCCCCGAAATGCAAATTTTTGCCAGTCATGTCTTGGACATCCACCCCTCCCGCACAGGTTTTCCTCAAAGACAATTGGGGACCCACCCCCAATTTACAAAATCTGTTTAACGAAGTATTCAAATTACCTAAATCAAAAAAAATAAAAAATAAAATAAATAAATGAATACTTTCCCCAAACATGAAAGGTGCCGCAAACCAACTTGCCCGACATCCTAGCCCTGCTCTTGGGCATCCAAGGCATCCCTAGCCACCGATGGCCCCAAAACAATCTCTCTACATGTAAAGCCACAACGGAAATGCAGCATCAGACCCCCAGGTAACCACCGGAACCCGCCTCCACCAACTGAATTGCAGATATACACCGATTCATGCCGATGGGTGTTAATGGAATTTACCTATTGGTGTTCGTATTACGGGAGACATAGATTACAACTAAAGTACAGTACTAGCGTAACACAATCAGGGTTAGCATTGGTTGAAGACAAACGGACGATCGGCGTGCAGTGCCTTAGTGCACAACGCCACCGTGACCCCACGTAGGCAATTGAGAGTGTCTTTACCCAAGGACACAACATTCGACTGCAATGCAAGTTGTTTTCTGCGTGGGCAGCAATGGTCACGTGCCTGTCAGTGCAACACAGTCTCCTACAGATAAATTTGAAAATCTTTTCTTTGACGAGGCGTTGTTAATTGCAGATTATAATGCTGAAAAAATCCCGAAGTGTGAGTAATGGTGCTTGCAAAATAAATTGACTGTTTGGTACTTTTCCAACGTGTTTCAGAAAAAAGACATGTTTTGATTTTATTGAACTGTTTAAAAGTATGAAGGTATGTCATAAAAATCTGTTTTGAAATCTAGCATTTTAAAATCTGTTTTTTCCAAGGTCAATGTCGGACAACGAGGGGATCTTGGTCAATGGGACATATAACAATTACTTACCACACCACTTTCATGTCCCGCCAGACATTTCATTGCGAGGAATAGGTAAATGTAAACGTGGTACTGTTTGTGATATTTATCGTAGTAGTGAACAGAAAAAAGATACTCAAAAAATTAGGAGTACACACTCACCCAATGATCTCTTCAAATTTATGGCACTCAAGGTGAGAGGCTCTTTTTTAGAACGATTAACAATGCAACTATAATTTACAAACTGGTTGGAAAAATCTTAACTCATATTGATGGCAATCTTCCTTCACTTCAAATGTGCGCCCGTGGGAACAAATCGCACACGCAAACTTTGTTTCAAGTTCGCGACATGTCACACGCCTGTGATTTTTAAACTGATAGGCTCGGTTTTGTGGCCGCGTAATGCAGGGTGACCACAGCTACGATTTATTTGGGTTTAACGACACGTTCGACAGCCAGGGTCGATTTCAGTCGGACAGTTTCACGGGTGGAGGAAGTCGAGGTACACCGTACACCAACGAGCCACTGACCATCAGACTCCACAAGGTTCCGCTCCATAGTTTCGCACTATTGCACAGGAGTGAAATTCTAAACATAGGGCATATGTTGAAACTAAGGCCATGTAAAATTGTGATATATTTTTAGTATCAGATATATGATTACATTAGGCTTTTTGTTGGACAAGAGAATTTGAAGTTTTGGTCCCAAAGTTGGAGTCTGATACATTGGGGTAAATTACTAGATGAATTATGGGAAACAGTGGCTTTGAAAAATTGGCTACTTTTTAAAATGTAATTTTTACACGGGTTTGTTACCAGACAGGTAACTAAAAAATGAGACGGAAACATATAATTTTTTTTTCTCATTTTAGAAACAGGGGATGCTCTGTTCCAGGGGTGGGTAGGTGGGGTTGGTGGAAAAATTCTGCTTTTGAGGCTGCTAGGTGGCTGAAAATGACTGGTTTCGGCATTTTTTTATGCAACTTTTCAGGTTGAAGTCTGGCCTTTGACAATAAATTATTCCACCCGCATTCAGATTGTTTATTTCTACTTAGTCAGATAGTGTTATATGTTTTTTGTGGATTTATGAAATGTAATACATGTTATGAGTTAGGTAACAAAGCTACAGAATATTTGCATTTGAAGAGAGTGTATGGCATGTCATGTTTGGAAATGCCTGGAAAACTGTGGAGCGGAACCTTAAAGAGCATTCTGCCGTCGGTATCAATTCTTGAACCAGGAAGTTCCTTATTTGTGTTTGAGTTATAAATACACCATTTTTCAAAAAACTTTTCATTATTTCTGGTTTGTGTTCAATTGTTAGTAGTAGTTAACATTCATCAAGTGATATCTCAGCACAACTGGGTGGAAGTAAGTGGAAATTTGGAGAAATATATTGATGTAGCCTAATTTCGCACTTGTTTTCACTTTTCGTCAAGATTTCGAAAACATTAAGGTAGAGCACTGCCTTTCCTAAACAACGAGCCTTGTATTCATGGCAAATATATGCAGTTATGGACAGCCTGGTTGTTATTGTTGACGAGAGGTTTGCTGTCATGGTGTATACTTTTTCAGTTTGGTCATTGGTGTCATGTCTGTGTGTCATCCGTCTGTCAAGCTGTTAAACGCTTTCATGTCTAGAGAGCAACCCCCCCCCCCCCCCCCAAGCTATGGTTATCACTGCTTATTGTTTTACATTTTGATAGCATTTAACAGTGCTATTGGCAGAACCTGTTTAGTCAATGTGGCTGGTGGTAATAACAAAAAAATGCTCTCTGAAGTGGCTCAGAGAAGTGTGAGGGTTGAGGTGGTGTGGAGTGGTGTGGTTGTGAAAATCAGGCGAAAACTGGCTGCAAAAGCTATTCGGCAGTCAGAAAGGCCATGCTGTATCTTTTTACTGGTTGAAAATAAAGACTTGTGGTTTTTGTTCATTCAACTCAGGATAGACTCCAGATTCTTTTGCCTGAGTGAAATCTAAGGGGAAATCACTCTTGTTTTCTTTTTAAGGTTCCGCTCCATAGTTTCGCACTATTGCACAGGAGTGAAATTCTAAACGTAGGGCATATGTTGAAACTAAGGCCATGTAAAATTGAGATATATTTTTAGTATCAGATATATGATTACATTAGGCTTTTTGTTGGACAAGAGAATTTGAAGTTTTGGTCCCAAAGTTGGATTCTGATACATAGGGGTAAATTACCAGATGAATTATGGGAAACAGTGGCTTCGAAAAATTGGCTACTTTTTAAAATGTAATTTTTACACGGGTTTGTTACCAGACAGGTAACTAAAAAATGAGACGGAAACATATAAAATTTTTTTTGCATTTTAGAAACAGGGGATGCTCTGTTCCAGGGGTGGGTAGGTGGGGTTGGTGGAAACATTCTGCTTTTGAGGCTGCTAGGTGGCTGAAAATGGCTGGTTTCGGCATTTTTTCATGCAATTTTTTAGGTTGAAGTCTGGCCTTTGACAATAAATTATTCCACCCACATTCAGATTGTTTATTTCTACTTAGTCAGATAGTGTTATATGTTTTTTGTGGATTTAGGAAATGTAATACATGTTATGAGTTAGATAACTAAGCTTCAGAATATTTGCATTTGAAGAGAGTGTATGGCATGTCATATTTGGAAATGCCTGGAAAACTGTGGAGCGGAACCCAACGTACTAACTCCACACATGCAGGGTTAGCACTGGTTGAAGAAAAGTTCACCATCGACGTGCCGTTCGCCTTAGTACACAACGCCCCCACGTGGACAATTGGGATTAAGTGTCTTACCCAAGGACACAACGCGATTGTCGCAGGTGAGATTCGAACCTAGAACCTCTCGGGTTATAGTCTGCATCTCTACCCATTGAGGCACAGCACTGCCACCACAGTTACGATGTATCATCACTATTATGTGGAACGATCGAAGTCATATAAATTGTTAACGATCGTTTGCACTTTGGTGATTTCGTTGGGATTCTTTTCATATTATGATTTTAAACAAAGTCGACTATATGGTAATTTCACATAATTTCCGGTCACAATTTGTTCATTCGTGATTATCTCCTCATGAATTGCCCACAAACTAGGGCAACACACTTCACCCCCATTGCCCACGTGGGGGCGCGGTGTACTAAGGCGTACCGCACATCGATGGTGCACTTATCTTCAACCAATGCTGCTTGTGTGGAGTTAGAAAGTTGGGGAGCTGAAAATTGCTCGCCGTTGCTCGGTGGTTCTCTCCTCCACCCGTAAAACTGTCATCGTCATGATTAGCCATTGTGCAGAAATATGTGTCCTCGGACTCTAATAAAATTATGAATAAATAAATTGCCGACAAAATTATAATCTGTTGTGTGGGATGAAATGCATCGATCACATATTGCCAGCCACACAAGGCTTGTTCGGATCTCACTTGTCAAGGACGTGAACAGTGAAAACAGCAAATGTTGTGCTCATGTAAAGGGAAGTGATATTTCACTATTTTGTGCTCATGTAAACGAAAAACGATATTTACCCCGAGGTGCAATTTCAATTAAAATATTAATAAATAATTAAACGAACAATTTAGTTTTTTATGCGGATTTTCCATACTATACACGAGAGACCATTATTTCTATGAACAAAATACTGGCCGATTCGAAATAATTCCCCCGATAATGCAGGAAGTGTAATTTGCCTCTCCTACAATATTACGTGACGGCGATATTATTACGTATTCATGGCTGCCGTTTAGGTTCCGCTCCATAGTTTCGCACTATTGCACAGGGGTGAAATTCTAAAGAAAGGGCGTATGTTGAAACTAAGGCCATGTAAAATAGAGATATATTTTTAGTATCAGATATATGATTACATTAGGCTTTTTGTTGGACAAGAGAATTTGAAGTTTTGGTCCCAAAGTTGGAGTCTGATACATAGGGGTAAATTACCAGATGAATTATGGGAAACAGTGGCTTCGAAAAATTGGCTATTTTTTTAAATGTAATTTTTACACGGGTTTCTTACCAGACAGGTAACTAAAAAATGAGACGGAAACATATAATTTTTTTTTTGCATTTTAGAAACAAGAGATGCTCTGCTCCAGGGGTGGGTAGGCGGGGTTGGTGGGAAAATTCTGCTTTTGTGGCTGCTAGGTGGCTGAAAATGACTGGTGTCGGTATTTTTTCAGGCAATTTTCCAGGTTGAAGTCTTGCCTTTGACAATAAATAATTCCACCCACATTCAGATTGTTTATTTCTACTTAGTCAGATAGTGTTATATGTTTTTTGTGGATTTGGGAAAGGTAATACATGTAATGGGTTTGATAACTAAGTTACAGGATATTTGCATTTGAAGAGAGTGTATGGCATGTCACATTTGGAAATGCCTGGAAAATTGTGGAGCGGAACCTTAAATATCTGCCCTGGAAATCAACCTGTCCTGACGTAAAAATGTAATGACGTCTCATTCATGACGTCAAACAACTTAGTCCGGCTTTTGTGGCATCATATTACGTGGCGTAAATTTCATTTTCCACGCGATAATCATTTCATAGTCCACGCGAGGGGTGGGGGGGGGGCGGGGGGGGGGCAAACATGATATTTGGAAGGCTGGAGGGGGAGGGTGTGTTCGGGGCTTCCCTCACTAGGACCCTCAGGTCGTTACCACCTACATCCACTTCCCAGAATGGAGGTGATTGTACTGACCGAAGAGTCCTTGTTATAGTTACCTCTTACAAAGAAAACTCTACAAAGTCAATGCCCTAAGACCGAATATGATGCAGTTGTAGAGTGTGTGGACTTATATTGGAGACCAATGTTTGGGCTCTTGGATATAAGATATGTGAAAGTTACATTGGTTCAATTTTTTTGTTGGGGGGGGGGGGGGCGAACATGTTAGGGGCCAGGACCCCATCCCCAATCCCCCCCCGGGACTACTCCATCGTTTGGTCCTAACTTTAAACGTAACACTTAGAATTGTTGATGTAAAATCTATGGAAAGAAATTTAGTGAGACAATGATTCGTTCATCAAGAGACTCTATGAGTGGGCTTACCACTGCGGCACTACAGACATATAGGCCCATGTATCCAACCGGAAAGTTCTGACCCTTTCTCCGCTCTGCGATACCAGGTTGACTTGCCTCCTACCCCTTCCATCATTCTGCATTCTGTTTTTTTTCCCACTCAATTTGTAGACTGAATTGTATTGTAAGTTACGTGACGACCAATATAAGTGATCAAAGTGATATCCCATATTGGAAGGGCCGCCTACAGCTTATAAATAAAGTTGGGAGACTACGCACTTGAGTTTGAGGCTTCCTGTCGAATCTCTCATCTTGAGAGTGGGCCTAACTTATTAAGCGTTACCTTCTGTACGTCGGTATTTTGTATCATTAAACTTTTTTTGTTAACTAAGAAATGTCGGTCTATGCAGGTTAGATAGATGCCTAAGAATAAATATGATTCAAACTAACTAAATAAACTTCCCCTTGAGGAAGTTGAAAAATATCGCGTATGCTTGAAACAGATCAGACTGAACATTGGGGAACTGAAAACAGCCGAAAATCGATCAATGGCCGGAATTATGCGAGTTACCCCAGTTGCATACACTCTGGCGATGGGGTACAAAGATATTTAAAATAAAAACGGACTACTGAACAAGCGGCCCACACGACATAAAACGCGCCGTACATCGGACCAGTGACGTGGCTGAATAGGGTTAAGCACGAAAGTAGATACCCCAGTCATACCTGCAGACCCGAAGAACCTTCTCAATGGAAATTTCCATTCGTTCACTGTAAACGGGGCCGTAATTAACAAAAAAATGGAAGTGGGGAGGGGGAGGACAAATACCTTTCTGACTGACTGAGTTAGGAAAAAAAAGAACTTCTTTCCATCTGGCATTCACAAACTGAACAAATTTCGTGAAAAACAGTTTCACATGTGGATTACCATTTCTCTGTCCAGGGTGGTCTACCAACAGGGAAAGCCTGTGATTCTACAGAATCACTCCGTCTAGTTGTAATGGACTTTTTCACATGACACAGGTTTTACCAAATCGTGGAAGATCGCAAATGGCAGTTGAATTCATTGGCGTTTATCTGAAACCAGTTGACGAATGATCTAATCGACGGAAAGTAATTTTTCTGCCCACCCAAACTGTATCACTGTTGATCATGTTTAAAACTAACCGACCAAGCCACCCAACTCCTATAATATTTGATACTGAGATCGAAGCGATCACTCGACAGAAACTGTTGAAGCAGGGTTAATATTTGATACTGCGGAACACGGGTCGTCTATTTTGTAGAAATAACAGATAATAAACAGCGAACCTCTTAGGGCGTTTTAACCCCCCCCCCCCCCCTGAAAGCTGATGTCAAAATATCTAAATTTCAGGCAGAAAAAAATTCCCATAATGCAACTAGAAATTTACCAATTCAATCTCTTTTGACAGAGGTGTTGAGCTCTGTCAAACGAGATTGAATTGGTTAAATTTCTAGATGCATTATGGGAAAAAACAGCTTCCTGAAATTTTGGTATTTTGACATCAGAGTGAAGGGGGTTAATATATTATGCTTGCATGGTCACAAAAGCCTAGGGAAAATTTATATTTTGTTCGCCTAGTACTTGGTTATGTTGATACTACACGACTGCACTATGAGTGAGATCAACGAATCAGAATCAAGGGCAAAACTATAGGGTGTGGTAGAGGGTGTGCACATTTTCGTCTGAAGTGGGGTCTCAGGTATCGATTCGCGCTTGGCAGTATGTTCATTTTTACGTAACTGGATTTGATACTTGGAGTGTGCCACACATAGAGTCGGTTATCTAAATGGAATTCTGTGATATCCAATTTGGACCGCGTAGAAGGGGGGGGGGGGGGCGGGGGGGGGGGAGAGCGGGGTTTGTGGTGGGGGGTCTCTGACAAGACAAAACTGGAATACCGTAGTGCTAATTAAACTAGAAGTTGGGAAGCCCATGCCTCACAGCTACTACGTGTATTTATCCAAAACAAATTTCCAAGCACTCTTATCTTTAAAACCCTTTACCCAACGCAGACGATATCAAAATTTATTATTTTAAATATCATTTTTTTAAATGTTTCAAAAAATACCACCCAAACCATATCATGTGACCCCTCATTGGAACGGGCTCGACGAGCTCGTTCCAAAGAGGGTCATATGATATGGTTTTATTGAAATGTTTTAATTTGCATATTACGCGGGCGGATGTGACCGATTCGTTGGGTAAAAGGGTAAAACTATAATCCCGACTTCATAAAATTTCAACTAAATCAACGAGAATGCTTTCAACATATGGCATGTCTTGATGATGTAGTTGTAATATGTTATCAGTCGAGAATTGATTCACTGCGATAACGACAAACCGGGTTCACACCCTCATCTCCAATCGAACATCTCCACAACACCAAGGATTAAAATTCAAGATGTATGGCGCGACGAGCGACAGGGCTCCGGAGTGGGACCAACACAGACTCTATATTGAAACTCACTGGCAGACACTAGGAACAAATTCATAGAAATATCAAGCTTAATATTAACCCTTTACCCAACGTAACGGCCAAAACCGGCCAGCGCTATTCTCAAAAATCGCCAATTAATTTTCATAATTTTTTTCATTTTTTGTCTCAAAAACATAGGTTATGACCCCTCGTTGGAACGAGCTCGTCGAGCTCGTTCCAACGAGGGGTCATAACCTATGTTTTTGAGACAAAAAATGAAAAAAATTAGTTATTCAATAATTATTTTTGCAAGTGTCGTCTGCTTTTCATGTTAGGTAAAGGGTTAAGTATTTCAAATTGAACTATGGCCTGGTACCTCTCTATGTGTCAGTTGTGTAGAATGGGCCATACGAGCGCACCAAAATTGGTGCACGAATCGTACCTCACCAGAAAACTTAGTTTTTTGGATAAATTGCGTTCGTCACGATCGAAATCTATGGACTTGCTTAATGCGACACTTCGTCACTTTCTCCCGGTTTTACAGTGGTAGCGATAGACGAGGTGTCGTGAGTTCAACGTTCAATTTCTCTGACGATCAACGTGAATTTGACTAAAATTTTGACGGAATTTATTAAGACTCGAAAAAATTCACCATCTTAAAAAATCACTTTTAGGTGCGCTCGTGATTTTTGACAACGATCGACCCCGGGAAAACACACATCTTTTCGCAGAGGTAACTCGGACTCGCATTTTAGGTGAATTTTGTAAGGCTTGGATGTTACGTATTTTGCACGATTGCGACTCAGACACGATTAACACTGAGAGTCCCATTGACCAAAATTCCAAAATGGCAGTGCCTTCAGGGCCGGGAGACGAGCGATCCAGCGTAGATTTCCACGGTAAAAACAGAGTCCAACTCGAGCGGTGAATTTTATTTGGTGCGCTCGAATTCCCCAGCGATGATGTAGAGACGTTTTTGGCAAAGAGACAGAGATCGCTTGTTTGACTTTAAAAAATGTGAGGTGCGCTCGCTCTCACCGCCTTGTGAAAAAAAATGTATGTAATATTCATGTAATATACATATTATGATGAGCTGTGGGGCGAGTGATGAAAAAAACAATTGACTGTTTAAAAAATAAAAAACATAAAATATATATATATATATAGCAACATTAAAAAAAGAATACAAAAATATAACTGTTTTTTATTAAAGAAAAAAACTGTAAAAAAAAGAAGTTGTTATTTTTTACATATATAATAAGAAGTAAAAAAAAAAAAAAAGAAAAAAAAAAAATATTTTTTACAATTAATAATTATTAATCATTTAAAAAAAAACACACAATTTTAATATTTTATAAAAATATTTTTTTCAACAAAACGATAACAAAAAACAAATAATCAGTCAGGGAATCGTCAGTACCTAAACAATTCACATTGAAGAGAGTCGAGAGATTTCCGAAGTTCGGTAGTAAAATTTATAAACTACAATCACACAATTCCATCGAATTGAAGGACGTGGAGACGACTGGAGAATACGAGAAATATACATTACCTTTGAAGTGGAACGAGACCGCTCTGGATTTAATGTACGAATGCCAAGGCGATCTATTAGCCATTCTCTCGGAGAAGGTAGAACATTTCGATCCAGATGATGTGTCGTTCATCTGCGGGAGTAATATATATCCGAACGTCTGTAAAGAAGTGGTCAATAAATCGAAACTGAACAAGGGGGGTGGAGAACAAAAGTTCGAGAGGCGTGAATCTTGTTTTCAGAAGGATTTATCAACAGGGAGATGATAGCTTTAACGTTAACATGCTGATAATGGACGCGAAAAATAAAAAGATTTATTTATATAGATAGATTTAAATCTTGACTTGAAAAGCTTATTAAAGTACTTATCATGAGTTAGTACGTGTTCATTTTTTGTCATTGAAGAAAACAAAATTGATAAAATATATAATATAATAAGAAGTTTAACAATTCACATAAAAACTTGTTTAAGAAAATTAAAATAAATATTATATATACATGTTAAATAAGGATTTTAACACATAAAAAAAATGCCAAACACAAAAAGTATATCGTGGAAAAAAAATTATATTTGCCGTTGAAAAAGTACTGCAGCAATCTCAGAAGTAAAATTACAACTGTTACAAAACCAAAGAACAATTGATTGAAGTAGTGCGTGAGGAGACTTATGATCTATCACTTGTGAAATTACAAGCCAAAGTGCGTCAGTCGTTGAAATTGAAAGGTGTTAAAGACATGAAAAAAGACGAATGCATCGGTTATTTGCATGATGGAAAAGGAATGAATGAAAGATCGACTCGAATTGCGAAAAAAGATGAAAAGACAGCGATGACAAAACAATGTCAACAAACGACTGCGAAGGAAACTAAGAAGAAGAAGACAACCGTTAAATGAAAAGTGATGGAGTGACATAAGGTTTCGAAAGAGAATAATACAAAAAAAATGAAAAGTGACACTGTCAAATGAAGATTCATTAAAAAAAAACTATGGATGCAATCATGAGGTCAGTGAATGAAAAAAAGTGATTTGACACAATAATGGAAATTGTAATTGAAGCGTTGAAGTCACCGTTGACTTTGATAGAACGAGATGAAGCCATCAAAGGATGGTTTAACGCTTTTGACGCGAAGCACGGTCTCGCAAAACTCGATCCCAAATTGTTCATGGAACGTGTAAGGGTAGAGTGTTGAACGTATTTCGAAAACATCTAGATAAGGGTTTAAAAATAAGAATGATCTTGCATTGTCTGTTGAAAAGGTCGACGTGAAGATGGGTGGGAGCGTGGTGGAAGATACTTATTTCCGATCTAAAAACGAGATTGTGTTTAGAGACGACGAATTAGCCGAAGTTTACAAAGAGATGAAAGACAAGATGTTGGAATCTAGGGCTATTTTTTCAAAACAAGGGAAGTGGTTGGACGTTCGAGAAGATATTGAATCTCGAGATTCACGTCGACAGACACGATCCTTTAAAAGCGTCTTCCTATATAAAATTGTCTTATTTCGTATTTAAAAAACAAGCCGTGATGAACCCGAAAAATGAAGAAGAAAACGAGTGTTTCAAATGGGTAATCACATTGGCCATGTATCCCGTAAAAAAGGATGCTCAGACAGTTTCCATGTATGCGGAGACTTGTAAAAATCTTGATTGGACAGGAGTGCCTTTCCCGACTTGGTTGAAAGACATCAAAGGTTTCAAAAAGCTAAATTCTACCGTGGTCGTGAACGTCTTGGGATCGGTGAAGGCGATAAGAAAGGAATATTTTATCCTCTCAGTCTGACTTCGCACTAGAATCTTGCGAATACTCGAGATTCGATTCGATATCGATACCATACGTATGCTTCGAGATCGATCCCGAATCAGTCTCAGGATTCGATTTTTTCGAATCTCTCGTACTAACTTTAATTTGTTACATTTCCAACAAAAATAGGATAAAACTGTCATTAGAAAAATTCATTCATGTAGGCTCAATTCCTATTTATTTGAGTAACTGACGATGTTTAATTGTTAGGTAAGGTGTGAATTTGGCCCAGAACATTATCCATAGTTTTGGTTTTTGAAGGCTTAACTTGTTACTATTCACGTTCTTAAGAACGTGAATAGTAACAAGTTAGGCCTTCAAAAACTAAAACTATGGACAATAGGCCTAGCTGTTTCAGCGACGGTGCTACAGAGAATATTTAAGTATTGGTGTTTAAGGTGTTTATTCCGTCGCGTAAGGGTCATCACAATGTTCCGTAACTTCCATTTGATGTAATATGAAATAACTTGTCTTTTAAGACTCGATTCGGGATTCGATACGATGTCGATATCAGAGACACGATTCGATTCGAGATTCGATTCGAAAAGAAATTTGCTATTCGCAGATCCCTACTTCGCACAGAGAGAGAGAAAAAATTGTTAATTTGTTGTTAATTTCCGAAGGTGTCAATCAGCATTATTGCTGGATTAAAAATATGAGTCATTTGTTGTCGAAGCAGATTACTAAACATCATAGCGAGAGATTTTTCCGTTTCAACTGCATGAATTTGTTCTGTCATTGATGCGTCATCCAGAATATTGCAGTGAAAAGCAAGGCGTTGCCATCGAAATGCCTAAACCTAACACTTATGTGGATTTTTGCAACTACAAAAAAGATTAGAACCGCCATTCATCATCTACGCCGATTTCGAATGTTTCACCACGAAGATAACTTCTAGCCAACGCGACGAGCATAGGAGTTACATCGAAAAATATCAGAAGCACATACCTTCAGGCTATTGTTATTACGTGAAATGTTTTTTTCGATGATTCTCAATCGTCAGGTCCATTCGTCTACAGTAAACGTTCAGATGACAACGACGTGGCTCAAAGATTCATGGAAGAGATACAATCGAAAATTCAATTATAATACGACAAATTTAAAAAACCTAAAGACTTGATCATAATGTCAGAGCAACAGCAAGAATACAATTTATTACATGACCATGCAGTCTCTCTAATGCAGTACGGCGTGCAATACGGCTGTGCAATACGGAATTCCGTATTGCACACCAACCTGTTCCAACCGGGACTTATTTTATGCAATGCGACTGCATAAAGTGCATGGTGTTTACCACCATTGATAGAAAAGAAAATTAGGTCAGTAGGTACTTGGGTCATGTAATAAATACAAAACCACATGTATGTTTCAATGAGTCGTTTTGTATTCAATTCGCCAGATATGCGTAGAAAGAAACCGTCTCGACCTGCGGTCTCGACGTTTTCTTCCTACTCACATCTGACTCATTGAATACAAAACGACTCATTGAAACATACATGTAGTTTTGTCAATGAAACCACTGAATGTCACATCTGTAGACAATTATTCGATAATCAGTCTGAAAATGATAGACAAGTTAGAGATCACAATCACTACATGGGTCTGTTTCACAGCACTGCTCACAACAAATGTAATTTAACCCTTTACCTAACATGAAAAGCAGACGACACTTGCAAAAAAAATTCTTGAATAAGTAATTTTTTTCATTTTTTGTCTCAAAAACATAGGTTATGACCCCTCGTTGGAACGAGCTCGACGAGCTCGTTCCAACGAGGGGTCATAACCTATGTTTTTGAGACAAAAAATGAAAATATTTTGAAAATTAATTGGCGATTTTTGAGAATAGCGCTGGCCGGTTTTGGCCGTTACGTTGGGTAAAGGGTTAAGATTTCGAGATGTTGAATTCTATCCGGTGATATTTCACAATCTCTCGGGGTATGACAGTCACATGTTCGTGACAAATATGGGTGTTACCGAGGGAGAGTGGAACTGCATCGCGCAAAAGCGATGAAAAATACATTTTATTCACTAAATGGAAGGACGTTGATGGAAAAAAGGAGACTAAAAAGAAGAAGGATGGATCGAGTGAGGAAATAGTGAGTCCCATCCATAATCCATAAAGAGAAACGTTTCATCGACAGTTATAAATTCATGTCAGCTAGTCTGGAAAAATTAGTCAACAGTCTGGATAGGAGGAAATTTAAAATCAAGAGTAATCATTTTAACGTTCGACGAGAATTGATTGACGTCATGTTGAGAAAAGGCATTTACCCTTACGATTTCATGAGCGATCTCGAGAAATTCGAGAAAGTCGCTTTACCTTCTAAAGAAGATTTTTATTGGAAATTATACCAGTCTCACATTTCCGACGATGATTATGAACACACGCAAAAAGTGTGGAGATTATTCGATATGAAATCCATGAGAGAATATAACGACCTCTGTTTGAAAATTGACATGCTTCTCTTGGCCAATGTGTTCGAAAAATTTCTATCGGTGTGTCGTAGACATCACAAACTAGATCCGGCTTGGTATTTCACTGTACTTGGACTCAATTGGGATGCTCTTTTGAGAATGACTGAGGTTCGATTGGAATTATTATCAAACGCTGACATGTTACTTGTGTTCGAAAAGGCTGTGAGGGGTGGTGTCTCTATGATTTCCACCAGATATGCCAAAGCTAATAATTATCACATGGAAAAAAGATTCCGATTTCGAAAAACCGAGTAAATACATACAGTATTGGGATGCTAATAATTTGTATGGTTGGGCTTTGAGTCATCCTTTACCGATTGAAAATTTCAAATGGGTCAAAACGTTGGAAGAAAAAGCAAAATGGAGAGACTATCCGTGGATTCTAGAGGTCGATTTAAATTGTCCAGAAACATTACATGATCCACACAACGAGTATATGCTGGCTCCCAAATGAATGAAAGTGAACGGTGTTGAAAAATTCGTTTCTAATTTAAATCACAAACTCAAGTATGTGGTTTATTGTGAAAATCTGAAACGTTACATCGATCTCGGAATGAGATTGATCGACGTGCATTGAATCATTTGATTAAAGGAGGAGCCTTGGATGAAAAAATACATCGATCTCAACACAAATTTAATAATGCAGGCCAAGATCGACTTCGAAAAAGATTTCTTCAAAATCATGAACAATTGTATGTACGTAAAATCCTTGGAAAACATTAGGAATAGAACTAACGTTCGACTCGTCGCTTTGGAAGAGAGGCCCAGAAAATTAATCACAAAACCCAATTATCAACATAGAATCATATTCAATGAAAATCTAGTGGCCGTGCACATGCAAAAGACACATCTGCAGTTCGACAAACCCTGCTATTTTGGAGCGATCATCTTAGACATTAGCAAGCAGTTGATGTATGAGTTTCACTATGATTACATGAAATCCAAATTCGGTTGGAAAGCCAAACTATTGTTCACCATGAGATGGAGACTTGAAATGTCTACGAGGACATAGCGCCAGACGTGAATGAATGTTTCGACACAAGTAATTATCCCAATGAATGATCATCTAAGATTCCAAAGGGCGTTAATAAAAAGGTTTGGTAAATTCAAAGACGAGAGTGGTGGAAGACAGATCACCAAATTTGTGGGTTTGAGACCAAAATTGTATGCTTATCTCCTCGATGGTGAATAGATCAAGAGATGTAAAGGCATTCAACTGTGCGTGTGTGACAAATAAAGACATCGCTTTTGAAGAATATAAGGAATGTCTTTTCAATGGTGTATAAAACGATGACTGCGATTTAAAGCGAAATGCATGAGATACACACTACAAAAATCAATAAGATTACGTTGACGGCCGACGACGATAAGAGAATTATATGCGAGGATAAGATACACACTTTCACACTCAGACATTATTCCATGATATTTCAACAACAACAAAATCGAGAGGGTGATGAATGGAATATGACTGAAGACATCGAAATATCGTACGTTTAAAAAACATTTGCAAGTTTATAAATTAAAAAAAAGAATAGAAAAAAAAATAAATAAATTAAAAACAAAACATATCTATGAATAAGAAGAAAATGAAACGCATATTCATGGAAGGTGTGGTCTTACCCAACGAACCCCTATCTAACATTGATCTGTTGAAAGCGGCAAAAGATTTAAGAATCAAACATTTTTGAGGTGTATTTTCTAGATACGCTTTGCCGAGAAAAAAAGATGACAATTCAGAATGTGGAATTTTAAATCTGGTCGATATCGGAGGTGAGGGCACGCATTGGGTCACGTGGTCTTCGAACAATAAAAATTATTATTTTGATAGCTACGGAATCTCACCGCTGATAGAAATAAGAAACTATTTATCGTCAATTATTTACAATAGCGAACGAGTGCAAGCACCAGATCAAGTGTTTTGAAGTCACCTGTGTCTCTACGTTTTCAAGAGATGGTCGGAAGGAGATCACTTTCGTGATATTCTCAACGATTTACATTAAAAGAGAAAGAAAGAAAAAAATGACTTAGATATATATAAATAAAAAAATTGACATAGATATATATATATAAATAAAGAATATATAACAATAAAAAAAAAGTTATAATTAAAATAAAAACAAAATATTATTAAATAAAAATAAAAAAAAACAAAACATGCTAGTGGATAAATTTGGTCGGACTGACGATAATGAAGGTTTGTCTAGAAAGAAAAGAAGAATGGTTGAAGTTGTTGGACAACGAACCGGAATTCGCTTCTAGCACGATCAACAGACAGGACTTGGACGAAAATACGGTCGGGAGAAAGGGTGATATCATGGAAGGCAAACTGGACATGGGGGAACACGCACTCGCGAATCTGCCGAGTCCCACCCACATGTCGGATGCCTCCACTCTGATGTCCGTCGTGGAAAAGATAAAATACGCCAGACAATTGATCATCATCTGGGCCTAGCAGAACGGCGCGTTAGAAGTGTAAAAAGCCGAATGGTCCTTCGGGAATGGAGGTAACAGGCAGCTGCACAGTCTGATAGGATATCCCATGGTGGCGGGAGGCGATATCAGTTGAATGAGTCTGACCTCTACGGACTTGAGCAATAGGGCAGTCGTCAATCTCGTGGTGAATGGTATGGAATGCGACATGAGGTACAGAGTCGAACAGAAGAAGGAACAACACTCAAATACCAAAGTTTTCAGCACGCCTCTCAAGGTGCAGATGGGGGACAGGATTAATTTCAAGACAAAAACCAATAATCCCGACTGCTTCAGTAGTCTCTTTGTTCATCGAACTCAATCCTCCGAACAAACAGTGAAAAAACAACAACAAAAAATTGAAATAATTACTTGTTTTGTGATGTAGAGAGGACAGCTCCAGTTACATATTTTTAGCTTTTTTCTGGTATTTTTATTCAATAAACATTTAATTTTCCACCCATCTGTAATTGCAATTTATACATTTAGCAAATACCATGGTAGGTTCTTCACCTGATCTAGTTTGTTGAGACTGAATCGATATCTAACGATTTTTACATTTTTTACAGGTTAATATCGTATTTTTAATCATTTCTTCTTTGAGCAATTTCATGAGATCGAATTCTTCCTTTTCCCTCAAATGATAATTATAAAAATCTTGACTATTCCATTCCATTTCGGTTCCACCTTCTTTGCATTTGATTCGAATCCACTCTTTCAAATGTTTCATTTTTGTATCATATGAAGAAAAACGATTCTTCATAAACGAATTATTGTGAAATTTTAAGGATTTTATTAAACTTTTCATAATAATGTTTTTCTTCTTTTTTTATTTAAGAAATATATAAAAAAAAAATGAAAAAAAAAAACCCAAATTTTTTTTTTGTTTTTTTTCAAATTATAGTTATTATTATATTTTTTTTGTAATATTTTAATTTTTTTTAATTATTATTTCATCGAACAATGGACATTATTTGTCTGTCCGATTCGAATTCTAACTCTCTATCAGACAGGACTAGGGTGAAAGCCTCGGTTCTCCTCGGCACGTTCTTGTCGAATTGCATCTTGATCTGAATGTCAAAGACTCTACTCTTGAGTCACTCGTTCTGTTTACTGACGTCGAATACCAACAGGGGATACATCGATATGTATTCAGTGGGAATGATGTTAGGATTACCCATCAATTCATCCAGTCAATGATATTTCTTTCTGAAATCTGCTGCGTCACTGTATAGTCTGCAGAAATTGTTCTTATTGAAAGAAGTGTTGTAATTGATAGCCAGTTATCTCGTAGCATTTAGAAATACCTGCATGTTTCTCAAGTTGCAATGATCGAACAGGACGGATTCTTTTGAGATCCGTCCCTATCAATTTGAAGTGATTGCTACATGGTGGAATACTAGCCGTGTCACTCTGTCTCATTCTAAATCACACCAGTAATTTACTCTTCAATTCTTTGATCTTGTAGAGACGTACTTTCTCTGCAACTGAAGGCAACACATGTGGAACGAACCAAGATATCTTGTTCAGATTATCTTACCCAAATCGGTCGCGGCGGTTCTCATGATGGCTTCGTCGTTTCCTTTTCGACTCAACGTCAGATTGTGTTTGAATCCGTAGAGAATCTTATCGTAATCTTCCGTGAATCTGAATATGTGTTTCAGAGGTATCCTGAACGAAAATGTTTCTTTGGGTCTTGATGTCGTAACGACGTAATCGCATCTCAAAGCGGCACTGGTATTGGCTGGACTCGTGTTGGCAATGGAGTCTTTCACCCATATTTGATTGAGTCCTTTAGATTTCGAAAAATCGCCCGGATACGTCAAGAGTCCGTACATCGTAGTAGCTTGTGCTGGATGAAAGACAGATTCTATCTCTTGTCTTGAAAGCATGTTTTTTTTATATTACTAAACAGATGCATCATGCCATTATTTGCTAGAGTGACCATGTAATCATCGGCATAATCGCTTCAGTCTTCCTAGGTGAGACGTCCCTGTATCACTATGTAACTTTTGCTGGGATGAATGAACAGATCTTGAGTCTCGACACTGATTCTTATTTCACAGCATTGTTCAGACTGGTTCCAGTCACGGGTTCATACTCGTGTACTTCGTATTCTTGAATGCTTTCAGCTCTTAATATACCTTGGGTTATATCTAATACATTCGTCATGTTTTGTTTTGTTTTTTGTTGGTGTCTGTGTTAATTCACTTTTATTTATTATTAATTGTTTTTTTCAATTATTATTTTTTTTTCCTTTTACTATATATGCAAAAAAACATAAAAGTAAAGGATTGGTTCTTCAAAATGAAATGCCGTGTTCTGCAATTCTTGTTCGTAAAATGTTCCAATGATTTCTCTGCTGTCATCTTCATCATCCTCTAATGCTTCTATTTTGTAAGCCACTGGATCCATGTAAAATATTCTAACGATCTTAAAGATTTCCTTAGTCCATCGAGGAGTGTAACTTTTCTCGAAGAGTGACTTATAAAAAGTGATTGTCACTTGATCACCATCTGCAAATTTCGGTGGTTTAGACTTCTTCTTGATCATAATCCTTTCGGGATAGAGATTCGCAAAGACGCGTTTTTCTTTTTGAGGATTGCTAGCTTCTGCAGGCGTCATCTTAATCGATCTGTGTCAAGTGTTGTTGTATTCTTAGACCATTTCATCTAGAACGTCGATATATTTCTTGGTCTTATTTACTTTGAAATATTTGTACAATTTTCCCTTCATGGTTCTATTCCAATGTTAGATCACGTTAGCTTTCCCTTCGTTTTCTACAGAATAGAGGTCGATTAATGGACGAACTCAACTGTTGTAAAATTCCTTTCCCTCATCTACCCACAATTTATCAGGTTTTCGAGAAGACGATGCGAATATGCTCTTCAGAGCTTTGGCCATGCAAGCTCCTAATTTATTCTTCAATGGTCTCCATCCGTATTTCGAAAACATGTCGATGACCATTAGTATGTATTTAATGCCCTTGTTCCATTTCGAATGTGATTTCATGTCAACCAGATCGGCAGACCAGATCTGATCCAAACCCTTCTCGAACATGATTATCCTTCGAAATATAAATGTAATGGGCTTGTGTAGTTCGTTCGCCAATGCATTCGTTAATAATACGTTATGGACATATTTTTTTTTTAATGTCCCCATCCGAATCGACGTTGGTACCGATCACTTTACCGACTAACGAACGTTCCAGTTTCTCTCTCCTAGTAGGATTTGGTATATTTTCCAACGTTGTTAACATGTTTTTATCGCAGATTCGATTACGAGTCTCGACATCAGGCTGTTTAGCGTAACATAGATCGTTAGCGTAAGCAGCCAAATCCACCCTATTGATGGGATTGCTCCAAGATTTAAGTGTCAGATCTCGATTCAATCTCTTATTTAATTTCGTGCCAGGTCCCGTGAATTGATGTCTTGGCAAATGCATTTCAACTGGTAGATTATTAATCAATGTATTTGTCAGACCGGAACCACGTTTGACGAATTGCATTTGGTCGAACCACACACTTTACACGTTCCACGAAACATGGGACTTTTATTTTTCGTCAGTACTTTTTTAACATTGACTGTATCGGTAACTCTCTTATATTTGATGCAATACATTTGTTTTGTTTTGTTTTTGTTTTTTGTTCTTTTTGCATATATATTTAATTATTTATTTTTTTAATTTATATATATAAAATTTTTTTCTTTTATATATATACTTTTTTTTCGATCGATTACTTCTGGAATCTTTTTGGGATCCAACAATTTATGAAACGATTGTCTCGCTTTTTCCCTACATTTTTCCATGAGAGAATCCTTCAGTTCTTCCTTGATGATCTGATGACTCTTGACTCTTATCTTTGCTTTCATGACTTCGTATTTTTGTTTTTCGTTCAATATGTTGATGTATTCACCATCCAAAACTCTACCATCTTTCAATGCTCTAGAGATCTTATCCATCATGGTGTCGATCTTTGCATCAGCCAAAATGCTGATGTTTTCGTGTTTCTTAGCCTTCACAGATAAAATCTTGGCTAGAAGTTTTCCGATCGTACTGGCAAATCCGGTAGTGAAAGCCAATCCTTCTACGGCCAATATGCCTGGAAGAGCAACGATGGCAGTCGACGGTAGATTTATTCCTGCAGTGTTCAAACCCATACAGACCACGATGAGAGTCAAATCCACACCACTCAGATATTTCTCGAATATCGAATATTTCTTGTTGAGCAAACGACGAGAATATCTCTCTCACGTCAGATACGATTGAATTCTATTGATTTGTTCAATTTGATACTTCTGTCTCACATCGTTGCTACTCTCTGGTGGTGGTAGAAGAGGTGCCGTGGGCTCGACATTAAATTTCTCTAACGATGGATGTATATTTTTACTTCGAAGTTCCATTTTCATTTTATTTTATTTATTTATATCTATTATTATTTTTTTATGTATTTTTTTCTCACCTTTTATTAATTAACGAAAATATTTTTTTAGTGGATTCTTCCCTTTAGCAAGGAATCCATAAAAACGTGATTCCCGTCGGAACATGTTTTTAGTGGTGGGGGTGATCTCCCCCTTTACAACAAATATTGCAAAACATGTCCCCTGTCTTCAGTGGTGAGACATCGATGCGCTAACTTCAACTCTTCCGATTTTGTAGGCTCGGGTTCTCCATTGCAAGACACGAATTGTCTCCAACATTTGATCACATTGTCACGTCGTACGCATTCCAATGTTGGTATGAAATATGTAGTGACGATGTCTTCTCATTCCACCGTGAGGCATGAATGATTAATGTGATTAAATTCTCCCTCCTCCCAACAGCCGAGACATCTTTCGTGCAAGATGTGAGGAAGTTGTTCCTTCACACAGATCGCATAAGCTCTACACAATGCCCTTCAATGAAACCAAGCGCTCGATTCCATGGAATCATTCGTTTTACTCATAATTATATGTATACAAAAAAATAGTTTTTCTAAGTCTTGAAAAAATATTTTTTTTTATATTTTTTTTATATTCTTATTTTTTTTCTATTATTTATTTTTCTTTCTTTATATATAATAGTACACTTTCTATTCATCTCATCATCAACTGAATGAACAATTCTTTTTGTTTATTATGATTGCGCATATTTTTATTATATTTTTTTGAAAGAAGGATTTTATGCTTTTCGTATTCCGATAAAACCATCATTTTTTATCATTGTTGTTGTCGTCGTTAGAAAGATATGGGGAATAATGCATAATGATTTCTATCCTTTTAGCAAATTTGATCCACGATCTGTTTGATGTGAATGAGTGTAATCTGCAAATAAATGCAACACACTGACGAATGGATTTTTCAATATTTTCATCACCACCATGATCGAATACATTAACAGCGTTTTAAACGCAAATCAACATGTAATAAATTTTCTCGTAATTGTAATGTTCTACAAGTTTCAATTTGTATTTTAAACCATTTAGGATATCTATAATCATGTGATAATCTTGGTAATAAGACACATATTTTTCGGTCGAACATGTTTCGATATTTTCGAAGTAGCTTCAATTTTGGGAGATGATTAACAATATTAATGAAGACAACATCATTACATACTTAAACACACGTCGCATACGATTTGTTCTGATTGAATTCTTTCTAATGCATTCTCATGTAGAAAGATCTAAAAGCTTTTCATAAAACGAATGTCTTGTTAGTTTTTTTTTCTCTCTCCTTTTGTTTTATTTTTTTATTTCTTATATAAATATATAAAAAAAATGAAAAAAAAAATTTTTTTTTTTTTTAAAGATATTTGTTATTTTATTTTTTTAAATTGTTATTTATATTATAATAACATACCCCAAATGGGTATATTCTTAAACGGCGAATTCTGACCAAACAAGAAACCTTCACTGATCGGTTCCACATTCTCTCCGGTCTTCAGATAGAGACCATCTCCATGGAAAGCACCGCTGCCTTTTCTCACGGGTCCTGGATACAATCCTTTACCTTTGACATCTACGTGACACATCGCTCCTCCATACTTCAAAAACAGTCTATTTCACCTCTTCTTTAAAAACAATCCTCTACCCATTAATTTGTCGACCGAACTAGCGAGTCCCGAGAGAGCTCTCATGTCCAGAGCTGGTAACACCATCTCCGTGAGAATGGGTAATGCTTTGGTGACGAGTCCCGCCAATAGCGACAAGAAACCAACTTCCATTCTCAGATTGTATCTCAATTGAGCGGGACTCAGTCTCACCATCATTCCTGTTCGATTACGAATCTCTTTCACGATCCTTTTGATTTGAGTTTTAGTCCAGGCGATCTGATTGCTACTGCCACTCGCCAGATCGTCGTAACTGAATTTAAATCTAATGGCTTCACCTCAATTACTCAACACTCTGCAAAGTTTAGCTTTCTGTCCTTCAGATATGTTCATGTTTTTAATGATGTATTGAGTCATATATTTTTTTTTTTTCACTAGATTATATATATATATTTTTTAACCCTTTACCCAACGTAACGGCCAAAACCAGCCAGCGCTATTCTCAAAAATCGCCAATTAATTTTCAAAATATTTTCATTTTTTGTCTCAAAAACATAGGTTATGACCCCTCGTTGGAACGAGCTCGTCGAGCTCGTTCCAACGAGGGGTTATAACCTATGTTTTTGAGACAAAAAATGAAAAAATTTAGTTATTCAAGAATTTTTTTTGCAAGTGTCGTCTGCTTTTCATGTTAGGTAAAGGGTTAATTAGGAATATTGTAAGTTTTGTTTTGTATTATTATAAATATTATAAGTTTTTTTTTTTTTTGATTTCTTATATAAATATATAAAAAAAATGAAAAATAAAAAAAAATATTTTTTTTTTTGTTTTTTCAAATTATATTGTTTTTTTTATTTACTTGATTTTTTTCCCCCATATCTCTCTGATGTGAAATCGTATAGTCACTCTCTCTCAGTGAAAATCTAACAGATCGCCATTCTGATTTGTCAATGTGGTTTTGATGCTATACAACGTGTCCAGAATCATGGTAAATAGACGAGATTTTGAGGTCGCTCCACGATCTTGTAACCCAGCAAAATGTCTGGAAAGGACGAGTAGATCCTAGGTTGAGCACTACCATTGACACAACCTCCTGAGATCACATTAACATTCAATAAAATGCTAATGACTGTGAGAATGTCTACCAAATTTTCAGATGCAGCATGACATTGATACATCTTTCGATCGAATCCCAACATCTTGCCGATCGAATCTTACGCACTAAATTCCACTTGAAAATTATCTCCCAAGTCTAAAATCGTCTGTAGAGTACTCGTATTGGGAGAGAGTCTTATTATCTTGCTTCCGTGACCATCAGTTTTCAATTTCACCTAGATGTGACTGTTCACATCGTCTATGTCATAACTCCATTTTAGGAATTCGAATCTCGAACCAATCCACTCCGTCGCAATACTCTTGAACGTGTTGCTCTTTCCGGTGACATTGGGAAACGAAAAGTAAGACTCGAGATTAACCAATGTCATCTCGTATCTCTTTTCCTTCTTCAATTCGATGGAAGGTTCGAATTTCGAATCAAGTCATGTTGTAACTCACTACGATTTGAAAGGACTGTTTCGCAGCCGTATTCTCGCCTATCTGTTCTATAGATGATGTTCTGACATTTTTTTTATTATTTATTAACTATATATATTTTTATATTTTATCGATTATTTTTTTTTTTGTTTTTTTTTTATCTATTATTATCAGGAATATAAAAAAAATCATCGAATCCGCTTCGATATTTTCCATTGTTAAATTCGCTAGTCAAATCAATCATCACGAACTTGTGATGTCCTTTGTTCCACACCTTCTTACAAAATCTCCTGAATTCTCCCCTGCTCATGTCGTTGGCCACATGATCTCCTTGGATGTGATTGAGATTCTTGAGATCCTGATGAAAGAGACACAGAAAATTAGCATTCTCCCTTATCATCTGTTTGGGCAGTCAAAAATAATTCTGAGACAGATAGAAACAATCCACGTTGCTGTGACGTCCTCGCGTCGAACGTAATACGATTCGCATCGATTCTGTCTCCCCAACAGCAGATCGTTGAAGATCGTCAGATTCTTGTTCTCTGACTTCAACTGTCTAGGATCAGAAACATCTTCGTCATTCTCGTAAAACCAACATTCCACGTTCGAACACTCGACGTTTCTCTTAGTCAGTTCTCTCACAGTCCCTTCCAATATATTAGAAATCTTGTGTCCTTCAAATTCGTCATGATTGTCGAAGATTCTCGACATGACGTCCTTGGGTAATTTACGAATCATGCACTCTCGAAGTAATCTGTATTCCTGTTGAAAGAGACTCTTGCCGAAAACGAATAATCTATCGTAATCCAACCAACCGGGTCGCAACGATAGATTCATCAAGGGATTGGTCTTTCCACAATTCGATTTTCCCATTATCAGACCTCTCATGCTCTTGGGAAAGAACCCGTCATTTAACCTCTTGGTCATCACAATATTCCAAGACATGTCTTTGATATCCATTGTTTTCTCTAGTTTTTTTTTTACTATGTTTTGAATTATGTTTTTTTTTCTATTTTTTTTATTTTTAATTTCTATTTTATATATGTATATAAATTTTTTTTTTTATTTATAAATCACTTTCAATCCCGATCCTTTCATCATTTTAGCTAAGTCTTGTATCGGTACGACGTCGTCGTGGAAGTCTTTCCAACTTTTCGGTTCGATTCTCGATCGTTTGGCAGGTTGTGGTGGAGTTATCAATTTATTAATCAATGCGTCAGCTCCTCTTTTGCCAGCTTCAGAAGCTATTCAACCACTCGCCTCGATTGCAGCTTTCTACACGCATCGATCACCATCTTCTTTCCAATTTTGAGAGGGCTTGACGCGATCTGCCTCACAGCATCGCCGGTGAATTTACGAGTTAAAAATCGCATCATCGAATCCACGATGCCCGATCCACCGTAAACGTAAGATCTAGCGTATCCCCTATTATTTATCACTAATATTTTTTTAAGAATTCGGGTTTTTTTAATTAATATTTGTGAATATATATATATTTGTTTATTTACGTAATATTTTTTTTCTCTCTTCTTTTACTATTTTATCATTTCAAATGATTCATCAACTTTTGATAATCTTTCTTCTGCCTCAACAACTGGCCGCACATACCCACTATCTCGTTATCCACTCCGGTATTACCAGCCTCCCTGCAAGCCATCAACAATCTCAATCTCTCTGACAAAGCACGAGGATCCTGTGGAAGAAATATCGTGTTGGTCGTTGTTCCCTTTCCAGTCGTCGATTTCTCGAAATACTCGTTCGCCTTCCATATGAGTTCCACCACGTTCATCCACTTGTTAGTTCTCCTATCCTTCGGACTCGCATCTCTGGGATCGTTGTTCTTCTTCGTGGCGTAAGTCTGAACCAGAATGTTCCGTTCTTTTGTAATCCTCATCGGTATAATCATCGGGTCTCTGACGACTGAGCAGAGTATGCAATCCATCGGTCAATTTGTACCTGTTCGAACCGATGATCAAATAGCTGCCTTCAAACAACACTTCCGTGTCACCTACTCAAATTCTATTGCCATCGTCACGAAATCCATACATCGGATCTTTCAGGATTTCACTATCATCGTCATATCTGATGCTAACAACGCTACTTGCATCGGTCTCGATTCTATCTGGAGTGTATTCAGACAAACTTCTCGGTGTAAAACTACCAACGCTACTCGGAACAGTTTCGATTCTCTCCGGAATTTTCGGCGCAAAACTACCGGGGATCGAACCCATCCTCAGATAACCTTCTTTTATGGGTCTCAGTTCCTCCCCGATCTCTTTCCTCGCTCTTTCCTGAACCTCGGTGACGGGTCTGAACAACTTAGTCGCCTCTCGTCTCAGGCCCATCTCTCCCAGTCGTCTGGCCCTGTCTTGAGCCTGAATGTTCTCCTTGCTCCCCATTAATTTGCGACTCTGCATGTCCCTTCGCTTAGAATCTCCTATGTGTAGAAACCTTGCTTTTTATATTTATCTTTTTTTAATGAAAAACAGTTTTTTTTTTATTTTATTTTTTTTCTTTAATGAAAAACAGTCATATTTTTATATTTTTTTTTTAATGTTGTTATACATATATTTTTTTTATTTTTTAAACAGTCAATTTTTTTTTGGTCAGTCGCCTCACAACTCATAATATGTATATTACATACATTTTTTTCACAAGTCGGTGGGAGCGAGCGCACCTCACATGTTTTAAACTTGGACGAGCGATCTCTCTCTCCTTGACAAACACCTCTGTACATCATCACTGGGGCATTCGAGCGCACCAAAAAAAATTCACCGCACGAGTCGGACTCTGTTTTGACCGCGGAAATCGACGTTGGATCGCTCGTCTTCCGTCCCTGAAGGCACTGTCGTTTTGGAATTTTTGTCAATGGGAATCTCAGTGTTAATTGTGTCTCCGTCGCAATCGTGCAAAATATGTAATATCCAAGACGAAAAAATTCACCTAAAATGCGAGTCCGCGTTACCTCTGCGAAAAGGTGAGTGTTTTCCCGAGGACGATCGTTGTCAAAAAGCACGAGGGCACCTAAAAGTGAATTTTTAAGATGGTGAATTCTTTCGAGTCTAAATAAATTCCGTCGAAATTTTAGTCAAATCCACGTTGACTCACGACACCTCATCTACCGCTACCACTGTAAAAACTGGGAGAAAGTGACGATGTGAACGCGCACATGTCGCATCGTGCAAGTCCATAGATTTCGATTGTGACGAACGCAATTTATCCGTAAGACTAAGTTTTCTGGTGAGGTACGACTCGTGCACCAATTTTGGTGCTCTCGTATGCCCCTTTCTACATTACTTGTGTCTGTCTTGTTTCTCCATCCAACCTCTGACACTAACAGCTATGACCAAGCTACGAAGTCAAATTCTTAACCGAATCAGAATCCTCGCAAATTTTGACTGGTGGTCTGATAGTTAACCCTTTACCTAAGATGAAAAGCAGACGACATGTACTTGCAAAAAGAAATTCTTGAATAACTATTTTTTTTTCATTTTTTGTCTCCAAAACATAGGTTATGACCCTCATTGGAACGAGCTCGATGGACTCGCTCCAATGAGGGGTCGTAACCTATGTTTCTGAGACAAAAAAATGAAAAAATAATGAAAATTAATAGGCGATTTTTAAGAATACCGCTGGCCGGTTTAGGCTGTTAGGTTAGGTAAAGGGTTAAACTCTGGAATTACAGTCTCTCTACTTGGGGTGGGATATTTAGAATGTCATTTTCTTTAGCAGCCCTGATGTGTATTTCTTTAAGAACACTCTTTTATATTATTGTGACACTATCTCAAGCTCCATGCAGTGGCGACGGAACTACGGTCACGATTCGCCATTGTGCATAAATATGTGACCTTAAACACCAATCGATAAATAATAATGGTGGCGACGGAACTACAATGAAAGCATGAGTGAGCGTGGGCACTAACACTTTTTTTTCAATTCTTGCTTCAGAACATTGTTTATAATTCCTCACTGGAATGAGTATATTTCACTTGTTCCATGGGGGCAGATGGGACGGGCGGGGCGTCAGAGGCTATATTTTTGATGCAGAAAAAATGAAACTCGTTCACTCCTGTTATAAGGTAAATACACAGAAAGACACACGCGTGTGAACGGGTTAATCAATATGGCACTAGGGCCAACGCGGAAGGTTAAAACGAGAGGCCGCAGGCCCCGAGTTTTACTCTGCCTACGTACGTCTTGTCCTCTACAACAGGCTTGCCGTCTTCCAAATACTAATAGCTAACTGAGCCCGTACTTCCTATTTCTTATCCTACATTCAGATAAGACCACCGAGTTGTCCCGCGACTGCCCCTATTCTAATTATGAGCTATGTGGCTTCCCTACATTACAACGTGCCTATACTATCGCACCGAAGCGCCACCTCCCCTAATCTATAGCATGGGACATCCCCATATCCTCGCCGAGACCCACAGTTTTACACACCTTCAGACTGGGAATATTTTTTCGAGAAGCTCCCCGATTTTTGTTTCCATAGCCAGAATATTAATTCTCAGTTTAATCGCTTCCCTTCAACTTGGCCGCTTAGATCTATCTTAATTTAATATTCGCTTTTAAATTATTTTGGAAGACTCGAATTGTGGTATGTTCAGACGTTTGCTAACAAGCTAGATGCGTAATATGGGTGTGTGTCCAGAAAATGTGCGATCTTCGGTTTCTACAACAATTACCTTTTAACTGGCGATAATTACACAGCTAATGACTACAGAACACTGGTTTCTCCTGCGTCTTTAACCTCTTACCACACATCCCATTATAGAGTTAAACAGGAGCGCGCTAATGGACATAAAGTTTCATGCTTAGTTAGCAGCGCTTGAATTATTGCTGGTCTGTTTAAATGACAAATCGGTTTTCGGGGCCCGCATATACCTATCCTTACGCTTTACATTTAACCCGAGTGAGAAAGATTATCGAAAACATATACACTTTTAAACAACTAAATAGAAAATCCAAGCTATCATCTTGACAGTAGTTTTGTGTTTATTACACGCCTTCATGTCTCTAAGGGCAATTATTAGAAGGACACTCGGCAATTCATTTAACAACTATCAATAAAAACAACACATTTTATCGCCAACCAAATTTGCGATGGGAACCCGTGTTACTATTCCGTCCCTTGATTTCCAATGTGTTCTATGTGCCTACTGGCATATAGAACACACTGGAAGTCAGGAGACGATTTTCAGTTATCGCTAGCGATTCAAATTGTAAATGCGTTGCACGATTTGTAGAAAACTCCAGTGAAATTTCGCTTCTATTTGAAAATTGTCCGCCATTTTCATTTTCCGCATGGTTTAGTGTTGTTGTAGATGGGAATTACATAGAACAGACGTGTAATAAAGGGCTAAATGATAATAGCTGGATATTGATTGAAAAAAAACACGTCCAAAACGAGAGAGAGGGAGGGAGGGAGAGAGAGAGAGAGAGAGAGAGAGAAAGAGAGAGAGAGAGAGAGAGAGAGAGAGAGAGAGAGCACAATCCTAATTATGTATTAAGTAGGTGTTGTGGTACTTGCCGTGAATAAGTGCCCAGTGTTTTGCTTTATCAACCAGTTCGTTCAGCTGCTTTGTCTGCAAATCGATGCCGCAATATTCAAAGCAAGAAGCCATATTTTTAAAAATGAATACCGTAAAAACTTTTTCTGAAAAAGAAAAGAAAGTCTTCCAATAACAATGTTGTGTTTTGGTGGGGGTCGTGGGGCTGAGGTGTCTCCACTTACATATACTGATTTTTATGTGGGGCGGGATGGTGTGTGGTAGGGGCCGTTGGTGGGGGACTAAAATAATCACGCCGCATTGAAAAAATACCGTGCATTTAAATGTATGCATTGTCTCAACGACAGTGTTCTGCACTTTGCCGGAAGACGAATAGTTTTCCATTAGCGATCTAATGTGGAATGCGTTACGATACTGCGGGTTTCGGCAAGGAAACATTGACGCTCCACGATTAGCAATATACTTTAATTGAAAACGATGGGTTTATTACGGAAACCCATTAGTGCCACGGGAAAAATACCTTTGTGAATATTCGCAAGAATATCCGCAAACATTTTTGCGAAAATTAAGAAAGATGTTTGCGAATATTTTTTCCGTGGCCCTAATGGCCTTCCGTAGTTTAATCGTCTGACGTGCAAACTTTGAATATTACACATCGTGACGGGGGGAGGCCACCAAAAATTTGCAAGACGTGACGTGGGGGTGGGTGGGTCTCTTGAGTGCGCCAAAAATGTGCATTTCCAACTTGTGCAATTTTTTTAATTTTTTAAAAATATAACAATATATCAGCTAATATATACCATCATTTGTGTTTCAAACCTTAAAGATGATGTTGTACATTACACTCTTAACATAAATACAACATCAGGAGGCTTTATATGTGAGAATATTGGGCTTAATCTGGGAAAATGTCACACGTTAGTAGGGGGTGGGTGTCTTGTTCGAAATGTAGAAAATGTACAGACAATATTTTGGGAACAATTCAAATGAAAACTTGTTCCCGTATATGTACACCTGCTCTGGCCAAGCCTATAATGAACAGCTTGTCATTTGTAGATTGGGGCCCACTGCAGCCCACAGAGGTTTAAATTGGTGGTACCAGTTTAACCTTTTACCTAACATGAAAAGCAGACGACACTTGCCAAAAAATGACTGAATAACTATTTTTTTCATTTTTTGTCTCAAAAACATAGGTTATGACCCCTCTTTGGAACGAGCTCGTTCCAATGAGGGGTCATAACCTATGTTTTTGAGACAAAAAAAAAATGAAAAAATAATAAAAATTAATTGGCGATTTTTGAGAATAGCGCTGACCGGTTTTGACCGTTACGTTGGGTAAAGGGTTAAAAACATTATGAAAACCCCCTAAAGACAGCTGTGCCTACTAAGTTTAGAAGTTTATTTTGGATTTTAATGGGAGAGTGGGGGTGGGTGTCTGAGAACGGTAGTAGAAACTTTGCACGTAGGGGTGGGTGGGTGTAAAAAGGAGCCGAATAAAAATTAGGACGTCACGTCTTGCAAATTTTTAGTGACCCCCCCCCCCCCCCCTTGATCGTGAAGGAAATAAAATAGTAGTCCCATTTGGTTCTTACATTGATGCCGTTATCAATTTAATGGCCTAGAATAAACTGCAGACGTCGAAACAATTTCCCTCTTGGCTGGTGTAAATTGTACATCAACCAGAGTGCTCAAGCCTCGCCCTTCATCCTTCAAATCATTGATTGTCATCTCACATATTGCCGAGGCACATCGTTCCCTCCTGCTGGAGTAAGTGTTTGGCGTAAATCCACATTTTCTTTTATGGAGACTTACATGGCGTTGTCTGGCCGACCCATGTTCCATTTCAGCGATCTCTGTCATAAGATCGCTGTCTGACTTTCTCAGGTATCTCTGGATTATCATACCGGTGCGCCAGGACTTATGTCTCTTCTCCCGCTCTCAATTCCTCGCCTGGACCATGGTCGATGTACACAGGGAGCTCAGACTTGGCGGTCACGATAATAAATTCTTTGCACTCTTCAATTCGCTCCACAACCCCCCCCCCCCCACCCCCCACACACACACAAACTTACAATACTGAAGAAGACTAGTTGAGGGAAGGAGGGTTCAGAAGTAGCAACATTTTTCATTTTTTTCCCTCGTCTCATCGCCTCTCGGAACGCGCCCTTACGCGCACTAAGGACATCACACCCACTTTCGCCTCCTCCAGTTGTGTCTCTGTCTAAGAATAGGACCCAGTAAGGGTACCCCCAGTCTCCGAGGCAGAGACATGCCTATAGCTGATGGGCAACTGAACACGACCATTCTCGACTTGGACATTCCAGATGAAGGCAAGAATCAGGATCCAGCCCATCCACGTGGAAGTGTGCTTTCAGACAAACGATTCTCGATTCTCGATTCCTCAACAGTTAGTTTTCTTTTTTTTTGGGGTGGGGGGGGGGGGGGGGGGTGGGGGGTGGGGCACGATATTAAGAAGGCAGTTGTGGGGGGGGGGTCGGGTCTTTCAATTCTCTGACAGCAAATCTGAGGCATTTGTTGCGTGTGTAGTCCTATTTTTGACACCATGTTTGAGGTTCCATCTTCTGTGAAACTAGCATTGGATCAATGTATTTTCTTTGTGGGGGGCGAACATTAGCCCATAACCCCCCCCCCCCCCCCCCCGTGACTACGCCACTGGAGAATGGGCCTGTCACTTATTTTGCATCAGGTCAGTTCCCTTTTGCATCCCAAGTGAGAAAAATGATCTAACACTTTTCACAAAATTATTAATGTTCATTAAGAATTGGAAGGCAGTTAGCTTGTCCTAATTTGGGCACAGGACCTATCAGGCCGACCACGGTCCAATAGAAAAAAAGTTGGAAAATACGAAGCCAAACTAGGGTCTAGGTTTAATTCCGGGAACGGGAATTCACGGGTTCCAGGTTCCGAGAACCGGCCTCGATACCCCGTGAAATCTACAGCACATGTCGGGAATGAAGCGTGGCACTGTATGTGTATTGAACTGCAGTTTTCTGAATTGAAACTTTGTAGGATTTCGTCAGTCCTTCCACGCTCGTATTCATTTCCGTAATTACTAGTGAAGAGAGTGTTGATGTTGGAGGAGATAGAGGTGATAATGCGGATGATTCTGAAAATAATGACGAGTTTGAAGCGGTTTTGGGTTTTCATACTTATCTTAGGAAAATAACTTTTCCGTTTGGAGACGGGAGATTATGAAATATGCTCATTAGCATTAAAATAAATGTGTCATGTTACCCTCGTAAATTTTCTCGATATTACTGTAGTGTACAATAACACATTTGTGCGTGGATTTATCAGATCCGGTGCTTTTAAGGACTCAGTCCTGTTCCTAAAAGAGCTGATTTTCTGAATTAGTTAAGAAGATGGCTGTTTTGGAAGGAATTATTGGAAGAAAAGTGCTAAACTTCTGGAGATTGCGAGAACAAAAATGATTTGCATACGACACAACCCAACCACAGAAATGGTGTTTTTAGTCAGGAATTTGTTGCGAAACGTTGCTGAGAATTCGCTTGTCTGCTTGCTGTTTTGACGAAAAAGTGTTTTTTCGAGTGCATATTTTCATGAGTTTGTTGAAAAGACAAGGGTTTTGATCGGTTTTATTGACAGAAACTGCAAACGTGTCTTAACAAATCCAGGAAAATCAGCACTTTATGGGACCGGGATGAGAAGTCGTAAGAGGGGACCACCACAGCACTTTTTTTGTTTGAGGTTTGTTGAGAATTGAAGAATATTCGTCACAGAAAAAAAACCTTCACATGTGGGAAAATGTGGTGAACATTTGGTACACCAAGCTACTTTGAGTATATTTTATTTACACCATGATCGTCATATCAATAAGAGTTTAAATATTAAATAAATCAATATTCAAAGGTACAAATCTGTTTTTGTTTATGCAAGAAAAAAGGAAAATATATATAAGAAATTACCATACATAGGATATGTGCACACAAACCTATAAATATGTATATATATAAATATATATATATGTGTAGGTTTGTGTGCATGAATCTGGTGTATGAAGGCGAAATGGTCGCTTCGATATTGAAGGTGTTAAATCACTTTGTGGTGGCCTTAAGTTTTCGCAAACATTAGTGAGACATAGAAAATGGGTTAATTTCCACGTCGGCTGATTGTCTCTTGTTGACCGTCGAGGTGAAACAACTCATGCGGTAATCAATGTGAACACGCACGTATTATTGGTGATCTGGAAGTCGAAGTGATTGGGTTGACTCCCAATACTTTTGGAGAACACATCGGGACTTCATAGAGGTAGGTTGTACTTTTGTACTCTCCTCCAGATTAACTCCCCATCGGGGCCGGTCACTATATCATTGATTTCTGATCCTCGTCCTACGCCGAATTCCCAATGACGGCTCTATTAATTTAGTAAAAAGACAAGTTTATTCACGATTAGCCCGATGCATCTTATTTAGTTGTGAGATGCCTCGGTCTAATCGATGAAATTCGGCGTACGACGTGTTTCGGAGGGTCGATAGATTTGAAACCCCGTCCCTCCCATTTGGCAACTTTACGGAATTTTATGGTCGCATTCATTGGCACGATTCTACCCTTTGAATATGCGTATTTTTATTTAAGGGGGAAGAAGGTGAGATACGACGGGCAGGCTGTTTGGTGTAACGGCCTAAATTTTTGATGTGTAGACAAAATTTGTGAGCGCGAGGGATTCAGATTGAACAGCTCTTGATATGAAAATTCGTAGTTTTATACGATTGTTGGCGTAACCCTTCCGCCGGTAGAGAGTTTCGGGTGTTGGAACTTTTGGTTCTGACCTGTGTAGAGCTCCCCTTCTTTAGCCAAGGGTGGTAGCAGTTGTGAATAATTGCAGACATTTTGATGTGCAACTCTTCAGATGAGGGAGAGTTTTGGACGTTGGACCCTGGATTCCGACTTACGAGCGCTCCCCTTCTTTAGCCAAGGGCGGTAGCAGCCGTAATAGTTATAAAAATCATCGATGTTTGGTATGTAACTCTTTTGCCGGGGAAGTGGGACTTGGTGATCGAAACAGTGGTTATGGCCTGAAAAGTGAATACCTAATAGACGGTAGAATAAATTTGTTTCCATCTATAGAGTGGAGATGTAGTTGAACATGCCAATTGAAATATGAAAAATGAAAATCCAAAATTCCATGTGACTTCCTCCGAAGTTGAAATAGTAATAGGGGGAATTGTAATAAACGTTAAATTAATATATATATTTAAATCTTTCGCCATTTGTTGTTGTTTATTTTTTTTTCAGCTTATAGCCTTTTCAATGAGCCCTTGACCGGATATTATTATTTTTTTTTTATCATTAAACGCCTTTCAATAGTGGATTTGAAACATGCCCTTTAAATTCACTTATGTGTATGATTACCCTTGGTTGGCTTTTGCGACGGGGCTGTCGGCTAGAACTCATTTCTTATAAGTGGGTTCGAGCCGAGAGCAACGGCGCAATAGGGGTGCCAAGGCAGCGTTAAACGTGTGTGACACGAATCCCAACTGCGGCAACCGCGCTGTGTCTTTGGGCAAGACACTTCACCCTATTGCCCACGTGGAGACACGGTGGCGCTCTGTACTAAGGCTACTGCACGTCGATGGTGCATCTGTCTTCAACCAATGCTAACTCTGCTTGTGTGGAGTTAGTATGCTGGGGAGCTGACAGTTGCGCGCTATTGCCTGGTGGTTCTCTCCGGGTACTCGTGATTCCTCCACCCGTAAAACTGTCGTGGTCATGATTAGCCATTGTGCAGAAATATGTGACCTTAAACACCAATAAATAAATAATTAAATAAATGATCCTTTAAAAGCGAGCTCATTCCAGTGAAGGGCATAAGTTTTGTTTTTCAAGCAAAAATGAAAAAGTAATTAAAACTGAATAGATATTTTTGTGAATGCCGCTGACCGGTTTTCGCCGTTATGTTGGGTAAAGGATTAAGATTGACTTACTTTGGAAGGCACACTGAACCCATTCCACATAGAATTAAATGTTACAGAAAAGAAAGCGAAAAACAGTCTGTAGCAATGAGTTATATTAAAGGTGTTTGTACTCACATTGAAGTATTAAGAGGGTTAAAAACAGACCATTCAAATACTCCATTTCATTACTTTATAATTGTGATAGGTGTTTCGATAAAGCCACACACCACTCCATCCCAAAACCTGTCGATCCTGAGTTATGATTGAGAATAAATAAATTTTAAAAGTGCTTTGAAAAGTGAAGGGTTCTTTGTTCAACATGTTTTGAGAATAAATACATTGTTAATGCAGTTATACGTTTTGGGTCCAAATACTCAATTCCCATTGGTCAGCTGGATGAAAACGTCATGAACAAATGTAATTCATTTTCCAATGAATACATTTGGTCGAACTTTGACCTGCATTTACGATAGGATAGGACACAGTTGACAGAACGTAATTCGGGCGGTGTTTGGGTAGGTTTATAACTTTTAACGCCTCTCGCAGTGATCAGTGATTATGGTTTACTGATATGTTAAATAAATTGTTTTGAACATTCCAAGTTTCGTTGCGAAAGACGGCAATTTGACAAATTTGGGTCAATGCCGAAAACCGGCGCTCAACTCAGAGTTGTGCGCTTTGTCTTTTGTGTGAGGGTGGTTTTTTGCCTTGTTCGTTCGTACATGTTTTATTTCGTCTTTCTGCTTTGTTGTTTGGTACAAAGTTGTTTAAACAGTTACGGGATGTAATTATAAGAATTGAATGCAATTTTTTATAATCTTTATTGGAGTATGAACGTGTGGGAATGGGTACAAATTATCTATGAATCCCGAAGGGATCAATTCTTAAATGAACTTTTGTAACAAGATGCTAAATAAATATACAATGTTATTCTATGTAACAGATACAGCTTTCTCTCTGATCCTTTGTTTATGAGAGATTCTTTTCTGTTTTAAATAATGCTAATGCTGCAGCGAACCCATTTGTCAGTACATGTTGTGAACATATTTTAGCCTCTACAGCCCCAATGTCCCACATGCAGCACAATAATAGTCTCATAGATGACCGAGTACGAAAGGCAGGCAATCTATCAGTATACCATAAAACATTGAGATAGGATTGATTGTATTCGGGTTATCTTGTTGACAAAGAGTGCATAGAAGACAAAAATATTCCAATTACACAATCAATGTATGCCTTCTTTGAATATTATTTGTTTATTGGGGTTTAACGATACCTTCGATAGCCAGGGTCACCCCGTGTCGGACAGTTTTACGGGTGGAGGAATGCGGGGTACCCTTAGAGAACCTCCAAGCAACGGCTCTACCTACCGAGCAACCGCGCCCCTCTATGAATGCAATGGGAATACTTTGGAGGCTTATTTTCGGGGATAAAATAGTTTTCAAGAAATCAAGAATAGGTTTTCGTTAACAGTATTTAAAGATATTCATTCAGGAATCAGATAATTTGTTCCAAGAAACCAGAAAAGGTATTTATGGGAACATCATTTCAAGGGTTCGATCAAGGGAATGCACAAGGGGGTCCCAAACTGTGATTTCCAGCATTTCTGAAAAAATCACTCAGTGACCCATGTGTGACCTCAGTAACCTTGGCCATATTTTAAATCTCCATCGAGTTTCGACTAGTTTGGTGTTGGTCCCAGGTCCACATGTCATACCATGCTTGAGATATGAGCATGACTCACTTTCAAAATGTTTGGCCCCGCCCACTTTTTTAGTGTGAAAAAGCATATCCGAACTTCGGGAATGCATTAGGGGGTACAAAAATGTGATTTCCAGCAATTGGGAAAAATGCACTCAATGACCACTAGGTGACCTCAGTGACCTTGACCCACACTTTGAACCTCCTCGGGTGTCGACTTATTTGGTGTTGGCCCCAGGTCCGTAGATCATACCATGCCTGGGATTTGGGAGTGACCGACTTTCAAAACAGCCCTACGGACACCTCTGACGTCCCAGGAATCTGATAACACAGGTGGCCGAGAACTTGTGACTGTCTATCAGTATGACAAAAATCGACGAGATAGAACAATACGTTTTCGAGTTATCGTGCGGACAAGGAAGCGCATAGAAGACAGAAGTGGGAAGAAGAAGAAGAAGAAGAAGAAGAAGAAGAAGAAGAGGAAGAAGAAGAACTAGAAAATTGTAATTTGTTGGACAAATTACGGCCTTTTCCAACTTTTAACGTGAAAAAGCGTGCTGTATTGTACACGAAACTATCAATTATATTGGTTATCTATACACCTGATGTTTGCACTGGCATAAGAAATCGTCAGGTTAATCCCTCCTTTGTCCCACACAAATTGTCTGTTCGGTCCAAGTAGCAACGTACAGGCCTAAGTTGGGCAGATATTTTCTGTACTTAACAACACTTGTTGGAATGTGAGATAAAACATTTCTATTTAAAAAAATAAATGAGTACTGAAAATTGCAAAACTCACCTGAAATCGAACTTTCTTGTACGTACTATTTAACATGCATCCATAGCAGATGCTGAGTGAAACCCTACTTCAAAACATACAAAAGTAAATTGTTCAATTCTGAAGAAACTCCGGTTCTGAGAGTTTATGGACCTCAAGATTCCACTGGCTTCTAGCACCAATTGTACTTAGATTAACTGTCTGCAAAACAATCAACAACACCTGGGGTCACTTCACCGTCATTAGAACAGTCCACCATTTGAAACATCCCCTACACTCTGATATTTCTTCAAAATGATAACATCTAGGTATGAACCTCTGGTCATCATGACAATTCATACTTTTCAAAAAGTATTCAGGACCGGTATCCTTTCTTTTTGTATTCTTTAAACATCCACTTTACATTCATTTTGACCGAACTTTAACATTCCTACAACAAATGAAACTCGCTAACTCAGTCACATGAGACCCCTTTTGTTTTATTCCATCACAGTAATTTATACCTTTGTCTTCAGTCGTACAGTGTTTGCCATATAGTTTACATAGTCACATTTTCACCCTACCATCACCCAGTACACACCATCAACTCTATCCCTGAAAATGGAGACTCAAGTGATCCCAGTTTTTCCTTGTATTTCGTTCTCCTTTACCTCTCTTTCGTATCGCAGCTCCACTGTCGGGGACGTACTTTGCATTGTGTATCTTAGTCATCTACCTTGCAGACTAGGAGAACGAGGAGGACTAGCCATTCCAGCCCTATATTTTCTTCCAGTCTCCCTATTCAAGGTTTAGAGCTTTCTTTCAGTCCTCCAACCAGGGCTGACTTCACGAGCATGCGTGTAGGTATGCATCAGGGAATGTTGGGCTGCTTCGTTACTTTCTGTCTATCAATGCACTATGCCATTCCTGGATCCGTACTTTCCAGTAACTCAAGATATACAGACCCTTCTGGTACAAGCTTAATGAGGTCACTTTTTTCCTCAATAAGCCCTTCATATTCACCTGCTGAAAAGTTTATATATTTCAGCGTACACGCTTCGTGTATGTGATCCAGCTGCCATAAGATAAACAGGCGCCTGTGGGGAGATTTATGAAACAGCCTTTAACCGAATTGTGGAAGATTAGGAGGGAGAGAAGAAATACCCCTGCGGGGCAGTGGATTATTGTAGACATCGTAAGAGGACTGCGGCCCATCAATGGAAGGCCGAAGATTTATTATTATATTCACTTGCTGAAACCTGTATACATTGCAGTATACACGCTATGTGTATGTGATCCAGTTGCGTTGAAATAAATATTGGCTTTTGACATATCATGGTCCATGAATAGGCTACTATACACACGTGGAAGAAAAATGTTTCAAGTTTACCCTTTCCAAACTATAGAAAATAATTATCAAAATAGGTATTTTTGAACAGTATTCTTTTTCTAGGTTCCAGTCCAGTATTCTGAAGTGTTATTTGTTAGTGTCTCACATCATTGTCAGCATCTAGGCTATATCTTGACACAAGAAAGTAAAAAGTCAAGTTTTGCCAATCGTTTATGCTTATTTTGTCTACCTACCGAGGGACTGCATCCCAGTGGGTGGCGTTAGTTACAAGGTCCTATTATACCAGTGGAGAAAAACAAATCTATTTCAGTCGACGTGCAAACCTTCACTTCTCAGGCATCAACGGGGATTCTGAAGGCTTAGATCAGAGAAGGAATATTAACAGTACTTTTGTATAATTATTGCCTCATCTGTTTATTGGCGTTTAGCGTCATTATCAGTATTGGGCTATATCCTGACAAAATATAAGTATAAAGTCAAGTTTTGCCAATCGCTTATGCTTATATTTCCCACTTACTGAGGGATCGCACCCCAGCGGCATTGGTTACCATATCCTATTTTACCAGTAAAACGGAACTTGTTTACCTTAGTAAACAAGCACTGTTTCAGTTCCCGGGTTTCCTACGCGGGTGCTGCATCTATATATACTAGGATCCCAATCAGGAAAAAAGGACCCTTCAAATTCGCCCAACTTTGCAGAAAATCATATTTTTTTTTTTCACAGGATGAGCTTTTTGGAAGGGCCTAGATCCCAATGCCAAACTTCTAAAATTTATTATTTTGACTTATTCCGAGTCACTCTAAAGAATTTCATAATTTAATGAGACTAAAACTTGAACAACAACGTTCTGTTACATGTTCAAAACATTTTCCAACAAACAATAAATTATTTTAACAGCCATTTCAGAGGAGATCAAGTTGTTTAGGGTTGGATTTGGAAATCGCACATATTGTTTTTGAGCTAAGTTGAAAAATGGTGAAATGTTGATGGTTTTGGTAGAATATTTTGAAAATAAGCGTTTTCACAGACATGACGATACCTCATTTCACTAGATTTTATGACATTAGATAAGTATGCCAAATTTGCTTGAAACCGTACAGCTTGTTTTTTTTTAGCTGTGCAACAGACACAATAAGAAGAATAACAAGAGTCTTTCCCAAATTGGGTTTGTGAAAGCCTAATGAAAAAATGTTTTAAAAATGCTGAAAAAGAAGAATAACAGGATTCTTTCCCAAACGTTGTTTGGGAACGCCTAAAAAGAAACCGTACAAAAAATAGTATGTGTGTTTCACAGAGACTAATTAGTCAAGCGTTTACCAGGTCACCTCTCAATAAGTCAGTTAAGGGGACGTCCAATGTAAATTTGGTCAAATTTCAGGAAATTTTCTTCCAAGTGTAAAAAAGTCCCAAAATGAATAACCCCAGTACATTATATATCAAAATGTTTGGAATGAAACATAGAACATGTGGAAACTCACATTTGCCATGGAAATGCTGTCATATGGTAGATAGCGCCGCCTGAAAGTCTACTATGGCATAAGTAACCGACCAGATTTTAGACAATAAAATACCTTAAATTTGATGAATAGTTAAATTCTGCAATCCTTCTAGTACAGACTCGGAGAAATCTTTTTTTATCATTCTTGCAAGGAGCAGACCACGAGACAAACTGTAATTTAGGATGCCTACATTTCAAAAGGGCTGTCATTTTTCTTGTGTTTGTTTACCTTTTATGAAGTTCACCAAGGGTCAAATCCACACAGTTCAGAAGAATAAGTATGGAGTCATGAGAGAGTGCATCAATGAAAAATGAAGAATGTATGTCCAATGTGGCTTTTGTGAGTCTGCTGTGACCATACCCCCCCCCCCCCCCCCCCACATTCCTGTGTCATTTTGCATGAGATCTGTATCAAATTGGTAAATTACGATGAGATTGATACACCAAAAAGGGTGAACTGCCAAACTTCCTCATTTACAGTTAAAACTAGAAGTCCTGTCATGAAATGCGCACAAATAGCACGTTGATATGCGCGTTAATGTGCGCGTTATGACCCAGTTAAAACTATCATATTCTGTACAAATGGCCTATGCACAGGCAATGTTTCAGCCAATGGACCTCCGGGTAACCCGGAGGTCCATTGGCAGAAACATTGCATGTGTTTGCTATGAGTAACCAGGAGAACCTGCCGTGCTTTGGATGCCATTCGATATGGCAATTGCGCGGAATTCCAACGCGCAATTAAGCCTAGATAAGCGCACTATTCGTGACAGGACTTCTAGTTTTAACTGTAGTGTTATATGTGTCCATTTCTGGGGGTTCATGTCAGCTGCCAAGTGTCATTTGAATGTTCAGGTGTGGCCAAAATAACAAAACAATGACATATACTGCATGCAGAATACTTTGACCAATCGGCTACACTAAGTTAGAAATCCTGGCTTCCAATTCATTTATGTACACGATTTGGTATGCTTCATTTGTTTTGGAACTATCGGCCTTCCATAGTTGCTGTTTGGGGAGACTTGACTGTTGTTTTGTCATGAGATTTAAGAATATTAATAACTGATCTGCTTACCAATACTAATTTTATAGGCGAAGGATTACGGGCCTGAACAATATCGGAATTGTGTTGGTTATTATATTCATTTATCTGAACACCTATGACACGTTGTGGTCTCATTTCGGTAATTCAAGTAAATTTTAGTCTGCCTAGCGGATTTTTCTATTTCTGTCCACACAGTGCCAACACACATAGATTTTCGCAACCTTCTTTTGCTAACAACGCTCAAAATCGACGTTGATCCGTCTTATACACAATGCGGTTGTGCGACGGAAATATTTAAATTTACTGTGGTACGACATTTCTGTATATTTGGTGGACAGGAAGAAACCTTTCTGATGATTCTCCTTGACATTGGTCTTCTTTTTTTCGTAGCAAACTTCATCAAGGCTTCTTTACGTCACTAATATAGTTCGGCAACAGTAAAATTATTTTATCGTAAATATACAAATTTAAGGACTGTAATATATATTGATGTGAATATATTTTTGTTTACAAATATAATTTTCTACCTTTATGTTTTGATCATCGTCACCAACCAAATAATAGTAGTTCGAATCGGTGACGTATTAATCCCTTGCTGACACTTGCGTCACATTGTACAGATTTTCATCTCCACAGCGCTGCTATGGACTGTATCTCGCAATTATCACATTGTCAGTTGAATAGTTTCTTATGAATGTGTTGTGAGTTGTACATTACATCGCCTGCCAGATTCAAAAACAGCAGTGAAATGTTTGAAGATTTCAGATGGTGGGAAATAAAATCATTTCACAACTTTGCCCCAAACCCCACGTGATCACAACATTGTCAACAACAAACGTGTCGCTCGAACAGAATCAAGCGTTTGTAGTCATTCATTTTCCTCTGAGTGTTATCACCACGTTGGTGATGAAATGATAAATAGCCTTTCTCCGAGTATGGAGTGTGGAGTCTTTTATTTACAACTCAGACATTCGAATTACCGATCTATTCCTTGTTAATCTTGACGGTTACGTATGCGGCTGGCAATTTCCTTGTCATCAAAAGCAAAAAAATAAAAAATATTTTTGAAAAAGTGGATAAATTCGGGTTTTGTATACTTTTGTCATTATTTTGGTATATAATATGTCGTTATTCACCGCTTTTATTCGTATTTAGGGCATTGTGAAAATTTTCCAAAATATGTCCAAAGTTACGTTTGACGACCCCTTCAGAGAACTTGTGTCGCTGATTTATTAGGTGTTCGCTGTTGACAGAGAGCAAGCCGGTCATAGGTTGTGATAATACATTGTTTATAAGATGAGGTCTGTTGACAAAAAAAAATTCGTTCGAAAACATGTTTGTGTACAGAATACTTGGTAAACTACGTATGAATGTCCGGCTCTCCAACCATTTTGAGAGCGCTCTGTTTGTTTTCAAAATACGTTCTAACGTGAAATCCGATTTCTGTGGAACCGGTTTCATAACGAACAATAATGTGAAAAAGCACAACGTTTGTTTTTATTTCTTATGGTTATCCGAGTGTTCGCATAGAAAATGGGAAGTGTAATGTTTTGGGCGATAATTTTGTTTTGCCATAACAAAATCGGCAATCTATTGTGACACAGACAGACTCATTTATAGGCACAGAAACGATGTGTTAAACCCACCGACGGGTACCATGATGGGGAGCATGTCAAACGAGTTGAAGAAAAGGGAGAAAACCATACATGGGTTTTATTATACAGGTGCTAAAAGTTACGCGTATAAAGTGAAGGAAACTAACCGAACCGTTTGTAAGGTTAAAGGTATTAGTCTGACAGCGCAACGGTTGACAGTATTAATATTAACGGAATACGGGATCTGATTTGGCAGGCTATTGAGTTCTTACCAATACAAGAAAGCAATGTGTCTGTAGGTACCCATAAGACGCCAGCGAAACACGTGCAATTATTGTCAATGGATAGAAGGAGGGTGGAACACTCCCATTCGGATATAAAGACTTATGTATCGAGGATGTTTGGAATGAAATATCACAGTACCTTACGCCTTTGCAACTATAATGTCCGTTCTCATGGATCCACCAGTTTTACAACACCCTTACACAATGGTCATTGCAGGTCCCACGATAAGCGAAAAAAACAGTTTTATAAAACAGTTGATTTTTTCACAAGATGACTGATCCACCGCCAACAGAAATTTTGTATGTATATCCGCACAACGATATTGACATTCAAGGCGTACGTTTTCAAAATGATTTACAACACAACGATGACATGGAAAAAACTCAACCCAACTTGTTGATATTAGACGATAGCATGAACAAGGATAAGGATAAAATCACAGGTTGTTTTTTCAGTCGAGCCCATCAGTAGAATACGTCCATAATGTACACTGTGCAGAGTATTTTTCTTAACGGCTTACACTGCAAAAAATATAGGTTCTTTTTAGAACCAAAACTGGTTCTAATCTTGTCCCTGAGATGGAACCAGTTCTGTTTAAACAGTATTTATTTCAAATCAAATAAATTTATAAAGATTAACATTAAATATTAACAGAATTAAACATATATTGAGGGGGGTTCAGCCGTAAGTTTAGAGCTTATACGAGGTTGTCTCAAATCAATATTAAGCAAAGGAGAAACGAACAGTTGGCATATTGAACCAGTTTTGGTTCTATACCGAACCAAAACTGGTTCGATATGCCAACTGTTCATATCTCCTTCGATTCAAAATGTTTGGCGACTGCCTTGAATAAGCTCCAAGTTTACTGCTGAATCTACTTCAGTTCATGAAATATTCTGTTAAAATTGAATGCTAATCTTGGTAAATTTGTTTGATTTGAAATAAATACTGTTTAAACAGAACTGGTTCCATCTCAGCGACAAGATTAGAACTAGTTTTGGTTCTAAAGAGAACCTATAATTTTTGCAGTGTTCGTATGATATCACTAAACAGCTAATATTTCGTGCTGTTGAAAAATAAGGGACAAATTGAAATTCTGGGACAGCAAATCGGGATGCGAAAACAGTTACTGGAGGCTTTCAAAGATGCAACATATAAACCGTACGGATATCTATTACTAGATTTGTCACCAACAGCGCATGATAAAATTAAAATGCGCAACGATGTATTTTCAGACACCCCTGCCTTGTACATGCCTGCTGTGTAATAAACATGACAAGAACAAGACTGTTATTAAAAAAACAAATTCTCAAAAACTTTTGTTAAGCAAAGAAGTTGACCAATTGTTACTCAGGTTCTGCCATGTAGCAAAACTAGCGATGATCTACAAGATTCCTCTAATGCAGTAGAAAAGATGGCTCAAACGACATAAAAACAGTTGAAACAGCTGACAAATCCCAGAGCGCCAAAAGATGAAAAACTGAAGTGTTTGCTTTCACGCGGGGGGAACTGTATCTGTCGTTGGCATACTAATGAATATGGTTCTACGATGGAAGGAAAGGGACAGATCCATGCTGACCAGGGACACTCGTAATGCTGCCCGCGGCATACGTATTCTACCAACACCTATAGGAAGGCAACCTGTCAGAACCATTGCAAGACCTAATTCACATGTTTCCGAATCTCTGCAAACGTTACCACCACCGAGTGCAAGGATGGTACAAATGCAAACAGAGTCCTATGAGTTACCATCGCCGATTACGTTTAGGTCCCAATTTACTGCAGGATTGTCAAACCCGTCACCAAAACCGTCGTCCGGCAAAGATTTGAATCAGATGCCGGATAAAAGTTGTCTCAGCGAGTTCGGTATAGAATGAAGAAGGCCAAACGTTCCAAACACACGAACTGGACCAAGCAAAGTGGTGTTAAAAATACACCTCTCTTATCTATCAGGTATGTTGAAAACGGGTTCGATAAAACACTTGAATAAACCGCGCTTGAATGCTTTAGGGGCATGTTGCCCCTCAGTTACTCAAGGGGAATATAAAAACTGCGTTCAAAAAGAAGAAACAATTGGTATACAAAGAACATTCGACAAATAGCTAACAAAAAATTGAAATATTCTTCGAGAAAAAGGGCATTGCAGGGCGGAGGGATTCCTTTGCTACTCGGCATGGCAAATGTTTTTACACCGGTTATTACCAATCTCGTGGACAAAAGTTTCTGAAACCATGGACTGTGTGAATAAGATGACGCTGGTACCATACCGGACATATTTAGAAATGAAAGCTCTGCAAGAAAATACATCCACCATTGAAAGGGGCAAATTGAATAATTTAAAGAAACGACTGTTAGAAACAAGTGCATATAAGCAAAACATTTTCCAACAGGGGTATGATCCTAATTGGACATTTGAAGTTTTGTACCATTCACAGCATAATACCGAAAAGAACCCCCCCCCCCCCCCCCCCTCCCCCCTGTGTGTAAATTACGCGGCGCACACGATAAAATCATAAAGGGAACATTTTACCAAAACGCTCTCGGCACAAAATTTTAGTCAAGTTGCTAGGTTACCCTGACTCATTTAACACATGGAAACATGTGCGTACACTGACGGAGAGTTGCAAGTTGGTTCCAAAGAAAACCGCGCGCAGTTTGACACAGAAGAACTAATTGTTTTCCGTGAATCCACACTGACTGTTGGATTACACACGGTAGCTCGCATGTGAACTCATAGTGTTTTCTCAAGTACTTATAATGTACAGTATATGTACAACAACAATCATTAACCTGAGCTTGAATGGTGCTTACAATCCTTTGTGGATTTCAGCGCCAAGGATACGAAAAAGATGGCAGAACAAGAACAGTTCAGTATAACGTTACCTTCAAATGCTAATGTGGACATGTTTCCGAACAATACGCTCACGGATTACACTGTGCAGTTACTGTGGCTGCTTGAGTTACCACCTGACCAATATGAGATTGAATTATCTGAAATCATTTTACCCACATGTTGGGGGCGTTACTATGAAGATGATAATGAATTTGCTTTAGTAGATAACGGTAAACACTCTTGTGTATTGTCCATACACCTTCATGTGAACTTTTTGAACAAAACAGAAACAATTGGTGACCAAACTATTGCTTTAAAACTCTCGGGTGATGTTAAAACCACTTTGAAATTTGGTAAGCTTGAAATGAAACAATTTCAAACTCTAGAATACGGAATAGTATTTCCGTATAGAGTCACGAACTTTAGTGATGCTGCGGACCGTATCCTGATGGTACACCGTGAACTGATTATGACATACAGCCGAAAGCAAATGCTTCACGTTAAAAAAATGAAACGGTTGAAAGATACTTTGGCAAAACGCATTTGGGATCATGAAACTGAGAAATATTTGAAAACACAAAAATACTATTTTGATCATTTTATCCCTTACGATACTTTGTAAATCACTGCCACTGAAAAATATAGTATTAGTCATGTCAGTCTTTCTAAAATGCCAGCGAAAGATGTCATGAAACAGTTTGGGGTCATAGTCACTCTTGGTGTAGAGTTTGAGTCAAATGTGGGGCGCTTCCTCGGCTTACCTAAACGTTTTCCCTTCGGGAACACGACATAGGCGGTTCAGCTGATGATTCATTTTTTTATTACAAACCGTATACAAACAAATATCGGAGTCTTTTACATATACGCAGATCTGATCGATAATCAAATTGTAGGTGATATGACAGCGCAACATTTGAGGATCATTGGACCAAACACACTCTCAGATGCACCGACTTAGCTTCACGAAATTAATAACGTTCACGACATGACTTTATTAAACTCTAGAACTCAAACTGTAACCTTTAAAATCACAGATGATACCGGTAAACCGGTACCATTTTTTGGAGGTGACAGAACAATTGCCACTCTACACTTCAAACGAACAATACTTTAAAGTACTTTAACACTAACGGAACGGATCAGTTAGCGAGTATGACTCATGTACAAAGGTCATCCTTACCAGTTTTCGCCGTTCCGCGATGCCAGCGAGGGTATGGTATCGAATGATTCTTTCAAAAACTGGCACGTACAGCAATTCCTTTAGCTAAAAGGGCAGGCAAAACCTTACTGTCACAAGGTCTTGAAACGCTTTGAATGTCGGTCAATACCTTTTGGCCGGAGAAACTTTTAAGACAGCCCTCAAATAGTGCGGTAAGTATGCAGCACACGGCTTGATTGGTGACGTAAGTACGAGTATTGGTACTGGACTGAAACGTAAAAAATACTATACATGTATTCGCTGACAGAAAGCCAAAAACGAGCGAAACAGCAGAAGGTAAAGGATCACAAACAATCTGAAACTGGGCTTTGTCGTTGCTGGGGGAAATAGATTCACTCAACGAGTGTAGCCTGAACCCGTGCGTGAATGTATGTATAACCGTAACGAACCAGCTCGTTTTCCTTTTTGTTCGGGTGGTTCTTATCCTCAAGGGGTCAAAGACTTTTCCTCAAAAAGCATAAATCAACAGGGGTCACAGAAAACAACAATTTTAATTACTACTGTCGTCACACGGTCACTAATGTATCGTTGCTTTGCTTTATCGACTTCCCTCTAACGAGTGACGGAATGCCACTCTAACGCTGCCGTCGCACGGCCACTAGCTTATTGTCACTTTACTGGACGCTTTACACTCAAGCAGTCGCAAGCGGTGGGGTTAAACACTCCCCTCCATTTATCTCAAAATAATTTTCATACAGGCAAGCCTACTCTGCCTAGGTAAGGTTTGCCTTCTACAACAGGTGATGCCGTTTACCTAAAGGCAAATAGCTCCCTGAGCTCGTACTTCGTGTTTCTGATCCTGTGCTCATATATGGCCACTAACTTGGTCCGCGACCGCCCCTATTTTAAATATGAGCTCCGTGGCTCTCCTACACTACAATGTTCCTTTACATTCGCACTGATGCGGCACCAGAACCCCACCCCCTCACGATTTATATTTCGATAGCGAGTACATTAATTCTCATTTTCATTGCTTCTTGAACTTGGCCACTTTTATCTATCTTAATTTAATATTTGCTTTGAAATACTCGTATTTTGGTATATCGTGACATTCGGCGACAGGCTAGATGCGTAATATTGGTGTGTGTCAAGGACATGTGCGATGTACTCTTTTTTACAAATATTAACTGGCCATAATTACACAGATAATGACTGCGGGAGAACACTGGTCTCTCTTGCTTTTAATCTTTATCGGATAGCTAATGTGGTGTTCAGTATTTGCGCATATTATGGCCATTAAATTTTCATGCTTAATTAGCAGCGCAAGCATTATTGCTGGTTTGTTTAAGTGGCAAATTGGTTTTCGGGGTCCATCATACAAACGCACGTTCTCACCTTGACATCCCCCTACCAAGGAACATACTCTCGGTTGTTCTAAATTACCCAAAGGGATAGCATTCATGTACACTCACTCTGACACTTCTGTCTTAGAATTTTCTCACAATCTCGCTTTGCTGTTACATCAATATTCGCATAATTTCCACACACGCAGTCACACACATGCGCACATTGACGCGCATTACCAATGACCCTCCTGTATTTCGACTCGGTTCCCCATTGGAACACACAAGTCTATCCACATCTCACATCAATTCGCGCGCTCATTTCCACTGTTGCACAATAGGAGGTGGTTCCTTGGTACACATGCAGCCAACAGGCCGCCTATACAATCACACTCTCCCCATTGTAAAATATAACACTACTCAATCTCCCACATATATACACTCACGAAACTGACACAAAAATATCATTAGCAAGAGGAATCGACCCTGATCCATGCCAGCCGATGGGCCCCTTGCCCCAACTCCTATTACCTCACTAACTTGCCTCCATGCTTGGATAGGGAGCCCCACCCGGCTCATGCTCGTCAGTGGGTTACTTTCCCTGTTAGGCACTACACTTCAATATTCCCATGCGTGGTGGCCCCCTTGCTAGAAAGCCCCTCAGCCCCTCCACCGAGACCTATTCCTTGGGCGCGTGTTCCACCAAGGACCCCACTCATCTTCACGCCCAGCACCTACAGGCCACACATGATGCCTGCCGTACCAAAATTAGTTACTTCAAATGCAACGTCCCATTTATCTCCTGCTAATCCTCCCTTGGGTGCCCCACACCAAATCCCAAGGCCCCTCCTAACTCTACGTCTCTGATGCCCATGTGTGGCTACGCCGGCCACCTCTTGTCTTCTGGCCTAATGTACCTCCCCCAAACAATTTCAGTGTCCTTTATATTTTGGCATCTCCGCAAAAACCTAGCGTTGTAAACCACTCCATATCCGTCTATGACTGCTCGGTAATGACCTTTGCCAATTATTTTTGTTACAGCGTATGGCCCATCCTGCTGTAACCGCGGCCTACCTGACTTTGTCGGTAGGAGCACGGTCACCTTTTGACCGACCCACAAGTTCCTAACCTTTGGTCTACTTCCGTACAGATCCTCATTTTGCCCCCTCTCGTCCACATACATTGGCTGCTTCCGTTCAACCACTCCCTTGACTTCCGTCGTCGAAGGGTTACCCCTATGGGCCTCCATTGTTCACTCTACCTGTGCATTTTTACTCGACTCCACTGGTTCCTACGGTGATTTCTGGCCATGCGGTTTGAGCTCGGCTGACCGCCCCCGATGCCCCTTTAGGTGCCTTCCTTTCCGACTATGTTTTGTCGGGCTCTGAGTATACCCCGGGTATGTTCCCAAGCACGAGGTCATAGATGTGTGCCTCAATACACATTTCCTCTACCTCACCGCAATGGAAAGGGATATCAACCCTCACCCTCGCAAAGGGGAACTTCCTAATCGCCCCATCTATTAGCACGCACTTGTGGTCGTGCCCCGTTAGCTGTCCGCCGCTAACGAGTTCCCTCCTTACCGCCGCCCTACTACACCCTGTGTCTCGTAGCATACGGACTTTTCGGTCACCCACACACGCTGGATACACCGGCATCTCCTCCCTTTTACCAAGAAAAGGGTATCTCTCGCACAGTTTACTAATTATGGGCAATACCTGCCCCTTCCAGCCTGAGCTGCTCGTCTCGAGTGCTTGGCGCAGTGGGCTTCTCTCTGTCCCAATTGTTTGGCAGGATGCTGCTGTCTGCCTCTTCTCTACAGACTGTACAGCATTACTCCTCCTTCCATTACTAACCGGGGACGGGTCCCTCCCTCTAGTGCTTTGGGGACTGCGTTTTGTCTCCCCGTGACCATCCTTCTCCAACAGACTCTGGCCGGGTGCCCCTTTTTTGCGCACGAAACATATGGTGTCCCTGGGCCCTGACCCTCTCTGATTCCCCCTGGAATTTTCCGACTCGGGGCTTGGGTTCCTCTCGGCCGCCTTTGCAAACCCGTTACTCCAACTCCTGCCCGAGCTCCCCTGGGTCAGACCTCCCCCATTAGCCTCCAAATACTGTTCGGCCACCCTAGTCATTTCCTCTATATTACTCGGTTTTCTCTCCTTATCAAACAATGCCATCTCGGGGCACACGATGACATAAACTGTTCCCTGATAAGTAGGCCCTTCAAGGAGAGAAATGACTGTTCAATTTTAGATAATTCCACCCAACTGTGGAAGTACCTCGTGGCCCTTGACAGAAACTGGTACACACTTTCACCTTCTCATCCTTGGATTCTATGGATTTTGTCCTGAACCCTTCCTCGGTGAGCTGGTACCTCTTGAGGATAGCCTTCTTCAGCTTACCGTAGTCATTAGCTTGGTCGGGGGCATGCCCACATATACTTGTAGCGACTTGCCCGCCAGAAGCGGACTAAGACTGAACCCCCAGGCATTATCGGGCCATCCCTGATTCGAAGCAAACCTTTCAAACCTCCGTAAGTACGCGTCAATGTCGTCAGTCTGTTCAATGAACTTTGGTCACTGGGGATAAGGTGCCCCACGTTTCCCCCGCGACTTTCTCCACCCTGCCTACCAATAGCTCCGGGTAACGGCACCCTAACTCTTAAAATTTCCATTTCCCTATCTTGTTGCCTTTCAGCCTTCTCACGCGCCCTTTCACTCTCCTCACGCGCCTCTCATGCTCTAACGCAGCTCTTTCTTGCTCTAACGCAGCTTCTCTTTCAGCCCTTTCTCGCTCTAACGCCGCTCCTCTTTCAGCCCTTTCGCGCTCCTCTCTCTCTCTCTCTCTCTCTCTCTCAGTTCTCTCAACCTCTTTCTCACGTTCGGCTGCACATAAGGCAGCTTCCTCGCGCTTCAACGTCAGCTGACGCTTTTGCTCATCTTTCACAAATTTTTGCAATTCATTACCAGCGAAGCCCAACCGCTCTCCCATACTAATCAACTGTTCCACGGTTGGGGTATCCATTTTTGAAATTTATCTCTGAAGATTTCACACAAAATGTTTTTTTTTAACCTCAAGGGTTAGTTATTGCCTGTCTACACAGTGTCCTATTTTTGCGAGAATTTGCACCGTCGTTATTTTAAATGCACCCGTCGAATTGAAGAGCTAATTTAACCAATGATTAACCCCAACACAACTTATGAAAGCTATCAAAATTTCATTGTGGCAGCATTATAACCGAAGCAAGTGTTAAAATTAGCATTGAGTGATCCTGTTGATTTTGAACTTTCCAATCGTTACCTTTTAGGAAGATACTGTTGTTAGCCTCGCCAGATGTCGGAAACCGGGCTTTGTCGTTTCTGGGGGAAATAGATTCACGCCGCGTATTTAGCCAAAACTCAAGAAGTGTCGCGCGTGAACGTATGTCTCACCGTAACGAATCCGCCCGTTTTCGTTTTTGTTGGGGTGGTTCTTATCCTGAAGGGGGATTAATGACTTTTCCTTGAATGGCATAAATCAACAGGGGTTCACGGAAAACAATTTTAATACACACATATATATATATATATATATATAAATAAATATGCTAATTGGTAAAATCCAAATGAACAAAAAAAAAAAAACGTCAAACACTCCCCACCCACACAGTATTTGAGTCACTTGTGGGCCCACATTCTCTGTTGTCGCTGGTTTCCGTTCCTTTTCGCTTGTGTTTTTTTCACGTCACTTATTCACTGCCGTCTTACGACCACTAACGTATTTTACCGGACGCCTTTGCTCTAACATGTGACGGAATGACACGCTACCACTACCGTCACACAGCCACTAACGTATTGTTACTTTGCTATATCGACTTCCCTCTAACGAGAGGAGGAATGTCACTCTAACACCGCCGTCGCACAGCCACTAGCTTATTGTCACTTTACTGGGCGCTTTTCACTCAAGCACTCGCCACCAATGGGGTAAACGCTCCACTACATTTATCTTGGAATAATTTCCATACAGGCAAAACCTACTCTACCTACGTATGGCTTGTCTTCTACAACAGGTAATGCCGTTTACCTAAATGCAAATAGCTCCCTGAGCTCGTACTTCGTGTTTCTGATCCTATTCTCATATATAGTCACCGACTTGGCCCGCGACTGCTCCTATTCTAAATATGAGCTTTGTGGCACCCCTATACTACAACGTGCCTTTACTCTCGCACCGATGCAGCAGCTCCTCTAACCTATAGCATGGGATATCCCCATCTCCTCTCTTGTGACCTACAGACCTAAACGCCTTCAGACTGGAATTAATTTTTCGAGAAACCCCTCGATTTGTATTTTTATAGCCAGAACATTAATTCTCATTTTAATTGCTTCTCTTAAACTTGGCCACTTAGATCTATCATAGTTTAATATTCGCTTTAAAGTTCATTTGAAAGACTCGCATTTCGGTATATCCTGACATTCGGCGACAGGCTACATGCGTAATATGGGTGTGTATCAAGGTCGTAGCTTAAAGTTGCGATTTTGTGTTTGTTTAAAAAGAGTATATATTTTCGATAATCTTTTTCACTAGGCTAAATAGCAAGCGTGGAGATGGGTCTATGACAGACCCGAAAAACCGATTTGTCACTTAAACAGATCAGCAATAGTTCATGCGCTGCTAATTAAGCGTGGAACTTTATGTCCATTAACGTGCGGCTGGCGAACCCATTTGGGAGCTGTCTGATAACTGATTAATGCAGTAAGAGAGACCAGGGTTCTCCTGCAGTCATTACCAGTGTAATTATGGTCGGTTAATAGGTATTTGTTGTACAAACAGTACGTCGCACATTTTCTGGACACACACTCATATTACGCATCTAGCCTGTCACCGAGTGTTAGGATATAACGAAATGCGAATCTTTCAAAGGAACTTTAAAGCGAATATTAAATTAAGATAGAGCTAAGCGGCCAAGTTGAAGAGAAGCAATTGAACTGAGAATTAATGTTCTGGTTATGGAAATAAAAATCGGGGGAGTTTTATCGAAAAATTAATTTCAGTATGAAGGTGTGTAAGACTGGGAGTCTCGGGCGCGCATATGGGGATGCCCCATGCTATAGGTTAGAGGAGGGGCCGTATCAGTGCGAAAGTATAGCCACCTTGTAGTGTAGGGGAGCTACAGAGCCCATATTTAGAATTGGGGCAGTCGCGGGCCAAGTAGGTGGCCATATCTGAGCATAGGATCAGAAGTAAAGATTGCGAGCTCAAGCAGCTATTAATATTTAGGGAGACGGCATACCTGTTGCAGAAGGGAAGGTCCACTGGCAGAGACGGCTTATACAAGCTAAAAGCTTACTGTTGAATCCAGTGGCGGCGCTACGGGGGGCATGGGGGGCATTTGCCCCCCCCCCCCAAACGAAGGCTTTGCCCCCCCCCCCCAGTTGCCCCCCAACCATCTCGCATGCATTTCCATCCACCCTCACACACGAACACATTTAGTCACTCTCTCTCTCACACACACACCTCTCTTTTTTTATTCCCATACACACTTAGCCCAAAGCCTCAGGCTAGCTGATGAACACATCCAGTCAGTAGAGATTTAAAGACTCGGATGCAGATACTTATAAGTTATAATTAAGTTATGAGCCAACAAAGGCATGCCTATCCATATCCCTTGTCTAAAAAAATTCATGGATTTCGCATTATGACAGACGGGCATTATCTCCCTTGCACTGTTCAATTATTTCTCTCTCTCTCTCTATCTCTCTCTCACGCACAGACCCACCAGACGCGGATCCAGGATTTTTTGAAAGGAGGACCGCTAATTACCATTGCATTTAGTCGAAACTTGGACCCAAAGTCCGTAATATAATTTTTTGGTTTGGTACGTCCACAGGACGTACCAAACCAAAAAAGTATATTACGGACTTTGGGTCCAAGTTTGGACTACCTCATAACAAAGTAATGATATGAATCATATGATCCTTTACGTATTTGCCCCCCTTCATGTGAGTCTGCCCCCCCCCCCCCCTAGTTGCCCCCCCCCCCCCCCCCCCACAAAAAAATTTCTGGCGCCGCCACTGGTTGAATCCTTTCAAGAAATCTCGTCCTTGACTCAGCACTTTAATGCATACCATTGGACTGTGCACTCTGTATGACAATCATCTTGTTTTTTTATTATATGTATGCATCATATTTTCTCATGAATAATAAATATTGTTTAAACTAGAAGGGAAGACATACGTAGGCATGACCATCATTCTGACATAAACGTAGGGTAGAGTTTAACCCCATTGGTGGCGACTGCTTAAGTGAAAAGCTTTCAGTAAAGTGACAATACGTTAGTGGTTGTGCGAGGGCAGTGGTAGAGTGGCATTCCGTCATTTGTTAGAGCAAAGGTGTCCGGATAAAGTAACAATACGTTAGTGGCTGTGCGACGGCAGTGAAAGAGTGAAGTGAAGAGGCGGCCAAAGAACAACCACCAGTGGTAACAGAGAATGCGGGTCAGCAATGACTCAAAAACTGTGTGGGTAGGAGGTGATTGACATTTTATTTTCTTATTCATTTGAATTTCATGTAAGTCACAAATTACCATATTTAATTTTATCTACGTGTATTAAAATTGTTGTTTCCAGTGAACCCCTGTTGATTTATGCTCTTCGGGGAAAAGTCATTGACCCCTTCAGGATAACAATGACCCCAACAAAAGTGAAACCGGCGGGTTGGCCACAGTGAGACATACGTTCACGCACGGATTCAGGCTACACTCCTAGAGTTTCGGCTGAATACGCGGCGTGAATCTATTTCTTCCAGCAGCGACAAAGCCTGTTTCCGACAGTGTGTGTCCAGAACATGTGCAATGTACTGTTTTTACAACAATCACCTATTAACTGGCCACAATTACGCAGATAATGACTGCAGGAGAACACTGGTCTACCTTCCTTTTAATCTTTATCAGATAGCCCATATATGGTGTTCAATAAACTTGCAGTTTATGACCATTAAATTTTCATGCTTAATTAGCGGTGCTTGAAGGATCGGGAGGACCCTATAAAATCGGGATAGCAAAGTGGTAAGTCGTACCACTGAAACTAATTACGTCGAAGCGAACAGTTTTAATGCTAGAGTAATTGGTGGTAGTACAGGCGCACTCTATCTGATAAACCGTGTGTCGGCCAACACATTCACGATAGCGCCAGCTAAATTAAGTTTTAGCAACGACAATATATTTCTCGGGCATGCACAGTTGCCAAACGTGCCATTACAGGCATTGTTGAAACCACTACCTTCAATGGCACTCTGGCCACTTGTCGATTAAGTTTTAAACACTTCGACTGCACAAACTGACTTGACTGTGAATGGTAAAATAGTTACAGGAAAACTATATGAACAAAATTTTGATGCTGATTTATACACAAATTCATATTACTCATTTTTGAGTTCCGCTGACAAAGATTTCTATCCTGAACATTTCAGAGTCTCCTTTGCATATTATAAAGACGGGTACTCTCTTTATGGATTTGATTTAACTCCCGATCTCAGTGCAGACACACCCATTTTTCATCCAACACGCAGAGGTTCTGGATGTTTGTCAGCTCAGTTTTCGGAAGCTATTCGCACAGCCATAAACAATATTGAGTTTGCAGAATACAAATTGGTAATTGAAATCAATTCCGAAAGAGCCGTTTATGAAGATTTTGTTTTGTTATGTTATTTACAAACCATTTAGAAAACGCCATTAGGAACGACCCGAAAATGTGTTCCCTGATTCTAAGTGTGTTTGCGTGTGATGAAGTACCGAGATCCGTAGAACCCAATACGGGACTTATTGGAAATACAAAAACCTTCGTCGCACACACAGTTAAAACTAGGAGTCCTGTCATGAAATGCGCACAAATATCACGTCGATCTGTGCGTTAATCTACGCGTTATGACCACAGTAAGGCTATCAAATTCTGTACATATGACATGTGTACAAGCAAAGTTTCAGCCAGTGGACCTCCAGGTAAATCGGAGGTCCACTGGCAGAAACATTGCCTGTGTTTGATATGAGTAACCAGGAGAACCTGCCATGTTTGGGCTTCTAGTCTTAACTGTAGGCGAACACTGGATTGCAGTCTGGAAGATGAAAGACTCTGTTGGTATTTATTTCGACCCTACTGGGGAAGCCACACAAACACAATTTATCAAGTTTTTAAAACGATGCAAATCTTTTCGTTTGTGTTATGAAAACAAACCAGTTCAACATGATTTGTCATTCATATATGGACATTATTGTTTATACTCTTTATATCATATTTACAGAAATGTACCAAGTCCTTTCAACCCTTTTCATATCCCTGCTTTCTTTAATGATACAATCCGATGAACTGGTTCAGACGAACATTTGAAACTTTACATTTGTTTAACATGTATTCACAATATTTTTTTTTACAAATGATGAACTGTACTGTGCATGTAAATTTTTATTTTATTATCGTAATGTGTAACCCAAATCAATGTCTATTATATATATTACTAGCGGGTGTCACCAGGCGTTGAACGGGAGAAGATGGTTATATCAGTATACCCTCAGATATGATCGGCTCCGCCATTTTCGAAATAGAAGGTCAAGGTCACCAATTTCAAGGTCAAGGTCACCCCGCACGGGCACCCCGATAAAGTCAAAATGATCGAAGGGTCAGTATACCCGCACATATGAAATTTTATTCCGATCGGTCCAGCCGTTTTCGAAATAAAATGTCAAGGTCACCAATCTCAAGGTCCATAGCACCCCGATAAAATGATCGATGGGTCAATATACCCGCAGATATGAATTTTAGCCCGATCGGCCCAGCCGTTTTCGAAATAAAAGATCAAGGTTATCAATTTCAAGGTCATGGTCAGCCCGCACGGGCACGGCACCCCATCCCATGTTACTCGCAGGGACCAACTACTCCCTGTAGAAAATTTGAGATCGATCAGTATAGAAACGGAGGAGTTCACCCGGAACAAAGATAGAGAGATAGAAAGCTAGAGAGCAGTGGCGGCGCCAGAAATTTTTTTGCGGGGGGGGGGGGGGGGGGGGCAACTAGGGGGGCAGACTCCCATGAAGGGGGGCAAATACGTAAAGGATTATATCATTACTTTGTTACGAGGTAGTCCAAACTTGGACCCAAAGTCCGTAATATACTTTTTGGGTTTGGTACGTCCTGTGGACGTACCAAACCAAAAAATTATATTACGGACTTTGGGTCCAAGTTTCGACTAAATGTAATGGTAATTAGCGGTCCTCCTTTCAAAAAATCCTGGATCCGCGTCTGGTGGGTCTGTGCGTGAGAGAGAGAGAGAGAGAGAGAGAGAGAGAGAGAGAGAGAGAGACTAAAATGCCCGTCTGTCATAATGCGAAATCCATGAAATTTTTTAGACAAGGGATATGGATAGACATGCCTTTGTTGGCTCATAACTTAATTATAACTTATAAGTATCTGCATCCGAGTCTTTAAATCTCTACTGCCTGGATGTGTTCATCAGCTAGCCTGAGGCTTTGGGCTAAGTGTGTATGGGAAATTATTGGGAAGAAAAAAGAGGTGTGTGTGTGTGTGTGAGAGAGAGAGTGACTGAATGTGTTTGTGTGTGAGGGTGGATGGAAATGCATGCGAGATGGTTGGGGGGGGGGGGGGGGCGGGCAACTGGGGTGGGGGTGCAAAGCCTTCGTTTGGGGGGGGGGGAAATGCCCCCATGCCCCCCCCCCCCCCCCCCCCCCCCGTAGCGCCGCCACTGCTAGAGAGATAGATACAGACATTCGCATTTATGTATTAGATTGTATCCACGCATGTACCTACTGTAACAACACGATTTTCTCTTTGACCTTTCATTACTGTATTTCTGTTCTTTCAATATTATTGAGCGTGCTTTCTTGCAATAAACAACATTACAGATTTTGCACTGTGTATTCTTTTTTAAAACTTAGTTTTCTTCCCCTCTCCCCCATTTGTTTCAAATGTCGCAAACGTCGGTTTTTTGTCACATATAAAGGCCTTTTTCTGTGACAAAAATCGTTCCATTCTCAACAAACCCCAAGCAAAAAAAACGTACTGTGCTGGTCTCCTCTGAGGACTTCTCAGCCCGGTCCCATAAAGTGTTGATTTTCCTCAATTTGTTGAGACACGTTTGTAGTTTCTGTCAATAATACTGATTAAAACTCTTGTATTCCGTCCTACAATGTGGTAATACGTCCCCACGATAAACCTTGGTTTGACTCGGCTCTACGTCGGGAAATTCGCCACAGAGATCGTTTCCGGAAACGAATCTTGAAAAACCCAAACCCACAAATAATTGAAAGATATAAACATTCCCGAAACAAAGTAAATAACATGAAAAAGAAGACCAAATCCATTTATTATTCAAACCTAGATACTTCACTTTCGGTAAGTAGAAACCCCAAAGTATTCTGGCACACTGTTAAACAGCTTCTGAATAATTTTGAAAGGAAACCCTCGGTCCCCTTTCTTAACCAAGAAGATCATGCGGGTAGTACAGTTATGGTAACAGACGACAAAGACAAAGCCAACTTGCTCAACAAAACATTTCTGTCAAATAGTAAGATACATGACGAGGGACATAGTTTACCTGTCTTTAGAAGAAAGTGCTCTCAGAGTCTGTCTGAAATAAACTTCTCTGAAGACGAAGTGACTCGAATCTTGGGCAATCTAGATACCAAAAAAGCAACTGGGCACGATGGTATAAGCAACCGCATGCTTAAAGAAACAAAAGCCACAATATGCAAACCTCTGGTTCACCTATTTAGGCTTTCGTTTTCTTCACGCGTCTACCCATCAGAATGGAAGATGGCCACCGTTGTGCCGATATTTAAAAAGGGAGACGCACACAACCCCAGCAATTATAGACCCGTTTCCCTCCTAAACTGTGTCAGCAAAGTTATGGAGAGGATTGTTTTTAACCAAATGTATGAACACTGTTGTGCTAATAATTTATTTTTTAAATATCAGTCTGGCTTCCTACCCCAACATAGCACCGTTTATCAGCTCATTGAAATATATCATAATCTCTGTTTAGCCTTTGATAGGAACCAGTTTTCTCTTGGAGTATTTTGTGACATATCAAAAGCATTCGATAGGGTTTGGCATGAAGGGTTAATTTACAAACTGAAACAAAACGGTATATCTGGCCCACTCATCGAGTGGACCAAAAGCTACTTGTCAGATCGTAAACAAAGGGTAACTGTTAACGCAACTCCCTCTGAGTACTTACCTGTTAATTATGGAGTTCCCCAGGGATCTGTCTTAGGACCCTTCCTCTTTCTTATATACATCAATGACATTACTGAAAACTTAGATTCACCGGACGCCTGTAGATTATTTGCAGATGATACAAGTATAACAGAAAGTGGATTTGAACTGGATGACATTGTTTCAAAGTCTAATGAAAACCTTGCGGCTGTTTCCGAATGGGCAAACACGTGGCTTGTTACATTTAACCCATCAAAAACCGAAATCGTTTTCTTCACCAAAAAACGTGTTAACCTAAGTACTGTTGTGATGTTTGGTGACACGCCACTTGAACTCACAAAGTCTCACACCCACCTTGGCCTGTCCTTACAGGGAGACTTAAACTGGCATGCCCAAATTAACAGATTATGCCAAAAGGCTAATTCCAGTCTATCTCAGTTAAGAAAATTAAAGTATATTCTAGGTCGAAAAAGCTTAGAGACGCTATACAAATCATTCATACTCCCGATCGTTGAATACGCAGACGTGGTGTGGGCCGGTGCACCGGATTACCTACTTACCAAATTGGATAGAATCCACACGGATGCAGCGAGAATAATATCCGGTCTAACAAGATCAACCCCGGTATCTGCTCTATATGCAGAACTTGGTTGGGAAACCCTTGGGCAGAGGCGTCATCTCCATAAAATGATAACGTTTTTTAAAATTGTAAATAACCAGGCCCCTACATACCTCTCCGACTTATTGCCACGAACCTTTGAGGACATTTCCCCGTATAGCATCCGGTCCCATTCCAACTTTCAATTACCACTCACATACACGGAAACATATAAGCGCTCATTCATCCCCTCGTGTATCTCTGAATGGAATGCACTACCTTTAGAAGTAAGACAGTCGAGTTCACTGAACAACTTTGTCAAATATTTTGATGGAGGCAACTGTAAACCACCTAAGTACTTTAATAATGGCGATAGGGCCATCAATATTATACACTGCAAGCTGAGGAATTCTTGCAGCGACCTAAATTATGATAAACACTCCAACAATATTCATAACACACCAAGATGTTCTTGTGGTTACGAGGCTGAAGATGTGAACCATTACTTTTTCAACTGTAGTAACTATTCAAATGAAAGACTAGTCTTACAGAGAAATCTTGCGCATCTTACAATAAGATCGTCAATGATCTTCTTTATGGTATTCCAAACTTACCGGAATCCGTCAACATCCACCTTTTTCGAAGTGTACAAAATTTTATCAAGGCCACGAAGCGGTTTTAGATAAGACGACAACCGAGCAGATATGACTCACAACATCTTAGTCAAATGACCTATAATATGAACTCGTGTCCACCTCTGTTTCCTTCACACATGACTTTCCGCATGTTTGTCCTGCATGTCCTGGTTATAACATTGGTATGGGGCTCCGCTGGATTCATGGTTGTGTTGAAAAATGACCCGTTGGTATGTAATTTAAAACCAACAGTGTTGTAGAGTGGCAGCTCACTTCTCTTCTCTTCTCCCTCTCATCTCTCTGCTCTGACTCTTGTGAAGTTGAATACCCGTTAGGTTTTATTTCGAACTGTGTACATACACAATATTGTATCAATATATACACATGTTTCTCTTGCCATTATATGCACATTATAACTTCTTATAAATATTTGTAAACATAATTTGTAATTTTCAGATGTATATTACGGAAAGGATATAATCTAAGTGCTAGGCACTTGTTATCCAATCCCTTTTGTTATAACAAATAAAATATGTTTAATCTAAACTCTTGTCTTTTCAACAAACTCATGGAAATATGCACTCGAAGAAAAACACTTTTTTTGGAAAATAGCAAACAAAAACAAACGAATTCTCACCAAATGCCTCAACGTTTCGCGACAAATTCCTGACTAAACACACCATTTCTGTTGTTGGTGGGGGTTTTGTCCCCTGCAATTCATTTTCGCGCTTGCAATCTCCACAATTTTAGCACTTTTCTATCAATAATGCTTATAAAAACAGCCGTCTTCTTAACCAATTAAGAAAATGGGCACACTTTGGGACCGGTGCTGATACATCCGTGCACAAATGTGTTATTGTACACTACTTACTGTCCGGGAAATGTCCCGGTTCCCGGCTCTGAGAGTAATTGCCTCCCCGTTGCCGGGTCCAGGAAAACCTCGAAATAAACGAGTATCCCGTTCAACAGATAAAATCTGTCTTGTTTACAACCAAGAGCTTTCAGACAAATGTTGACTAATGATTATGTCAATAACGAATCTTGGTTGCAAAATTGAAATCATTGTCGAGTTGAACAAAAGCAATCATAATACAGTAGAACCCTGTTAATTGAATAGCCCCTTTGCCAATAAAAATTATTCAATTAACAGGAGTATTCAATTAACAGGGATAGTGTCACTTTCCTGTATTCTAGAGATAAACCAACCATTTATTCTATAGTATCTTGTTTGACAGAGCTCCATGAGCTCTGACAAACAAGATATAATAGATTAAATGCCTATATTGGATGGACTGAGGCCAAATAGGTCTATAACCAAAGGAAAACTGGGGAGAGTCAGGTAATTTCTCGACATGTTACAAGATTTTTTATTCAATCAACAGGAGTGCAGGTTCAGTGTCCTTTCGCCTACAGTGCACATTCGCCTACAAAAATTATCAGGTAAAAGTGTAGGCGAAAGTGCACTAACTAAGGTATAGGGATTAGTAGCTAATTACCTGCTCTACCCACAATAAAATCGACTGACCGTTTGGTGTTTGAGAGAGAGAGAGAGAGAGAGAGAGAGAGAGAGAGAGAGAGAGAGAGAGATAGAGAGAGGTTCCAATAATATTCATATTCATAGGTTTTATTGACAAATATCGATACAATTTCTCTCTGTCTCTCTCTCTCTCTCTCTCTCTCTCTCTCTCTCTCCTCAATAAAAACATACAAATATTAGTATGATTGGAACTGGCTCATAATATTCATATTTGCAAGGTTTTATTGCCAAATAACAAATCCACATTGTATGTGATGTTCTAAACTTGTTCTTACAAGAATTCATTAAGTTAACATCCCAATTTTACCAGGTGGCCAGCTGCATCAAGAAACTGATCAGATGACTTTTGCCCTGGAGATAATTGATCTTTGAGTCTTTGAAGTCTTTGGTCAAGTTCACGGTATTGCCGTTTTCGTAGAGGAGGGCGTGCACCATGAGTTTGTTTCTCTGTGTTTTCTCAAGTTTTTTGTATTACATTCACAAAGGCAACTATGTTGGGGTGAGCACGTTGCACAGTCTTATTTAGGTGGCAGTGCCATCCCTCAAGATGGTTATTAGTTCTAGGACCAATGTTACTGTGGTGGTTCCAAACTGCCGGAGGAAAACAAGCCTCCTCATCAACCAACTTCTGAACCTTTTTCCATATAGACTGTGTGTAGTGTGTAGTGTGTATGTGTATAATTTTGAGGCAGTCATCGGTAGCATAGCAAAAAATCCTTTCATCATCGCCACCATTGATACACAGGAATCGTTCCCCATCCAGTGTTACACACCATCTATCAGGTAGGTACACTTCTGAAAGTGAAGTTGGAAGGGTTGGTGTGGTTTTCCTTCGTCTCTTATACAAGCCACTCTTTAAACTATCAAATGATTGAATGTCAATAGCCAAGTCTCGTTGAATATTGCTGATTTCTTCGTCATAAGTGGCTTGGATCGGCGCCATTTCAGTCTCACACGCTGCCGCAATGTTTCTAAAAATTTCTTCACGTCCTCCTGCTCTTGTGGGTGGTTATGTGGAGTTACATTTCTGACAAAATCATCTACAGTTTTGCATTTACCATTACAACCCGAGTCAAATCATTTTCAGTGCACACGTCTTTCTACGGTTATTCAGTCGATATTTGTAACCATCAAACAGAACCTGCCTTCCACCTCTTTGAGACTGTACATACTCCACACGTTGGAGGTTTGCCATTTCGGTAACTATGATTAACATTTTCACCCCTCTATATATGTACATTTTGTTGTTCACAGTTTACACAGCTAAAACAACTACCTTGCACATAACATAGCATAAGAAAAAAACAAACACATAACATAAGAAAAAAAAAAGAAAAATGCTGGGAATGAATACTTGGTCAGTCCATTTATTGTGGGTAGAGCAGGTAATTAGCTACTAATCCCTATACCTTAATTAGTGCACTTTCACCTACACTTTTACCTGATAATTTTGTAGGCGAAAGTGCACTGTAGGCAAAAGTAGACGACACCGGAGTTCACTCTATAACCTATAATCAACTGACAGGTCAAATTTGTACTGGAGGTATGGTAAATGGTTTTGTGTTAGGAAATTATATTCAATTAACAGGGATATACAATTAAGAGATATCCAATTAAGTGGGCTCCACTGTATTGAACAACATATTTGTAAAAGCAGAAAGTGTACAATATAGCCTGTATACAACCTAAATCCCTGTGATCGGAGTATGAAAATTGAAGGAAACAAGTCATTCTGTTTTAATATTTTTTAACTTAAATTTGTTTGATGAATATTATAATTTACAACTCCACATTAAGTCCAAAAAGGCATGGCACTAAACGCAGATCAGAGGTACCATGTACTGGTCCCTGCAGCGAGGCATGTTGTAAAGTAGAAACAGACATCAAGTGCGCCTGAGCCTGAGTCATCATTCATGTCATCTCTTTCTCTATGAAACGCGACCATATCACTTCACCTCACACGGAGAGCAGACGACACTTGCAAACAAAATTCTTGAATAACTAAATATTTTCATTTTTTGTGTCAAAAACATACCTTATAATACATAATTGGAACGAGCTCAACGAGCTCGTTCCAAAGGGGGGAGGGGGGTCATAAGCTATGTTTTTGAGACGAGAAATGAAGAAAATAATGAAAATTGAATGCTATTTTTCGTGAATAGCGACGGCTGGTCTTATCCGTTATGTTGAGAAGAGGATAAGCGCAGTTCCTTAATCATTTGTACTCATTACATTAATAATGTACTGAATTTAACTTAATGTAATAGTAACTTAATGTAACTTTGCGCAGGGACATCCCAAAGATGAGCCATTGGGGACGTGGGTAGGTTATGCACCCCTCCTCCTACCACAGTCGCTCATTTTCGCAACCTGATTAGTCTCGACCGTGAAGCCTCGGAGTTCCGACTGTTTATATACTGGATCGACATCATCATGCCAATCCTGCGTTGAAGATAACCTTGATGAAAAAGTCAGAATATTAGTCAGTCGGGATTAGAATTAAAAAAGTCGACTTTATTCACGGATAAAGAAATTACACATGCAATAGACGTTACCCAACATCTTATTATGTCCCGATATCAACCGCAATACCTTGCAGTGATTGGTCAATGCCTCTTGATTTTATTTTATGTCGCCGGGCACGCGCATATGTCTACTGTCAGGGATTCTTATGTCCACTGTCAAGGAAAGCGTCTCGTTGCCAAGGGCAACGATTCATCGCAATGTCTTTTTTTCACATGAAATCAACTGAGACAAATACATTTAACTGAAGTACAATAAATACAAAAGTACCGTTATTACGTACAAAAAGATTAGTTATGTTAACATGAGTAATTATTTATGAAACCGATTAGATGATAAGGTCTTTTTTCATTAATTTACTGTAACATAAACTAAAACGAATTAACACCTTACCGAAACAACGTCTGCTTTCTAATATTCGCTGTTCACAAACGAAGAGGCTCACGGCGGTGTTTTTTTGTTATTTAAGATTACAATAAAATAAAAGATTTTTTTTCCAATTCAATTTTACTTGTGTAAGAACGGGACATATACGATATTCTGTTTGTTGACAGGGGACATGGTCTCACGTTCCCTGCATGAAACATATATTCAACGACGCCTCGGTTGAATATACATGTAGATTCCATGCAGGGAACATGAGACCATGTCCCCTGTCAACCATCAGAATAACTTATAATGTTCCAGTAAGACTAAAATCCTCCTCATCTGATTGGACGAGAGTTCTCTTAGTATATTCTATGTTTACGGCTCAAGTGGCAAATGTTACCGTCTGACGTCACAACGTGAAATATTTGAAATGACGTCGCCCTTTTCATAATTGCTTCATCAACGGAGAGACTAGAAAGCCGCTTCGTTTTTCTGGATTTTTCACATGTGCAGTAGACGGTGTTTCGGATAAAGTGCTATTTAAATTACAAACTGATTTACGATTTGAACTAAGATGGAATGAGTTTATTTGGTTTATTTATTGTTTATCCAGTGCCGTTGTGGGACACACAAGTGGTTTATTTACTAAACATGTGATCGTTAAAAGTTGCCTTGAACAATTGGGGTGCCCGGGGATATTGCCATTGATACAGGCTTTTATTATACAGAAGGGAGATAACTCGGTACGATTAAGTACAGGTTTTGGGAAATTAAGCAATCTGATTGGTTAGTTATAATTTATATGGGTGATCTAGAAAAATGAAACAACAAGAGTACTCGGAATAGGGTAGAAACTACTGGTATTACGTACCACCTTACCAGTAACAGGGTGATACAAAGCATTTGGTAGGTTAATACTATCAACGGTTAGGATGGGACCTGCAGGGGAATATAATAATAACACTTTGGCCAGCCGCTGATTTGTCGCGGTTCTCGGACGAGAAGGCCATGGTTACCCCTGTACTCCCAACTGCCTCCCTATTCCCACGCTTCTCCTCTCCTCCCAACACTCGGAGACGAACTGCTTGATGATATCCCTTGTCCCATTCTTCCCAATCTCTCCGATTAGCATATTAACCCTCTCCTTTGAGTCTCCCCCTAACCACATGTCCTTCATTCTCCCATCCCACTTCCCCATTATACTCCCAGTGAATCTCATTCTTTTAGACTGATACTTTCTAGAAGAAAGTGTTCCAGGGTCTCCACCATGTCCAAGTTACTCATCTGGCACTCCCTTTCCCCGTCTTTCCCAATTTTTCCCCTCAGCTCCAGGGATCGCGACTTCAGCTTGAACAACAGTGATCCCCCAAAGGTGCCATCAAGGTACTCTTCAAAACTTGACTTCTCTTTATCACGCAGGCCACCCAAAGACCTCTTTGATTTGCCCCCCTCTCGCCAATTACGGTTACAATCCTCAATGACCCTTTCTCTGACGATTTTTTTACCCTGGTTTGCCCCAACGTCCAGGTCCGAGATCTCCAATGAGTAGTTCTCTACTAGCTCCCTCACTTGGACCATCTACCCCGTTTTGATATTTGAGTTGAAAATTCTAAGGAACACTACTTTACACCATCGGCTGTCGGGGAGATTTACCAAATAATTAAGATAGCCGAGTTTCAACAGGTCTATCCTGTCCTTGATCCTCACCCACCCAAGCTCACCCCTGATTGCTTCTAGCACTGCGGCATTACTCGACCCCGTTATCCATCGGCCTGCATCGTTATGCAGGATTTCCAAGCTCTTTACGGCCGTCTGGTTTAGGGGTACCACGAAAACCTTTTTGAAACTGTTTCTCCCTATAAGTTTCATTTGGTTAAGGATTCGCTTCCCCTTCAGAATCAATTTGTTTGTGTGGTTCCGGTAGACGCCTCTTCCTGTAATGTTTATATTTACCCCCAAATACTCGTAATCACCTGTCTCTCCCACACTGAGATGTTTGCTGCTCCCTTCCGGAATGCAGAACTCACCCACTCTCCACCTTCGAGTGGGGTCCACTTTGCGGCCCACAGGTATAACTTTGCTCTTGCTTCCATTAAGTTCGAGTCTCCATTTGCTCCCAACGATACTCTGCTGCCGTTCTGTATTACAAGGCACTGACCCCATCCCAGAATACCGCTCAGTAATATGAAGCACCTGGTGGATCAGTAGTAAACAAGGGCCAGCAAGAGACCAACGGGGATACCATAACGTCCTACTTATACCAGCCATATAATAAAACAAAGCAATGTTGGTTAATAGTACCAAGCACTAACAGGGGGCCTATAGGTGTATATACCGCCATACTATAGTACCGTTCTAAACTACCAGACAGTACCCCTACCCACAATATCCGTATGCCTAACATTGCATACTACCTATACCAGTCATAGGATAACATGAAGCATCAGGTGGATTAATAGTACTAAGGGCTAACATTGGACCTGCAGGGGCCCACAGAGGTATATATCGTCCATACTATACTGTTGTTCTATACTGTCAGGCATTACCCCACCCCCACTCCACAATACCAATTGACCTGCCATAACGTACTCTCTATATCAGTCACAGAATAGTACAAAGCAATCGGCTGGTTAATAATATCGAGGACTGGGCCTACAGGGGTATATACCATGGATCCTATGCCACCCGTTCTAAACAAACGGTTATAATACTGCCTGACCTTACACTAAACTACCAATACCAGCCATAATACAAAGAGTCGGTAGGTTAATAGTACTAAGGGGACAATAGGCCAATAGACCATTCATCCTATACTGCCAATCTAAACAACCAAGGACTATCTCGCAATATCACACTGGGCGACCATGTATTACCCCCATCCCCACAATACTGCTTGACCTAGCTATAGCAGACATAGCATACTATGAAGACCCAAGGGCTAATAGTATACCAACATGGATATATACCACTACTACCATATCACCCCACCCCATACGAGAAGTCCGACATCCACTGACCCGAACAACGTTATGTTAGATTGTATAGTGGACAGTAACAGTGGTCAGCATCTCTATGACGTCGCGCGCGTATCATGACGTCACGACGTCAATAGCAACGTCAACCGTTTCGCGGAAAAAAACTTTCAAGAAAATCCACCTTTACCGTCAATTTTCCACCACTTACCCATAATATATACCTACAGCCCCATGCGTGCATATATCACTATACATACCATGGTATACTGTATATGCAGTACGTACACCAGTTACCAGATCTAAATGTATGGTGCCGACATTTTGCACCGGCAAAAGTTGCACCGGCAATGGTTCCGGTTCCTATGGGAATTTAACACTAGCTGCATCGGCAAAGCTCCGGGTAATGGGGGACGATCGGGTACATGCTATACTACTCACATTCACTTGTGCATTTGCCATTTTGATAAATATGAGAGTAAGACTAATTCGAATGATGGAGATTTGGATGAATGAAAAGTTTCTGCGCGCCGAAGGCGCACAGGGACGATGTGGGATTAAAATCCATTGCGACCCTAATAACTTTATTTGCTTTATAGCTTTATTTACTCATAAATCCACGAGAGTCGGGAGCGAGAGCCAATAATCTTATTAAGTTTGAGTGTGCGACTGGCAGTAGGACAGTGGGTTGAGATCCCCAAGAACCTCGAACTGGAAAATGGCTAGGGATTTGCATAATTGCAAGAGTTCTGCTCCGTGTTTGCTAAGAGAAGTGGGCAAATTTATGGTAATACTGAAACCGCAGTTTGGTGGTTATTTTGGAAAAAAGAAACAGAAACCCAAACAATCGCTGTAATAATTTAATAAGTAATTTAATATGCAATGGAGGGAGCGTCTCCGTCTCCGTGTGTCGGCATGTGAGCTCTTCATCTGATTCGTACCACCTACAGGAGTAAGTTCATAAGTTATCAGGGAGACGACTCACATAAGCTTTAAGATTTCTGTCGAATCCCTCCTTTACACAGTAATCTACTTTCATTGTTTTGTGTATACTATTGTATTTAGTGTTGTTCAGAACTTTTGTTACCCTACTGTTATTGTGAAATGTGTACACATGTCATTTAGTGAATAAATACTCTTTAAACTAAACAGTCGCTGGTTTGGGAGTAGCCCCAGTATGGAGATATCCATTAAGAGGGCATATATATATCATAACTGTGATTTTTATTCACCAAACTGTTGGAGTACAACATATATTACTTCAAATGTTCTCTTGTTGTTACAGTTGATGAGTGTTCAATCACGACCAGTAATCAGCGAAACTACGACAAGACTTTCACACCAGAGTTTTACATCATTATTGATATTAACTATAACTCAATCTTTACCTCGACTGACTAATAATAATAATAACACTTTGGCCAGCCTCCCCATTCCCACGCTTCTCCTCTCCTCCCAATACTCGGAGACGAACTGCTTGATGACATCCCTTGCCCCATTCTTCCCAATCTCATCGATTAGCATATCAACCCTCTCCTTTGAGTCTCCCCCGAACCACATGCCCTTCATTCTCCCATCCCACTTCCCCATTATACTCCCAGTGAATCCCATTCTTTTAGACTGATACTTTGGGCATTCTAGAAGAAGGTGTTCCAGGGTCTCCACCACGCCCAAGTTACACATCTGGCACTCCTTTTCACTGTTTTTTCCAATTTTTCCCCTCAGCTCCAGGGACCGCGACCTCAGCTTGAACAACAGTGACCCCCCAAAGGTGCCATCAAGGTACTCTTCAAAACCAGGCTTCTCTTTATCACGCAGGCCACCCAAAGATCTCTTTGATTTGACCCCCTCTCGCCAATTACGGTTACAATCCTCCATGACCCTTTCTCTGACGATCTTTTTGCCCTGGTTTGCCCCAACGTCAAGGTCCGAGATCTCTAATGAGTAGTTTTCTACTAGCTCCCTCACTTGGACCATCCACCCCGTCTTGATATTTGAGTTGAAAGTTCTCAGGAACATTACTTTACACCATCGGCTATCGGGGAGATTTACCAAATAATTAAGATAACCGAGTTTCAATAGGTCTATCCTGTCCTTGATCCTCATCCACCCAAGCTCACCCCTGATCGCTTCTAGCGCTGCGGCATTACTCGTGCCTGTTATCCATCGGCCTGCATCGTTCTGCAGGATTTCCAAGCTCTTTACGGCTGTGTTGTTTAGGGGTAGAACTTCCGTACCGTATGTTATACTTGGCAGACCCACCATTTCCCAAATAGTTTTCCCCACGAAAACCTTATTGAAACTGTTTCTCCCTATAAGTTTCATTTGGTTAAGGATTCGCTTCCCCTTTAGAATCAATTTATTTGTGTGGTTTCGGTAGATGCCTCTTCCTGTGATGTTTATATTTACCCCCAAATACTCGTAATCGCTAGTCTCTCCTACACTAAGAAGTCTACTGCTACCTTCCGGAATGCAGAACTGCTAATTAATTGTAGGCTGCCGACATATCGAGACTAACTCGTATATTTTGATGTATTTATTATTTATTTTTTTACTTTCCTCTTAATATGATTTTTATTTCTTCCCATTATTAATTGGAATCGTCCAGAATATAAAAAGCGCCGAATCCATTCCTATATTTCCATAGTATTTAGTACTCATCAAATCGATGACGGTGAAATTATAAGGTGTATAATCTCACACCCTCTTACAAAATCTCTTGAATTCTTTTTTGCTCTTGTCATTGGCTACGTGATCGTCGTAAATGTGACCGAGATTCTTAAAATCTTGACGAAACAGACACAGTAAATTGGCATTCTCTCTTATGGCCTGTCTCGCAATCTGAAATAATATTAAAATAGATAGAAAGAGTCCTCATTTCTGTGATGTCCTCGAACGTAGTAAGATTCGCACCGATTCTGTTTCTCCAACATCAAGTCATCTAATATCATGGGATTTCTGTGATTCGAATTAAAGTCTCGAAGATCCGGCACATCGTTCGCCCTTTCGTAAAACTGACAATCCACATTGGACATTTTATCATTTCCGATTTCTCTCGACCTTTCTTGCAAGATCGTTGTGAGCGACGGATTGGTGCATTCCACAATAAATCTTTAATTCCCGTTCTTTTCGCGTATTTTTTCAGTTATTTTTATGCTTTTTCTAAATTAATTTTTCTATTTTTTTATAATTCTTTTTTTTCAATTTATATTTCTTTCAATCCAGATCCACTGTTCAATGTCTCAGCGAGTTCCTGTATCGACACAACACAAAAAACCCTTGATATTTCCAAGTTTCATGTTCACTAGAATCTCGTCCAAGTTCGACGATAATTTCGATCACTTCGCCGGTCTTATTAACTTATGAATTAAATCGGTACTCCTCTTGCCAGCATCCGAAGCGATTCTTGTGCTTGCTTCTATTGCGGCTTTTTTACCCACGTCCATGGCGGTTTTCCATCTGACGTTCATGGCGGCGGAAGCAATCTGTTTAACCACATCACTGGTGAAGGCGCGTGACAGAGCTCCCATCACCGAATCCAGCAAACCCGACCAGCCGTAGACGTAATATCTCACAAACCCTATGTTCTATGCTGACCAAAGGATCTGTAAGTCGGAAAGTAAGGTTCGTAAGGTCTGTAACTAGGTGTCTTGCTTTTGTCTCTCCTGGGTTTCAACTCTTTGACGTTCTTTTCTTCTCCTCATTTCTTCCTGAGTTTCTGTCATAGGTTTGAACAACTTTCTCATTTCTCGTGTTTCATCTCGATCGCTCCCATTCGTTTTGTCACATTGCTGTCTCTAATATTCCTCTTTAGTTCTAGAAATTGACGAATCCTCTGGTCTCTGAACTTATGATCTTTGATTTTCAAAAATGACATGCTTTTTAAAAAAAATATTTTTTCCTTTGTTTTTTTTTTTTAGAAATCAACAATACAAATATAACCAAATCCCCATTTGAATAACATGGAGCAAAACAGCAAAGTGTTCAAAATCGTTAGTCCTGTGGTGCCACATTACAGCGCATTACAAATCCCTATGAGAAATTACATAGAGACGTAGCTTTTCGGCTTCGTCTATTCTACCTCACTTTGAGGGTGAGAACGAAAAGAGCCCCTTACAAGTCCTTATGAGAAGTTCGGTTTCGTAAATATCTGAGGCCAGCCATCTTGACACTTTTACATTTTCCTTTGGAAATTTACATTGAAAAAAGATCTTTTTTTGTCTGGCAAACTTCGAGTTTATTTTCTTTTTCATTTTCCCCATTGGATTAACTTTAGCCGACATACCAGCTCAGGTGAAAATTGACCAAGTCCGATTTTAACTGAACGAGAAAATATTTTAATGGAAATTCCCATTGCGAGCCAGAAACGCATTTTTTTCTGAGGTAGAATGCTTAATTTCACTCTACTGACGATCTAAATCCGGCATTCAGATCGGTTTTCATTTCATTTGTCTTATTCAAAGTATCGACGAGCTTTCGTTCCGCGACATTTACGTATTGTTTGTTTGTAACATCTCCGGGATGCTTTAGTTCTCCTAGATTTGCTATCTTGTTAGAATTCGTATCCACTCCAGAATTCATGATTCAGAAGACAGGGATAATGTCTCCATTTTCTATCTCCTCGCGATTCTCGACTCATTTAAAATTTCTCGTCGGTAACGGATGACTCATGGCTCAGCCGTATAAATTATATAGATATTTTAATTATTTACTCAGTTCTTCCATGTAGCAATTGTTCGCTTTTTGCATATCTGTAAGATATCGTCGACACTGCACATTTCACACCCTTTTTGAACATGAGCAACATGTCCACGTCAGATGATAACTCCGAGCGGATTTCAGTCGTCTTCAACAGTGCATCCCAGCTCAACCTGGGATCAGTGTAATGCCAAGCAGGATCTAGACCGTAAAGTTTCCAACTGACACCTCGAAAGTTTTCGACCAAGTCTGCCAAGAGAAGGAGGTCGGTTTTCAGATACTGATCACGATAATCTCTCATGGATTTCATGTCGAATATTTTGAGCGTGTTGCTATTCGACAATGGAAATGTCAGCATCGTACAATTTCGACTAATTTTTTCGAGACTTGTCGACATGGATTTAAAACTATCTCTCTTGACTGCTGACATTTATCCTCCTTCTTTTTCTTTCTTCTTTTTATCTACGACTATCCATTTCGCAAAAGAAATGCATCGTTCCTCACTCTTCGCGATGCAGTGCATATTTCCATCGCTTACACTACCGAGATTCTTCACGAACAGATGACTGTCATAACCCGACAGATTGTGAAATATTACTCGGAAGAATTTAGCATCTCGATATTTTAAATTGCAATTACTGTTCGCGGCACCTCGAAATTTACTCGTGCAGTGACCGTGATCTCTTTCTTTCTTGTCTTAGGGTTTCGATGTTTCGATGAACAGTTCTCCTCAGATGTGATATTCAGTGGCGCTCTTATAGTCTTTCGTTTGATCGTCTGCGAAGATTATCTTCACCTGAATTTTGAATTGCTTGTCTACTTTTTGATTTGAGATTCCAAATCATCCATGGATTTTCGAGCCACGTAGTCAGCGTCCGACTGTATCGTATACAGTTACAACTCGAAGTCCCGTCATGAAATGCGCACAAATAGCACGTTGATATGCGCGTTAATGTACGCGTTATGGCCCAAGTAAAGCTATCAAATTCTATACATATGGCCTGTGCACAAGCAATGTTTCAGCCAATGGACCTCCGGGTAACCCGGAGGTCCATTGGCAGAAACATTGCTTGTGTTTGCTATGAGTAACCAGGAGAACCTGCCGTGTTGTGGATGCCATTCGATATGGCAATAGCGCACAATTCCAACGCGCAATTAAGCCCAGATAAGCGCACTATTCGTGACAGAACTTCTAGTTTTAACTGTAGGTGTACCGACCCGAAGAATAATGATCGTTCCAAGAACATTTTATGTAAAAATAATAACCAGACTGTGTATGCTTCTGATATTTTTCGGTGCAACTCTGACGATCATCGGGCTGACACGAACTCAATTTCGCCGTAAAATATTCAAAATCGGCATACACCACAAGGGCGCTCTCATTCTTCTGTTGTCATGTATGAATTTCATGGAAAGAGTGTGTGATTTTGGAATGCATTGATTTTAGTTGCAATACTCCTCGTGACGTTCCAGGGATTCTTTGTCATGGAAGGACTTCAAACAGTTAATTCAGAAAAATCCCTTCTGTCATGCCTTGTGGTCTGTGTCGCCAATAATCGACTCATGTTCTTAATCCAGCAGTAATGTTGATTATCATCTCTCGAAATTAATTTAAGAATTGAATGCAATTTTTATAATCTTTATAATTACATTCCGTAACTGTTTAAACTACTTTTTACCAAACAACAAAGCAGAAAGACGAAATAAAACATATACGAACGGACGAGGCGAAAAACCACCCTCACACAAAAGACAAAGCGCACAACTCTGAGTTGAGCGCCGGTTTTCGGCATTGACCCAAATTTGTCAAATTACTGTCTTTCACAACGAAACTTTGAATGTTCAAAACAATTTTAACTGGCTTCATGCCACAGTTGGGAAAGAAACAGCAGCGGAGTTGATCACTGCGAGAGGCGCTAAAAGTTAAAAACCCACCCAAACACCGCCCGAATTACATTCTGTCAACTGCGCTCTACCTTAAATGCGGGTCAAAGTTCGACCAAATGTATTCATTGGAAAATGAATTACATTTGGTCATGACGTTTTCATCCAGCTGACCAATGGGAATTGAGTATTTGGACCCAAAACGCATAACTACATTAACAATGTAATTATAATAAATTAAAGTTTTTCTCTCGATTTTTCTGTGAACTTATTCTCAGAGGATATATGCATTTTTTCGAATCGTCGTATCCCAAAACGTTGACGGCGATCGTGGGATTTGAATTTTCAAAATGATCGATGTCGCATAGCCGAGTCGGAAAATTCATTCCTGGCCAATCTAAATTCTTAGAAACTCCCACATACTTTGCTACTTTATTTTTGTTTGTTTCTATGGGATATAATGCAGATGTGACAGGCCATTTGAAGCATTGACTGTCTTCTTTATTTTCCACGTTAATCACACCTTCGTTTTGTCCTATAAAATAAGGAAATTTTATACATGAAGACGTTCGCAGTGGATCGTACTTGTCGATATGAATTTCTACATTCAATACTTCTCTCAATCACCGATTGCTACCTTCGTTTTGATACCACTCCAAAGATTGTATAATTGTTTTCTTTCATGTTGTCGTAGATATCGGATAAAGAAGAGCTTTTGTTTACGGTTTTCGAGCGACATTGAAAATAAGTCGTTTTTCCACATCTTCACCCGGGTTCAGATCGATCTTCTCCATCCGATACTACAATACCATTTTCGTTTTAATACTATTGCCTTGCCTACGACGAAATAAACTCAACGTGCTAGGTTTTATCTCGTTCAAGAAAGTTTTGGGATGAAACTTTTTTATGCCTTTGACATCAAACGTTTTGAAAAATAAATTGACGGCCTGCACTCGTTCTATGGGAGTGGGCAACAACTCGTCGTCTGAGTGCTAGAATGTCCAATGTCCCATATGGGACATAGGACATTCTAGCACTCAGGCGACGAATTGTTTGCGTATCACTGTAACTGGTATTTCTAATATGTCATCATCATTTTGTTTTTAGTTCAGCCGTAGCTGCTGTTACTATGTTTTATATTTGATTTTCTTATTCCTCTTTCTCTTTTTTATTTTCGCTGATTGAATCGAATTGTTTTTTCGTTTTCTCTCCGTCTTTCTACTAATTGATCACATTTTGCCCCCTATAGTGAACAAATAGTCTATTAACTCGAATCTCTTCAACAATCCTACACCTTTCAAGCCCAGCTCTCGCGCTCTCGATTTTAATTCGGGTACGTTTCTCTGACCGATCGCTGTTCGTATGACGTCCATCATTTGTGGTCTAGTTCTGCAACTCGACGATTTCGCGATGCCGAGATTCTTCACATAGCCTTTCAATTGAGCTCGACCTCGAGTTTCCAATGAAAATGACACCTTTTTAATATTTAAAAATTGATTTAAATGGTAAAAAGTGTTTTAAATATTTTTTTCATTTCTTATATATATATATGAACAAATGTTTGGACTGATCTCTTTATCGGAGATTCGATTTCCTATCCGATTTCCGACTCGAAAAAAGTCGCGTGTCGTCTCGTGGTATAGGAGCTTATTTTGCTAGAAGTCTAATGTGAGCTCGTATCAGACATGGGTGATTTCTCGAGAACATAAGGTCGAAACTCGAGAGTAATTACCTAATTACCGAACTTTTTTGAGGGGGTCAAGTGAGCTCGAACTGTCAATTTTTAGTAATCGCTCGTTAACGTGGCTAAGACACCACATAAGAATGATTCCATCGAGGTTTTGCCAATGATGGATCAGAAGCAATGTTTTTAAGGCAATAAAAATAAACCTTTTCTATGATGAAAGAAGTTTATCTGTAACTGTTGCCTACTATTCATGTCAGGAATACAGATTACACGCGCGATAAACTTGCTCACTGACGTGATTTGAAAAAGAAGAAAACTGTATTGTTTGAGAGGGGGTGGGGGAGGTACTCGCTGTTTTGCAGGACCATCATAAAAATTGAGGATACTCACAGATGCCTCATTTATGTTCAAGCGGGAAAAGTGCGGTGATGGATTCTCGAACCTGGCGAGAACAGCATCCGCAAATGACTTGCTTTGACTAGAATTGCTGTATTGTATGAAAGCGTCAAGGGATCTGAGGTGGAAAAAGGGTGGAAGCTGGAGAGTCAAATACCGATATGAGAATGTGAATTTAATTATTTATCTGTCCGTGTTCAATATCAATTTCTCCATCTTGGGCTATACAATAAGTGCAACACAAGCATGAATTCAGATTTAGCCGATCGTTTATATTTATATAGACTAGTTTAGTGGACTCAAACTCGATGCATTGGTTATAGAGTTCTATTATAACAGTACAATATCACTTCAATGCCGAATTAGCAATTACGACTCAGCTTGCCAAAGGTTATGCCATAAGTAGATGTTTATTCGAACAATAAAAGTCTTGGATAAATTTTTGCTTTATTCATCTAGTAGCAGCTGCTAGTAGGGTGATAAATTTTCCCCGTAGGTTTAACATTAACAGAATTTATTCCTATAGCAGAGACGGACATGTGGACGTCTGACCTCTACCGCGTTAGTGTTGTCATGACCTGTTTTACGTTTGTGGGAGACAAAATGAACCGACGTTTATCAAATGTTGACCGTTGCCGAAATGTTTAGTTTTAGAATATATGACATACTTCAACTCTGTCTAACAATAAAACGAACAACAATTAACAAAGAAAACACAAAGTAAATCAATCGAAAAGCATGCAGGATCGATTGTGAAAGGCGGGGACATGATGAGTGATGTTTCATCTTCCAAATTAGTAAAGTGTGAATAAACAAATGCATGTGTCGTCTGCTTTGTTTACAAAACTCGTGTTGAATAGACGACGACCACAAAAAACAACAATAAACAACGAAAATAAGAAAGATAAACATTGATCATTTAATAAAGTAGTTTTGCAACTTCAGCTCAAGTTTGTAGGGGAATTATTTTTAGACAGAAATGTATCACTGCACCTTGTTTATTGGAATTGGACCAATGTGCTCCTGACTTCTCGCAGTGTTTTGTAACGAGTAACAGCACGATTTCGCCGCGACTGCCCCGTAAATGATTTATGGGATAAATAAACGTATAGTGTTTTCAAGTAAAAAAAAATATTCTACCCCTTCGATTAAGAATAAAACCAACTCGCCGCTTCATTCTTAACCATACTCGTAGAATAAATGTTTTACTTGAAAACACTACACCTTTATTCTATATATCTACGCAGCACGAGAATCATGAAGATGTGGATGCTGAGTGCTTGTGTTCCCAGCTAGGAAGAACCCAAAATATAGCGAGAATACTTACAACTAATTTCCTGATAAATCCAATGGTGGTGGCGAAGTCGACGTTCAGAAAGGGGGATGAAATATCTAATTGAGGCTGGAACTGCCCGTGTGGGTCTTCGAGAACTATCCGACAGTACACTATTTCCTAATAGCTGTGATGTGAACTACCAATGTCGGTGATATAAAACCACTTCTAATTTTCCACTGTCGTGTTGGGAGATGATTGCTAATGAGTGTCCATCTCTTGTGAAGATCTTTTTTTCGATCCTGTCCAGACCTCGGTTAGAATGTCGTGGATAAAGATAACGATAAGAGGACCAGAGTGTAGAAAGCCGAGAACACCTGTCAGATTCCCTGAAGAACACTTATGCAGAATCTCAAGATCAACTCAATGTTTAGAGGAACGGACTGCAGCAGTGGCGGCGCTACGGGGGGGGGGGGGGGGGGCATGGGGGTATTTGCCCCCCAGACGAAGGCTTTGCCCCCCCCAGTTGCCCCCCCCCCAACCATCTCGCATGCATTTCCATCCACCCTCACACACAAACACATTCAGTCACTCTCTCTCTCACACACACACACACCCCTCACTTTTTTTATTCCCAATAATTTCCCATACACACTTAGCCCAAAGCCTCAGGCTAGCTGATGAACACATCCAGGCAGTAGAGATTTAAAGACTCGGATGCAGATACTTATAAGTTATAATTAAGTTATGAGCCAACAAAGGCATGTCTATCCATATCCCTTGTCTAAAAAAAATCATGGATTTCGCATTATGACAGACGGGCATTATGAGTCTCTCTCTCTCTCTCTCTCTCTCTCTCTCTCTCTCACGCACAGACCCACCAGGCGCGGATCCAGGATTTTTTGAAAGGAGGACCGCTAATTACCATTACATTTAGTCGAAACTTGGACCCAAAGTCCGTAATATAATTTTTTGGTTTGGTACGTCCACAGGACGTACCAAACCAAAAAAGTATATTACGGACTTTGGGTCCAAGTTTCGACTACCTCATAACAAAGTAATGATATGATCCTTTACGTATTTGCCCCCTTCATGGGAGTCTGCCCCCCCCCCCCCTAGTTGCCCCCCCCCTCAAAAAAATTTCTGGCGCCGCCACTGGACTGCAGAAAGAGAACGACCAGTTGTCAGATTCCTAGAACTACTATTCAGAATCAGAAGATAAACCGAAATATAGCGATAGAGGTAACACGACTATAGCAGTACAGGTAGACAGTAAGTACACCGACGATAGACACAAAGAACGCATCCAATTTAAGATTTAGTGTTCAAGGAGCTTCAAATAATAACACTTCTGAGAAAGATAATTCAGCAGCCTCGAAACTCCAAAGTGGCTTTCCCGAACAGGAGAACGAAGAAAAGACCGCGGAGGCATTTAAAAACAATGCAAACGTTTTTTTTTCTGTAGCGATTTTGCTGTGTGGGGTGGGGGGAGGAGTTAACTCAGGTTGAAATTCCAGATGAGTTACACTTCACACAAAGCAAGGTATAATAAATACAATAATGATAAAAACTATTAACCCTTTACCTAACGAATCGCCCGCATCCGCTCTGGTAATATGCAAATTCAGCAGTTGAAAAAAAATAAATTTTTCAAAACATTTTAACAAAACCATATCATGTGACCCCTCATTGGAACGAGCTCATTGAGCTCGTTCCAATGAGGGATCATATGATATGGTTTTGGTGAATTTTGTTTTGAAAACTTTGAAAAAATGATATTTAAAATCATAAATTTTGATATCGTCTGCGTTGGGTAAAGGGTTAAGCAACTTTGTCGCGACGAAGGTTATTGGACATGCGAAATCGAAAAACATATAATACAGAAGAACATCAACTTTTGAATAACTCCACGAATTCAACAATACGAGACAAATAGGATCCAACAGCCAAAATGAACTGCTAACACTTTTCGGAAACATACGCCGTTTCATTTTTCAACTTCATAATTAGATTCGCTCAACACCCGCTCAACCCATCTCGCCAGGCATCAGTGGACTTTGAAATTTCGGTTTTAACTCTTTCGATGCTACTGGTGGGTATTCTCGCCCAGCACAGGGTTTCTCTAGTGTTTATTTATTTATTTATTGGTGTTTAAGGTCACACCAGTTTGCATAATGGTTAATCATTTTACCGCAATGAACAGGCACTGCTTCACTGTCCGGGGTTTCCCGAGGGGAGTTTCTCTTGTGTATAAAATAAGTATAATTTGGGCATATTTAATCATATCCCCTGAGAACTAAACTGATTGTTTCACCAATGATTTCTTGTTTTACATTTAGATTAAGTTTTCACCAAATCTAGTCATGGCTGCTTGACTGGATTTAATGAACATATCTTGAAAATACTCAGTGGGTTCAGAGTGAACAAAACTACATATGTCAATCCGATGCAGCAGTTGAATGTAATGTTAATTTAAAAAATCGGAACAACGATCATGGAAAAATCATTTAACCCTCAAGCTAACGTAACGTCCATACGTGAAAAGCGTTAATCCTTTACCTAACGTAACGGCCAAAACCGGCCAGCGCTATTCTCAAAAATCGCCAATTAATTTTCATTACTTTTTTCATTTTTTGTCTCAAAAACATAGATTCCCTCGTTGGAACGAGCTCGTCAAGCTCGTTCCAACGAGGGGTCATAACCTATGTTTTTGAGACAAAAAATGAAAAAAAATAGTTATTCAAGAATTATTTTTGCAAGTGTCGTCTGCTTTTCAGGTTAGGTAAAGGGTTAAAATGTTGATTCTCTAAAAGATTGTACCTATGCGCAAATGCATCGGGTGTCTTAACCCTCAACCCACCGCACATGATATCAACATTCTTACAAAACATCAGCATTGTTTAAGACCAACATATTTAAAACCAAACCAACTTCTTACATCTTAAAAGTCCGTATTAAGTTTGTCCCGAAGCAGTTGTGTGCGGTGGGAATTGACTGATGGACCGTCTTGCCGACTCTGTGTCTTGCTGGGCTTGGGATGTCAGGTTCGGTCTGGTGTTTTGACTGTCGCTGATGACCAGGGTGAGGCAAGCATCTGAGTCTGAGTGCAAATCGTTTCTCGAAATTGTGTGTTTTCGATCTGTTCACTTGGATGTTCGCACTTGAGTTCCTGGCTGCCGTTGGTGGATTGCGTAATACACGAATAACTTTATCGCGTTGTCGTTTTGGTAACCGGTTCTCGTCAAATCATCGAAGTTAAGCAACGTCGAGCCCGGTTAGTCCTTGGATGGGTGACCGTCTGAGCGATCGATTCGGACTCCCGCGTTGTGTACATGGGCAAGGCACTTCACCCCGATTGTCCGCACGGGGGCACGATGACGCCGTGTACTAAGGCATACTGCACGTCGATGGTACACATGTTTTTAACCAATCTAACCCTGCCTGTGTTACAGTGCATAGTTACGATGTTGGGGAGATGGGAGCTGCTCGTCGTTGCTCGGTGGTTCTCTCCGGGTACTCCGGCTTCCTCCATCCGTAAAACTGCCACGGTCATGATTAGCCATTGTGCATAAGTATATGACCTTAAACACCAATAAATAAATCGCACCGACCACAGCATTGGTCTTTCTCCTGTATTTAAGGGTGAACCAACCTAAACATTTATAAAGAGCAGATCGCCACAGAACTTGGGAACGCTGCTACCAAGACATCTATCTGGTCTCTTCGAAAGGGAATGGCAGGAAAACAGACCGCCAGGTTTTGCCATTTTCACGAAGTATATATACTATTGCTGTTATGTTTGTATTAATTGTTTGTAATATATATACTGCAAATAAATGCATCAGTTATCAGTTTGTTATTTTAATTATCCTTTTGAAACCATTTTTTTTTAAACAATTACGAAAATCATATCATGTGACCCCCTTATTGGAACGAGCCCAACGAGATCGTTCCAATGAGGATCCCATGTTGGGATTTCGATAAAAAGTTTTGAAAGACAATTTTTTCAACTCCGCAATTCGTAAATTACTGGTGGGGATGCGGCCGATTCGTTCACACTTTACCTAATACGATACTTTTATCTCACCACCCTTTCCTTAATACATTTGCAAAATGTTATTTGCTGAACGAAAAAATGTTCTTTGTGTTGTGAGGCACTGAACTTTTCTCCATATTTTCCAAATCGTCTTCCCCTAACTCACTCGATTGTGACATGTTGAAAAAATGAACGCTGAAATTTATTGAAAATTGACGCGTGTCGTCTGTTTATCAACACGGTATTTTTAGCTAAGTATTGTCACGTGATTAATCAGTTGACGCCCAACGCAAACAAGTACCGAAAGTCATTTGTTGTACACGAGATTAGGAAATTTTAAACTCCGCGATTTTTCATGTCAAAACTATCAACTTTTCCACACCAAACCATATAAAATCATAAAACTGAATTTTTTCCGGAAGTATTACAGATATTTTCAAAGTATTTAAGGCCCTGGTTCACCTGTGAATAATCTGTTTAAAACTTGAAAATTTTACTTACCTCGAACGTGTCGTGCGTTTGCGGTTTTCACATGGCCGCTTCCCACGCTGATAAATTGAATGCCTAGCACTTATGATTGCTCATTATTATCATTTTCCAATGTAGTAGATGTGTGAAATTCCCACACAATCATTGTCAGCAACTAACTCATGCCTTAAATGCGAATGTATATCTTAATTCTTTCACGCTAAAGATCACAAAATTCCGCCATCGCATCTCTCTTCTCCAAATATTCAAACTCAAAGCAGTGTTACCTCCCCTATATCCGGGGATGTGCGGGCCGAAACGAATTGAAACGAATTTTTCATTATTGTCCGGGAACGAATTGAAACGAATTTTTCATTATTGTCCGGGAACGGATGTGAACGGAAACATATGAGTTTTGTGCAGCCCCCGAAAATGAAAATATTCGCCAGGGAGTGCCCTATAATGTGATAATAATGTTCTTTAGTTTGAACTGTATGTCAGTCATTTCCTTGTCATACTTTAACCCATCGGGTTATTTAGTCAGTCAGTATTGTTCACGTTAAGAAAATAAATTAGAAAGTTTCTTTTGATGGTCGGAGTCATTACTACATGAGTTTCTTCAGAAACAATATAAACTCAGATACTCTAGACTGAGAACATCCACTTTACAACATCAAAATAAATGACCCATCGCATCGAAACGGGCCCATGTACTGTATCCCCAGAAATATGACTGGTTCCATTCTTACATTAAAAAAGTGCCAAAATCTGTATCCCACACGTGTGCAATAAAAGTTTATTTTTATCACACATCCTAGAATGCCGAGGACAAACCTTAATTTTAAATGGGTGTGTAATAAACCTTAGCCCCTACGAGGGTAACAGGATTTAAGTGGCTTGTCGACGGGCACAACGTGGTTACTCCTGGTCGTGATCGAGCCGTGGCTCTTTCGAAAAATCGAGCCACCGCACCCCAACTGAAAAATGATAATGCCTTTTGAATGGCGATTTCGCATTCTTGTCGTGTTAGGCGGAGAGGTTAGCCCTGTCATATGGTGTCAAAATGGAAGTTAATTCTTTCTCCTAGCAAAAGCTATGCCCTTTGTCTTGAAATGGTTGCGTTTTGAAATTTGAAGTGTAGAAGGAGATTCTTCCTGCCGACACGTTCAACTCTACACATGATGCTGGCGGATTTCCCGCCCAGGATAGAATTTCATCTGCCACGAAAATAAAGATAATTTGTGAAATTTTAGTTAAAATTTTCTCCGGTAAACTGAATGGATTTTTTCATCAATGATTCCCGATTTAAATTTGGATGAATTTTTCAGCAAGTTTTGTCATGGCTGCTTTGCAACAGCCATGACCACATTTGACGAAAAATATCTTGAAAATACTCGGCGAGTTAAGAGTAAATCGTTCATTCATTTCTCCACACTTCCAACATTGCCATGTCGTGGATGCGCAACCGTCGTATAACTAATACACTTAGCGAACTTGCAAAACGACGGTTAATTAGTTTGAATGATTAATATTTTATTTTCCATGAGCTTTTTACTTATTCTCTAACGGTTCGGCGATAGTTCATTTCAGATGAAAGCACCATTTAATTCTAAATAATGCAGTTTGGAGGAAATCAGAGTGAACATCTCTTCTTCAAATTCACCGAGTGCAGCAGTCTCAAGGGAGAACGCAGATTTCTTTCAACTGGAGATTTTTCTACTGTATCAACCGCATTGCGAAGTTATGCCAATCCGCGCAAATCACCCGGCCACAAACTGGTGCCCGAGTGGTTTGCGTGGTTTAGTTTCGCTTTGATAGGTGGAAGATGCGGACGAGAAGTCTTCCGGTGTGGGTTCGAACTTCTGCAATGCGAGATTCGGCGGTAGTTAGTGGAATTGCCTTGCAAACCTCAACATCCATCGCGAGAAGGGTTAACAAATATTTATATTGTACGAGACGTTGTATTTCAGAAAGGACGATTTTCTGATATAAATTGCATATTCTGTGTACGAGTATCTCGGGTTGAAACCTGACCAAAGTGTACAAAATCCTTTCTTGAAACTACAAAAAGTAGAGGAAAGGATAAAACTGGTGGACAAGTCTCAGTCCTCCTTGTATTTACTTTTGAGCAACCAAGAAGTCAAGACTTATTTTCATAGCATTTTAGACAATAAGAGATGTGGAGGTGTACATATCGTGAAGGGATTTTAGTGGTACAGGCAGTGGTGCCTCAGAAGATGTTACAAGTGAAAGTAAGAGATGCAAATTTGCTGATTAGAAATCGATTAGTCGACTACAAGTTACGCTCATTCAATTCAAAATGCGCCCAATTCATTCTCAGAAATAGCGTACATTCAAAAGTTTCACTCAACATTACATGTTATTATAGTTACTCTTAGTAAATGTGATGCCCGCAATCCATTTACATTCCTGGGCAAGATATTTTATCAATTTGAAGGATGATGTCAACGAAACACAAGCAGTGGCAAACAGTGAGCAGTTTTGAATTTTCATCAACCACCCTGGACCTGATTTAGGTATGTTTATTCCGTTTTCCGAATCTACATCTGTCCCTGGTAAGACAGTGCTGGGTGAAAAAAATAAAGAAATACAATGATATATAGATATTATCATAACAGTGTGTTGATCCGTGTCGTAGTATCACGTCTCGTTGAGGTGGCCAGATTTTCGGATCACACGAGCTGCCACAGGCAGCTCATGTGATCCGAAAATCTGGCCACCTCAACGAGACGTGATGCGATGACACGGATCAACACACTGTTATGATGATATGTTTATCATATGACATTGTTTCGATGTCAAATTCACCCAAATTTTCCATTTTAATTAATATGCGGTGAAAAGCCGGTTACAAAATAGCAGACGAAACAACAACGACTTCCCCAGTTACGAAAACTATTCACGGAAACTCTCGGATATTTCCGTGGGAGTGAGATATGGATTTTTGATTTCCGTAAGAGTGTGATATGGACTTTTGCTCCGGAAAAATCTCACCCGGTGTGATACAACAGTTTGGAAAACATCGTCAAACAGTAGTGATATTTTGGGTAAAAATGTCATAGTCATATGATAAAATAACTGTACTATCCTTATCTTAAGGACGAACATTCATTACCCTCAACCTAACATGAAAAGCAGACGACACTTGCAAAAATAATTCTTGAATAACTACTTTTTTTCATTTTTTGTCCCAAAAACATAGGTTATGACTCCTCATTGGAACGAGCTCGACGAGCTCGTTCCAAAGAGGGGTCATAATCTGTGTTTTTGAGACAAAAAATTAAAAAAATAATGAAAATTAATTGGCGATTTTTGAGAATGGAGCTGGCCGGTTTTGGACGTTACGTTGGGTAAAAAATTAAGCGGTTAACAAACCTGCTCGAAAACGAGAAGTAAAGGCACTAGCGTACCAAGCAGGGCAAGATCGTTGTGAGCGACGGATTGGTGCATTCCACAATAAATCTTTAATTCCCGTTCTTTTCACGTATTTTTTCAGTTATTTTTATGCTTTTTTAAATTAATTTTTCTATTTTTTTATAATTCTTTTTTTTCAATTTATATTTCTTTCAATCCAGATCCACTGTTCAATGTCTCAGCGAGTTCCTGTATCGACACAACACAAAATACCCTTGATATTTCCAAGTTTCATGTTCGCTAGAATCTCGTCCAAGTTCGACGATAATTTCGATCACTTCGCCGGTCTTATTAACTTATGAATTAAATCGGTACTCCTCTTGCCAGCATCCGAAGCGATTCTTGTGCTTGCTTCTATTACGGTTTTTTTACCCACGTCCATGGCGGTTTTCCATCTGACGTTCATGGCGGTGGAAGCAATCTGTTTAACTACATCACTGGTGAAGGCGCGTGACAGAGCTCCCATCACCGAATCCAGCAAACCCGACCCGCCGTAGACGTAAGATCTCACAAACCCTATGTTCTATGCTGACCAAAGGATCTGTAAGTCGGAAAGTAAGGTTCGTAAGGTCTGTAACTAGGTGTCTTGCTTTTGTCTCTCCTGGGTTTCAACTCTTTGACGTTTTTTCTTCTCCTCATTTCTTCCTGAGTTTCTGTCATAGGTTTGAACAACTTTCTCATTTCTCGTGTTTCATCTCGATCGCTCCCATTCGTTTTGTCACATTGCTGTCTCTAATATTCCTCTTTAGTTCTAGAAATTGACGAATCCTCTGGTCTCTGAACTTATGATCTTTGATTTTTAAAAATGACATGCTTTTTAAAAAAAAATATTTTTCCTTTGTTTTTTTTTTTAGAAATCAACAATACAAATATAACCAAATCCCCATTTGAATAACATGGAGCAAAACAGCAAAGTGTTCAAAATCGTTAGTCCTGGTGGTGCCACATTACAGCGCATTACAAATCCCTATGAGAAATTGCATAGAGACGTAGCTTTTCGGCTTCGTCTATTCTACCTCACTTTGAGGGTGAGAACGAAAAGAGCCCCTTACAAGTCCTTATGAGAAGTTCGGTTTCGTAAATATCTGAGGCCAGCCATCTTGACACTTTTACATTTTCCTTTGGAAATTTACATTGAAAAAAGATCTTTTTTTGTCTGGCAAACTTCGAGTTTATTTTCTTTTTCATTTTCCCCATTGGATTAACTTTAGCCGACATACCAGCTCAGGTGAAAATTGACCAAGTCCGATTTTAGCTGAACGAGAAAATATTTTAATGGAAATTCCCATTGCGAGCCAGAAACGCATTTTTTTCTGAGGCAGAATGCTTAATTTCACTCTACTGACGATCTAAATCCGGCATTCAGATCGGTTTTCATTTCATTTTTCTCATTCAAAGTATCGACGAGCTTTCGTTCCGCGACATTTACGTATTGTTTGTTTGTAACATCTCCGGGATGCTTTAGTTCTCCTAGATTCGCTATCTTGTTAGAATTCGTATCCACTCCAGAATTCATGATTCAGAAGACAGGGATAATGTCTCCATTTTTCTATCTCCTCGCGATTCTCGACTCATTTAAAATTTCTCGTCGGTAACGGATGACTCATGGCTCAGCCGTATAAATTATTATCATATAGATATTTTAATTATTTACTCAGTTCTTCCATGTGGCAATTGTTCGCTTTTTGCATATCTGTAAGATATCGTCGACACTGCACATTCCACACCCTTTTTGAACATGAGCAACATGTCCACGTCAGATAATAACTCCAAGCGGATTTCAGTCGTCTTCAACAGTGCAGCCCAGCTCAAGCTGGGATCAGTGTAATGCCAAGCAGGATCTAGACCGTAATGTTTCCAACTGACACCTCGAAAGTTTTCGACCAAGTCTGCCAAGAGAAGGAGGTCGGTTTTCAGATACTGATCATGATAATCTCTCATGGATTTCATGTCGAATATTTCCCACACTCTTTGAGTGTGTTGCTAGTCGACAATGGAAATGTCAGCATCGTACAATTTCGACTAATTTTTTCGAGACTTGTCGACATGGATTTAAAACTATCTATGAAACGTACTTCTCTCTTCACTGCTGACATTTATCCTCCTTATTTTTCTTTCTTCTTTTTATCTACGACTATCCATTTCGCAAAAGAAATGCATCGTTCCTCGCTCTTCGCGATGCAGTGCATATTTCCATCGCTTACACTACCGAGATTCTTCACGAACAGATGACTGTCATAACCCGACAGATTGGGAAATATCATTCGGAAGAATTTAGCATCTCGATATTTTAAATTGCAATTACTGTTCGCGGCACCTGGAAATTTACTCGTGCAGTGACCGTGATCTCTTACTTTCTTGTATTAGGGTTTCGATGTTTCGATGAACAGTTCTCCACAGATGTGATATTCGGTGGCGCTCTTATAGTCTTTCGTTTGCTCGTCTGCGATAATTATCTTCACGTGAATTTTGAATTGCTCGTCTACTTTTGAATTTGAGATTCCAAATCATCCATGGATTTTCGAGCCACGTAGTCATCGTCCGACTGTATCGTATACAGTTAAAACTGGAAGTGCTCTCATGAAATGCGCGCAAATAGCACGTTGAAATGAGCGTTAATGTACGTGTTATGGCCCAAGTAAAGCTATCAAATTCTGTACATATGGCCTGTGCACAAGCAATGTTTCAGCCAATGGACCTCCGGGTAACCCGGAGGTCCATTGGCAGAAACATTGCTTGTGTTTGCTATGAGTAACCAGGAGAACCTGCCGTGTTGTGGATGCCATTCGATATGGCAATAGCGCACAATTCCAACGCGCAATTAAGCCTAGATAAGCGCACTATTCGTGACAGAACTTCTAGTTTTAACTGTAGGTGTACCGACCCGAAGAATAATGATCGTTCCAAGAACATTTTATGTAAAAATAATAACCAGACTGTGTATGCTTCTGATATTTTTCGGTGCAACTCTGACGATCATCGGGCTGACACGAACTCAATTTCGCCGTAAAATATTCAAAATCGGCATACACCACAAGGGCACTCTCATTCTTCTGTTGTCATGTATGAATTTCATGGAAAGAGTGTGTGATTTTGGAATGCATTGATTTTAGTTGCAATACTCCTCGTGACGTTCCAGGGATTCTTTGTCATGGAAGGACTTGAAACAGTTAATTCAGAAAAATCCCTTCTATCATGCCTTCTGGTCTGTGTCGCCAATAATCGACTCATGTTCTTAATCCAGCAGTAATGTTGATTATCATCTCTCGAAATTAATTTAAGAATTGAATGCAATTTTTATAATCTTTATAATTACATTCCGTAACGGTTTAAACTACTTTTTACCAAACAACAAAGCAGAAAGACGAAATAAAACATGTACGAACGAACGAGGCAAAAAACCACCCTCACACAAAAGACAAAACGCACAACTCTGAGTTGAGCGCCGGTTTTCGGCATTGACCCAAATTTGTCAAATTACTGTCTTTCACAACGAAACTTGGAATGTTCAAAACAATTTTAACTGGCTTCATGCCACAGTTGGGAAAGAAACAGCAGCGGAGTTGATCACTGCGAGAGGCGCTAAAAGTTAAAAACCCACCCAAACACCGCCCGAATTACATTCTGTCAACTGCGCTCTACCTTAAATGCGGGTCAAAGTTCGATCAAATGTATTCATTGGAAAATGAATTACATTTGGTCATGACGTTTTCATCCAGCTGACCAATGGGAATTGAGTATTTGGACCCAAAACGCATAACTACATTAACAATGTAATTATTATAACAAATTAAAGTTTTTCTCTCGATTTTTCTGTGAACTTATTCTCAGAGGATATATGCATTTTTTCGAATCGTCGTATCCCAAAACGTTGACGGCGATCGTGGGATTTGAATTTTCAAAATGATCGATGTCGCATAGCCGAGTCGGAAAATTCATTCCTGGCCAATCAAAATTCTTAGAATCTCCCACATACTTTGCTACTTTATTTTTCTTTGTTTCTATGGGATATAGTGCAGATGTGACAGGCCATTTGAAGCATTGACTGTCTTCTTTATTTTCCACGTTAATCACACCTTCGTTTTGTCCTATAAAATAAGGAAATTTTATACATGAAGACGTTCGCAGTGGATCGTACTTGTCGATATGAATTTCTAGATTCAGTACGTCTCTCAATCACCGATTGCTACCTTCGTTTTGATACCACTCCAGAGATTGTATAATTGTTTTCTTTCATGTTGTCGAAGATATCGGATAAAGAAGAGCTTTTGTTCACGGTTTTCGAGCGACATTGGAAATAAGTCGTTTTCCACGACTTCACCCGCATTCAGATCGATCTTCTCCATCCGACACTACAATACTATTTTCGTTTTAATACCACTGCCTTGCATTCGACGAAATAAATCCAACATGCTAGGTTTTATCTCGTTCAAGAAAGTTTTAGGATGAATCTTTTTTATGCCTTTAACATCAAACGTTTTGAAAAATACCTTGACGGCCTGCTCTCGTTCTATGGGAGTGGGCAACAACTCGTCGTCTGAGTGCTAGAATGTCCTATGTCCCATATGGGACATAGGACATTCTAGCACTCAGGCGACGAATTGTTTGCGTATCACTGTAACTGGTATTTCTAATATGTCATCATCATTTTGTTTTGAGTTCAGCCGTCGCTGCTGTTACTATGTTTTATATTTGATTTTCTTCTTCCTCTTTCTCTTTTTTATTTTCGCTGATGCATCGAATTGTTTTTTCGTTTTCTCTCCGTCTTTCTGCCGAATTGATCACATTTTGCCCCCTATAGTGAACAAATAGTCTATTAACTCGAATCTCTTCAACAATCCTACGCCCAGCTCTCGCGCTCTCGATTTTAATTCGGGTACGTTTCTCTGACCGATCGCTGTTCGTATGACGTCGATCATTTGTGGTCTAGTTCTGCAACTCGACGATTTCGCGATGCCAAGATTCTTCACATAGCCTTTCAATTGAGCTCGACCTCGAGTTTCCAATGAAAATGACACCTTTTTAATATTTAAAAATTGATTTAAATGGTAAACATTGTTTTAATTTTTTTTATTTCCTATATATATATGAAAAAAAAGTTTGGACTGATCTCTTTATCGGAGATTCGATTTCCTATCCGATTTCCGACTCGAAAAAAGTCGCGTGTCGTCTCGTGGTATAGGAGCTTATTTTGCTAGAAGTCTGATGTGAGCTCGTATCAGACATGGGTGATTTCTCGAGAACATAAGGTCGAAACTCGAGAGTAATTACCTAATTACCGAACTTTTTTGAGGGGGTCAAGTGAGCTCGAACTGTCAATTTTTAGTAATCGCTCGTTAACGTGGCTAAGACACCACATAAGAATGATTCCATCGAGTTTTTGCCAGTGATGGATCAGAAGCAATGTTTTTCAAGCAATAAAAATAAACCTTTTCTATGATGAAAGAAGTTTATCTGTAAGTGTTGCATACTATTCGTGTCAGGAATACAGATTACACGCGCGATAAACTTGCTCACTGACGTGATTTGAAAAAGAAGAAAACTGCATTGTTTGAGAGGGGGTGGGGGAGGTACTCGCTGTTTTGCAGGACCATCATAAAAATTGAGGATACTCACAAATGCCTCATTTATGTTCAAGCGGGGAAAGTGCGGTGGTGGATTCTCGGACCTGGCGAGAACAGCATCCGCAAATGACTTGCTTTGACTAGAATTGCTGTATTGTATGAAAGCGTTAAGGGATCTAAGGTGGAAAAAGGGTGGAAGCTGGAGAGTCAAATACCGATGTGAGAATGTGAATTTAATTATTTATCTGTCCGTGTTCAATATCAATTTCTCCATCTTAGGCTATACAATAAGTGCAACACAAGCATGAATTCGGGTTTAGCCGATCGTTTATATTTATATAGACTAGTTTAGTGGACTCGAACTCGATGCATTGGTTATCGAGTTCTATTATACCAGTACAATAACACTTCAATGCCGAATTAGCAATTACGACTCAGCTTACCAAAGGTTATGCCATAAATGGATGTTTATTCGAACAATAAAAGTGTTGGATAAATGTTTGCTTTATTCATCTAGAAGCAGCTGCTAGTAGGGTGATAAATTTTCCCCGTAGGTTTAACATTAACAAAATTTATTCCTATAGCAGAGACGGACATGTGGACGTCTGACCTCTACCGCGTTAGTGTTGTCATGACCTGTTTTACGTTTGTGGGAGACAAAATGAGCCGACGTTTGTCAAATGTTGACCGTTGCCGAAATGTTTAGTTTTAGAATATATGGCATACTTCAAATCTGTCTAACAATAACACGAACAACAATTAACAAAGAAAACACAAAGTAATTCAATCGAAAAGCATGCAGGATCGATTGTGGAAGGCGGGGACATGATGAGTGATGTTCCATCTTCCAAATTAGTAAAGTGTGAATAAACAAATGCATGTGTCGTCTGCTTTGTTTACAAAACTCGTGTTGAATAGACGACGACCACAAAAAACAACAATAAACAACGAAAATAAGAAAGATAAACATTGATCATTTAATAAAGTAGTTTTGCAACTTCAGCTCAAGTTTGTAGGGGAATTATTTTTAGACAGAAATGTATCACTGCACCTTGTTTATTGGAATTGGACCAATGTGCTCCTGACTTTTCGCAGTGTTTTGTAACGAGTAACAGCACGATTTCGCCGCGACTGCCCCGTAAATGATTTATGGGATAAATAAACGTATAGTGTTTTCAAGTAAAAAAAAATATTCTACTCCTTCGATTAAGAATAAAACCAACTCGCCGCTTCATTCTTAACCATACTCGTAGAATAAATGTTTTACTTGAAAACACTATACCTTTATTCTATATATCTACGCAGCACGAGAATCATGAAGATGTGGATGCTGAGTGCTTGTGTTCCCAGCTAGAAGGAATCCAAAATATAGCGAGAATACTTACAAATAATTTCCTGATAAATCCAATGGTGGTGGCGAAGTCGACGCTCAGAAAGGGGGATGAAATATCTAATTGAGGCTGGAACTGCCCGTGTGGGTCTTCGAGAACTATCCGACAGTACACTATTTCCAAATAGCTGTAATGTGAACTACCAATGTCGGTGATATAAAACCACTTCTAATTTTCCACTGTCGTGATGGGAGATGATTGCTAATGAGTGTCCATCTCTTGTGAAGATCTTTTTTTCGATCCTGTCCAGACCTCGGTTAGAATGTCGTGGATAAAGATAACGATAAGAGGACCAGAGTGTAGAAAGCCGAGAACACCTGTCACATTCCCTGAAGAACACTTATGCAGAATCTCAAGATCAACTCAATGTTTAGAGGAACGGACTGCAGCAGTGGCGGCGCTACGGGGGGGGGGGGGGGGGGGCATGGGGGCATTTGCCCCCCAAACGAAGGCTTTGCCCCCCCCCCCAGTTGCCCCCCCCAACTATCTCGCATGCATTTCCATCCACCCTCACACACAAACACATTCAGTCACTCTCTCTCTCACACACACACACCCCTCTCTTTTTTATTCCCAATAATTTCCCATACACATTTAGCCCAAAGCCTCAGGCTAGCTGATGAACACATCCAGGCAGTAGAGATTTAAAGACTCGGATGCAGATACTTATAAGTTATAATTAAGTTATGAGCCAACAAAGGCATGTCTATCCATATCCCTTGTCTAAAAAAATCATGGATTTCGCATTATGACAGACGGGCATTATGAGTCTCTCTCTCTCTCTCTCTCTCTCTCTCTCTCTCTCTCTCTCACGCACAGACCCACCAGACGCGGATCCAGGATTTTTTGAAAGGAGGACCGCTAATTACCATTACATTTAGTCGAAACTTGGACCCAAAGTCCGTAATATAATTTTTTGGTTTGGTACGTCCACAGGACGTACCAAACCAAAAAAGTATATTACGGACTTTGGGTCCAAGTTTCGACTACCTCATAACAAAGTAATGATATGATCCTTTACGTATTTGCCCCCCTTCATGGGAGTCTGCCCCCCTAGTTGCCCCCCCCCCCCCCACACTCCCACAAAAAAATTTCTGGCGCCGCCACTGGACTGCAGAAAGAGAGCGACCAGTTGTCAGATTCCTAGAACTACTATTCAGAATCAGAAGATAAACCGAAATATAGCGATAGAGGTAACACGACTATAGCAGTACAGGTAGACAGTAAGTACACCGACGATAGACACAAAGAACGCATCCAATTTAAGATTTAGTGTTCAAGGAGCTTCAAACAATAACGCTTCTGAAAAAGATAATTCAGCAGCCTCGAAACTCCAAAGTGGTTTTCCCGAACAGGAGAACGAAGAAAAGACCGCGGAGGCATTTAAAAACAATGCAAAAGTTGTTTTTTTTCTGTAGCGATTTTGCTGGGTGGGGTGGGGGGAGTTAACTCAGGGTGAAATTCCAGATGAGTTACACTTCACACAAAGCAAGGTATAATAAATACAATAATGATAAAAACTATTAACCCTTTACCTAACGAATCGCCCGCATCCGCCCGCGTAATATGCAAATTCAGCAGTTGAAAAAATATTATTTTTCAAAACATTTCAACAAAACCATATCATTTGACCCCTCGTTGGAACAAGCTCGGCAAGCTCGTTCGAACGAGGGGTCACATGATATGGTTTGGTTGAAATTTTTTGAAAAATTAAAAAAAATGATATTTAAAATAATAAATTTTGATATCGTCTGCGTTGGGTAAAGGGTTAAGCAACTTTGTCGCGACGAAGGTTATTGGACATGCGAAATCGAAAAACATATAATACAGAAGAACATCAACTTTTGAATAACTCCACGAATTCAACAATACGAGACGAATAGGATCCAACAGCCAAAATGAACTGCTAACACTTTTCGGAAATAGACGCCGTTTCATTTTTCAACTTCATAATTAGATTCGCTCAACACCCGCTTAACCCATCTCGCCAGGCGTCAGTGACTTTGAAATTTCGGTTTTAATTCTTTCGATGCTACTGGTGGGTATTCTCGCCCAGCACAGGGTTTCTCTAGTGTTTATTTATTTATTTATTGGTGTTTAAGGTCACACCAGTTTGCATAATGGTTAATCATTTTACCGCAATGAACAGGCACTGCTTCACTGTCCGGGGTTTCCCGAGGGGAGTTTCTCTTGTGTATAAAATAAGTATAATTTGGGCATATTTAATCATATCCCCTGAGAACTAAACTGATTGTTTCACCAATGATTTCTTGTTTTACATTTAGATTAAGTTTTCACCAAATCTAGTCATGGCTGCTTGACTGGATTTAATGAACATATCTTGAAAATACTCAGTGGGTTCAGAGTGAACAAAACTACATATGTCAATCCGATGCAGCAGTTGAATGTAATGTTAATTTAAAAAATCGGAACAACGATCATGGAAAAATCATTTAACCCTCAAGCTAACGTAACGTCCATACGTGAAAAGCGTTAATCCTTTACCTAACGTAACGGCCAAAACCGGCCAGCGCTATTCTCAAAAATCGCCAATTAATTTTCATTACTTTTTTCATTTTTTGTCTCAAAAACATAGATTCCCTCGTTGGAACGAGCTCGTCGAGCTCGTTCCAACGAGGGGTCATAACCTATGTTTTTGAGACAAAAAATGAAAAAAAATAGTTATTCAAGAATTATTTTTGCAAGTGTCGTCTGCTTTTCAGGTTAGGTAAAGGGTTAAAATGTTGATTCTCTAAAAGATTGTACCTATGCGCAAATGCATCGGGTGTCTTAACCCTCAACCCACCGCACATGATATCAACATTCTTACAAAACATCAGCATTGTTTAAGACCAACATATTTAAAACCAAACCAACTTCTTACATCTTAAAAGTCCGTATTAAGTTTGTCCCGAAGCAGTTGTGTGCGGTGGGAATTGACTGATGGACCGTCTTGCCGACTCTGTGTCTTGCTGGGCTTGGGATGTCAGGTTCGGTCTGGTGTTTTGACTGTCGCTGATGACCAGGGTGAGGCAAGCATCTGAGTCTGAGTGCAAATCGTTTCTCGAAATTGTGTGTTTTCGATCTGTTCACTTGGATGTTCGCACTTGAGTTCCTGGCTGCCGTTGGTGGATTGCGTAATACACGAATAACTTTATCGCGTTGTCGTTTTGGTAACCGGTTCTCGTCAAATCATCGAAGTTAAGCAACGTCGAGCCCGGTTAGTCCTTGGATGGGTGACCGTCTGAGCGATCGATTCGGACTCCCGCGTTGTGTACATGGGCAAGGCACTTCACCCCGATTGTCCGCACGGGGGCACGATGACGCCGTGTACTAAGGCATACTGCACGTCGATGGTACACATGTTTTTAACCAATCTAACCCTGCCTGTGTTACAGTGCATAGTTACGATGTTGGGGAGATGGGAGCTGCTCGTCGTTGCTCGGTGGTTCTCTCCGGGTACTCCGGCTTCCTCCATCCGTAAAACTGCCACGGTCATGATTAGCCATTGTGCATAAGTATATGACCTTAAACACCAATAAATAAATCGCACCGACCACAGCATTGGTCTTTCTCCTGTATTTAAGGGTGAACCAACCTAAACATTTATAAAGAGCAAATCGCCACAGAACTTGGGAACGCTGCTACCAAGACATCTATCTGGTCTCTTCGAAGGGGAATGGCAGGAAAACAGACCGCCAGGTTTTGCCATTTTCACGAAGTATATATACTATTGCTGTTATGTTTGTATTAATTGTTTGTAATATATATACTGCAAATAAATGCATCAGTTATCAGTTTGTTATTTTAATTATCCTTTTGAAACCATTTTTTTTTAAACAATTACGAAAATCATATCATGTGACCCCCTTATTGGAACGAGCCCAACGAGATCGTTCCAATGAGGATCCCATGTTGGGATTTCGATAAAAAGTTTTGAAAGACAATTTTTTCAACTCCGCAATTCGTAAATTACTGGTGGGGATGCGGCCGATTCGTTCACACTTTACCTAATACGATACTTTTATCTCACCACCCTTTCCCTAATACATTTGCAAAATGTTATTTTCTGAACGAAAAAATGTTCTTTGTGTTGTGAGGCACTGAACTTTTCTCCATGTTTTCCAAATCGTCTTCCCCTAACTCACTCGATTGTGACATGTTGAAAAAATGAACGCTGAAATTTATTGAAAATTGACGCGTGTCGTCTGTTTATCAACACGGTATTTTTAGCTAAGTATTGTCACGTGATTAATCAGTTGACGCCCAACGCAAACAAGTACCGAAAGTCATTTGTTGTACACGAGATTAGGAAATTTTAAACTCCACGATTTTTCATGTCAAAACTATCAACTTTTCCACACCAAACCATATAAAATCATAAAACTGAATTTTTTCCGGAACTATTACAGATATTTTCACAGTATTTAAGGCCCTGGTTCACCTGTGAATAATCTGTTTAAAACTTGAAAATTTTACTTACCTCGAACGTGTCGTGCGTTTGCGGTTTTCACCTGGCCGCTTCCCACGCTGATAAATTGAATGCCTAGCACTTATGATTGCTCATTATTATCATTTTTCAATGTAGTAGATGTGTGAAATTCCCACACAATCATTGTCAGCAACTAACTCATGCCTTAAATGCGAATGTATATCTTAATTCTTTCACGCCAAAGATCACAAAATTCCGCCATCGCATCTCTCTTCTCCAAATATTCAAACTCAAAGCAGTGTTACCTCCCCTATATCCGGGGATGTGCGGGCCGAAACGAATTGAAACGAATTTTTCATTATTGTCCGGGAACGAATTGAAACGAATTTTTCATTATTGTCCGGGAACGGATGTGAACGGAAACATATGAGTTTTGTGCAGCCCCCAAAAATGAAAATATTCGCCAGGGAGTGCCCTATAATGTGATAATAATGTTCTTTAGTTTGAACTGTATGTCAGTCATTTCCTTGTCATACTTTAACCCATCGGGTTATTTAGTCAGTCAGTATTGTTCACGTTAAGAAAATAAATTAGAAAGTTTCTTTTGATGGTCGGAGTCATTACTACATGAGTTTCTTCAGAAACAATATAAACTCAGATACTCTAGACTGAGAACATCCACTTTACAACATCAAAATAAATGACCCATCGCATCGAAACGGGCCCATGTACTGTATCCCCAGAAATATGACTGGTTCCATTCTTACATTAAAAAAGTGCCAAAATCTGTATCCCACACGTGTGCAATAAAAGTTTATTTTTATCACACATCCTAGAATGCCGAGGACAAACCTTAATTTTAAATGGGTGTGTAATAAACCTTAGTACACAGCGCCACCGTGCCCCTACGAGGGTAATAGGGTTTAAGTGGCTTGTCGACGGGCACAACGTGGTTACTCCTGGTCGTGATCGAGCCGTGGCTCTTTCGAAAAACCGAGCCACCGCACCCCAACTGAAAAATGATAATGCCTTTTGAATGGCGATTTCGCATTCTTGTCGTGTTAGGCGGAGAGGTTAGCCCTGTCATATGGTGTCAGAATGGAAGTCAATTCTTTCTCCTAGCAAAAGCTATGCCCTTTGTCTTGAAATGGTTGCGTTTTGAAATTTGAAGTGTAGAAGGAGATTCTTCCTGCCGACACGTTCAACTCTACACATGACGCTGGCGGATTTCCCGCCCAGGATAGAATTTCATTTGCCACGAAAATAAAGATAATTTGTGAAATTTTAGTTAAAATTTTCTCCGGTAAACTGAATGGATTTTTTCATCAATGATTCCCGATATAAATTTGGATGAATTTTTCAGCAAGTTTTGTCATGGCTGCTTTGCAACAGCCATGACCAGATTTGACGAAAAATATCTTGAAAATACTCGGCGAGTTAAGAGTAAATCGTTCATTCATTTCTCCACACTTCCAACATTGCCATGTCGTAGATGCGCAACCGGCGTATAACTAATACACTTAGCGAACTTGCAAAACGGCGGTTAATTAGTTTGAATGATTAATATTTTATTTTCCATGAGCTTTTTACTTATTCTCTAACGGTTCGGCGATAGTTCATTTCAGATGAAAGCACCATTTAATTCTAAATAATGCAGTTTGGAGGAAATCAGAGTGAACATCTCTTCTTCAAATTCACCGAGTGCAGCAGTCTCAAGGGAGAACGCAGATTTCTTTCAACTGGAGATTTTTCTACGGCATCAACCGCATTGCGAAGTTATGCCAATCCGCGCAAATCACCCGGCCACAAACTGGTGCCCGAGTGGTTTGCGTGGTTTAGTATAGCTTTGATAGGTGGAAGATGCGGACGAGAAGTCTTCTGGTGTGGGTTCGAACTTCTGCAATGCGAGATTCGGCGGTAGTTAGTGGAATTGCCTTGCAAACCTCAACATCCATCGCGAGAAGGGTTAACAAATATTTATATTGTACGAGACGTTGTATTTCAGAAAGGACGATTTTCTAATATAAACTCCATATTCTGTGTACGAGTATCTCGGGTTGAAACCTGACCAAAGTGTACAAAATCCTTTCTTGAAACTACAAAAAGTAGAGGAAAGGATAAAACTGGTGGACAAGTCTCAATCCTCCTTGTACTTACTTTTGAGCAACCAAGAAGTCAAGACTTATTTTCATAGCATTTTAGACAATAAGAGATGTGGAGGTGTACATATCGTGAAGGGATTTTAGTGGTACAGGCAGTGGTGCCTCCGAAGATGTTACAAGTGAAAGTAAGAGATGCAAATTTGCTGATTAGAAATCGATTAATCGACTACAAATTACGCTCATTCAATTCAAAATGCGCCCAATTCATTCTCAGAAATAGCGTACATTCAAAAGTTTCACTCAACATTACATGTTATTATAGTTACTCTTAGTAAATGTGATGCCCGCAATCCCTTTACATTCCTGGGCAAGATATTTTATCAATTTGAAGGATGATGTCAACGAAACACAAGCAGTGGCAAACAGTGAGCAGTTTTGAATTTTCATCAACCACCCTGGACCTGATTTAGGTATGTTTATTCCGTTTTCCGAATCTACATCTGTCCCTGGTAAGACAGTGCTGGGTGAAAAAAATAAAGAAATACAATGATATATAGATATTATCATAACAGTGTGTTGATCCGTGTCGTAGTATCACGTCGAGTTGAGGTGGCCAGATTTTCGGATCACATGAGCTGCCTGTGGCAGCTCGTGTGATCCGAAAATCTGGCCACCTCAACGAGACGTGATGCGATGACACGGATCAACACACTGTTATGATGATATGTTTATCATATGACATTGTTTCGATGTCAAATTCACCCAAATTTTCCATTTTAATTAATATGCGGTGAAAAGCCGGTTACAAAATAGCAGACGAAACAACAACGACTTCCCCAGTTACGAAAACTATTCACGGAAACTCTCGGATATTTCCGTGGGAGTGAGATATGGATTTTTGATTTCCGTAAGAGTGTGATATGGACTTTTGATCCGGAAAAATCTCACCCGGTGTGATACAACAGTTTGGAAAACATCGTCAAACAGTAGTGATATTTTGGGTAAAAATGTCATAGTCATATGATAAAATAACTGTACTATCCTTATCTTAAGGACGAACATTCATTACCCTCAACCTAACATGAAAAGCAGACGACACTTGCAAAAATAATTCTTGAATAACTACTTTTTTTCATTTTTTGTCCCAAAAACATAGGTTATGACCCCTCATTGGAACGAGCTCGACGAGCTCGTTCCAAAGAGGGGTCATAATCTGTGTTTTTGAGACAAAAAATTAAAAAATAATGAAAATTAATTGGCGATTTTTGAAAATGGAGCTGGCCGGTTTTGGACGTTACGTTGGGTAAAAAATTAAGCGGTTAACAAACCTGCTCGAAAGCGAGAAGTAAAGGCACTAGCGGACCAAGCAGGGCATGGTTCCAATGGACCGTGTGGGAATGAGGAATACTGTAAAATTCAAGACCTTCATAGCTCATGCTATGTCACCACAATACACCCCCATATAAACTAAAGGATGGAGAAGTTATTCGTATTTATCTCCATAACCAGATTTTTGACATCATACCCTACATTTTAGACATTTTTCTTGACATTTTTAGTTGCGTTTAGTTTTCTGTTTAGCTCAGAATTTCATGTTTAACTACGTGTTTAGGTCAGCTGCTGTGCTCCTTCTCTTCCCATGGCACTTATATTCATCATACACGTTCCTCAGTATCATCGTTCCATGATGAACCCCTGATATCCTTCATTTTGAATATTTTTCTTGACATTTTTAGTTGCGTTTAGTTTTCTGTTTAGCTCGGAATTTCATGTTTAACTTAGTGTTTAGGTCAGCTGCTGTGCTCCTTCTCTTCCCATGGCACTTATATTCATCATATGTGTTCCTCAGTATCATTGTTCTATGATTAACCCCTCATACCGCGCATTTTAAACATTTTTCTTGACATTTTTAGTTGCGTTTAGTTTTCTGTTTAGCTCGGTATTTCATGTTTAACTTAGTGTTTAGGTCAGCTGCTGTGCTTCTTCTCTTCCCATAGCACTTATATTCATTATACATGTTCCTCAGTATCATTGTTCTATGATTAACCCCCCACATCTTGCATTTTAAACGTTTTTCTTCACATTTTTAGTTGTGTTTAGTTTTCTGTTTAGCTCGGAATTTCATGTTTAACTAAGTCTTTAGGTCAGCTGCTGTGCTCCTTCTCTTCCCATGGCACTTATATTCATCATACATGTTGCTCAGTATCATTGTTCCATGATTAACCCATCATACCCTGCATTTTAAACATTTTTCTTGACATTTTTAGTTGCGTTTAGTTTTCTGTTTAGCTCGGAATTTCATGTTTAACTGAGTCTTTAGGTCAGCTGCTGCGTTCCTTCTCTTCCAATGGCACTTATATTCATCATACATGTTCCTCAGTATCATTGTCCCATGATTAACCCCTCACACCCTGCATTTTAAACATTTTTCTTGACATTTTTATTTGCGTTTAGTTTTCTGTTTAGTTCAGAATTTCATGTTTAACTTAGTGTTTATGTCAGTTTCTGTGTTTTACTTTTAAGAGGTTGTGTTTAGGTAAGCTTTGTCACATTTTATGATCCTGTTTGATACAGTTCTTGTGTTTGCCAAAGTTACTATCAAGGAGGAATGTTGGTGAGCTATAGGGCGTTGGCGTCCTTCTTGTTAAATTTAGCATGCCATACAAATCACACAACTAAAAGGAATGGTCAAGAAGAAACAATATGTCGTTTCGTCAGAAAATATCAAAGCAGTAAAAGATATTATATCCTCAAAAAGGAACATGCGTTTGTAATTGTTCTGTGGAATGCTTAATAGTGTCATCGGGTAGTCAATACCCAACATAAATGTTCCAAACTACACTTCGCCTGAGGAAAGCAAAATGTCAAAAGTACCTTTAATCTTTTCTGATTTTGAAATAACTCAATATTCTGGACTTTACATCCCAAATTTCTGTGTGAACGTGCTTGAGAAGATTGTATTGTCAGATCAAGGGTGTTTATTCCTTGACAAAAATGGAGAGGGAAAAAATAATGGGGGATCTAGTTTGGCAGAATATTGTGATTGCAAAGAATATTCAGGCACAACACACTTTCCTCATAACTCACGGTTGATGAACAGTTTATTTTAAGCCTTCCAGCAAAACCTGGTACAACCAATTGTGTACAAAGGCACGAAACACAAAAAATCACTGTCACACTTTACAAAACACACAAAACAAGAAACGCAATTTCTGGTTTTGACACTGAAGAGGCAACAAGTCTATACCATTCAATACTGTATATGCTACATACAGTACGTGCAGAGTGGATTGTAACTAAAACACCCGCGGAGTGGAGTTATCACCCAAAGTATCACTTTAAAATTCTGTTGGTGTGATCAGTTTGGTTGTCTGGTATCTGTCATTGGTGTGCTATCAAAGACAACATCAAAAAGAAAGAACCCACAATTTGAAGCTGGCGATGAAGTATTATTAACCAAACGAAGCGAACATTTAAAAAGATGTGAGCCCACTTGCAAACGTGAAGATACAGGTGAGAATATTCGGGGCAGTTTATCTACAAGGAATTCCAAATATCAATGAAGGGAGTGATTATTTCATTGGTTCAGTTCTTACGTGACGGACATGGCGTGTGGGTAAGAGAACCATTAAAGTACTTGACATAAATTGGAAAGATGATCTAAAGACATTTAATAGTTTTATAACCGAATCAGATTAGGCAAAAACTACATTGCCTGTTGAAAGTATGAGTATTCAAAAACAAAGTCAACAACTTCAACAGCAGTAATTCCAAAGTTTTGAGAGCCGTGAGGATGAAAATCAATAACGCGTTTTACACGTGTTATTGGCATTTATGCTGTTACACTGACTGCTGAAGCTCTTCTTATTTAAAAAGATCCCAACAAAGAACTATGGTTAATGGTATTGAGCAGTTTATTGGGATATATACTTTCAAATCAACGTTTAACCCTTTGAACCCTGGTGGTATCTTCCCTGATAGTTCAATGGCAGCAGTTGGGAACGGCCATATTAATTATTTGGGGGAAGACCAATTAATATATTCAGCGTGCAGCCTCAAGGCTGCAAAATATTAATTAGTCTACTTCACACATTCACTTGGCATCCATCCTACTTAACGAGATTATGACGTATCATGTTCCTGGGCCAGAAAAAACGGCCTCTCGGGTTCAAAGGGTTAAAATATTATAAAACGATAACAAAAATTAATTGGTTTTACATAACACGTCTGAGGTATAGTTCTACGGACATGTTACAATCCACACACAATGTTGTTTTCAAACAAAATTATCCAAACCCGTGCATTCTGATAAACAATAGGGTGTGTGGGGGTGGGGGGGTTAGATGAGTTGTATTTACCCCCAAAGGAAATTGACTACAGATGAAGAAACAAAAATTAGGATCATTGTGACAAATTTGAAATGGGTCGTATCAATAATTCGTCATTGAAACAAACATCCATTTCACCGCTGTTGTATTGACTACAATTTATCAGGTGGATATGCAAATGGCGGACATTCTCTAAATGAAATAGATTTACACATTCTAAAAAATCCTTGGAAATATTTTTAATGAATTCCAAGTATTATGTCAGCTTGGTTTTCATTAGATTAAACATATTTTATTTGTTATAACAAAAGGGATTGGATAACAAGTGCATAGCACTTAGATTATATCCTTTCCGTAATATACATCTGAAAATTACAAATTATGTTTACAAATATTTATAAGAAGTTATAATGTGCATATAATGGCAAGAGAAACATGTGTATATATTGATACAATATTGTGTATGTACACAGTTCGAAATAAAAGGGGTGCTTTTAAATATAATGTAGACATAAAAATGGGTTTCAATCAACTCTGTATTTATTCTGACAATGCAGACCATATATGAACTGCTTTTGGGCGCACTTCTTTACGTGTAATGCATTTTGTTTTGAAATACGAAAAGAGTTACAGCATATTTGCAAATAATTTGATAATGATTATTATGTACCGCTATCAGAATCGTCATTTGTTCTATCTGTATTTACTTATTTGTGCCTGGGTCACTTTTAACCCTTTACCCAACATAACGACCAAAACCGGTCAGTGCTATTCTCAAAATTCGCCGATTAATTTTCATTATTTATTCATTGTTTGTCTAAAAAATAGGTTATGACCCCTTGTTGGAACGAGCTCGTCGAGCTCGTTCCAACGAGGGTCATAACCTATGTGTTTGAGACAAAAAATGAAAAAAGTAGTTATTCAAGAATTTTTTTTGCAAGTGTCGTCTGCTTTTCATGTTGGGTAAAAGGGTCAGAACGATATTTGTTTAAATTGTAATGACGACACTATCAAACCGATTCATTTTGAAAGTGGCCATTCTATGGTAAAGTTGCTTTTCTGACAGAGAAATAAATTACATTTATACAAATGATGCCAGTGTATCAAGGCATACCACGTCAATACAGATAGTTATTGGGGTCTACAGTACATGGAGAGTGTTTTATCACTAAATCACACATAGAGTGGAGATTCCACACAAACAATAATTACAAATTTGTTGCAAAGCATAACTAGCACAAGCAAAGTTCCAGCTAATGGACCTCCGAATTAAACTCAGAGGTCCATTGGCTGAAACATTTCTTGTGTTTTCTGTCCCATGTGCACAGAATTTGAAAGTGATAGTTCGAGCGATCACTCCACTCCGCCGGTGACGTTCTCACAATCCACTCTCCACGTACTGTACGTCTCATGCAACTGTACCATTAATGAAATCAAATGCATAGAAATGCAACTTTAAAACAGGAAGGATTGAGTCATGGTGTACAGATAGCAGGAAGCAAATAAGAAAACGTAAAGAACCTAAACAAGCATTACTCGCTCACGGGGAAGATCTTTTGAAATCGGCGAGTAAAGGAGTTTTAGGTATAAAAAATTCTGAAACGCGAAACCCCAAACACAAGTCCATGACAAGTCCTCGTAGAGATAAGTTGAATCAGAAATGTGCTCCTGCAACGTGAACTTCGGTGTCATCAGATATATTAGTTTAAATCATAGTGTTACACGGATCTTTCGTACCTTTTGTCAGTAGTTTTGATCCACACAACGTGTCACCATCTTCAAGAGGTATAGAAAGTGTTCTTGAAAGTGAACAATTTCCAATAGAATCATTAATGAATGCTTCACTTTGTGAAGTTTTAGTTTCAAGAGAAATTAACAAGTGGCTCGATTTTGTATCTTCTACAACTGAAGTTCAAACTACAATTACAAAAATGAAGGGAGTTTATTGGGTGCAAATGGACAAATTACCCCATCAGTATTTTAAACGGAATGTTCTGCAAAACTAATGTCATATTCAGTGGAAATCTTATAATCAGCAATGCAGCTCTGTTGTCTTATCGAGCATTGTCAGATATTCTTCAGATAGCAAAAAAAACCAAAATAAATTAATTATTGTGTATCCAAGTGAAATGCAATATGCAGATACTCTTGGCAATGGCGGATACAGGGGGGGGGGGGCGGTGGGGCGGCCCCCTCCCCCCTTTAGCTCGTGTTTGTCTCCCATGTAGGGCGTAGCCAGGATTTTCATTTGGGGACAATACATGAATTGAAGTAAAACATACAGCGACATTTATTTCCTCCATCACCATTCGCTATGGAAAACAAATATACCGTTGAAATTATGCAAAATATATCTACTGGTCGCCTCCATTTATAGCGTCACCGACACAGCATGATTTTGTGGTGTTACATGCCCCTAGCCTCAGGTACCCCATGGCTATGCCAATTATGGGTCAGGATCTTAATTGGCATAGTCATGGCGTACCATGACTGCTGAAAACTTTCAAACGCTGGCAGATCGCAATGTTCTCCTGAGGTTAAGTCGGTTATGACTGTAAACAATGTGTTCAAAATACAGTATTATGGTAAACGGATCTGAAGAGCATATTTTAAATTTTCTAATTCTGTCTTGAACGTATGACAGAATTTGAAATTCTGAAACATGCTGTTTAAAAAGTGTTAATTAGCCGTTCAAAAATTCAAGAGGATTTCCACCCCAGAAACCACCAGAATGCCCCATTTGGTCGCTCATTTCCGAAAAATTTTCCCAGACCCCCCTACAAAAGCTACAAAAGACCCCCCTACAAAAGCTCGTGCCTTCGGCACTCGCGGCAGATGCCTACGGCATCTGCACGATCCCCCCCACCTTTGAGAATTCCTGTATCCGCCACTGACTCTTGGTCACCACACTGAGGAGATAAAAACTCCACAATTGGATTGAAAGAATATCACAACTTTGTTGCTGGTAGAAAATCAGTCCAGTTGAGAGGAAAATAATATGACGATACAGATTAGTTTAGATTCTTTATTCACACCATACATAAAACAAGGTTAAAAATACATATAATTTACAAATGTAATGGATAAGTACACGTTTAATGTGGGAGATGGAATGGCCCAATTAGATGTCTATCTGTCAACCTCGAAAAATAATATGGTTTGCAAACAGTCTGTAATTGGAAAATTGAGCAATAGAGCATAAACGAGATTGGAGTTCGGGTTATTCCATTGATAGGGCCCAAGATACTGTCCACCACAAATCTACAGGTCAATCTGTGTTCGAAAAATGTTTATCAAAACGATGTAAAAATAAGAATCAAACTACATCTTGCCACAACAAAATTGTGTCTTTGTGGTGAAGATGGGGCAATTGAAGTTAAAAAACAGTACTCAAAAATGGAGCATTGGATTTGATTTCAAAATGCCCAAACAATTTCGAGCACAAACAGTACTACCCAGAGAAACACATATTTTCGATTCGATTCGAATTAAGAATCGAATCGAGTCTATTATTCGATATCCAATCAAACCTCGAATCGAATACATGCGTCTTGATGTCCCGACTGATAAAATATTCCAACTATATTACCCAGGCCTACCATTCGCCTACACTTCCACACCGGCACCTAGACTCCTGTCCGGTAAGTTTCCTTTGGCTTCACACTGAAACTGACTTCTAACTAAATCCCGTACCTATTTAGACTCCAGTGGCCATCTATGCATTGACGCCAGAGAGCGCAGTACTGACACTATGAATTAAAAATATGTACCTTTCTATCGGAGCGTGATAGGATGATAATAGGGTCACATACTCCCCGGAAATGCGCGATTTTAGAGATAAAATAGTGCAAAATTGACCAACTAAAAGAAAATTAACCTTTTACTCAACGAATCGGCCGCATCCGCCCGCGTAATATGAAAATTCAGTAGTTGAAAAAATATTATTTTTTAAAAAATTTCAACAAAACCATATCATGTGACCCCTCGTTGGAACGAGCTCGTCGAGCTCGTTCCAACGAGGGGTCACATGATATGGTTTTGTTGATTTTTTTAAAAACGTGAAAAAATTATATTTAAAAAAATAAATTTTGATATCGTCTGCTTTGGATAAAGGGTTAAACAAAAAAATTGATCTGAGATGCAGTAATTCGGTGTCTTTTTTCAACAACTGAGATTTTACAGTGTTGTGAATAGGAAACAACGGATAATTTCAACAGAATCGCGTCCCTTCAGACATTGTGTTTGCGACTGTTCTATACAATACTGGGTATGACAAATGAACTAGTCCACTTTATATTTATAGAGAGGGCGATAACATCTTTATCCTGCAGCCACATTACATTAAATTATTGGTTCTTTTCAGTAATTGATTATTTGTTGTGTAGTCTACCCAGTGACTGCTACATCGTCCCTCAAGTGCAACAATCCACCCCTTCCAATGCTAAAACATTGCAGATAACACCTCTTTGTACTCAATACACGATATTTACCTTAGCGCAAATATTTATTCTGGCCAGAGGAAAAAGGTTAATTGTCACCGTAATCGATAGTACAGAGAAGTTTCGCTGATTTCCTGCATTTAATGTACACCCATTATTTTCATGAAATATATATGAAATGAACAGAAATGTTCGTCAGGGAGACTTAAAATATTAAGTTTTTTTTTTTCGTGTTTTGCGCCATGTGCATTCAGATGTTCGTGTGGAGTGATTTACTAATCGATTGAAATAATTGCCATCGTTTACCCTTCGCCTCATGTAACAGCCATACACACCTCTTTGTCACAGCAATTGTCATTCAAATGTTGCCATTTTGCAAAGTTTTTAACAACACAGCAGATATTATGACCTCTTATTGAAACATGCTGGTCGGGATTTTTTTTCTGATTTTTTTCATCAATTGGAAAGTTGTACATACGAAGAGCACGTCTCAAATAGACTGCCTTTTATCATCATTACATTGTACTCTGACTAACAATATTCCGTTTGCTCAGCTGAGACCGCACTGGAATGTATTAATTGGGAGTTGGGGGGGGGGGGGGGGGGGGGTGGTAGAGAGAATCCAGCACAGAGGATCATCTTTATTTGTCTAGCAACTGACTACACATATTTCAGGCCCGGAAATAAAGGACTTGTGTTGCAACCTGTTGACAAGTTACGCTAAAAAGCATGTTGGTAACCCGTGGGGAAAAATGGTGTTGTGATGCTTCTCCGCCTTCTATGTTTTTTTCTTTGGCAGTCAGGCTGTTTTTACCTTTTAACAGGATTTCCACCTGATTTAATATCAACAGCTAACGTGCGATCTCGCCGAAGCGAGATCGCACGTTAGTTGTTGCTATTTATTTTGGAGGAAATTATTTTACGATGGAAACAATATACCATTCTTTGGATGTGTGCATGCAATGCTTAACTTTGGAATTGACATTATTCCGTAAGATTGTACAGTCCTTCTGGTAAAACATGCGAGGTTGGTAATTTGATAAAGTCATGTTGTATTACGTTGTCGTAACTGTAGTTAGTTCACGTATTATAAAATTGACGTAATCCACACGTAACCTAAACGATCGGACGCGGGTCATTTCCAGCTACGATATTTGTCGTAGGAGGGGAAAATATATGCAAAAACCTACACACGAATACATTACCTTACTTTAAAAGCATTAGAAAAATCTACTGAGCATCTATACACTTTCCATAAAGTCGCTCTTCTCAGTGCTTCTCGTTAATTGTTACCATTTTTTCTTCGCCATAGCATATTGCTTTCCTTGGAACGAAGCTGATTTCTAGGAGAAACCATCAGCTGTGCTCTGAAAACACGCTTTCGTCTATCATTCAGATAAAAAAAATGTGCATTCTTAGACACTTCTGGACACTGGGACTCATGAAAAAATATGGAACATGACAGGATAAAAAGCTGTAAATAAGCAGCATAGGGGAAATGGAGATCAAGGAATATTTTCTGTTAACATGCCTTATCAATTAGAGTAGTATATCATGTACCCGATCGTCCCCTATTAGAGATTTGCCTGGGAGCAGTGTTAAGGACAATCTCACAATACCGCACTAGACGACGACTCATTACCCCACCCCAGAATACCGGTTGACCTACCATTACGTACTACCTATACCAGTCATAAGGTCTGTTTATAGTACTTAAAAGTATACCTAGGCTAAAAGTATACCTACAGGGGTATATACCACCCATACCATAGTATGAGTTCAGTCCAGTTCGAGAAGCCCAAATAACGTTATGGTGGAATGTACAGGTGACGACAACAGCGGTCAACGTCTATATGGCGCCACGTGCGCATTATGACGTCACAACGCCAATAGTAACGCCAACCGTTTCGCGGGGACGACTTTCAAGAAAACCCACCTTCACCATCAATATTCCATCAAATACCCATAGTATTCACCCATAGCCCCATCGATACATATACCATATATACCATATTATAAGATTTTGAGAAATGTTTTTTCAACAGCTCACTTTGTAAACTACGTGGGCGATTCATTAGTTGAGGATTTAAACACCAACGCACAACATATCACAAGATGCTGATTCTCTATGTGTTGACTAGTCAACCGCTTCGATTTCCGTAAAACAGTCAACCATTCATTTCAACTATATGGGTTTTTTAACTGAAAGCCAATAACCCCATTTCTCAACAGCAATTCGCCATCTGCAAGCAACCAGGTCATATTTTATCATATTCTCATCCCACCCGACTAATGGTAAACCCAGTAATATTATTAGTTATTCTGTTTGCTGACAGGGGACATGGACTCACGTTCCCTGCATGAAATTTATATTCAACTGAGGCGTTAACCGAGGTTGAATATATGTTTCATGCAGGGAACGTGAGACCATGCCCCTGTCAACAAACAGAATAACGTATATGTCCCGTTCTTACACAAATCGCTTCATTCGAATCATTTTAAAATTTGTTGTTGTGCAGCGAATATTAGAAAGCAGACGTTGTTTCGGTAAGGTGTTAACTTTTATCATAACAGACTGGAGTGATTATTTCTTTATTCAATGTTTACGTACATTATTCCCCACACAACCACAAAGTACATCATGTCTTTAACCCTTTACCCAACGTAACCGGCCAGCGCTATTCTCAAAAATCGCAAATTAGTCTTCATTATATTTTCATTTTTTGTCTCAGAAACATAGGTCATGACCCCTCATTGGAACGAGCTCGTCGAGCTCATTCCAATGAAGGGTCATAACCTACGTTTTTGAGACAAAAAATAAAAAAAATTAGTTATTCAAGAATGTTTTTGTTTGTGTCGTCTGCTTTTATGGTCCCACATCAAATTTCAACTTAAATTTCGAATTTTCACTACTGCCGTATGACTTTGACACTTTTTTTTCATGTCTTACGTTTTTGAGAGATTCTCACACATTCCGGCACAAAATTAAAAACAAACGTTTTAATTCTTTTTAAAAGTGGACACAATTTTTTTTAATTAATGATTTTAAAGCCAGCTGATATTTGAACCTATCAGCCGATCATCTCCATTTAATCCTACTCACAACTTTGGGTGTCAAATGCTCCAGATTACGTGTTCACTTATTTGGGCATTCATAACCTAAATGATCACAAACCTTTTCAAAATGTCTGTGTTTATTGGTCTAAATCAAAGAGAAATGGGTATTCTAATTTATTAAATTGATCATTTCCAGTGCAATTGCTTTTATTAGAATTATTTGTTACTTCTTTAATCCACTCTGTTTTCTCAATCAAATGTATGAACAAGTGTTTTGTAAATTGTTTTTTTCATCATTTGACACGTAGCTTAGTGAATATTGAATAAATTATACCTAAATTGTCTTAGTTCTGTACAAACAAACCTCTTGACATTTGCTTCGAGTTCTGCATCTTTTTCAAAGCATGTAACTTACTGAATATTTAACCCCCTCAGTCACTCAGAATTTGGGGAGACAGGTGGATTGCAGCACAACAAAACCAACTACAGTTAAAACTAGAAGTCCTGTCACGAATAGTGCGCTTATCTAGGCTTAATTGCGCGTTGGAGTTGTGCGCAATTGCCATATCGAATGGCATCCAAAGCACGGCAGGTTCTCTTGGTTACTCATAGCAAACACATGCAATGTTTCTGCCAATGGACCTCCGGGTTACCCGGAGGTCCATTGGCTGAAACATTGCTTGTGCACAGGCCATATGTACATAATTTGATAGCTTTACTATGGCCATAACGCGTACATTAACGCGCATATTAACGTGCTATGTGTGCGCATTTCATGACAGGACTTCTAGTTTTAACTGTACAAGTGGTACAGGTTTCATTACAATTGCTGATATTGAGAAAAAAATATTTTGGATAATTTACACCATTTTCACCATACGCCCTTGTTAAAGGCTGGTACAAGGAGAATGTCTGGGAGTAGATGATCTCCATCATCCACCCAACTTGGAATGAACAAAAATATTAGTCATCTGCAAAACATGTGCTTGTTGTTAAATTTAAGAGGCAACATGTCCACCTTATTACTTCATTTTGAATGTGTTGAGACTTTTATCGTTCCTAGTGAAAATAAATTAGATAAGTGTACACCCTATCTTTGTCAGGTGGAGAGAAGACTTGATAAAGGAGCCTTAAATTTCTTGATCACATGCACCAGTCTTGGCATTTTACAAGTTTACCAAATTCAAATTCAATTTATTTAGTCATGTTATATACCACGCTCGTGGTGTTATATGTATAATTACATTGTTACAAGCATATATAAGCGACACATATTTCATTCAGTTTCAGTGGGATGCACAGTGCGCGGAGAGCGGACCGCCACCAAATCACCCGCAGAAGGGACATATCACCCAAAGTATCTCATTCAAATTCATCCAACGGACACCGGGATTAACCCGGAGGTCCATTGGCCGGAGCTGTGCCTGAAATCATTATGCTTTGCAACAGATTTGCAGTTATTAATCAGGTGGAACCTCCACCCCGCGTGCGACCCAGCGACAACACACTCCCCACGCACTGCACATTCCTTTTAGTTATAAAAGGAAATTTTCATTAACATATCATACTGTTTCTATTGTTCGCCTTGAAGCCAAGTCCCACCCATTACTAGCAGCCGGGACTTGGTTTGAAAGCGAGCATGAGATTGGATTAGCCTTTTCCAGTAAATAATGTCCTGTAATGTTGATTCCCAAACCAAGTCGTGTTTGCCATTGATAATCGCATTTTGGTTTGACAGCGTGCATAGAACTGATTTGGCATTTACCTTTATTGCTGTCTGCACCAGAGGGCAGTGATTCATTTCTGTACTCGTTTTAATGTTAAGAATGACTGCTCAATACATATATATTTACGCAATACATATGCACATCAATACTTCATGCACACACACACACACGCACATACATATACATGCATATACATGCACATACACACACACACATACATGCGCACATATTTGTAAGCATGGACCCCTACTTAGACTACATTTTGTTATCGTGTATAAAATTTTAGTTATTTTATCATTTTTCCCATTAACCCTTTACCCAACGCAGACGATATCAAAATTTATTATTTTAAATATCATTTTTTAAAATTTTTAAAACACTTCAACAAAATCACACCATGCGACCCCTCGCCGAAAAACTCGACGAGCTCATTCCAACGAGGGGCCACACGATATGGTTCCGTTGAAATGTCTTGAAAATAATATTTTTTCAACTGCAGAATTTGCATATTACGCGAGCGGATTCCGCCGATTCGTTGGGCAAAGGGTTAAAATATATGTGGACATATAAGCTAGCTATCCCTGTAGACAAGACTGAAATACCCGTTAGTTATTCCATTCTTTAATTTAGACTCCTTTATTAATATTTGGTCATGTCTTTTGAAGGCCAATCCTCTATTTGCCAGTGAATGAGACGAGTAATCATACTTTTACGTATAAATATTTACTTTTCTCTGCATGCTACAACATACTTAAGATTTGTTGTTGTTGCCGTCAAAACGAAAAGCAAAAATATTTTCATTTAAGAATTATTTACTTTCAAGCGTAGGAGAATTTTTGTAATAAATCGACTTAAACCTGTTAGAGTTGCTTGAACCTTACTTTTAAAAAGCTGTTGTAATTTATACTTACCCGGCATGTAACAATAATAGGGCTTGAGATATAACTTCCTGATAATACTTACGCGTTCACATACCAATACTGCATGGTATTCATCCCCGGATAAAATACTACAGAGTGGGCATCTTCTTTCTGATACCTCAATATTAAACCAGTCTCCAGTTTCAATGGCAAGTTTATGATTCCTTGTCCTGTATTTCAAAAGAGTGGTCATTAATTTTATTGGCATTTGGGAGATGTATGTTTCTCTTTCAAAATTGTTCTTAATTTCCTGTAAAAATTATATTTTTCTGAGTCGTTAATAATGCCCATCCAATACAAATATCGCAGATTTTACGTTTCAGCGATTCTTTAAACCATGAGATATTAAAACCCGACTGTTCTTCACAGAAATTACCCATCCATATGTTGTTTAACGTACTTTTAACATAATTTAACCAATCTGTTTATCTGGACCCCCTACTTAAACTAGGTTTTGTTATTGTGTATAAAAGTTTGGATATTTTATCATTTTTTCTATTTAACCCTTTACCTAACCTGAAAAGCAGACGACACTTGCAAAAATAATTCTTGAATAACTAATTTTTTCATTTTTTGTCTCAAAAACATAGGTTATGACCCCTCGTTGGAACGAGCTCGACGAGCTCGTTCCAACGAGGGGTCATAACCTATGTTTTTGAGACAAAAAATGAAAAAAATAATTAAAATTAATTGGCGATTTTTGAGAATAGCGCTGGCCGGTTTTGGCCGTTACGTTAGGTAAAGGGTTAAAAGTTATCTCCAAGATGACAAAACTTTTTGCTGTATTTAAGTACGTATTGGATAGACTCCAAGTTCCCCGTAGACTAATACAGTTGGAGTTGACGGCTTTAATCGAAGTAAAAATTTAAGGAACCATAGTTCCAGCTTCTCAATTATTTTTAAGTTTTCATATCCCCATATCTCACTACCGTATATTAGCGTCAGGACTATTGTTTTTCGTATATTTCAAGCGCACTTTCTGCAGGTAAGTTAAATTTTATAGGTTTATTCAGTAAAGCAAACATAGCTTTTTGGCAGTTTTACACCTTTCAGTTTTTTCTAAGAAATAGCTTCCAGTTTTACTAAATGTCACCAAGCCAGAAAATGAGCAGAATGTCATCTGCAAAATGAGGTCTCCAGAGGGTGAATTTAGTGATGCTACCCTGAACAGCAGGGTAGCATCACTAAATAATTTACCCCCCGTGAACCTCAATCTCAATCAGGGTCTCAAAACTAAACAGAAAAAGGTACCCAGAGGATAAATTTGCCCACAGCATGAGATAGCACCATCAAATTCACCCTTTGGGAACCTCATTCTGCAAATGTCAGACTGTTTATTCTCAGGCCTGAATGTCACCCCGAAATATTTATAACGATCTATTATTTCGAGTGGTTTACCGTTTATACGCACTTTCTTTTTTATTTTTTTCCCAAATATCATTATCTTTGACTTATCATAATTTATTTTTAGTTGCCATGCTTTGCACCATTCGTACAGGTTCTCTAGTAATATTTTTAACCCATCTTCTGTCTCTGACAGCAGTACCATATCTTTGGCGTATAAACGAAGTAATAATTTTACCAGGACTTCTTCTAAATTTGACGGATTTTGGAGCTCAATGCCTGGACTCTGGTTACTCGAAAAATAATATTCTAAGTCATTTAGATAAAGCGCAAACATAACCGGCGATAGATTTCCTCCTTGCCTTACCCCCACCAGACTGCTGTAATATTCTGACCTATTATTATCCATGCAGACACATGACTTAATATTTTCATGCAAACTCTTTATAACTTTTAAAATTTTACCCTCAATATTCTGTGATGTTAATTTAATCCACAATCCATGCTTCAATGGCTTTGTTAAGGTCAATAAATGCACAAAACGAATTTTTCCGCTTTTTCCGCATTAAATCTATCAGACTATGAAGGGAGAATATGTGATCCATTACAGAGTAATGTTTTCTGAATCCCGCCTGACATTCTGACAATATACTATTTTTCTCAATAAAATTCTGTATTCTTGCACTGAGTATACTGGTAAATAACTTTGATACACAACGCACTAACGTTATTTGTGTATAATTATCGGGATTTCGGCTATCGCCTTTATGCGTCTAGATGGGTTTACCTAGACCCACAGTCCAACTATCTGGTACTACACCAGTTTTTAAAACAATGTTAAATAATTTTACATATATTTCCTGAAATTGGGGGTAAGTCATCTTTATATACTCATTTCGGATGCTGTCCATTCCGGACGCTTTGTTATTTTTTTAATGCTTGTACAACTTTATTCAGTTCCTCGACTGTTATATGCTCATTAAGGTAAGGAGTATCTAACCTGGGGATTTCTTTGTTTATTAATTATTCCTTTCCTACTTGATCACTAGGTACTTCATATAGAATAAATAGGTACTAGGGCCGGTAATCAGATTTAAACCACTAGTAGAATAAGGGTTTTAACCACTCGGCTTGCCGAATGGTTAAAACCCTTATTCTACTAGTGGTTTAAATCTGATTACCGGCCCTAGTACTTATTTATTTTATTTATACCATGCTCTTAATTAATAATCGACTTTGTCACTTAAAATGGAGAAAACACGACACTTTCTACCGCAAACACACAGGTTTGTTTTGTTTACATCTGCGCCGGTGGGCAGTACTCCCGGCTGTACGTGAATGCTTGATTGACAGCTAAACACATCGTCAAAGTTGATTGAATTTTCCTGGCTTTTTCAATCAAATTATTATTAACAAATCTTAAAATTTATTTTAAATATTCAATTGTAGATATTTTAAACTTAATGAGTCATTTACACGTAGTAGATAGTACCGAAAAATGTCGTATGTTTGAATGAAACATATCGCGAAGTGTGAATGTATCGAAGTTGGCAAATTGCTCCATGCCAAAGGTCAAGTTGGATGACCTTCCGACTATAGCTGTAATTTTTTTTAAACCGGTAGTGGGGTTAAAAGCTAAAATTTAACATACTGGGCTTTTCACAGGTAGTAACATTGGCGAGCATGGTATAAACTATCTTTATAAGCATCTAGAAAGTCATTTAAGCTTGGTTTGGCAAAATCTATTGTTTGTGAATCCATATCTTTTATTAATTTCCAGAAATCTTTAACATTAGAATTTTTTTTTTGTTTTCTGAGTTTAACTCTTAAATTTCTACTATATTTTAACCTTGATATTCTAAGCCGCTTTTTATGCAATTTGCGCGCTTCTTCAAGTTGGGCTTCATTCTCGGCGGTTGGATATTTTCGCCTTTTTTTTTAAAATTTGTCTCAAGTGTCTTCTTACGCGAACGTAACTTTTATCAAACCACGGATTTTGTTGGTTTTATTTTTGTATATTTCATTTTATTTATTTCTTTTACTTTCCCCAACAAATTTTTTCATTTTCAAACTTGAACTGATAAATTTGGCTGCTTTTGTGTGAAATACATAAATCTAGAAAAACAATAAAACTGTTGACAGAAATTATTGAATTTGGCTACCCACGAGTTTATGTGAATAGCCTCTGTGTTGAAACTTAGTGCCAACAAACCTTATTCTCTCTGCTCTTGAACAATGGGAAAATTCAAGAAAGAATATATACATAGCTCTGTGCCGAAGCATCCATGGTATCAAAGTGCAAAGTGGAGAGTACAGAAAAATCTATAAACTTACGCTCAAGGAAAGTTATGGTCTCAACTGGTGAACAGGAAATACCACCAATAGTTATTGAGAATGAGCCACAGCCATCAACTTCAAAATCTGTGCTACTGAACGAACTGAAGAGTGTTTCTGTAGATGAAAACAAAAGCAAATAAATAAATATTTCTTACTAAGCTTTTCAGTTATTGCATGCTATTTTCTAATGTCTGATGTGGCTAAAGTGTCCACGGGAAGAGGGTTGGGGTTCAACCAGTAATAATTAAACTTTTTTTCGGTTCATGCTTTTTCAGATAAAACGATTGGCTCACACGATTCTGCTTTTTTTCTTTTCATAACTCAATGAACCGAAAAAACACAATTAGGTCCGCCCCCAGCCACGCCCCTAAAATACCAGTCTTCGGAGTTGCAACATGGTGTCAAATCAATAGAAGTTAGAACACTTGCACGTTCTAAATGTGAAAAAGAAAAATAAATTTATATTACTAATTTATCACCATGAAATTATTTAAATGACCGTGGTGGGTCAATTTTTCTTTTTCTTCACAACTGTATTTATTTGACATTTCAATTTTTACGCACACTGGGTGATCGTCTGCGTTCATCGTTTTACCCAAATCGATTGTAAACAATGGCTGGTCACGACGAATACGACAATTTTGACATTGCTAATTCAACTAATTTCATGTCATCTGGCTTTATATCTAACTCCACTTTTACAAACTGTGTTTTTCAGTTCTCGGGAAACGGTCAAAACCAAAATACAATGTAATACTGATGGCCTACTTCCACCTACCACGGAACGTAACTTTTACGTGAAGTGAACAGTTGAATGAAATTTGAGGGAGGCGTGGCTTATGACGTTTTTTTGCATTACGTAATTCATTGGTCAATAAAAAAATTTAATGACATAAGTGCATTTGACTTGGAAAGTGTGTCAATTGCTACCTGCATTTCAATAATATGCGCCCTCTTTTATGCCAGAAAAATAATATGTCTACCAGTTTTAGTTTTTAAGTCTTTGTTCGCTGAAGTAGAGGACGACTAACACTATTTTTTTATTTGGGTCGCGAACGTTTAATTATAAGGAATGATCGTTTTTTTTTGTCTATTTCTTGAGTTATGAACCCCAAAAAACAAAGTCCAAACATCGCGTAAATGGGCAGTTTGGACTTTGTTTTTTGGGGTTCATAACTCAAGAAATAGACAAAAGGAAACGATCATTCCTTAATTATCTTTGTTGAAAACTATATCCAATGAAATCTGGACATCAGCACCAGATATATAATAACAATTTGACCTTCTGATTAATATCTACCAAGCAAAGTGCCTATCGAACTCACTCTATTGACTTGGGACCAAAAAGCGGTTATTGAAATTGGCTCGAATGAGCTCAACGAGCCCACTCCAACAATTTTCAACAACACGTTTTGTAAATATCCTCTAAAAAATATCCAAATCATGTATATGCAGGATATAAAGATATAAATTTCAGGACAAAAATCAGGATTATCCTCATTTATAACTGGAAAAGACAACAAGAAATACAAATTTTGTTTTTCTGGCTGCCTTTTTTGCAAAAAGTGACATCCTATCATAGATTGCTGACAATGAAATAGGAAAGTATAATTCGACACTGAAGCTTTTTTTCACAGGAAAGAGCACATAGATGCATACAAATGGGCAAGAAAATGAACTTCCACATGATGGTTGCCATTTCAACTCCACTAATTTATGTTCTATCAGTACAGGACAATTTTGATCTGTGTACTGACATAAAGGCACCCCATTCCCATTTATCAAGACCTCTTCCTTATTACATCATTTCGTTTATACTAAACATTTTACAAAAGTATGCAAAATCGCAATATTTTGTTATTTGTACGGCCGTAGGGAGTGGTGGACATGCCGGGGCGGTGTCTAGTTCTGAACAAAATGTTCCTTTTTTTTATATATTTTCACTGACGATAATTAACTAATTAACGTCCACCTGTGAATATATAAGACTCTTAGGGTTACATTTTCTCCCTTCCAGGATCTAGATTTCGACGATAGGACATGTGGTGTTTGGAAACAACGTGAGTCGCAGTCTTAGAGAGTCATCCATGTTCAAATGAATGCTGTTATGTGGAACTCTGATTTCAAAGCACATAGAACCCCCCCCCCCCCACACACACACACACACACTATGTGGAGGATTTTTGTATTGCGATATGGCTGCTGAGCAGCCAAGATGTTTTGGCTGTGGAGTGCGAATAGTTTGCACAAATTGTCACTATCAATCGAATATCTTTAATTTGCACGAAAAAGATGAAACTGGCAAAGGAGGACGTAAACCAGCAAACAGAATATTGGCCTGGCAGTTGGTTTGGGTGACAACCCATTAACCGCCTCTTCATCTAGGCGGTTTGTTTAAGTACTAACATGACAGCTCCTCCAGTTCAGGGACACAGAGAGTAGCAAATACAGTTTACCCAAACTTGAGCAACTGAATAGGGAAGACATGGAGCAGCGCCGCGCAGCGCAAAATTAATCGAAAAACAGAAGTCAGCTGGAATCGAAAAACCAAACTTTCTTGATATCCGTGCAGATGCACTCTGTAATAATAGTATTTATTATGGGATTGAAAAAAGTACCTTCCAGCCAGCCACCCAAGTCATTTACAGGGTAACAGAAAATGTTATAAAAAATTATGATAACAATGGCTTAGATGTGCACAATAAATTATGTTGTAGACGAAAGCATTTAAACAGACGGCACAGGTTTCGTGTGGGTAAATGCTTTCAAACAATCCCTTTTGAAAACATATGGGAGCTGAAAGAACTGTTGCAAAAGAGGCACTTCTCCAATAAAAAGATGAAAGCGACACATAAGTACGTCATTAGGTTACCGTCCCTGGCAGTGGTGGCATTCTAGTCGCTGGGGATATGTATGATGAATATATCACAAAAACACAACCTGTCCATATACTTGATACAGCCCATGTTTCACGCAACCACAGAAAGGATTTGACGAGACATAAGAAACTCTAGGGGATTATTTGAGGTCGTGTAGCCACAAGCCGGAAATAATCACAACAGCTTTTATTTATTTATTTATTTATTTATTTATTTATTTATTTATTTATTTATTTATTTATTTATTTATTTATTGGTGTTTAAGATCACATACCTATGCACAATGGCTAATCGCGACCGTGACAGTTTTACGAGTGCAGAAAGGCGGAGTGCCCGGAGAGAACCACCGAGCATCGACGAGCAACTGTAAGCTCCTCAACATTCTAACTCTGTTCAAGCTTCGCTCAAGCAGGGTTAGAGCGGTTGAAGACATGTGCACGATCGACGTGCACTACGCCTTAGTACATGGCGTCATCGTGCCCTCGTGTAGGCAACCGGGATAAAGTGCCTTGCCCAAGGATACAACGCGGGTCGTCCTAGACAGGGGTCGAACTAGCTTTTCATTAGAAATGGCTAAAAGATGCCAAAGTGAAATGAAAACAACATCAGAAAAACATGAAGGTGATTGGCCAAAATAAGAAACAAATTGTCTTTTGTAGTAGATGCTATTGCAAAATGCTACTGGGGATCTCATTCACTGTGTTTATCCTTTACCTAACATGAAAAGCAGACGGCACTTGTAAAAATAATTTTTGAATAACTATTTTTTTTCATTTATTGTCTCAAAAACATAGGTTATGACCCCTCGTTGGAACGAGCTCGTTCCAATGAGGTGTCATAACCTATGTTTTTGAGACAACAAATGACAAAATAATGAAAAGTAATTGGCGATTTTTGAGATTAGCGCTGGACCGTTTTGACCGTTACGTTGGGTAAAGGGTTAAACAACACTCTCTTCCGTGTAAAAGCACAGAAGAGAGAAGTTGACTAATCTGTAGTTTTAGACGGAAAGTTCTCATTAAAGCGAACTAATAACACTGCAGACATTTTGAGAGAGTGCGTGAATTATAAACTGGACTCAGCTATGCTTAAAACGCAGATCAATTGCAATACTCAGAAAGTTGAGGCATTTAATAGAGTACTTCTGAGCTCTCTTTCTAAAAAATGAATGAAACTTTATTTTGAAGCTTACACAAATAGAATATTAATTAACAAGTAACAAGGAAAGTGTACACAGCATGGAAATGACATAGCCGGAGAGGCTTCCTGCCATTCCCATGCATCAGATTTCTTGACAACAAAGCCCTATCATTTTGTCTTTTTCTCGGTGGGTTTTTCCTAAATAAGATAAAAACAGTCCTCATGCTCAGACCTGGGACATTTCTTGATAAAGTCGTATCAGTTCAACAGTTTGATAGTTTGAAAAAAGAAATAGTGGGTTTGAAAGATGAGATCATTTTTTGTAAAAAATATTACTTTTTCTAGAAAAGTGTCAAGTAGAGCTCATTCTGCATACCATTTTGTTAATTAAAATAATGTTTTAACCCTTTAACTAACCTGAAAAGCAGACGACACTTGTAAAAATAATTCTTGAATAACTAATTTTTTTCATTTTTTGTCTCAAAAACATAGGTTATGACCCCTCGTTGGAACGAGCTCGACGAGCTCGTTCCAACGAGGGGTCATAACCTATGTTTTTGAGACAAAAAAATGAAAAAAATAATGAAAATTAATTGGCGATTTTTGAGAATAGCGCTGGCCGGTTTGGGCCGTTACGTTAGGTAAAGGGTTAAATCAGATCCAAAAAGTTGAAAATTCAAACCGGTTGAATGAATGAATTAATGAATGAATTAATGAATGAATGAATCTTTATTTAGCAGCATACAACAACAAAAACAGAAAATAAAAAAATATACATGCATCATTATAGAAAAGAAATATACATACATAATTATAGATCAAAAATAATAAATAAAAAAAACCTGAGACGACACAGCTATATTGGCTGTCTTCCTGTCGTCTCCCGGGGATTATATCGAACAACATTGGAATCGGACTTCCAACACCCGTTCATCTATACTTGGTGTTGTTCGCTGGTGGCTAGTGTAACTAACAGAATGGAGTTAAGAGACGAGAATTTGTCCAGTCGTATACAGTACCAGCAGAAATGGGTCGATAGTAAGTTTTACAAAAGGCAAGAAAATCTCGACGAAAGGTGTGTTTTACATGAGCTACGTAAGGAGGAGAAAGTCAGAAAGATATCCTCCTTGTGTCACGTTTGAGTAATAAGATTAAGGACTAAGGCTACAGCAATGCAGCAAGTGGGAAAAGGGTTAAAACTAGAAGATATTATCTTACCTATTTGCGCAAGGCAGAATCAGTGTTGTGGCAATATTGCAAGTAGGTACGTGGCAATTTCTGCAAACCCCTTGGAAAACACAGCGAATTCTTTCCTCGTTTATACTGTGTTTTTCATAGAAAATGAAGTGGGTTAACGCAGATCTTCTGTCTACAGAAGGGAGTGTGTCTCTCGTCAACCTGTGGTGGATCAGATATGCCACCCGACGAACCCTCTTCCTATGATGCTACCATTCGGTCTCTGGGCCATCGTTACTCCATAGTCTGACTGTGCACCATCTGTCAACAATAAGCAGTCGTTTCCACCCCCACCAGGGCTGCGAACACTCTTTTCTGATGTTTTGGATAAGATCAGCTCCCAAAATTCTTTCACGATAGAAAAACTGTTTTGAAAAATAAAAAATCTGGGATTGTGGCACTATGAAACAGATGCTGTAAATTCTCTGAAATAGTGCTTTAGGTTATGAAAGCTTAAAAAACATTGACAACAGTACCCACCTTTCACTCTTTATATAACACACCAAGTTGTTTTGAAAACAAATAGTTATACAACCATAAATTACACCATGTCTTGAAAAACATGAACTGGAAAAAATATGTGGTCCCCACAACAAATTTCAATTTAATTTTCGAATTTTCTCTGCTACTGTATGGTCATGAACTGAATGACCATGCCACGTTTTATGTTTTGATGTTTTAAATGGTGGATTGTTTATGCACTGGATTATAAATTTCTGTGTTGCCTGAAATGTATGTTGGGACACACTAGACTCAACATTCGGTGCAGTATTATAAATGTTTGAAGGAAATGATTTATAATTACCAGAACCACTTAAATATTCTGTTTGGCGGGAGTGCATTCATTTCTCTCGCCATAACATCGCCTGAGTGCAACAATGTCCTATGTCCCCTATGGGACATAGGACATTGTTGCGCTCAGGCGACGATAATGTGAATTTTGGCGTTACTGCAATGACAATACGCTTTCTCATATCGCTGAATTGTTAGCTGTACTGATGGTTATGAAAGCCTAAACAATCGCATCGACAACAGTACCAATCTTCCACTTTCCACAACACACCAAGTTGTTTTGAAGAAAATGACCTATACAACCACAAAGCACATCATGTCTTGAAAAAATAAAGTGGGAAAAATATATGATTATGCCAGTGTTGAAGATCGTAAAAGAGCATATCACAATGAACATTCCTATCGCTTGGCAGCTCCCGGCATTATCTGTATGTATTATGGTTAGATTGTACATACTATTTTATCATGACAAGGCACGTTTGTGATGAGGTATCCAGCTAAAACTAGAAGTTCTGCCACGAACAGTGCGCTTATCTAGGCTTAATTGCGCGTAGGAATCGCGCGCAATTGCCATATCGAATGGCATCCAAAGCTCGGTAGGTTCTCCTGGTTACTCAGAGCAAACACGGGCAATGTTTCTACCAATGGACCTCCGGGTTACCCGGAGGTCCATTGGCTGAAACATTGCTTGTGCACAGATCATATATACAAAATTCAATAGCCTTACTATGGTCATAACGCGTAGATTAATGCGCAGATCGACGTGCTATTTGTGCGCATTTTATGACAAGACTTCTGGTTTTAACTGTAGCTATGAATCGCGCTTGTGCGACGAGTAGCAAAAAATCCCCAAAACGAGTCGAGTCGCAATGAAAGGTTATATACAAGCACAGTAAGCACATAACACTTTTAATCTACCATTCAGACAACAAAACCGATGACCACGACTCCTCCAAAACAGTCATTAACAGAAAGCCTCATTCAACTGTTAAAAGAATGGGTCTCCCTCTCCAATTCTTCCAATACCAAACGACACGTGAGAAAATTTCTTCAACACGAATGAAGTTGTACATAGTAATAAAAAAATAATCCAACATATTTTTTTGTCGAGCAATGGTATTTTAAACCATGTTTATTCAATTCACAAGGCCACCCAAGGGATAAGTGGATGGTTTGCGAACACAACTAGGGAAATAGTTTGTGTAGTGTGCAAGAATCGCTTTAACTACATGACGTCTCTTCATTCATAATTATTATACTCCTCAAAAAACAGTCACGCAAACAGGAAAAAGCCACATTCAGCTGCTCAAAACTCCATTTTCAATTTTCTCAAGCAAATGACACGGGAGGAAATTCCTTCTTCTTGAACGAAGTTGTACATGGTGATAAAAAAATAATCAAATATGCTTTTCAGTGGGGCAATGACATTAAACCATGTTTAATTCAATTCTAAGACCACCTAAGGGATAGGTGGGTGGTTTACGGAAACAAATGGGAATTATTGCTTTGTAGCGCGCAAGAATCCCTTTAAATACATGACGTCACTTCATTCATAATTATGAAAAAGCGTGCAAACCACACCGAGATTGGCGTTACCATTCAAAACTTTCGTTATCACTTTCACTCATTGCGATTAGTCTTCATTTTTTTTATTTTTATCTTCCGTATTTGGTTTGATCATTTGTGGATGCAATGGCTGGTGTAATTCCATGCAACATGGAATGTATACACAGGAGCGTCGTACGTTGCAGTGTTGCCAGCTTTTGGTGGAACTCTCAGCTTATGATTACCAGTACTACTGAAATACGCCACCAGACGCGTGAGCATTCGTTTCCCGCGCCGTCACACGACTTGCATTGTTACTGCAATAATGATACAAGATCTTTTAGAACTGAATTTATTTCATAACTGATATTACTGTTTTGTCTTCTGGAGTGAATGGTAGACATACCATTTATCTCTATACAACTGGACTGCTGAACAGCAGAATACACCCACTGCTAATTCTGTCCCACACATCACAAAGATGCCTTCGATTCCATCATCATACGTAACACATTCTATTTGTGACATTTGGCGACGTGGAAACTGTTACGCTCTGACTGTAACAACTTCCACGTTATAAAATGTCATGATGTTTACAGAAAGCATAGCAACTTTCCAATTTCAGCACTTGCTTACTATTTGTCAATGAAAACTAAAATACACTGTTCATACTCAATTTGCACTGTCTTGAAAAATGTGCTCAAACTACATGCAATTGTTTTTCTCAGACATGATTAGCGATCAAACTATATTCCAATGAGAATGAAATCTTCGTCCTCTGATTGGACGAGAGCTCGCTTAGTATATTCTATGTTTACGGCTCAAGTGTCAAATGTTACCGTCTGACGTCACAACGCGAAATATTTGCAATGACGTCGTCCGTTTCGTAACTTCTTCATCAACGGTGTGACAAGCAAGCCGCTTCATTGTCTAGAAGGTTCACGTGTGCGGCAGACGGTGTTCCAGAATGAAGTGTTGTTGAAATTATAAAGATGGAATGAGTTTATCTTGTTATTGATAATTCATCCAAAGACTTCGTGGATACACCAGAGGTGTATTCACTAAACCTGTGATTGTTAAAAGTCGCCTTGAACAAGGCAACTTTTAACGATCACAAGTTTAGTAAATTCGCGTCTCGGCTGAACATAAGCTCCAAGCCGCAAACCTCAGACCATGTTACCGTCAATTCATCAAAATAACTTATAATATTTTTTGAAAAATTCTGAAAAGGAGTCGATAATTGCGAGATTTTTGAAACATCAACAGTGTCGTGAAAAATGTGTTTGTCGAGTATCATCTATTTATAAGAACAAATGCCTCGACCCGCTCTCACGCGCAAATATTGTGGAGGCTTGGACTCCTTTAAGTCTGACAATAATGAGGCAAATGCCGAAAACATAATTATGCTGGGGCTTAAAAGACAGCTTACTCCCTGCGATGGTCATTACGTTTGGCCTTCGGGGTTTTACTCTTCCACTATAGTTGTATTTTCGAGTGTGATGGAACGACACTTTCCTGTTAGGTCTCGTTACAGTTATTCAGGTGAAAACGTTGTTTTTTTTAAGAAATGCACGGCTTCTCATTAACACGACTGAGGATATTTCGCATTTAAATTAGCTCCCCTATTCAAAATACTCACAATGCATGCAGTTTTTGAAAGCTCTGAATATGGCCTTTTCTGGAGACAACTGCACACAATAAAAATCTTAAAATATCACTCAAGTACACTCAGCTGAATGACACAGTTGGTGGCTAAAAAAACTGGCACAAAAAGGTCAAAATTTTCTCATTTTGGGGATAAATCTCTAATTCTCGTGCATCGCTAGTGATAAAACTGAGTTATAGAAATTCCCCATTCCTCAACTGTTTACAGCATAATATGACCATTCTGACAAATAAAAAACGCATGGGTTTCTTATTCTTTTTTCAGAAGGCTTTCTCGAAGCAAATTTACACAAAAATTGTCTCAGTCGTAACCTTCAAATTGTCGGGTCTGGGTTAATCATTGAACACTCCTGTGTGACTTTGATCCCCAACTGAAATTGCACTTGACAATACACAGTTTGAATGAAGATCATCAACAGATTAGCTTGGTCATATCACCATTAATGGGAATTATTTACTAAACCCACACCACCTCAAAATAAAACTATGGCTCAAAATGGCCTTTTGGCCGAGGATATTCAATGACCTCGAATATGACCTTTTAATAGGAAACAAGCCCTTAGTGGACAGCATGGTAAGAAGACTCGCTCATTCCGCAGTTATCTTGGTAAGTGTTGAGCATGGAAAGAACTATACTCCATGGTATGAAACCAAACTGGTGACAACATACTGAGAGACTGGCCCCAGAATACTCATTAGACAGCATGTGCAAATCAGAAAATTATCCGAACATGACTAGTATTACCACAATTGCCATTCTATTATCCCATGTTGCATGTTGAGCATGGAAAGACTATACTCCATGGTATGAAATCAAACTGGTGACAACATACTGAGAGACTGGCCCCAGAATACTCATCAGGCAGCATGAGCAAATCAGAAAAGTATCCGAACATGACTAGTATTACCACAATTGCCATTCTGTTATCCCATATATCAGCTCGGTACCTATGGATAGCTTGGAGAGTATTGTTGCAGATGACAATGAGGTTATCATAGGTCCCGAACAACCGACCGTCTCTACCATGTCAAACTCTTCTTACGTTTCGGCCGGCCTGACTTGTTGACAACATGGGATTCGGTTGATACACTTGAATGTTCAGAGTCAACAACCGTGAAGAGATATTATATGATACGAAGCGCTAGACTTATCTTATCTTAGGTGATATCAGAGTAATGACCACATCAGCATTCTTGGGTTTCACCAACCAATAAGAAAATACCGGGGAAAAAGAGGAGATTGGATAGTCATTTACTTTGTCCTTTTTTGAGGCATGATTTAGAGACCGTAAAATTGGAATGCTTATGAGTCGAAGTCTTTTACAAGCATTTCTGTTTCTAATTGGGGATTTCTATCGGCACCTAACACTCAAACTCTAACAAGGAACTATGGAATTCAATTTCCAACTCTTTCGATGTGGACACTCGAAACGATGATGCAATCATAGCTGGTGACTTTAATAAAGATCTGCAAAACTCCAGAAATAAATCAATACAACATATCATGCAACAATATTGTCCCATGCATATAATAACTCAGCCTATCTTCTTCACAGACACATCATCTACGTTACTTGACTTGATTATCACCAATAACGCCCCGCTTATCAAAAGCCAGTGTATATTCGATCCATTTTAGAATGATTTAACCCGATACCATTCTCCGGTTTGTGCCGAACTCTCGCCCAGCAGGGCGCTCTTCAAAGTTCAAACGCAGCATATGGATCTTTGATCGAGTAGACTTCGTGACCCTCAAATGGCTCCTAATGAATATCCAGTGGTATGGATGGTTCTCTGGTTTCAACTTTTCGAGTGTTGCTGATTACACCCAGCGAACTCTCGATGAACTTGTATTAAAATATATCCCTCATACAGTGATAACACCAAGGGAAAATGAGCCACTGTGGATAGTGAAATTAGAAATTCAGTTTTTTGACGAAGACACTTATACCGTCAGGCAAAAACTGTAAAAGCGCCGCAGGCTTGGGCAAAATATCGTAAACTCGGACACAAAACAATTTCCAATGCAAGAAAGTTGAGATAAAATTATTAAAGACATATTCAAAATGATCTGGATCTTCTTCGTGCCCTGTGTTAACAAATCAGATATCCCAGCATTGCAATACAACAATATAATGGAAGCAAACGGACGTAGTCCCAAGCCTGTTAGTAATCAAGGCGCTAATCTCACTCTTAAGCTCTGTTGGAAGTATTTTGGAGAAATATTTTTAAGAAAGTATTTTGCTTCCTCAAGGACAATGCCTTTCTGAACACATTCCTTTTTGGCTTCACACCTAATAACTTCACATCTTAGCAACCTACACTAAGCGGCATATACAACACTGTCAGTTGTGTTCTTGATGAAGGAAAAGAAATACGCTTTGGGTGTTTTAACCCTTTACCTAACATGAAAAGCAGACGACACTTGCAAAACAAATTCTTGAATAACTATTTTTTTTCATTTTGTGTCTCAACAATATAGGTTATGACCCCTCATTGGAACGAGCTCGTTCCAACACGGGGTCATAGCCTATGTTTTTGAGACAAAAAATGAAAAAAATAATGAAAATTAATTGGCGATTTTTGAGAATCACGCTGGCCGGTTTTGGCCGTTACGTTGGGTAAAGGGTTAATAGACCATGACATTCTGGGTTGTGGTGCAAATTGGCAAAAAACAAAAATAAAATAGATTGCCGGAAATGTGTTAACACTGTTCACTTTATAACCTAAGGATTGTGAAATGAGAGTCATAGTCACAGGGACCGATCAGGACTATTTAAAATACGCTCCAGCCTCAGAGCCTATTTTTTCAATTCATGCGCCGGATTTCAATTTACGGAGTCACACTGCTGTTTGTAACACACACTGCAAGTATGTAATAGCTCTCATCATTTTCATTTAGTACACTATAGCAAACATTAATCTTCACTGTGGTTTCTGATCAAGTCTTGGCTGCCTATTTAGGCAGCCAAGACTTGATCAGAAACCACTGTGAAGAATAATGCTTGGTAATCAAGACTTGAAGTATTAACTTAAGCACTCTACAACAATGATAAATGATAATCATATATATAATACATGTAAGAGTATCTCTCTCGATTATCCATCGAAAGAATATCAAAATATGATCTGAGAAGTTACGCGCCAACCGAGAAGCCTATTTCCGAGATTTAAGAGCCAGGTCCTGATGTTTCTGAACCAAATACGCACTGGCGCATGCCCAGGTCGGTCCCTGCATAGTCAACACTAAATCGTCATCATGGAAGAAAGTAACCGCAGTCGTACCCAGAGATCAATACTTGGGCCCTGTTGTTTCTTATTAACATAAATGATATTGCTGAAGATATTGTTTTGTAATATTTGTCTCTTTGCCGACGACAACTCGTTACATTTTACAGGCGAAAACCACTCGCAAGCTGTGAATCTCTTGAATATTGACATTGTAAAAATCGATGGCAACATCAGCGGTTTCAATCGAAATGAAATTGAATCAATGATTATAACACACAAATGAAACAAATCCCACCACCTCCGTCCGCATGTGGAGCACAGACTTAGTAAACTGCCCAAAACACTTACTGTCTGTTCCGAATCCCCCACGGGATAAAACAAAATCAAGAAAGTATCTTTTAGTTTTCAGATCCCAATTACTTGAAATATATTTCACGTTACCTTCGTTACGTTTTTGTGATTGTAGCTCACACGACAATTATATAAACGGAGTTTTTAATGGGAATTTGTGTGTATTTTCGGAAAAGCGTCCATTTAGCAACAATTCACAAGTGACGTAACTGGGACGGTCGGTTTGAGAACAGGAAAGATTTGAATATTCACGGCTTCCCTTTGCGGAAGGAGTGTCTTGAAGTTGGAATATCATTAGTCGTGATTATGGTTCAAAATAAAACTCGAAACTTGGTCAAAATTCGTTAGTGAATTAGAGAAAAATGAAATATACATGTATTGTAGTTGTGACGCAAATTATTTAATTAATACGTGCCATAGCAGTATTCCGTATTTGCAATGCCTGGCCAACAACACTGTCAGCAGCCTTAATCGGGTGCTCCAGTCAGACCTATATATATGGCTGTGTTTGTGTGACACGGGTGTTGGCGAAACCGACACCATGTGTGTATGGCGAAAACGGCACCAAACTGACAAAACGGCACCAAGTACATCTGGTGAGTTTGGAACCAAACTAAAAGAAGAAGAACATTGTGTTACATGATCAAATGTTTAATTTTCCACAGATCGTCGTTTTAATTATGTTTTTTTTTTTTTGGCAAGTTTTTTTTTATCGTTTCTCATATTATACAATAGTATCGAATATGAGCACAACATTGGCCTAGAGAGTAATCGCTTGACTGGACTGGTTACGTGAAATAAATCATGAGAGGTGAGGGACGTTGTACAAACGCGAGAGGGCGAATGCGCTCGAGTGTTTTACAATATAGTTCCTCGCCTCGAATGAATTATTTCACGTAACCAGTCCAGTCAAGCGATTACTCTGTTTATTACTTTTCATTATTAACGATAATTATATTATTTAACCTTTTACCTAACGTAACGGCCAAAACCGGCCAGCGCCATTCTCAATAATCGCCAATTAATTTTGATTATTTTTTTCATTTTTTGTCTCTAAAACATAGGTTATGACCCCTCATTGGAACGAGCTCGTCGAGCTCGTTCCAATGATGGGTCATATCCAATGTTTTTGAGACACAGAATGAAAAAAATAGTTATTCGATAATTTTGTTTGCCAGTGTCCTCTGCTTTTCATGTTAGGTGAAGGTTTAAAAAACAAAAACAATGAAGTCCCCATTACACCCACGGCAAAGCGTCTTCGTTTGCGCGCACGGATACATGGCACAATTGTTGATTGCGTAATTCTCTTGTGAAGTTATCGTTTATAATCAAACCCGGAAATCCCAGTAAATCACACTTTGGAAAGTAATAAAAGATATTACACATTTGGCCCCCGAGTTATTCTCGTTAATACAATATGCAACTACAACATTTACACATATGTACAGAGTGGGCACAAACCTGATAGAAATACGTGTGGAGGGGAACTTGAGTAAGGGAAACCCCGAGGCCCAGAACTTTCAGTTTTGGCCCAGGAGTCCAGATTTCTTGGTTTTAGAAGACCTAAAAGACCGTGTTTTAATTTTTTTTTTGCTTTGGTACGCCCTTTGAATTTGGACTACCCCCGCCCAAGGGTCCTGATTTAGATCTGCGCCAACATTAAAGTAGGGGGCTGTATCATGAAACCGGGTTGGATTGATATCGAGGCCGGGGTGAGGATGGGGGCCTGGGGTGGGGCAGGGGTGTTCTTGCCTTTAATGCCTAGAAGTAAGTGCTAAACAACAAGAAATCCATTTAAGAGAGTTGGGGGAGGGGGATATGCTCCCATTTTTAACTGCTCACTTTTCAGCCTAATTTATTAAAGAACCTAAAATGCATCCTCAAGCTTTATATAGTCAGTTTCAAATCAAAACACAGAAAAGGGCAGAATGAAATTAATTAAATACTGGCGTCGTTTTCACCACCCCATAGTGTCGTTTTCGCCAGCGTAATTCGCCAACATTGTTGCGTTTTCACTCACGTTTTGCTGTTTTCGCTTTTAACCAGCACAACAAGTCAAAGTATCGAATTTACTTTTAAGAAAGTATATAATTAATGGCATAAGAGAACTGATATCTTCCAATCAAATCCTGACGAATACGTAATCACTAAAACGTTTACTGGAAAGCTGTAGGGGTGGGGGGTGGGCGTCACGCATATTTACTGGAAAACTGTAGGGGTGGGGGTGGGCGTCACGCATATTTAACCTTTTTCCTAACGTAACGGCCAAAACCGGCCAGCGCAATTCTCAATAATCGCCAATTAATTTTGATTATTTTTTCATTTTTTTTTGTCTCGTTCCAATGATGGGTCATAACCTATGTTTTTGAGACATAAAATGAAAAAATTAGTTATTCAAGAATTTTATGTCCTGTGGGCTTTTCTGACCATTAAATAAACTATATGTTCGCATTCAACCAGCCCACAGCTTTCAGTGGTTATGCAGGTAGTGTGAGTTTTTATATTATAAAATTAGTCAATATCTGGAGCTTTCGGTCACATGGCCTTTTAAAACGATGTTATATGAATGCAGACTACATCATGCGGGTATGTTTCCGTAAATACGATTAACATTGGCGTCCTGCATGATGTAGTTTCTAAAAAACGTTGATAAAGATGATGTGACCGTAAACTCAAGATATCGATCGCTTCTATTACATATGGAATCATAGTCCCCAACTTTCCAACTGGAAATGGACACACGCTGCTAATCCAATCAGGATCGGACAGAAAATGTCGGTATTAGCATCAGAACGATGAGGTCCGTCGGCCCATATACAAAATGGTATAATATCTGGCCGTCTTCTTTCTTCTTATTCTTCTGTTTCTTCTCGCAATGGCTTTACCATTTCACTTCCTGTTGGAGGGAGAGAGGGAGGGGCCTCGGGTGATGCCTATTCCCCTCTACCCACCCCAGACCACTTCCATTGGGTGGACCGCCTCTGACTGGGCCGTACATGTAAGAGCGACAGTGTGTAAACATTCGAACTTCTTACAAGTCTCCAAACACAAGTTGTATTTGTGCGGACTGAATATTGTCCTGCTGTGATACTGGAAAACAGAATGGTGGCCTCAGTGCTAAGTAACAGTTGATGATATATTGATAAAATAAATTAAAATAGTTGCGTGCTTATCCACACGCACAGGCATAGTTAGAAGAGAAACCTGGCTCAGATTAACCCTTTACCCAACGAATCGACCGCATCCGCTCCCGTAATATGCAAATTCAGCAGTTGAAAAAATATTATTTTTCAAAAAATTTCAACAAAACCATATCATGTGACCCCTCATTAGAACGAGCTCGTCGAGCTCGTTCCAAAGAGGAGTCACATGATATGGTTCTGTTGAAATTTTTTGAAAAATTTAAAAAAATGATATTTAAAATAATAAATTTTGATATCGTCTGCGTTGGGTAAAGAGTTAAAATTAATTTCTGAAAGACTAATATTCAAATAACTTTTCAACTATTCAAGTTATAGACTGGGGAAGGAGGTGGTTGGGGTTGCAAATAAAAAATACAGATACTATGCGGGAAAAACAGATTTTTTAGACAGCCCCTACGTGCGATCCAAATTTTGTTCCTCCTGAATTCCCCCCCCCCCCCACACTCCCACCCACCCCTTCGTTAGCACACGATGTAATGTTGACAGTTTGCGTTGCATTCCAAGAAGCATGTTACGAAAGCTATGATGGGTGTGAAATTTCCTGCCGTTAGTCAAATAGTGGTTCGAATTTTGAAATTTCTAGACGTTGATTTATTTTTGTGGGGTGTGGGTCTTGCTTCCATGGTTCCCCGCTAACCCTCGCGACAACAAACGCGTACGTCATCAAGGAACGTGATTTTTCTACGACATAACAGTATACTTAATCTAATTCCGCTGTACTATGATTATAGCTGAATGCCCTGGACCAACAGGGGTGGCAACCGCCCCCTCTTCGTTCCATACGCACACGGTTCTCAAAACAAATTCAAATGACCTCTCCGCAATTAATAATATGTATTACTCATATGTATTAAATTTCTCCCTACATTCCACCCCACCCAAGAAGATAAAATCTTGTGTGTTTCCGCTCCATAAATATAAAAGCCATTTACTTTTATAAAACTTCTTTTCTGGCTCCCATTGTGGGCCGAAGATGAAAAAGATACGCAAGGGCCAAAGCGGTATACCTGGCTCCCATTGTGGGCTGAAGTTGAAAAAGATACGCACGGGCCAATGCGGTATACCTCACTCCCCGCTTACGCCTCTCCCGCCATGTGACTTTGGTTTCGTTTTATTTATTCCTGCTTCATCTTCGAAGATTTTGTTTATAATGCTCAAAATTTTGGACTTTCTCCACTTCTTCAATTGAGATGTTGTAACTGCTTCTCTTAGGAATGTGGAAAATAGATAATACAAAAAGACTGAAAACAGTTCTTACGGTAAGGTTTGCGAGCGTAAAGTGAACCTACACTCGCGAAGTATGTTACAATTGTTTTCTAACAATGATTTAATTGGCATAAAACGCTGACGGCCCCAAATAAATGTAAAACACAGACACAAAATAGGTTGGCTAAGCTCGAGTTTAATGTTGTTAAACTGGGGGCGCGGTGGCGTCCTGGTAACCGTCTTTTTCAGATCACCGAAGTTACGCAACGTCGAGCGCGGTTAGTAGTTGGATAAGTGACCATTTCAGCGACTGATTCGCGCTCCCGCGTTGTGTCATTGGGCAAGGCACTTAACTCCGATTGCCTACATGGGGGCACAATGACGCTGTGTACTAAGGCGTACTGCACGTCGAAGGTGCGCATGTCTTCAACCAATCTAATCCTGCCTGTGCCGATCTAACCCTGCCTGTGCCGCGGTTTTAGAGTTCAGAGTTACGAAGTTGGAGAGCTGACAGCTGCTCGTCGTTGCTCGGTGGTTTCATCCGGATAATCCGGCTTCCTCCATCCGTAAAACGGTCACTAACATGATGTGACCCTGGCTGTTAATGAGTCGTTAAACCCTAATAAAAAAAAAAAAAACTGTTATTGAACTGGTTCGTTCGGAGGGAAGGGAAGGGGGCGGTTCGTCGAAATATGACACGTCTTGAACAGCTTGGTTAATCTTTTAGAACTTATTGCCCAAATTGCAAAGAGTACGGGCTATAAATTCACTGACAGAGATAATTTGAAACGTGTGCCTACATGTCACATGGAAGGGTGGAGTGCATTTTGAATATTATAAGCATCTTGTAGACAGTCAGAAATTCTGATCGAGGACCTACCGTCAGCTATCCAACCCCAGACTCTTGAATCAGTTTCCTTGCAAGACAAATTTGCGATAAGCCGGAGATGGTTGGCCCATTTCCCTAACCTTGATTTCAATGCGATTCGTTTGAATTATTATTTTATTCTGCCCAGTTCAATGGAAGGACAGTGCCGGAGTGGATTTCGGGTGGTGGTCGGGGTGTAGGGGGAGGGTGAGGGGGAGAGGGCGCAGAGTCCACTCATATTTTTGTGAGAGAAATTTTGGCTCTTGGTTGGAGGGGAACAACAATCCAGGTAGTTAGGAGCTATTCACATTATCTCTCCACTGTCACTGTTGACAGATCTTCAGAACCAACGGTGGGGGTCACAGATTCAGGGGAAAACACGAATCTGTCTACCAACAGAGTGACACATAATGGATTCCAATAACATAAACGAACCCTTTAAAACTACTGGATTTTACATATTGAAAGATTTACTGCTTATTTGTCTCGTCTCTACTCGGGCAAAAGGTGGCTAAACAGACGCCATTTACGAACTGTCACAACGGCCAGTTGTGTGCAGTAAAGCTAGACTTGTTAAAGATCGCTTACCCCAGGAGGATTGGGTCCAAAAACACAAAGTATATTTCAGAACAACGCATAGGTGAAGTGTGAAGTGTAGTCTTCCTAGACTCAAATTTTCTGATCTTTTGCGTAGTCTACAAGTATGATTTTTAATAAACCCTCGAAAAATCTTCCTCACCACACCCCACTTCCAAATGCCATATTGGACTGATTCATCTTTTCTTTCTGGTAGGCTACTTTGAAGGATATTCTGTGAGACTTTGTTTTTTAGAGAGTGGTGTTCATGTTTTTTAATGGGAGGCGCCCATGTTTTCCCTAGGAGTAGGTGAGAGGGCGCTGGAAATAATTTGTATAAATTCCAGTCGTTCTTTTTTCAAATTAAGGGAAGAGACGACCTTTCTCTCAATAAGAGCAAATAGTGTACAGTACGTGGAGAGTGGATTGTAACTAAATCACCCGCGGAGTGGAGTTATCACCCAACCTATAAGTTTCAAATTTTGTACATATCGACAAAAAACACAAGCAATGTTTCAGCCAATGGACCTCCGGGTTTAACCCGGAGGTCCATTGGCTGAAACTTTGCTGGTGCTGGTTATACTTTGCGACAAATTTGCAATCATTGCTTGGATGGAATCTCCACTCTGCAGGTGATTTAGTGATAATACACTCTCCACGTACTGTAGCAAGGCGGGCTAGGTTGAGTGCTATGGAGATGCTGCTTTCATGTCGTGGTTGATGATCAGGTATTTGAAATAGGCGCTTGATTTCAACCAAATATTAAGAAGAATTTTTATCACGGGATTGAATCACAAATGACCAAACTGAGATATCAACAGTGATCAAATATTCTCCTCTCTTCCAGTTTAAGGCACATATGTAACCCGCTTAGACGAATACGGCGTTCTAAGGTGTATTTCAAAGTCAGTAACCAGACAAAAAAAACACCAACGGAAGCTAGGTGAGATTAGAAAGATCTTTCGAGATTCGCCAGTAGCACATTAAAAATTATAATTGCAGACAAAGCAAGAGATCAGAAAAAATTCTAGCTTCAGAAGCCATATCTTCACCTACAAGTTAATGAGAACACGTTTTGTGTTATCGCAGGACCCGACATCTTTTGCCCGGGATGAGCATCCTCTGACAAACACGACATTACAATAAAAGCTGTCTAACTTTTAATTTAAATTTCACTTGCAGATATAGCCTTTCTACAGATGCTGAAATTGAGCTTAAACGCCAGTATATAAGCACATAAAAACCAAGAGAATACCTTCCGTCAGAGTACTGAAACAACCAAATAATATTTTTATTACACGCATGTTCTATGTAATCCCCATCTACTGCAACACTAAACCATGAAAAATGAAGATCTCTTCATATGTGCGAAACAAAAATCGTTGACGGACTATTTTTAAATTGAAGCGAAAGTTTAAAGGAATTTTCAACAAATTGTGCAACGCAATTAGAATTTGAATCGCTAGCGATACCTTAAAGTAGGCACATAGAACACTTTGGAATTCATGGGACAAAAAAGTAGTAACACGGGTTTCCCTCGCAAATGTGGTTGGCGATAAAATGTGTTCTTTTTGTTGACAGTTGTCAACTGAATTGCTGAGTGTCCTTCTAAAAATTGTTTTTTTTTAAACGTGAAGGCGTGTAATAAATACAGAACGACACACACGTGTGAATGGTTTAATCGATATGACACTTGGGCCATCGCTGAAGGATGGATAAAACTCGAGGCCTGTGGCCTCTCGTTTTATCCTTCCGCGCTGGCACTCGTGCCCTATCGATTAACCAATTCACACGTGTGCGTCTTTCTGTGTATGATCATGACAACGTCTTTAGTATTACGATCAAATGTGATAAAACACTAATTTAAGCCACCCGAAATCTTTTTTAATTTCGTTGAAAAATGTTTCACTTTCACTGACTTTTATTACACTACTTACTCGTAAGTCTATTACATTGCTGGTTTTTACTCTCTTGGTTGATTGTGTTACATTAACGGTTGATTATTACACTACTTGTTTATTTTTATTACATCACTAGTTAATATTACCCTACTGGATGGTTATTACATACGTGGTGGTTAACAGTGTTTTAAACGTCGAGAAACAATTATTGTTTTACATTCGTACCACATTTATCATCCCTCGAGGGGGCGATTTAAAATATGAATGACGTTTCTCCATTTGGAATTGAGGCAGTCAAATGTGCACAACCATCCAATACGATAGCTTTCCCATTAGCCATTTCAATTTCGTTTATTAATTAAAGCAGCGTGGCAACGATTCCCTAGTGATCAAAATAAGAAAATTGAAATGGACTGTTATTAAAATTATAAAAATAAATTAGTATTGAAAATCTTCATTGAAGATTTTCAACACTAATTTATTTTTATAATTTTTATAACAGTCCATTTCAATTTGTTACAAAAAGATTTTCAACACTAATTTATTTTTATTCCTATCTGTCACATTTCAGGTATGAATGAAATTGTTTTTTTCAGCAATAATCCTAATCTTTTCACAGGGGTCCTACAAAAACATCTCAATCTGTAATGAGTTAGCAATTGAAACCCAATTACGAGCTTTTAATTATGTTAATATAACCACAAAGGATTTTCCAATTCCAGAACAGGTCGAATGTTTTTGTCATGGTTTCAGTCTTCAAAGGGGCGGTCTCTCAAGACAGGTCTATTATAGCATAAAAATACAAGTTAGTACCAGATCACAGTGGTGTCTCAAGACAGGTGGTCTCTCAAGACAGGTGGTCTCCCATAGCAGGTCCATTATATAGTAAAATCAGTCGGTGCCTGGTAGATGTGGTCTCTCAAGACAGGTGGTCTCTCAAGACAGTGGTCTCTCAAGACAGGTTTTACTGTAATGAAATGGTGTATACCGACACTTCCTATGTCAGTCTCATTATCATCCAAATACTACTTATTCCTCGGCTTCTCTTCCTCGTTACGCCTCAAATGGTAATGAGACAATTGGCATTCAGAAATTTCCGTTTCTCGCACATCGGACACATCGGATACATCGGTGGGTTCTAGATCCAAACCAAACTACTGGCTTGAATTAGTTACGATCAACCATATTGTGCGTTGTGTGGAAGCTCCATTAATATGTGCACAGCTACATTCACGGCTCGGCGATAACTGCTGTCGTCCCGTATTTGAATCCCATCGATGGTGATTCCAGTAACCTTTCAACTTTTTCAGCCAGTTTTAGTACAACCCACTGGTGCATAGCCATCTGGATTGCTGAAATACTCACTGGTCGCGTATACAAAAGTGTCTTCCCCGTCGCTATCTTTTGAAGGAGGAGGATGGCTCCAAAATATAAACAATGTTCAACAACAATAAAATTGTCGAAGGCTTTAAATTTCCAGACGCCTCGCAACCAGCGCGATAGATTTTTATTGAATATACTTGGAAAAACGAATTTGCTGATGATGTACACAGCTCTAGTATTATATATTCAATATATTTAGTTATTATTGATAAAAACAAGGCACGAAATTAGAAAGTTCATACCGTATTATTAGTTTTTATTTCTGGCTTTCAATATATATATATTTTTTTCTGTTCATACATTTTCAGGCAAAATGATTAGCTATTTTTTTTATTTTTTCTGTTCATATCACAACGAACCGAAAAAACGCATATAAGCCTCCCCTAAACCAATACCAGTCGTTAACATTTCGCTGCACAGTATGAATGGAAAAGAACCACTGCAAGCTCATATTGTTTCAAAATGAAAAGTAATTAATTAACAAATTTGAGAGGGGAACCCGTGTTACTATTTCGTCTCCTGAGTTTCAATGTGTTATATATGCCTACTGGTACATAGAAAACATTGGAACTCAGGGGTCGATTTCTAGTTATCGCTAGCGTCTCAAATTTTAATTGCGGTGCACGATTTGTGGAAAAGTCCACTGAAATTTCGCTTCAATTTAAAAGAACTCCGTCAACGATTTCCATTCCACACATATGTGCGGAACGGAATTTTCATTTTCCGCATGGTTTTGTGTTGTTCTAGATGGGGATTGCATAGAACAGGCGTGTAATAGAACGTGATGGGTCGAGCCGGGTTGCGTTTACGCCATAATAGGGTGCTGGAGGGGGGTGAGATGCGAAGCGTTTCGCTGACCTTCCAGCAATCCAGTTGTAAAGAGATCAATGGACCGAACCCATAACCTCCCGATGACCAGTGTATAATGTGGTAAACGTTGAACTACTGCGAGCTTCAAAAGTTACAGAAAGGAAACTTTGTTTAAATAATTGACTGTTGACTCCAATATTTTCTCTGCTGATAATTGTATGCTTGTGTTTAAGAAAGGCTTAAATTTTGCTTTTTACTACAAGCATATATTCTGTTTATAGACTTCTCAAGTTAACACACAGCATTGTGTTCCATAACGCTACAAGATAAAAATATATTGAAAAAGAAACTAAATGTCTTCTACTTATCAAACTTAAGGAAGAAAATTTTTTTGTCAAAGACAAACAACATTAACTTTTTCATCCTACGGCCCCTGTGTTAGGCGCAGCAGATGCTGCATCTGAACGGATTGTTACTTCACGCCGCAAATATGTTACTTGACAAATCAATCACACACTCTGTAAAACTTCAATTAAAACATATTTTCCACAAAATGTATACAATAGTAACTCATGTTCCCAGAAGACTAAAATCCTCCTCCTCTGATTGGACGAGAGCGCGCTTAGTATATTATATGTTTACGGCTCATGTGGCAAATGTTACCGTCTGACGTCACAACGCGAAATATTTGCAATGAAGTCGCCCGTTTCGTATTTGCTTCACCGAGGAAGTGACGAGCAATCCGCTTCATTTTTCTGGATTTTTCACTCGTGTTACAGACGGTGTTCCGGATGAAGTGTTGTTTAAATTGCAAACCGATTTATACGACAGCGTGCTGACGCCAGTTGATGTATTTTTTTTACCTGTGCACAATTTTGCTACGGATTTCAAAATAGCACGTGCCACCCGAGAATGCCACATTGAACGGGTGACCGACGATTTTCGTTGTGTTATGACGTGGTAGAGAGCCTGTGTTATTGGGAAAGCACGCTAGTTTGTGTCTTCCGACAGTTAAAAAAATGGCAAGGTTAACCGAAAATCAGAGGTTGCGTGCCAGTGGTATGCATGATGCTGGGATACCTCAAGATGAGCTCGCTGCTGAGTTCGGAAAAAAAACTGTGGCCTATATTTACCGTCTCAGATATAGAACCACTGGATCTACTGCCGACCGACCGCGTTCAGGTCGACCAAGAGAGCTACACCCCCTGCACAAGACCGACACATCAGAACGTCTCACTTGCGGAATCGCTCCCTTCCTTCCGACGAGGACAGCAGCAATTACTCCTGGTAGAACTAACAATAGAATCAGTGCTCAAACTGTCTGCAACAGACTCGCTGAACACGGCATCTGAAGTAGGCGTCCATACCACGGACCAATCCTTTCCCAACGACATCGTACTGTCAGAATGGAATGGGAACGTCAGCGTGTTCACTGGACTCTGCAGCGTCGGCGCAGTTCTTTTTTGTGATGAATCACGATTTTGTCTACGGCGCGCTGATGGTAGGGCAAGAGTGTACCACCGACTAGGAGAACGGTTTTCTGCTTGCGTGAGGGAATACGACCGTTTCGGCGGGAGTAGTGTAATGGTTTGGGCAGGAATGTCCTTGCACCATCAAACGTAGTTGATCTTCATCGGTGATAATCTGAATGGACAGCGATATATGGACGGAAGTCTTAACGCTGTTGTTGTTTCGTTGTTCAACGGTAACGTCGGATTGTAGTTATTTAAACAAGATAATACCATATGTCACGTGGCGCGTATCTGTCGTGACTTTCTTGAGGAGAAGATCATCGAACTTCTTTCCTGGTCCTCACCTTCTCCCGATTTGTCGCCAATCGAGCATCTTTGAGAACAATTGGCCGTCGGGTACGACTTCAAGATCGTCAGACGTTAGGCGATTTACGTAACGTTCTGAGGCAGGAGTGGAACGCAATACCATAGGGTGACATCCAGAGACTTATCAGGTCCATGCGCCGTCGATGTCTTGCCATCCAAGCGGAAAGCAGTGGACATACACGCTATTGACTGCATGTGTAAACTTTTCATTTCACCCCATGTCTGAATTGCGACGTCCTGGCGTGACGCTGGCAACAGTAAGGACATGAAATTATGTAAATTCATACAGCTAGACTCGGAATATGAATTAACAATAATTTGTTTGGGATTTAAGTCGATAACACTAAAAAAATTGCTCCTCAAAATTTATTATACTTTCTTCTTTGACTCAGTATACCATTCCGTCAATAAAACCCATAACATGACTTCTTGAAAATAGTCGTTAACAGACAAAATGCCACCCCAACTGATCAAAAAAGAGAGAGTCCATTTCAAGTCTTTCTTTCCAATGGCACACGGGAGAACTCCTTCTACATGAATGGAATTGAATATGTTGATTAACCCTTTAACCAACGCAGACGATATCAAAATTTATTATTTTAATTAACATTTTTTTAAATTTTGAAAAAAATTTCAACAAAACCATATCATGTGACCCCCTCATTGGAACGAGCTCAATGAGCTCGTTCCAATGAGGGGTCACATGATATGGTTTTGTTGAAATATTTTGAAAAAAAAATTTTTTTTCAACTGCTCAATTTGCATATTACGCGGGCGGATGTGGGCGATTCGTTAGGTAAAGGGTTAAAAGAAATACTTCTCTGACCAATTATGCTTTGTCTGTCGGGTAATGATATTTCGAACCAAATTCAATTCAATTCATAACGTCTTCTGAGGAACGTTTGTGTAGTTTTGCTAAAAGAATTGGGAATTATGCTTTGTAGTGCGCAATGATTGCGCTTCATTCATGTCGTCACTCCATTCATAATTTTAGAAGCATGCCATACACAATAAAACTTACATTACATTTTCAAATTGTCTAGCTGTCACGTTCAATTATTGCGATTCGTCTTTATTTTTTCGGTGTTTCGCACGGTGGATTTGTTGCGTACTGTGTCGTGCATTCCAGCAGTATGGATATTATGTTATGTTGCAGAAAACGAGATCCATCATTCGTTGCAACATTATCAGTTTTGGAAGGGATTGACTTGTGATAACGAGTGCCACTGAAAAGTCCGTAAAGCGCGCGTGCGTTCGTTTCTCACGACGTCGTGTGACTTTTATTGTTACTGTAAAGGCGATACAATATCTTTTATCGCCGGATTATTATCACTACTGGCATCGCATTTTGAAAATACATTTTGGGGTAAATGGTAGATAAAGTTTGGTAGTGGGGGACAGCACTCTACGCGCCGTTGGACTAAAGAAGGAACATCGTCGAATCACAAAAGTACTCAAAGTTGTACAGAAGTTGAGATCACCATTTTGGTATCACAAATTAGGTCAATATAACAACCTGAAGCAAAATTGAAGAACAATTGTTTTACGTTCCCTTGAAGTGAAAACGTCGTTAACAATATTTGTAGTCCATGTGAATGTATTTTCTCCAATGACTTGAAGAAACTATCTCCAACACACAGCTGTGCACAGGCTTTAAGAAGCATGGATGGAGGAAACTGTAACTTATCACGTTGAATATGTCGAACTCCAGATATTGAGACATTTTAGAAACTATTTCTGTTGGGTTTTCTGTTAGGGATAGATTAAACACTTTACCTAACGTAACGGCCAAAACCGGCCAGCGCTATTCTCAAAAATCGCCAATTAATTTTCATTATTTTTTTCATTTTTTGTCTCAAAAAACATAGGTTATGACCCCTCGTTGGAACGAGCTCGTCGAGCTCGTTCCAACGAGGGGCCATAACCTATGTTTTTGAGACAAAAAATGAAAAAAATTAGTTATTCAAGAATTATTTTTGCAAGTGTCGTCTGCTTTTCATGTTAGGTAAAGGGTTAAAAAGTGACAAAACCCTTCAATATTCAGAGATTATTAGTTGGTTAGTCTCATATCGGCCTAGACATCAATCTGACCTAGCTATATATCAGCCTGAGACCAAACGTGAACTTTCCGATGGCTGATGTGTCGGCCGATATGAAACAAGTGTGCAAAATTTGACGAAATTTAAATCTACGCGAACGATTGACTGGTTAGCCAAATATTGTATCTTGAATGGTACCAGAGGAAAACCAATATTTTTCTTACGCATGTTTCCTATTCAGTAAAATGCAAATAAAATTTTGGTTGTACAAGTGTGTTCTGTTAAAATTACTAGAGAGTGCCCGTAGGCATAATTTGTAAATAAAACAAAATTGTGAATGAAAGTATCACTTTCAAATTCTGAACATATGGACAACAAAACACAAGCAATGTTTCAGCCAATGGACCTCCGGGTTTAACCTTTGCTTGTGCTTGTTACGCTTTGCAACAAATTTGCAATTATTGGTCGGGTGGAATCTCCACCCTGCGGGTGATTTAATGACAATACACTCTCCACGTACTGTACTACTCACTGCTAAGAATCACACTTAGACATCTATATATTTGATACACAAAAGGTCAAACGTGTATAGTTTTAAGTTTGCTTATTTGTTCACTATAGTTTAAGAACTCTTTCAAGAGCTTGGGTCTTATCATGTCGGACAATTCTACCCGGAGTTGAGAGAGTCGGATTACCCAGAGAGAACCACCAAGTAAATGTGAGTAACTTTCGGGGGTCTTTACCATTCTGTCACAAGCAGTAAACAATGGTTGGAAATAAGTGTTGCATTGACACGTTGTACATCTAGTGTCGACGCGCTGATGCACACAACTCACTTGTCTTCAACCAGTGCTGAATCTACTTGTGCCAGGATAATAAATTAGAGATTGCGACAGTTACACAACATTGATGAGGGTTTCGCTATGGGCACTCTGGCTTCATCTACCCGCAAAGTTGTACAACATGATACAAACCAGGTTGTTACTAGTTTCATTTCTCCACTATAAACGAACAAGAAATAATGTACACATTTTCTTTTCATGTACAAATCATGCGGACGAATAGGGGGTGATCTTTAGCAAAATGTGAGCATTATAATTATAAAGCGTGCGTGAACTGTTTTGCAGGATGGTAATGGAAATGGCAGTTATAAAAGAAAAAAATGAAAATAGTAAACTATCTTACAGGACTGAATTTTGTTCACCATTATAATTTATTGTGATGAATTGACGGTAACGTGGTCTGAGATCTGCGGCTCGAAGCTCATGTTCAACCGAGAAGGGAAGCGACGAGGTTGAACATACGCTCCCCGCCGCCACAAACCACAGACCATAAAGACCCCACCCGAAGCCTCGAAACCCACATCGTGAAATGAACAAGTCGACTTCAATGAGCAAGAGAACGTTAGCGAAAACAAATTTAGTAAATAAACCTCTCGTGCAGGCCACGACATCACTGGGCAACAAAAAATCAACAATTTAGATAAAGGTCGAGGTTAGTCCATCTCAGTTCAAATCAGGAATACGTTCATTATTTCAATTGAGATGGAGTAACTTCGTCGTTTTATAAATTGGTTGTGAGCATACATTCAATGAATGAACACCAGACTCGAAAAATCCGATTTTATAGGCAATATGCACTTTGAATCATTTCCCATTGTTAGCATCTTTTCAAATATTACACTTGGTGACCTCAAATGGTAACATATGCCACTGAAGCTGTGAATAAAGAAAAAAATAAGCGCGCTCTCGTCCAATCAGAGGGCGAGGATTTTAGTCTTATTGGAGCATTATTTCACTTTGCCCCTTTCAACCCGGTGTAAAAGGAATGAAAGTCCGTAGGAATGTTAGTCCCTCTGGACTATTATTCCGCGGAATTATAGTCCTAGATCTAACATTTCTAGGAATAGGCGGACTACTATTCCTAGAAATGTTAGATCTAGGACTATAATTCCGCGGAATAATAGTCCAGAGGGACTAATTTTCCTACGGACTTCCATTCCTGTTACACCGGTATAAAGAAAACGTTTTAGTGAGCTAGAGTGAATGATACAATGAACAATAAGCTGATCGAGGGGAGCAGTCGCAATTTAATCCTACATCTCCAGAGATCTGCAAGTTTAAAGTCTCACCGAAGCTCTCCACAAATTCAGAATTGGTTTGCCCATTTCTCTATAACCAGCTTGTACACGATGATATCATGGTATCATTCAGGGCTCCAGTATTGAAAGGGTCAACGGACAGATTATTATGGTCGATAATTCGCAGTACTTCCCTACAACAAAGTTATCATTTATTCAGTGTTCACTGTCAGCATTCACGTAACTAGAACATCTTAACTGGATCTATATTGCCATAGCCTTCTCAGAATGGAAAAAGCGGACTCGATACAAGTATTTTGTTTCTGTTCACGTGCAGTTTGAAAACATATTATAACAGTTAGCTCCTCCTGACAATTTAGGATGTTTCTTTCCACAATACTCTTAGCTCTCATTTTTGAAGCATTTGGAGGTTTGTATGAACTTAATAGAAATACGTTTCGACATTCATGTATGTCGTTATAATGGGTGTGTGTTTGTGGGATGGGGAGGGGACGGAGGCGGGATGGGAGGGGCGGGACGCGAGGGGATGGGAGGGTATTCTCCAACAATGCACCGAACTGCATGACTTGAGTTTCTAATCCCATTCGAGCATGCATATCTTATCCACCCCAAGACTGTCATATATTTAGAGTTTTCAAAAAATCAAAAAATACAAAACATTAAATGACTTTTCTGATACTAATTCATTTTTGCACACGTGATATTAGGTGGTGTGAAATCATAATTTTAGATTGCAAATAAAGCCAATTATAAGTTTAATAATATATTTCCGGATGGTTCTGATGATGACATTCCCGATGTAAAAGGAACATTCAGAATTTAGAAAGAACCTCAATTTTGATTTTCAGCCATGGAAGATGGAAGATGTATTTTTGATAACAATTTACACATAAGGCATTGTTGTTCGCCCTTGGCACATGGGGAGCACGGTCCTGTCATTTAAATCAAACTATAAACGTGACTGCTATATGTTCCTTTTATTTAACAATCAACTTAATTTGCACCCAAAAACTCTCAAAAAACGTTTAAAAAAACGTTTGTATAAGAACCCCCCCCCCCCCAAACCCCACCCCCGCCCCCATGTCGATTCCGTATCAGACAGATTCAATTTCCGGTACACACCGCACTGTCGCATTACGCAACATCATGAAAGCAATGTACATTGTGATTACACATTAAAATATAAAATACAATATTTTGACCAATTCCAAACCGAAGTTAAACTGAAACACTGGTAAAAGGTCTTTATGTAACGGGATTGTTAGATAAATGTATTATCATGACAAAAGTACATGTCGTGTAATTTGTATCAGATTCTCGGTCGTGTTTACAATCGGATCGCAACTCGACCTGACGGGCTCGTTGCGATCCGATTGTAAACACGACCTAGCATCTGATACAAATTCCAGGACATACACATGATCATGATAATGTATTGTATCATTTGTTGAAAAGTTATCGTTGAGTACACACCACCATTAAGGTCTCTGTGATACCGCAGTGTATTAGCGCCACTACAATTTCAAATTTCAAATTGTTAAACTACCGGTATTATAAGTGCTTAACTAAACTGTTATAAAAGTTCAGTTAAACTGTTAAAACAATTAATAAAATGTTATAACAATTTAATAAACTGTTACAACAGTTTGTTAAATTGTTATATCAGTTTTGTATAGGGGTTTAACGACACGTTGGACAGCCAGTGTCACCCCGTGTCGGAGTTATAGCAGTTTAATAAACAGTTATAACAGGTTGACTAATTTCACAGCGTATTAGCACCATTGTATGTTAATATGTTAAACTATTATAACAATTTAACTAAATTAATACACTGTCAAATTAGATAAATTGTTACAGTCGTTTATTAAACTGCTATGTTATAGCAGTTTATTAAACTGCAATAAAAGTTTAGTAAACAGTCATGACAGTTTTACTAAAACTCAGCTAACTTATTTTACATATACATCTTTTGCTGTCTTATTATGCCAACTTGGCTCTCTTATAACAACTGAACTATATTGATATTTTTATGAGAACTTCGCTATTTAAGGAATAGTGCATGGCTTGGAGTTGACTACGCCCATATAGTGCCCAATGAGGTGGTGTAGTTCCCGACGCGAAGCGGAGGGAACTACACCACCTCACTGGGCACTATATGGACGTAGTCAACTCCAAGCCATGCACTATTCCTTATATTATATCGAACATCCATCAAAACAATTTTTATCCCTATGACCACACCCCAACCCCACCCACCCCACCACCCGGGTCAGAAAGGCAAAAAAAAAATTTTGCTCCAAAATGAGTTTTGAAGGATTTAGAGTGATTTTATGCAGACAAAATTACCCGTATGGCCACATCCCCATCCCTATTGGGGTGAGGGTGTGGTCATAGGGGTATATTTTTTCTGCATTGGGGGTGGGGGTGGTCATAGGGGTAAATTTTCTCTGCATAAAATCACTCTAACTCCTTCAAAACACATTTCTGAGCACAACAAAATCATCCCCACCCCAACCCCTCCCCCTGTGAAACATGGCATATAATAAATAGAAAATCTACACTTTTTGAATGGATACCAAAATGTTTCATTCGTGAGGATGACAAATTACAGATTTTCACTCGTGGCTTTGCCACTCGTGAAAATAAGTTATTTTTCATCGTCACTCATGAAATAATTTGGTATATTTTTAAAAAGTGTAGATATCCTCTATATATTACATGTATATCGAATGTCCATCATATTTTAAATTCTTTCCAAACGAGTATAGTAAGTAGAGTGTATAACTACCAAAGCACAGTGGGGTAGAATCTCCACCTTATTTTTTATTTATAAACATACAACTTTTAACAAGGCGAACAAGCTCATTCTGAGCTCATACACTATCAGATGCTACCCGTTTGTCAAGAGCTGTTAGTGTATATTTTCCAGTAATTTTTATTTGTTTTCAGAAACTGTAAATAATTTTAGGCTGAGATATATACCCCTCAGTAATTTAGTAACCCCCCCCCCCCCCACCCCCTTCACTCCCCATGTGCTTTTGGTCTACATGTTCACCTCTGTACATAAAAAACTTTTGGAAGTTAACTAATTTTTAATTGGGAAACAATGCAGAAACTTACATGGACAAATGTGTGGAAACATCAAATGAAAATTACACTTGTCAGTTTAAAGTCTAAATCCTATTCCTCTTTGTTGGGGGCCACATTATGGATGTGCACAATACAGTTATTGAAATTGTATGTAACTTAGAGCTGTAGGTTTTTAAATTTCTTGTTCGGTTTCGGTTTTGGTTTTTCAGGTGGAGTAAAACCTCGGTTCGGTTCGGTTTTCGGTTTGTTCATAAGGCCAAGTAAAATTTAATAAAACTCATTCTAATGTCCGGAGTCATAACTGAATGGTAGTGAAATTGAGTGAAGCTCAATGAATGCCCGAAATAAACTATAATACATGAAGAATCAGGAAGGCCAATATAATAATTACCTAAATATACAGAACTTTTATTGTGCTTGGCCATTTTTCGAGGTCTGACACCTGCACGCAACTTGAGGAAAGCTACAAACACAACTAAACTGAAATGTGGGGAATTCACAGAATGTAGCCTTCCCAGAGTAGTGAGAGTACCCAGACACTGCCATTGGCAGTGTCTGGGTACTCTCACTACTCTGGGATGGCTACATTCTGTGAATTTCTGTAGCAAGAGAGTATTAAGAAACCCGAAAAACCTTAGATTACGGGATGCCGACGGTTTCGGTTTCGGTTTTTTAAAAAAACTAAAAACCTCGGTTCGGTTTCGGTTAACCTACAGCTCTAATGTAACTTGAAATGAATTGGTGTTCGGACACTTCATGATTATTTCTTTTCCCTGATCAATATTAGTGAGTTCGATACTCTCGAGTAAAACTTCATCTAAGATTTCCTCAGTGCACCAGTCATCTACAGAGGAAGCCATACATGCAGCTTTATTAGGCTTTGCACTGATTTGTTTATCTATCATTTTCAATAGGCCTAACTTGTGCAGCTGATTGTGCTGGTGATTCACATGAATTGACACATGATGATAATGCGACAGACATTTCTCTTTTTTGTGACTCAGTTAAGTCACAACAATAGCTCAGGATAGATTGTGGGTTTCTGTGCAGTGAAATTGTAGCTATCTGCCAAGCCTCAAACCCCTCTCCACTCAAAACAGTTATAGCAGTTGCCCTGATGCAGTGGTTTGTGTAGATTGTGGACAAGCCTGCACATTTTGAGAACATTGACATCATGTTTCCAAGGTAGTTCTTTCCCCATGGGAGAATTTATATACCATACAGGGTCAGTGTCTTCGAATGAATCTTTGGAATGTTGGAATAATGCAGGACAATTAGGATTCCTCTTTTGGATATATTTTTCAAATGAAACAACTGGGCAAGTGTTGAGTTTTGTTTCATACATTCGGCTACCTGTACCTTCATTAGTACACACATCACTCTGATAGTTTTTCGTGTTTTCAGATGTGACTTTTTGGACATATCTTCTACCTTCAGAATCAGACTTTATTTCAAAACATCTCGGCTTCAAATCTCACAGATTTTCTCTGCCTCGGCGACAAAAGTATAGAACCAGTTCAAAGAAAGTTTGATTAACCAATCCAGTAGGTGTTGCTGGATTGAATACTGGACTTGTATATAGTGTTTTCATGTCAACTAGTGAAATTGATTGCTTGTGAACGATGTGCCCTTTCCCAACTGCTCTACATTTTTTTATCATGGCCCTGTAAGCTTTCAATGACCCACAGAAGTCTGGCATTGTCAGTAAATCAAATTGCCTCTGATCTTTTAAGTATCTTGAAATTCCCTGTTTAATCACAATTAGGCTTGATTTTGAGAATAGTCGCCTGTCTTGGTTCAAACATTTACAAAAAATTTCACTAAGACTCCATCGATGTCTTTGGCAGTCATTTGATCAATTTCAAAGTTAATGTTTTTTTCCTCACAAAAGCTTCTCAGTATCTTCATAGCAAATTGTGTTGTTTCCTTCGTTTTTTTACTGAGCAAATTTTGATCAATGAACTCCTCCTGCTCATCATCGCCAAATCGATCACAGTTTAAATTAGAATTTGAGGCAGCCATTCTCGGTAATAAACGCTAACTTGGATTACTGATATGAGCAGAAGACAAATTTTGAATCGGTCGGCAAGGGTAAACAAAACATTTTCCCAAACGTAACTGTGTATTCTAGAATCGCGCAACTCGCGAATGAAAGCTAAAATTTTCGAAATTTGACAACGCAGTTTGATAATTTCCACACATTTGTCACACATATACATTACCGAATGGGTCAGTACGGGATACAAAACGCCGAAGATTCAAATGGATTCCATTATTTATTCGTTTACTGCCCGAAACATACAATGAAATGGCGAAATAATATGAGCAGCGAAACAAACGATTTTTCATATCCGGACGCGTTCTCATGAAAGTTGTACCCAGGTATGGATCATTCTCTTCGAAACGAGATATGGATCATCTTCTCAAGGAATAAAATGAACGCCTCGGAAAATGTGACTTCGACAATGGAAAAGCAATACATTTTTCCACAATGATTTCTTTCTGGGTCGTTTTGTGGATGTTGTGCCTCTGTGAATCGATATTTAAATTTAGCCTGATTAGTTTTATTCACCCAGAATGAAAAGGAAAATGATACAGTAGTGTGCTAAAAATAGAAAACGTGTAGTGCCTGGGTGTACTGCCTGGTCAGTTCTGTGGATGCAAACTACACGAAATATGGTATCATCTTTCAGCCAATCAGAATGCAAGGAAGTCACGTGAGATATAATATTTCCTTATAAGAACACAGTATAGCTGATTGTGTGGCGCTAAATATGCAGATTTGCCATAGAACCTCTTTCAAAATTGGGGCACAAATAGGGCACTACATTCGAAAAGATGCCGCGATTAAGATACTCGGGAAAGAAGTTCTTCTCAGAAATCTATACATATTCCTACATTTGACCTTATTCTTTGCAGCCAAATTGTAACACATATACCATTACAGGAAAAGATATTCCCACAACAGGCCTGGCATTTTCAAGGGAGCGATTTATTCGCCCGGCTACTGCTCGCCTTAAAAAAATAAGGAGACCGAAAACTAGTCCTCCTGGCCTTAGAAAATAATGATTACCATAACTGTCTGTTCCTAAAACATGCATCTTTTCAGATCCATGCTATGTTAGTGGTCTCTGTAAGACGGCCACACTGCCTCTCCCACACCTCCGAGGCCCGGATGAGTGGGAGGGGCAGTGTAGCCGTCTCACTGAGACTACCTTGTTAGCAGCACTAAATAAAATGTACAATGCCGACTGGGCAGATTTCATTAATAGTAAAACTTCATTTTGTCAATTTTAGCTTTTGTGAGCTTGGGGAGAGCTAATCGCTCCCCTTGTCCATGTAAGGGGAGCGAATTTTAGCCCTCCTACATTTTAAAGAATGTCAGGCCTGCTACAACAGCAACATTTAATACTTTAACCCTTTGAACCCAAAAGGCTACTTTTCCGGTTCAGAATCGTGATTAAGCCTGAATGCATTAAGTAGATAGTTGCTCATTAAATTTGTATGGTAGACCAATTCAGACTTTCAACGTGCAGCCCAAGACTGCGAGAGAATAAGAATAATTAAAAATAAACCTAATGGATCAGATGGAACAGCTGTGTCAAATTGTTCAACCAATTAGAGATCCGTGGACAAGAACACCTCAAGTAAATATCGCATGACTCGTCAAACTACCTTGCCACCGTATTCCGGCGACGAAGGAACAAAATGGGAAGTAGGCCATGGTGGACTCTAAACTCTTGGAAAGCTTACAAGAACGCACGGTCAACTGAGACTTGGGCGAGTGAGTTGTCTCGAACCAGAAATTATTGGATCACAAACCATGAATGGATACAAAAAGGTACTTCAACATTACTAGATCTTACAGAGATTACGACCAAGATACAGAATCGGTGACCGGAGAATGAAGATAGAAGAGGACTGTGAGAACAAAGATCGCAGAGAACGATGATTAAAGACTGAGCACATCGAAGGCCAAAAACAGAACACACTGAACCGAATCGATCGAAGTTTAAAGAGAATTGAACGGAACGAAGACCGAAGAGGAGAAGGAAGTGAACAAAGACTGAACTGTTATCATTGAAATCTATTAACAAACTTTGACTTTAACCCTTCAAACCCGACAAGCCGATGTTCTATCTTAGAAACATGATAGGTCATAATTTCATCAAGTAGAATGGCTGCTTAGTGAATGTGCGGAGTACACAAATCCAGTGGTGGCGCTAAGGGGGGTCGGGGAGGGGGCTATAGCCCCCCCCCCCCCCCCCGTCGGAGAGCCCCCCCCCCCCCCCGTCGGAGATTTTTAGTCAGTCCGTCGGAGAGTCTCGTAAACCCGACTTCACGAGAAATTTCTAACGATCGAATGTAGATATCTCGTCTTGTCAGTCTCAAACCCGTGCAGCATTGGAACTTTGATAGAGAATAGTGAGTCTCACGAAATTCCTTAATGTCGTTTGTCAAACTGGCTTTATACATGAAATATTTCCCGACCTTATTATAATATGTTTACTTTAACCCTTTACCTAAGGTAACGACCAAAACTCCCAGCGCTATTCTAAAAAATCGCCAATTAATTTTCATTATTTTTTTCATTTTTTGTCTCAAAAACATAGGTTATGACCCCTCATTGGAACGATCTCAACGAGCTCGTTCGAACGAGGGGTCATAACCTATGTTTTTGAGCCAAAAATAAAAAAAAAATAGTTTTTCAAGAATTATTTTTGCAAGTGTCGTCTGCTATTCAGGTTAGGTAAAGGATTAAATAATCAACAAACATACTCAATTTGCTTCTGTTTTGGTTCTCCAATTTACCAATTTTCACTCATTTTCCTTCGTTTGGGAGGTCAAATGTTATAGCCCCCCCCCCCCCCCCCCCCTGTCGGAGAGGTCAGCCCTCCCCCCCCCCCCCCCCCCCATGTCGAGAAATCCCTGGCGCCACCCCTGCACGAATCACTATTTTCAACGTGCAGCTCAAAGGCAGCGCGTTGAAAATATAAACTGGTCTACCTTCATATAAACTCTTCTAAATGCTGCCATTGGACTGACATGGAAAATACCACAATTGTTTAGAGGGTTAACGCATTGTTAACCTTTGTATGGAAATCTCAATAAATGTTTAGTAATGCAACATATGCCCTTTTCGACGAGGAAAGGTAATACCCTTGGAAACTGAGTCAAATGTTATTGTGAGATAACTATTTTCAGTTTGCTGTCCTTAAACATGTTCCCTCCAATAGTCCATCATCATGTCACAGTTATCCTCAAACCGCATGTACGCTTACATGTGTGTCACATGACCACATTTCGACGCATCCATCATGTACATATGTGCTATTGCTATCATATTAGCACATATCTGTAATAACAATAATAACACTTTGGCCGGCCGCTGATTTGTCGTGCTTCTCGGATGAGAAGACCTTGGTTACCCCTGTACTCACAACTGTCTCCTTATTCCCACGCTTCTTCTCTCTTTCTAACTCTCGGAGACGAACTGCTTGACATCCCTTGAGCCATTCTTCCCAATCTCCCCGATTAGTATATTAACCCTCTCCTTTGAGTCTCCCACTAACTACATGTCCTTCATTCTCCCTTCCCACTTCCCCATTATACTCTCAGAGAATTTAGACTGGTATTTAGGGCATTCTAGAAGAAAGTGTTCCAGGGTACCACCACGCCCAAAGCATCCGGTACTCCTTTTTACTGTTTTTCCCAATTTTCCCTCTCAGCTCCATGGACCGCGACCTCAGCTTGAACAACAGTGGCCCCCAAAGGAGCTATCAAGGTACTCTTCAAAGCCAGGCTTCTCTTTATCGCGCAGGCCACCCATTGACCTATTTGATTTGACCCCCTCTCGCCAATTACGGTTACCATCCTCCATGACTCTTTCTCTGACGATTGTTTTACCCTGGTTTGCCCCAACGTCTAGGTCCGAGATCTCCAATGAGTAGTTCGCTGTTAGTTCGCTCACTTGGACCATCCACCCTATCTTGATATTTGAGTTGAAAATTCCCAGGAACATTACTATACACCATCGACTGTCAGGGAGATTTACCAAATAATTAAGATAACCTAGATTCAATAAGTCACTTTGCTTCCTCTCCACTCATTTGGGACCTCTTCTGTTTCTATGGCTAAACTGAATAAGGCAGTTAGGCTTTCCATGAGTTCCTCTCCACCTTTTTGATAAACTCGTTAGGAATTTCTACCACATCCCTCCCGCTCTTCCATTTCTTAATTTTGAGATTACCTTTCGCACCTCCTCCGTTTTAATTTCGCTGCACAGGAAATTCGATAAATTTTCCTCGATCTTGTTAGGACACTCCGGTGGGTTCCCCATGCCCCATCGCTTATCGTTTGCCTTTTCCCAGTGCTTGACTAGTTCTAATGCGATTTGATCTGGATCGTCTGTAACTCTGCCATCTACTTCAATACTCTGTGGGTTACTTTCTTTGTTACATTTATTCCCCCGTTTCCAAAATACGTTCGAACCCACCTGTCTGTCTTATCGTCCTAATAAGACTGCTATTTCGCACTCTCCGATTATCGTCTTTAATCTTATTTACTTTATTTCGTGCTTGTTGGTATTCTTCGTTTGCTACCATGGCCTCGATGCTTTCCGCTCCTTAGGTTTTCTATTTCTCCTGTATGCAGCACACTTAGTTTTTCTACCCTTTATGGCCCTTTTCAGTTCTTCGTTCACTCTGTACCCAAGTTCCTGTGTTGGCACCCTAATCTTTCCTACACTTTCCTTCCCTGCCCCCACGAGGCTCGCAACTATGGCATCGACCATCTTCTGGACACTGCCCCTCTTGTATACGGTTGCAAGCTTTGGTTTAAATTTTTCTTCTAACTTCGCCCAGTCAGCATCCTTATTGAGTTCCCAAATCTCTTTGAAGCTTCCTTGGCTTTTTACTAGGTTTTTGGCCCTGATCGTCACTGTAATTAAGTCGTGATCGTTATCCACCTCCATCTTACCGTCACCATCCACTTCTACCCCTATCCCCCCTCCTCCCCCCCCCCCCCCCCCCATAAATTAATATCTGTGAGAATATCGTCGATTATTGATTTTCTGTCGTTCCTCTCCCAGGTCCATTTCCCCTTACACCTCGTTCCCTGTTCAGAATCTTCAGACCGAGCTCATTTGTGAAATTCAACAGCTTCCTTCCATTCCTGTTGACTTTCTTGTCCCCGCCCTCTCTGCCTTCTTCCTTATCACCTATGTGTCCAATAGAGCCATCCATCAGAATTATACCGAGCCCCCTGTTTTCTAGTTCTGTGATATTGGACCTTAGTGTTGAGAATATCGAGTCTTTCCACTCGGGTTTGCTTCCCTCCACCGCACAGTACACAATCCCAAGGGCAATTCTTTTGTTTCGTAGATTGATCTTTACCAATCCAATTTCTTTCGATACCTAAGCCAAGGTGCTGACCTCTTACAGGTCTGTGATAAGCTACGGTTTTAAATCTCTTCAATGTACATGCCTACCCCCTCCCCCTCCTTTTTCTGGCCTTCCGTTCGCCCTGCACCTAACAACACGCACCCATTTACTTGGTCTACCAGTTCCTCGTGTCTTACCCACGTCTCGCTTAAGCCCATAACATCAAAGTCTCTTCCGCGATCAATGTCGCAATTTCACTTACTTTCCGGTGGAGACCCTGGATGTTGCTATAACCCACTTTCAGGGTAACGAGATTCGTTGGCTTCTGCCTACTGGTCTGATTGTTTGCTGGCGCTAGCCTTGGTAAACTTATTCTGTCTCCCACGCGCTTGTTCACACCACCTGTGACCACTCTTGTTATACTTGCCTCTGGCCTCTCAACCCGCTCCTCTCCAAAAAGACTCCGCTACCCGTAGAACTTTATCCCCAATACCCGTTCCCCCATCCTACTAAGATGCCGTCCATCACGCCCGTACATGCTCGCGTTGCCCCAAAACGTGTCCCAGTGGTCGATAAAGGGTATCCCCAGGTCAACACATGTAGTCCTCCAACTCCTCATTCTGCGCCAAAATCCTCTTGCCCCATTCATTCCCTCCTCCAAGGACAGGAAGGACCCCGGAACAACTACTCTTGCATTCCTACTTAGCCGTTTGCTGACTAAACCTCTATACGACTCCACCAAACTTACGGACCTTCTTTCCCTGATATTGTTGGTCCCCACATGGAGCACCAATACCGGTTCCCATCCTAACCCTGCCACAATCCCATCTACCCTCAGATCCTCCACTTTCGCCTTCGGAAGCACAAGACTGTTCGATTAGAACTATCAGGATCACAGACCACATTGTCAATCCCACGTACAATGCTACTCCCCGCTACAACCAATTTTCAACTTATTCCCACAGTTCCTATATCATCTGCAACTCTCCTCGGTTTACATGCCTCTGGCCCCCTCTATCTCTTCACCGCCCTCCTTACCCCATTGGGCTTTTCAACATCAGCAGCAACCTCTCCCCCCCCCCCCCAATGTCCTCCTCACTTTCATCCCTAGGGGTATTGGAATCTAACACACTGAACCTGTTCTCTAAACACCGCCTAGCAACGTTGGAAGCCTTGCGCGACTCTGGTCTGACTCTACGAACCCCTTCCCTGACGCCACCTTCCGAATTTTCCAACTAGATCCCTCTTCCTCTGTTGCACCCCCCTCGCACGCCACCCTCCCCCCCCCCCACATCAAGCACCCCCCCCCCCCCACGTTTCCTCCTTGAGTCCACAACGACTTTCCATCCTCCTTCCACCTCCCCATCATAGGCAACCTTTATTGGTGTGACTCCAGATACACCAGCCCTCCCCAACCCCCCTTCAGCTCCGCAATGTCCTGCTTGAACCCAAAACACATCTCAAACCACTGTAAAATATCCCTCCAGTTGGCACACACCCCACTACTATCCATTGGCCGATCCCCATCATACCTCATATCACACTGCCTTCACGCCTGCGTATCCTCAATCTCCCCACCTGCACCTGCACCCCTCGACTCACCCCCCCCGACCCCCCTTTGATACCCATACTCACCTCCGTCTGGACACCCGTCGAGCACTTACCATTCATGGTTTTAAATATTTATAGGACCTAATAACCGAAATCAGAAAGATACAAAACACACTAAAAAGGTTAACTAAAGTAAATAAATGAAACTCAGGAAAACCTATCACCTAAACTTCCTTATTTCACCCCTATAATCCTTCACTACCACACATACAAACTAAATATATAATACGCTTTCCTGGAATGAAACTAACAAAAAAGAAATACTTATAAACAACTATGTGCAAACTATCTTGACTTCTCTTCGTGAGTTGTATTCACTGTACTTCTGGTATGGGTTTGTGAGCAACACGGGTTGTTCACTGTCCTACAGGCACATTTCATAGATGTATCGCTGTCACTTTTGAAAGGAACTGTACAGACAGATGTCGACTAACGTAAATGACCCTCGTCTAACTCAACCTTGGACGAGGGTAGGGTTCAGTATTCAGGACCAGAGATTAGAAAGAGTGATAAGGACAAGACAAACTGCAAGGAAAGTTGGGAATAGGGTCCGGGATAGGCAGAAATCGAACGTACCCCCGAACATACCCAGGCCTACTGTAAGACTTTCATTTCCGTTGTAACGTGCCACCATAGAAACCAAGAGGGCAGCCTCCAGTAAGCAAATTTGACAAAGGAAACACGTATATCCCTAACAAAGCGCGATGCCTTGCACACGAACACCCCACATCACCATGACAATAACGACACACTATGCTCGCCCGCAACGTATGCCATGACTACACGTGGTAGCAGCATTGCACTACAACTTGGCATCGCACGGGATCCTCGCGATAAGATACCACAAATGTTTAGTTCAGATTAAACAGTATTTTATTTCTTTGTTAATTGATACATCAGTATTTTACGCACGTTTAGTAAGTACAAGATATAACCACAGAAAGTGGAATAAGTAGCACGCGTGTAAACTTAAGCGAGATGTCTGCATATAACAACGTGTGCCTGAACAACATGTTTTGTGACGAGTAAAGCACACAATGTATCTACATAGAATGATGGATACTCGAAAGCATAGAAATACCAAAAAAGTAAGAAAGAAAGTTGTGAAGAGTACACTGGATAAGATCGAATTACACTATTATGACAACAAGGACCGAGAACCAAAAAACATCTATTACTCATATATCGGGTGGCTTATAGAAATTGCTGATTATGTAATTTAGCTTAGGATTACGTATGCGTGTGCGTGTACGACCACACCAGTACGTTCGACCGCGGTTGCCACAAGTCGAGTGCACGACTCAACAAGTAAACATCATCCTCGCATGGTTCATTCGAACAGTAACTATATATAAAAAGGAGTGTATACTTTCTATGATCACTAGCGAGTTAACCCTTTACCTAACATGAAAAGCAGACGACACTTACAAACAAAATTCTTGAATAACTAATTTAATTTTTTCATTTTTTTGTCTCAAAAACAAGATATAACCACAGAAAGTGGAATAAGTAGCACGCGTGTAAACTTAAGCGAGATGTCTGCATATAACAACGTGTGCCTGAACAACATGTTTTGTGACGAGTAAAGCACACAATGTATCTACATAGAATGATGGATACTCGAAAGCATAGAAATACCAAAAAAGTAAGAAAGAAAGTTGTGAAGAGTACACTGGATAAGATCGAATTACACTATTATGACAACAAGGACCGAGAACCAAAAAACATCTATTACTCATATATCGGGTGGCTTATAGAAATTGCTGATTATGTAATTTAGCTTAGGATTACGTATGCGTGTGCATGTACGACCACACCAGTACGTTCGACCGCGGTTGCCACAAGTCGAGTGCACGACTCAACAAGTAAACATCATCCTCGCATGGTTCATTCGAACAGTAACTATATATAAAAAGGAGTGTATACTTTCTATGATCACTAGCGAGTTAACCCTTTACCTAACATGAAAAGCAGACGACACTTACAAACAAAATTCTTGAATAACTAATTTAATTTTTTCATTTTTTTGTCTCAAAAACATAGGTTATGACCCCTCTTTGGAACGAGCTCGACGAGCTCGTTCCAAAGAGGGGTCATAATCTATGTTTTTGAGACAAAAAATGAAAAAAATAAGGAAAATTAATTGGCAATTTTTGTGAATAGCGCTGGCCGGTTTTGGCCGTTACGTTGGGTAAAGGGTTATAACCGCTTGGTTGCCAACATAAATTCTTGTGCACGGTCGAATATTTCCTTATTAACTTCTGGAGGGTAGTCTGTGTTTCTATTCAGAAGGATGTCACAACTTATATTGTGTCTCAGTTAACCAAGCGATCGATTTCGTTCATCTAAATAGAAAGGACAGAAGTATTCCACATTGACTCGACTTAGAGGTGTTAACGAAAGGTAGTTTTTTAAAAGATGATCGTTTAAATTACTACGGGATAGGCACAGTCTGCAGGAAAGTGCTTGTGTTCTCCGCGGTCTGGAATGATAAAAGAATCCCGGGACACGACATTTGTTGCGATCGATGCATCTTATGAAGTTATTTATTATTTATTTATTATTTATTGGTGTTTAATGTCACATACATCTTATGAAGATAGATAGGGATATAATCTCATTAATTTCCATTGATAAATTATTCTAAAGTTGAGTCGTAGAAAGTATAAATGCCCTTAGATGAGACTGTTTTCGACAGAGAATAGAGAACTCAAGGAGAGTGCGTTTTTGGAATGTTCATAGGAAAAAAAAAAACAAAAGAAAACTCCACCAATATTAACAGAAAATGAATAGTTGATCTTTGTTCAACTCCTTCAATGCGAGAGAAAAAAAGAGGTGAAAATATTCAACAATAATAAATAAAAAGACATTACCAAGATAAAAGACAGAAATAATAAAATATATAAAGGCAATAATAATACTAATAATAAAATTCAGTTTAAAGAAAAGAAAGAAAAAATATTTGTTTATAGAGTACGTGGAGAGTGTATTATCATTAAATCCCCCGCAGAGTGGAGATTCCACCCAAGCAATAATTGCAAGTTTGGTGCAAAGCATGTCAAGCACAAGCAAAGTGCCAGAAAATGGACCTCCAAGTTAAATCCGGAGATGCATTGGCTGAAACATTGCTTGAGTTTTTTGTCTATATGGACAAAATTTAAAAGTGATACTTTGGGTGATAACTCCACTTCACGGGTAAATTAGTTATAATCCAATCTCCACGTACTGTACATAGAAAAGAAAAACGATTTGAAAATTAACTAAATTTAAAAAACATTCAAAGGAAGTTAACTTGAAGAAAAAAAAAATTATATATAGGGGAAAAAATTAAAGTATATAAGAAATAACTTAAAAACAAGGAATATAACTCAAAGAAAAAGGAAAGAAACGAAAACAATTTTTAAAAAGTTTTATATTAAAAAAGAAATACAAAAATTAATTACGTTTTTCAAAAAAAGTAATTAAGTTAAAAACCCCAATTTAATGGAGATAAAGATAAAAGTAAATATGTTTATAAAAAGGAAAGATAAAATGATTTAAAAATTAGTTAAATTTTTAAAAAAAATCAATTTAAAAAAAAAAATGTGCTCCCCTCGGGACACGTTTTCGAATATGTTTGAAAAGTCTGCTTTACACATTACGATATGGATCCTGCTTGGTATTACATGGCTCTCAGACTAGCTTGGGATGCTCTGTTGAAACTGACCAAAATTCAATTGAAATTATTATCTGATGTGAACACACTGCCCATGTTCGAAAGAGGTGTCAAAGGTGGAGTGTCCACGATATCTCAAAGATACGCGAAAATTCGATTTAAACGAACTGAATAAATACATAGCATATTTAGATGCTAATAATTTATTCGTTTGGGTTATGGGTCATCTGCTACCAACCAGAAATTTCAAATAGGTGAAGAGACGGGAAGATAATGAAAAGTAAAGACACTGTCCATGTCTTTTTGAAGTGGATTGAGATTACCCAGAGGAATTACGTGATGAGCACATTGATTATCTGTGAGCAATTGCATGGTTTAATGTGATCGGAGAGGGGGATAGATAAACTCATTCTAATTATAAGTGGCAAATGTAAATGCATGCTCTATCACAAACATTCGAAATTATACATAGATTATTGAATGAGATTAGTCGATATACATTGCACCTACCGATTTGATGATGAACATTGGATAAAAAGATACTTTATCATAAGCCTCAATTAAGAACTCTAACCAAAACCGATTTTGAAACAGATTTGACCCCCACCATACACCATACCTCATATCACACTGCCTTCACGCCTGTGTATCCTCAATCTCCCCACCTGCACCTGCACCCTCGACTCACCTCCCCCTGACCCCCTTTGATACCCATACTCACCTCCGTCTGTACACCCGTCGAGCACTTACCATTCATGCTTTTAAATATTTATAGGACCTAATAACCGAAATCAGAAAGATACCAAACACACTAACGTGCCACCATACAAACCAAGAGGGCAGCCTCCAGTAAGCCAGTTTGACAAAGGAAACACGTATATCCCTAACAAGAAGCGATGCCTTGCACACGAACACCCCACATCACCATGACAATAACGACACACTATGCTCACCCGCAACGTATGCCATGACTGCACGTAGCAACAGCATTGCACTACAACTTGGCATCGCACGGGATCCTCGCGATCAGATACCACAAATGTTTAGTTCAGATGAAACAGTATTTTATTTCTTTGTTAATTGATACATCAGTATTTTACGCACGTTTAGTAAGTACAAGATATAACCACAGAAAGTGGAATAAGTAGCACGCGTGTAAACTTAAGCGAGATGTATGCAAATAACAACGTGTGCCTGAACAACATGTTTTATGACGAGTAAAGCACACAATGTATCTCGTGAGAGCAGACAGTATCTGTAAACATTCATAGAATGATGGATAGAATGATGGATACACGAAAAGCATAGACATGCCAAAAAAAGTAAGAAAGAAAGTGTAAGTTGTGAAGAGTACACAGGATAAGATCGAATTACACTATTATGACAACAAGGACCAAGAACCAAAACACATCTATTACGCATATATCGGGTGGCTTATAGAAATTGCTGATTATGTAATTTAGCTTAGGATTACGTACGCGTGTGCATGTACGACCACACCAGTATGTTCGACCGCGGTTGCCACAAGTCGAGTGCACGAATCTACAAGTAAACATCATTCTCGCATGGTTCATTCGAACAGTAACTATATATAAAAAGGAATGTATACTTTCTATGATCACTAGCGAGTTAACCCTTTACCTAACATGAAAAGCTGACGACACTTGCAAACAAAATTCTTGAACAACTAATTTAATTTTTTCATTTTTTGTCTCAAAAACATAGGTTATGACCCCTCATTGGAACGAGCTCGACGAGCACGTTCCAAAGAGGGGTCATAATCTATGTTTTTGAGACAAAAAATGAAAAATTAAGGAAAATTAATTGGCGATTTTTTGTGAATAGCGCTGGCCGGTTTTGGCCGTTACGTTGGGTAAAGGGTTAAAACCGCTTGGTTGCCAACATAAATTCTTGTACACGGTCGAATATTTCCTTATTAACTTCTGGAGGGTAGTCTGTGTTTCTATTCAGAAGAATGTCACAACTTATATTGTGTCTCAGTGAACCAAGCGATCGATTTCGTTCATCTAAATAGAAAGGACAGAAGTATTCCACGTTGACTCGACTTAAAGGTGTTAACGAAAGGTAGTTTTTTAAAATATGATCGTTTAAATTACTACGGGATAGGCGCAGTCTGCAGGGAAGTGCTTGTGTTCTCCGCGGTCTGGAATGATATAAGAATCCCGGGACACGACATTTGTTGGCATCTTATGAAGTTATTTATTATTTATTTATTATTTGTTGGTGTTTAATGTCACATACACCTTATGCAGTTGGATAGGGATATAATCTCACTAACTTCCATTGATAAATCATTCTAAAGTTGAGTCGTAGAAAGTATAAATGCCCTTAGATAAGACTGTGTTCGACAGAGAATAGAGAACTCAAGGAGAGTGTGTGTTTTGGAATGTTCATAGGAAAACAAAAGAAAACTCCACCGATATTAACAGAAAATGAATAGTTGATCTTTGTTCAACTCCTTCAATGCGAGAGAAAAAAAAGAGGTGAAAATATTCAGCAATAATAAATAAAAAGATATTACCAAGATAACAGACAGAAATAATAAAATATATAAAGGCAATAATAATACTAATAATAAAATTCAGTTTAAAGAAAAGAAAGACAAAATATTTGTTTATAGAGTACGTGGAGAGTGTATTATCACTAAATCCCCCGCAGAGTGGAGATTCCACCCAAGCAATAATTGCAAGTTTGATGCAAAGCATGACAGGCACAAGCAAAGTGCCAGAAAATGGACCTCCAGGTTAAATCCGGAGGTGCATTGGCTGAAACATTTCTTGAGTTTTTTGTCTATATGGACAAAATTTAAAAGTGATACTTTGGGTGAAAACTCCACTTCTCGTGTGAATTGGTTACAATCCAATCTCCACGTACTGTACATAGAAAAGAAAAACGATTTGAAAATTAACTAAATTTAAAAAACATTCAAAGAAAGTTAACTTGAAGAAAAAAAAAATTATATATAGGGGAAAAAATAAAGTATATAAGAAATAACTTAAAAACAAGGAATATCACTCAAAGAAAAAGGAAAGAAAGGAAAAAAAATTTTTAAAAAGTTTTATATTAAAAAAGAAATACAAAAATTAATTACGTTTTTTACAAAAAGTAATTAAGTTAAAAAACCCAATTTAATGGAGATAAAGATAAAAGTAAATATGTTTATAAAAAGGAAAGAAAAAATGATTTAAAAATTAGTTAAATTTTAAAAAAAATTCAATTTCAAAAAACGAATGTGCTCCTCTTGGGACACGTGTTCGCATATATTTGAAAAGGTCTGCTTTACACATTACGATCTGGATCCTGCTTGGTATTACACGGTTCTCAGATTGGCTTGGGATGCTCTGTTGAAACTGACCAAAATTCAATTGAAATTATTATCTGATGTGAACACACTGCCCATGTTCGAAAGTGGTGTCAAAGGTGGAGTGTCCACGATATCTCAAAGATACGCGAAAATTCGATTTAAACGAACTGAGTAAATACATAGCATATTTAGATACTAATAATTTATTCCTTTGGGTTATGAGTCATCTGCTACCAACCAGAAATGTCAAATGGGTGAAGAGTCAGGAAGATAATGAAAAGTAGAGACACTATCCATGTCTTTTTGAAGTGGATTGAGATTACCAGAGGAATTACATGATGAGTTCAATGATTATCTGTGAGCAATTGCATGGTTTAATGTGATCGGAGAGGGGGATAGATAAACTCATTCTAATTATAAATGGCAAATGTTAATGTATGCTCGATCACAAACATTCGAAATTATACATAGATGATTGAATGAGATTAGTCGATATACATTGCACCTACCGATTTGATGATGAACATTGGATAAAAAGATACATTGATCATAAGCCTCAATTAAGAACTCTAACCAAAACCGATTTTGAAACAGATTTCTTCAAACCTATGAACAATTGTGTGTATGGAAAATCAATGGAAAACATCATCTCATCATTTCAGAAGCGATTGCTAGAAAATACGCAGCAAAACCCAGTTACTAACATCGGACCATCTTCGACGAAAATCTAGTGACCTTGCGCATAGAAAAGACGCATTTGACATTCGACAAACCGGTGTATTTGGGATCGTGAATTTTGGATATCAGCAAGAGCTTGTTGTATCGATATCATTTCGAATACATGAAGAGAAAATGCGACTGTTCCAACGCCAAGCTCTTATTCACCAACTCAGATAGTTTAGCTTATATGATAGAGGTGTCAGATTTTAATAAAGACATGCCTCCAGATGTGTCAGAATGGTTCGACGCATGAAATAAGCCCATCGATCATGAATTGGGAATTCTGTCGCGAGTGAATGAAAAGGTGCCTGGTGAATTCAAAGATGAGAACAGTGGAAGACAAGTCACAGAATTCTTGGGTTCGAAATCGAAACTGTGTGCTGACACAACAACCGGTAGACAAACCATCAAGAATGTCAAAGTGTCAAAAGAGTTGCCTTTGAAAACAAAATCACTTTTAAAGAGTATTAAAAAAAAATGTTTGTTCGGATGTTGCCCATTCCACAAATCGATGAGCACAATTCAAAGTGATAAACATGAAATTTGTATGGCGATAATCAATACAGAGTCAAGAGAATCGTACAATCAGATGGAGTAAATATGTAAGCTTACAGTCATTAGTCCATGAAACCACAGACGATTCCTCAAAATCAAGGGGATTAGATGAGTACACGACCCTTCAAATTGATAAGGACACAGAAAATCTAGAAGATAAATGAAAAAAAAAATAAATTAAAAAAATTAGAAAAAAATAATAGTGAAAAAAAATTGTAATATTGAAAAAATAGAGAGAGAAAAAAAAACTTGAACAAACTATAAACATATCGGTAGAAGGTGTTATTTTATCAACCGAACCCTTATCCAATAAAGATTTGTAAGAAATGGTCCAAGCATTACAGGTAAAGCATTTTCGAGACGTCTTTTCTCGCGAGGCATTATATGGCGACGGTCCTCTACGAGAACAAGAATATGGAGTTTTGACTCCAGATGGTTTCTTGGGCAATGGTACTCACTGGGTAGCTTCGTTCAAGAAGAAGAAAAATAAAAAAAAAAAATATTGTTTCGATAGTTATGGGATTGCACTACCCGAAGAATTGAGGAAGTATTTGAACTCGTCCATCTATTACAAAAATGAACGAGTACAGCCTCCAGGTCAAGTGTTTTGTGGACTCTTTTGTCTGTGGATTCTCAAGACATTCTGAATGATTTACATTAATCATATTTTTTCTATCTATATATTGTAAAAGAGAAAACAATTATAGAATAGAAAGGAAAAACAAAACAAAAACGTTGACAGTCGATAAATTTATTAGAAGTGATGAAATTTCTACAAAAAATAAAAAGACTAGCACCGATAGTGTTAGTGGTAATATATCCTAAACTAACTTGAACGATCAGTTTGCCAGGAGATACAAACCGTTGAACATGAATTCTCATAAGCTTTATATCATCCCGACCCAGTAGATCTCAGTGATACCGCCACTAAAAAGTATGCAGTTAAGAGATACGCCGATTTCGAGAGACGCTTGAGAGATAATTACCTGATTAGAAACATGAATGTCAATCTAGACTTGAAAACAAAACGATTGGTGATCGTCGGCAATCCCGTGAATTTAACTGATGGGGCCATGAAAAGTTGTGAAGATGATTCCTACACTCGTTTTAGTAACCACCTGAGAGAGCGTTACGTCAACAATACCATAAATTCGGAATTGAATGCAAATGATCCTAAGATATCGTAACCCATGGATCTCAGAGATGGGTGTCTAACATATACGTAGACTGTAGAGAATGAAAGATCACCGAGGCAATGGTCAAGAATGAGCTGATGAGTGATTTGCATACTGCATTGAAAAAGATCGTCAATCTATCGAAAATCGACGATGGAGATTTGGAGTCGATTGTGGTCTATAAAGGCTTCGTAGATTCTGCCCTGTCAAAACCTCAGACCTACCTCGAAATGCACAAGAAACAATTATATTTGAACAAAAAATCGGAAGGAATGATGGGTACCAGAATCAACAAGGGTGGTCACTGATTATTCGGTGTAGAGCTTGCCCCAGAATGTGGATAGAGTGCCATCAGCAGAAACTAAGTGGACAGCACCAAATTGTGGAAGACTGGCAACAAGAAGGTGGTGGAAAAAATAAAACACGTCAGACAGTTGAGGAGAGTGGTGTATGAGATCATGGCAAATTGGAATTGGAATGGACTTTCAGAAATAGAGGAAATGGACCTCGGCACGGCATGATAGGTTATCCCACGCTGATTGGGGAAAGATTATTCGAATGTGTTTGACTTCCAATGACACGGTGAACAAAACTAAATTCAACATCGTGGTAAACGGCATACAAAATCCAATAGATAATGTCGAGAAGCCTAATAATCAATATTCTAGTTGTTACGTATTCACCATTGCCTTTGAGTGTCAAATTTGATGATAGAATCAATTTCAACACCATTTCGTCCAATCCCAGAGCTACGACTTCTGTGGCATCTCGGCTGATCGAATAAAATATTCGAATTGAATGAATAAATAAACAATACAAAATAAATTAATGAATTACGAAAAATGTCAAAAAGAAACGTGTCACATTCCATTTTTATAGATTGTTTAAACGCCGATGTTCATAATGGAAAAAAACAAATGCAAACATTTGCTGACGTTATTTGAAGGTCAAGGGGGTTTAATATATAGAAAATGATAATGATCAATTACTGGTCAGTTCTCCTGAAGAATTTTTCTCCCCCCACTGCATGTGTAACATGCGTCTGTCCAGGGTGAGATAGCAGGGAGAGACAAATGTATCCCACCCCACCCACGTGACGTTATACATTTATAACGTTATTATTACGTTATGCATTTTGTATCAGATTTTTGTTACCAACTAATCCACAGAATGCCGCGTGATCAAAGTTTGATGCTCTAAAACTCTTTAGACCCCAAGATGCCAAAGTTCCTAATTGATTTCGTGGTATATACCTCTGGTATATACATAACTTTTGCATGCTCTTTCCGATGGTGTCACTAGTTTTTCAAAACAACGAATACCAAATGAGTTGATTATATCAGATCAGCACATGACCGCCGATTACCTCTGGCTAACGTAACCACTGTATGGTGGGGGAGAAAAATAATCCCTGATGGGTACGGATTTGGGAAGGAGAAAATCTCACCCTTGGGACAAGATGTTTGGTCCACAACACTCTGCAAGCCTCGTTTCTGGCCCAAATATCTTGCCCTCGGGTGAGATTTTCCCATCCCACACCCACACCCACCAGGGATTATAATAGTCTTGCCCGGACATAATTGCAAATCAGACTGTAGAGAAGAATTCAAAAGTAATCTGTGGCATTTGGAAGACAACAACAAAATCATCGGGTTCTTTTTTTTAAGCAAAAGAACAAAATTAAAAATAGAAAGATCTACTGCATCTGATATCTTATTTCACAGAAAAGCATACTAAAATACCGTTTTCAGTTCAGAGCAAAACCATCAAATATTTGCCATTATTAAAAGTCATCAACCTATTTAAATTGTTAACTTTGGAACAACACAATTTATTATTCTGAATTTAACAAATAAAAAAATGACAAACATTTTATTTTCATCTGTTTGCAGTGATAACAGTTTGTCAGAAAAAGACTAGAGCAAATCCTTCTGTTTTGGTGGGTGCATTTCTCTCAAACTGCATCTTAATCTGAATGTCAAAAACGCTATTATCGCCGACGTCGTACACGCACAAAGGATAGAGCGTTATGTATTTGGTTGGACTGATTTATTCATGTGATAATATTTCGATTAGAACATAGATGCATCCTATAGAAGTCGTTCATCTCGAACGAGGCATTATAATCTATTGCGTGATATCTTGTGGCACTGAGCATCATGTACATGTGTAACACATTAAAATGATCGAACAGTGTCAGATTGTCGGTTTGAAAGCCTATTATTATTAAATGTTGTCATTCCAAAGAAGATTTCACCATCACTTTCCAACCGAAGGTTCTCATTCTGGGAATGTTCATCGTATCGTACTATCCCAATCGGAATTCCGCCAGCAATAGAGTTTTCAATTTGATGGTATTGTAGATCATACATTTTTCCACATCAACTGGCATCACGTGCAGCACAAACTATGATATCTTGATCAGTTTCACTCTGCCAGCATCCACATCAGCAACTCTCATGATGGCGTCACCATCTCCCTTATTTATTAGAATGAGGTTGTGTTTGAGTCTGTATTGGATTTTGTCGTAATCTTCGGCGAATCCGAAAATATGTTTCATAGGTATCCGAAAAGAAAACATTACTTTGGAACCCAAGATTTGAATGATGTGTTTCTCTCCAACCCCCACAACTCCATGGTCGACACTCGCTTCGAATGGGGTGTCTTTCACTCATAGATGGTTCAATCTTCCAGATTTGGAATAGTCACCGGGATATTTAAAGAGTCCCAACATGGGCATGGCCTGACCTGGATGAAATATGGATTATATTTCTTGACTGAACAGTAGATGTTTTATGTGACTGAATAAATACATTATACTATTTATACTTTTGTTGGCTAGTGCGATGATGTCAGATTTCTCCCACATTATTGAAACTTGTTCCCGTCATGGGTTCGTATTCGTTTACTTTGTATCTTTTGGTACTCTCCTCTTTTACTATACCTTCAGTTATGTTTAATATGTCCATTTTTACTTTATTTAATTTATTTTTATATGTTTAAATTTCTCAATCTTTCTTATTAAATTATATGATTGCAGAAACATTTTTTTTCTTTTCTCTTACAAACGGTCTTTTGTAATTGCTGTTCGTACAACTTTGCCCACGAACTTCTCACTGTCTATCTTGTAATTGGTGGGATCGGTGTAAAAAAATCGAAAGATGTCTTTCATCCATCTAGGTTTGTAACCTTTTTCGAAATGTCTTTTGTAACTATATATTCTTGCTCGATCGTCCATGGCAAATTTAGGCAGTTTTATCTTCTTACCAATAATTCAGGATAGAGATTCCTTTAGACTTTCTTTTCGTGTCAAGGATCGCTAGCTTCCGCGGGTGTCGTCTTGATCGAGCGGTGACGAGTGTGGTAATAATCGTCGACCAGATCAAGAACGTCTAAATATTTCTTGGTCGAAGTGGCCGTGAAATATTTGAATTATTTTGCCTACATTGTTCCATTTAATCGTTCAACCACATTCGCTTTTTCTTCGTTTTCAGTGGAATAGATGTCCCGGGATCGCCGAACATGAACATTAACATTGTAACATTCTTGACCTTTGTCCACGCATAATTTGAATTTAATTTTTCCAGTTTTCGAGAAGATCGAAGATGCTCTCGAGGGCTTCTGCCACGCTCGAGCCCAATTCATTTTTCAGGGGTCTCATCCATAACTATTTGGAAAACACTATGACCCTCAGTATGTATTTCACACCTCCAGTGTGTCTAGAAAGCGAATGCATGTTCACTAGATCAGCCTCTCACGTGTGATCCAGTCACTTAACCTGTACTATTCTCTTGCGAAATTTATGCATCACGGATTTGTGCAATTCGTCTCCTAGATCATTAGTATTTTTTTATGTTCCATTCCGAATCGACGTTTTGTACCAATGATGTTGCCAACCACGAAACATTCGAATTTCTCTCTCGACGTGGAATTCGCAATGTTTTTTAAATCTTTCAACATCATCCTATCATACATGTCATTTTGAGTTTCCCCATTGGAATATCTCGCATAACGGAGATCGTAACTGTAAGCCACTCAGTCCACTGAATTGATGGGTTTGCCCACGATTTTGGCATTAGATTCGTGAACTGTTGTCCGTCAGATGCATTTTGAAAGGAAGATTATTGATGAGTCTCTTGGCCACGCTCGCATTCATTCGTTATTTAACAAACTGAGCTTTTCGAACCGCACACCTTACAGATCTCTCAAAGTATCTGTTTATTGTTTTTGTGAACTCTACGCATATTGGATGTGTCTGTAGATTTTTTACATTTTACACAGTTTATGGAACAATTCATTAGTTTCTTGTTGATCCTTTCTATCCGGTCTGTTTCATCTTCTCTTTGAGAATCTGATGAGTCTTGATTCTTAGACCCCTTTTCCGAGCGTCGAATCTATGTTTTTCACTGAGAATATGAAGATATTCTTTACCGAAAATCTCTCAATGCTTTGGATTTCATGTCGCATATGGAATGGAGTTTCAGATTGACAAGCGCTTTGATGTTTTGTGCTTTTTCATGTTTGTCGGCATTCGAAAAAAAATCAGCAACAGTGACTATACTTCCAATGGTGATCACTGCCGGGATTACTCGATACAGTGGATAGGAGACTCACTCCGGTGACTCCCAGTCCCATAGACACGATTATGAGCGCTACATTAATCGCGTCGACGATTTTTATAACTCTGGCGTATTTTTTGTGATGCACTTGACGTTTGTCTCGATCCAAATCTTCGTGAATCTTGTTGATTTGCTACATGCAGAATTCGTTCCCTTTGTCATGTCTTTTCACAAGATCGGAGGTGGATATTGCAGGGGCTGATGGTATTTTTGGAAATATATTGTTATTCCTTAATTCCATTTTTTTTCTTTATTTCATTTTCTTTTAAACATCCTATTTAGAATAACATAAATATCGATGGCACGACACTTGTTAATTTCATTTCAATTCCAATCAAACGACGTAAAATACCAAGATTGGGTATATTTTTAACAGGTGAGAAAAAATTTGACCCTAATGTCAGACCTTTACTTCATTTTCATAGTCTACCCTTCGTAGATGCTAGATACAATCCTTTGCCATTCATTTCGATTCGACACTTGGCTCCTACTATATTTTGAATAGTGAACGCTTCCTATCATTTTCTGTGCACTCAAACTAGCTAGTCTGGAAAGAGCACCGATACCCCAAAATGATAATACGCTCTTCGTGAGAATGGGTAATGCTTTGATGGCCAGTCCCGCCACAATCCTAAGAAACCGCCTTTCGTTTTTATATTGTATCTCAATTAGGCAGGGCTCAGTCTGACAGTACATCCTCTCCAATTGCGATGCTCTTTCACCATCTTATTGATCTGCATTTGAGTCCAAGCACTTGGATCTCCTCTGCTATTAGGCTCCTGCGAAAAATCGAAATTCGATTCGAAATTCGTTTCGAAAGTCAATATTTAATTCGATTTGATTCGAAATAGGAAATTCGAATATTTTCGAATATACTTCGGCCATAAGTTTGTGGCAGTTCTGAGTAGAAACGCAACTGACTTGTAGCGGTAACAGTGTTTTTAGCGATGTAGCTACAACTGTATAACAGTTGTAGCTACATCGCTACAAACACTGTTACTGTCACAACTGTTCGTTGCAATTTATTGACCTGTGACCATTTATGAAAATTTATTCAGCTGTTCAACTTCAATAAATAGAGGATATTCACGAAAATTTGATGAATACCGAAAATATCTCGTGAGTGGCTACAAAGAAATATGAGGATCTTCACGAGCGACGCAGGGATGCTTCTGTGTTACAGGTTGAGATATATACAGAACACATAGATAAACGTAACACAAAGGGTTAAAGAAAAATCAATTAGAGACAACTTCTTGGAAGAACGAGCTTTAAGAATGCGTTCGTTGGAAAAAACTATTTAGGAGAGGTTGGATTACCAAGTATATAGAGGATATTCACGAAAATTTGATGAATACCGAAAATATCTCGTGAGTGGCTACAAAGAACTATGAGGATCTTCACGAGCGACGCAGTCGCGAGTGAAGATCCTCATATTTCTTGTAGCCACGAACGAGATATTTTCGGTATTCATCAAATTTTCGTGAATTTTCTTTTTATTTAATGCTCTACGACTACAAACTCTCCAATTTGTGGCCTTTATTTGCCATTAAGGCGCAAAATTTATGTGCCGAACCGGCGTCCATACAAAAATTACAACAACCAAACTCCAACCATTGGAATGTGTGAATATCCGCATAAAAAGTAGTCCCGTCTTATTTCTCCCCTAACTTTACGATTTACCAAGGCTGGCGAATTGAAATAATCGCAATGTGTTTCGAAGAAATAGAACAATAACAAAAAACACCACTTTCTTATTTTCAATAACAAGACACGTCATTTTATTTTTTTTGAACTCAATGCACTGAAGACGTGTGAAGTTGAACTGAAGAAATTTGAAAGTGATTTCGGCTTTTCGCTGGAAGGTGAATGAGAAAGTCAAACTTTGAAACCGCTGATTTAATGAATTGATTTAGTCACTGTCACTATCAATTATTCGAGTTCGTTTGTATTTGGGACTCTGGAATTCATTACTGATGTGCTGACTCGTTTAAAGTACATGTGATTCGTCATCCGAACCTACGATGAAATATCGATTTCTAAATATCATTTTGATATTTCGTTTTGCCGACCGACAGGGGAATATGACTTAATTTTTCAGCGTGAATTGATGCCTGAGCATTAAATAAATAATTTGTTCCTCAACATGATCAGATTATTTTATATTGAGTATTGTTCTGTTCGATCACAGTTACTAGATACGATGGTCAAAAGCAACGGTTTTCTAAAAGAATACCCCTGATTATTGTATAAACAGAAGAAGAGTAGGCTCTAATTTACAAGCGTCATTGAATTATTGTTTCGTTTTAGAAATTCCGCATTTTTATTTAAAAGCTAAAAAGTCAATAATTCGAATAGTTTCAGTCAATAGCTAGTATATTGGTTTATATCTCAGTTTTTAGCGTGGGAAGTGGTGAGGCGAAAAATGCACCCTACATAACTGTGTGTCTTTTAATAATCGGGGGTATTATTTTAGAAAAAAAAAAACTTTTTGACGACGTATCCATTAACTGTGATTCGATTAGAAGTTCGATTCGAAATTCGATTCGTTTTCACCAATTCGATTCAATATTCGATTCGATCAAAATCTTCAATTCGCAGGTCCCTATCTGCTATTTGCAAACCAGATTTTCACAACTTAATTTTAATTTCACCGCTTTGCTTCGATTTTCTAATGTGCTACGAATTTTAGCGTTCCGTCGTTCTGTCATTCGGCTGTGTTTACTTTTTTCAGTACATATCTCATTTTTTATATTTTTTTTTATTTTTGAAATATTATAAGTTATCTCCGTCAACATGTATGGTATATGGAGATTTAATACCTGGATGTCGGTTTTTAAACACCGAGCCGAAGGACCAAATTCGTGATAATTATTTTGTTTTCATCAACGCAGTAGACAACAGATAGAGTTACATCCCTTGGGTCGTTAAGAAAACGAGTAAACAGTATTTTGTTGGCATAATATATTATCGTCCCCTGAGTTCCAATGTATTCTATGACTGGCACATGGAACACATTGGTACTCAGGGGACGAATTATTTGCTCTTATTTTATTTTCATGACTGAATTAATAATAATAATAATAATAATAATAATAATTTTCAGCCTAAAATCCACAAAAAAGTGCTCTTTGGCTTTACATACAAAAAAAGGGAAATGATTTCTTATCTACATATTGGTGCAGAACGCTTGTTTATAGAGATGCCTTTTCAAACCAGCTTTGAATGACTCAGTTTCCTGTGGTAGTCTCAGGTGACTCGGTAAAAGGTTCCAGAGATTAGGGGCGGCGATCAAAAAGACCCGGAAATCTGATGATATTTGTGACTATTTTCAAGTTTTTTGTTAGATTTTTATGTTGAAGCCAGCAAACGCGAAAAGCTTTCGTTTAAACCATATACGCTCAATGTTTCTCGTGCGCTTATACCCTGGATGTTGCACGCTCTCATATACCTTGGATGTTGGGTGCACCCTTTGTCATGGCTATTTGTCCAAGGCATTCTGGCCAATCAAAAGACAGAATTTATCGGGTTTTAGGGACAAATTAATTTAATTTCAATTTTTTTTTTACTGTTTATATATATCTATCTTCATTTTTGTTAAATTTCCCTTATATAAAATTGTATCATCGCATATTCTGCTCTGAGATGTAATAACTAACCATTTGATCCATCAACTTAATTCAACATCACAAGTAATTAGACTAGATTTCTAGATTGCTCTACGATCTTTAGCCTGGCAAAAGCGTCCAGAAAAAAAATAGATCGTGGGCTGTACGCTATTATTGATGGCACTTCTGGGGATTACGTCCATGTTCACTAAAATGCTATTGACAGTGGGAATTTGGACCACGTTTTCGGAGGTCATGTGACCTTGATACACGTTCGGATCAAATCCCACAAATCTTCTAAAAGTACTGTCCGCTTAGAAATTTACTCGATAACTAACTCCCAGAGAGGGCACTTTGGCATTATGTTCGCAGGCGTACTTCACGTCTATGGTGCACAGGTCTTCAACCAATGCTAACCCTGCTTGTTTGGAGTTTGTTGGGGAGTATGACAGTCGCTCGCTCTTGCTCGGTGATTCCCTCCGGGTACTCCGACTTCCACGACCCGTGAAACTGTCGGACAGGAGGTGGCCTGACTTGTCAAATGTGTCATTAAACCCCAATAAAAAGAAATAGAAATATATAAATAAACTAGCTCTCGTGTCTTGTGTCATTTGTAAAGCACTGGAATTCGCAGCTATTTTTAACGGATCTCCGTGACCGTTTGTCTTTATTCTCATCTCTAAGAAATCATTGGGGTTGCCAATGTCGTAACTACCTTTTGGAATGCGAACGTCATACCAACTCGTTCCATTGTCGGGAAAATATCAGAACAGATCACTCGTCTCCGCGGTGTTGGGAAAAGAATAGCACGTTTCAAGATCCACCAGTGGCATCTTGATCACGTATCCTTTTCTCAATGCTAGTGGTGGATTGAACTTCGTAGTGAAACGGGGCTTGTTATCGCTCACTATGATTTGAATAATACTTTTCATATCATATGTTTGACTATCTTTCCAACAACGTTTCTTATGATTTTCGGTTTTTTACATCGGAATATAAAAATCGTCGAATCCGTTCCTATATTTCCCGTGGTATATTCTATTAGTCAGATGTATGACCACGAAATTATAAGGTCCACGGTCCCACACTGCCTTACAATATCTCCTGAATTCTTCCCCATGTTGTTGGCCACATGATCGTCTTAGATGTGATTCAAAGTCTTGTGATTTTGAAGAAAGAGACACGAGAAATTCACGTCCTCTCGTATGGTTTGCCTGGGTAATTGGAAATAATTTTGAGACAGATAGAAGCAATCCATGTGCTGTGACGTTCTGGAACGTAATAAGACACGCATCGAGTCTGTTTCTCCAACAATGGATCGTGGAATATCATCAGACTTTTATCCTCCAAATTCGAATCTCTGGGATCCGCTACATCATCCGCGTTTTTGTAAAAATGACATTCCATATCCGATGTAAAATTATTTCTGAGTTTTCTCGATGCCTGTTGCAAGAAAGCCACAGCCGACATCTTGCATTTGTCTATCTCATCCTGATGATTGAACACTATCTCCATCCAGTATTTTGTTTATGTCTCGTTCAAAGCTTCTCACAATAATTTGTATCTGGGACAGAAAAGACTCTTGCCAAACACGAATAATGTATCGTAAATCTGTCCAGTTCAGTCGCAACAATAGATTGCGACTGAACTGGTTAGATTAGGATAGATTATTCAACAATTGAAATTTACCTCGATCAATTCTCTTATGCGTCTCGGAAACAATAAATGATTCGATATCTTGGTCTTGGTTTCATTTGACAATAAATCTTTGATATCCTTTTCTATTTATTTAACCCTTTACCTAACACGAAAAGAAGACGACACTTGCAAATAAAATTCCTGAAGCACTATTTTTTTGCGCCAAAAATATAGCTTATGACCCCTCATTGGAACGAGCTGGTTGAGCTCGTTCCAATGAGAGGTCATAAGCTATGTTTTTGTGACAAAAAATGAAAAGGTAATAAAAATTGAATGGAGAATTTTGTGAATAGCTCTGGCCAGTTTTGGCCGTTACGTTGGGTAAAGGGTTAATTTATTTTTTTTTTATATTTTAGCCTTACTGTTTCTTTAATATTTTGGGTTTAGTTTTTTATATTTTAGACTTAAGTTTTTATATTTTGGACTTGGCGAGTTCTTGTATTTTCACATTACCACCACGGGAATCCTTCACTTTCGATAAAATCTCTTCAGATCTCGAAGTCAGTTTTGCTCCTTTAGACGGCGCTATTAATTTATGAATTAAATAGACAGTTCTCTTTCCGGTTTTTGTCGTGATCTTGTTGCTGGCTTCCACTGCGGCTTTCTTGCAGTCGTCCATCGCGGTCTTTTTTCTTACCTTTGCAAACGTCGAAACCATCTATCTCGCTGCATCGGCGATGAAGAAACGTGCAAAAATGTATCATAGAATCCATAATGCCAGATCCGCGGTAGACTTGAGATCTTTTGAATCCTCTTTTTATGACTGCCATTCTTTCAAATTAAATTTAATATATTTTTGTATTTTTTTTTTCTTGTCATTCTTAATATTTTTAAAGCACCCATGACGGTTTTATACCAGTTTTTATTAACGGTATGTTGCCTCAACAATTCATCGCTTATACTCATTTTCTGGTTTCTCACTCTCGTGTTACCAGCTGCTCTAATGGTCATCAAGAGTCTAATCTTGCTACTAGTGTATTCTGATCGTAAAGGTTGATCGTCGTCGTACCAACAACAGCCATTCCCGTTCTGAGGACCGATATGACGAATATGTTTGTTCATCCAAAATATGTGTCATGACTTGTTTCCATTTATAACTTTCACTCGATTTCGATCTCGTAGAGTTAGGATCGTAATCTTGTTTATGAAATTCGAGTGGATAAATACAGATTATCATGATAATGTTCATGTCCTGTGATTTGTATCAGATTCGAGGTGGTGTCCAGAATAGAGACCTCAACGAGCCGGCTTTGCCTGTCAGATAAAAGGATTAAATCTTAACCCTTTACCCAACAGAACGACCAAAACCGGTCAATGTTATTCTCAAAAATCGCCAATTAATTTTCATTATTTTTTCATTTCTTGTCTCAAAAACATAGGTTGTGACCCCTCGTTGGAACGAGCTCGTCGAGCTCGTTCCAATGAATGGTCATAACCAATGTTTTTGAGACAAAAAAAAATGAAAAAAATGAGTTATTCAAGAATTTTTGTTGCAAGTGTCGTCTGCTTTTCATGTTAGGTAAAGGGCTAAATTATTTTTAAACATTTTTGGGACATAATGTTCGGTTGATCACTGAAACGCACATAGAATGTATCCATGCGCCTGTTATGATAGCCCGTACCGCTACCGGAAACGAGTCGTCTATGTGATACGGTTTCAGAATGAGTCCTCTATATGATACAGAATCGGAACACAGTATGTTATACGTACCGTTCTTCGTGGTTTTCAGGCCAAAACTATATGATTGTTATATAAAGATCTTGTCTGAAGTGTTGCGATCCTTTTAATTTTAATCATTGGGATTCAGTCTAGACAATGCGAGCAGATGCCATAGTCCTATGGAGCTTTCGAACACACGATCACCATCCACGATCAAATTATTGCCTGCTATTTCCACTCGTTTATTTCCCATGTAGAGATTTACAACGGATACTTTTCAAATATTGTAAGTTCAGTCGGCGTACGAGGGAACCCTGCTATATATATCTGTCGTCGTGTGGCACTGATCGTCGATTCCTTATCGGCCTAGATTTTTTCTATCTCAATAGAACTCGGTGATGGCGGCGCATAATTAGGATTGAAAATGGTACCGAAGAGGGTGAAGGTTTGCGGGATACGATGGTGTATCATAACGTCTGTAACTACGATTTGGACGAGGAGTCCTGCTCTCTCAAAAGGATTTCAATTCTTTGAAGAGCTTTTTCTTAGTCTCTTCCAGAGTTTTTATCACGGGTTTGAATAATTAAGTCATCTAGTGTTTCAAATCTCCCATACATCTCATCATATTGCTCTTTTTAATATTTCTCTTCGATTTGCGAAATCGTCGAATCGTCTCTTCTTAAGATCTTTGATTCTTAAAAATGATAATGTTTCTTTTTCCTTTTTTGTTTCAATTGCAAAAATATCAGTTAATTAATTTGAAGTTTTTTTCTTTATTTTGTTCTACTTGCTTTATTGTATCGGTGTATATATATAAATATTTTTAAGTTTTTTTTCTTTTCAATTATTTATCAAAAAAATTTTCCCCCCTGGACCACCCCGAAAGAAACTGCAATTCTCCCATTTTCGATCCTCCATTCGATTTGTATGGGAAAAGCGAAGAGGTTTGTAAGAAAAATGTCCGCTACCTTTTCGTTACTTTTAAGCCGGCGAAGTTTTTTTTTCAAAATCCCCATAGTGTTTGAACTGAAAAGAAAATCAACCTCTTCGAAACAAATTGCTCTTGCAACGAAATGCAGATTTTTTTTTACGTCAAAAAGACAGCAGATGCAGAGATTCCACGACGAATCTCCTCCCTTTTCCCATTAAAATCTAGCGGTTACACTGAAGGTTTCGTGTTTGTGAAAGAGCACAGAAAGGCGCGAAAAAGACCAGCATCTTTTGATCCAGAAATTAACAGCAACGACTTGGCATGTTAGTGGAATTCATTGAAAGATCATTTTTTTTTCATTTTCCTCCATTTTTGGCACAGTAACCACTTTGCATTTTAGTTTACTTTCTTGCGAAGTGTCTAGATCTTCAAGTGTTCCAGAAATGCGAGTGAATCTGAACGATTTGTGAAGGATTTTCGAGGTACGCAGATACTGCTATGAAAAACGCAATTGATTTCTGAGCTGCTTATTCTGGACCACTTCTTCCAATGGTCTAGAACTCTCCTTTCATAACTTTTGACAGGAGGTACATTTTAACCCTTTACCTAACGAATCGCCCGCATCCGCCAGCGTAATATGCAAATTCAGCAGTTGAAAAAATATTATTTTTCAAAAACTTTCAACAAAACCATGTCATGTGACCCCTCGTTGGAACGAGCTCGTCGAGCTCGTTCCAACGAGGGGTCACATGATATGGTTTTGTTGAGATTCGTGGAAAAAATTTAAAAAATGATATTTAAAATAATAAATTTTGAAATCATCTGCGTTGGGTAAAGGGTTAAAGAATTATTTCAATTTATGTTTCTCGCTTCTTTTTTCTAACAGATCCCAGCTTGTCTCTATGTACAACAAAGCTCTGCTGACACTTCTTGTCGCTCCTGTCAGGATGCCGCTGCTTCTAATTGAATTTGCTCAACATTATCACTTTCAACTTTGGTACAATTAACCCTCACTATATCGGAATATTGAAGACCCGGCGTATGAATGCAAGATAATTTATTACATGGACTGTACGATCAAGATTAAATTTGTGTTTCCTAAGCTGTCCAATTATTTTCCATGTCTTAGTTGTGATGTCACTGATATGATCATTCCATGTTCCAGTTTTACTTAAGAGTTACTCCGAGATGTTTGTGTTGACGTATTTATTTAATATCCGTGGTGGCTAATATCAATGCTGGATGCTAGAGTCAGTCATTTTTACGCGATAGTTTCATAAAATCAATTTTTTGTGGGTTAAAGTCAACGGGCCCGTTCTTAGACCAAGATTTTATTTGAAAGAGATCTACTTGCAACAATTCACTAGCGCGGGTCGGGTCATCGACAGTTGGGTAAAGAGAAGTACCATCGATAAATAGTCTAATATTGCGTAACATTGTTTCTGCTATATCATTTTGGTAAATCATGAAGAAAATATGATCGAGCATGGAACCCTGTGGAACACCAGCTGTAACATTTTTCCAAGATGAGGATTCAGCATAAATACCCTTTCTATGTTGTATGTCGCTCAAGTAGGATTCGAACCATTTAAGAAGTTTACCTCTTAAGCCTAAACATTTTAGTATGTTCAGTAGTCCCCTGTGCCAGAATTTGTCGACGGCTTTACTCACGACGCAAAAGATAAATCGTATTCCCTTCTCCTCGTCCAGAGCACAGTTGATGGTGTTGTATATTTCTGTTAATAGGAAAGCTATAGAGTCGAGGGTGTGACACCTAACTGAGAACATGCTAAAAGAGTATTAGATTTGAGGAAGTCCAAAACCCTTTAAAAACTGCATTTCTCGATAAGTTTTCTCACATCGCTAAGGATGGAAAGTGAACTGTAATTATTAGCTTGATTCGGGTTGCTCTTCTTATTGGCGGACGATGCATTGGTTTGTTTCCATTCGACAGGAAAATAGCATTCAGCCAAGAGAAGATTCTTGAATAACCAATTTGTTTTCACTTTTTGCCTCAAAAACATAGATTATGACCCCTCGTTGGAACGAGCTCGTTCCAGCGAGTGGTCATAACCTATGTTTTTGAAACAAGAAATGAAAAAAAAAAATGAAAATTATTTGGCGATTTTTGAGAATAGCGCTGGCCGGTTTTGGCCGTTACGTTGGGTAAAGGGTTAAGAACCCTTGGGCTTTTATTATCTGGCCTACAAGTCTTAGAGACACTAATTGCTTTTAAAGCCTCGGCGACCTCACCTTCTAGAGGTTCGATTTTATCTAAGATGGGAATTTCATGGGGTACAGTATTTGATGGTTAAGAAGCTGCAGAATTGTCTGCAGATTAAACTGAGAAAAAGAAGTCGTTAAACGCCTCAGCTTTGTCGATGTTCGTTGATAAAAGAGGGTCGCTGTGTTATAGTACTGGAATGTCGATTTTATTGTTACCAATAAATTGTTTAAGAGTATTCCAATAGACATAGGGTGGGATCAGATGGGCTGATGAGAATGCTTTCTATTTTTAATGAAAATTTAGTTTTGATTTTCTAACAAGTGTGACCGTGTGGTTATGTATTCGATGATAGCTGGCCATGCTTGTGGAGAATGTTTCTTGTTTTGAGTAGGTGGTGTATTTGTTTACACTGGTGTAGTAAACTTCTAATTCCGTTGTTAATCCAAGGTGGGTCGTTTTGCCGGGGTACTATAATCTTTGTTGGTGCGTATTTAGACATCACCCTGTCTAGAATATCATTGAAATAGTCTACTATTACGGAACAGGGTTCATTCAGCAGCTGGTCATCATAACCTAAGTGGTTAAGCCCGTTGTTTAAAATAGTCGCAGTCATTGAAGCGCCATATATAGCGCATGAATGGCTTAGGGCGATCTTGTGTTTGAGCTCGGAAAAGACTGGGCAATGATAACGAGTTAGCTCGCATAGAATGGGCCTTCAGCACCAGAGCTGGAAATCTGTTATGTGTCATTAGTGGATTATTATATCCAGGTGGGGGGGAGGGGGGGTGGGGGGTGTTGGATGTTTTCGTGAAGTAGGTACAGTACGTGGAGAGTGTATTATCAGTAAATCACCCGCAGAGTGGAGATTCCACCCGAGCAATAATTGCAAATTGTTGCAAAGCATAACCAGCACCAGCAAAGTTTCAGCCAATGGACCTCCGGGTTTAACCCGGAGGTCCATTGGCTGAAACATTGCTTGTGTTTTTTGTCGATATGTACAACATTTGAAAGTTATAGCTTGGGTGATAACCCCACTCCGCGGGTGATTTAGTTACAATCCACTCTCCACGTACTGTAGGTTCCCTGATTACATGAGATAGGTTAAATCTTGCAGGATGCGATTGACGGGGCCACATGTTCTGAATTAGGAGGCCAGTAGAAGGTAACAAGTAATATTTTCGAATGGTACAAGGTGACTCGAAGCCACAGACATTCGATGTTTGGAACCTCGAGTTCTGGGCAATGTCTACAAAGCGAACGAGTTCCTCAAATATACTGAAATCCCTCCACTCTGGTACTACAGTCTTTGCGCATGGGTCATGAAAATCGTGGAGAGTGATATCGATGCTAGGGTCATCCATGTTTAATCCCGTTTCAATGAGAACACATATTCCGTGTTCCATGGCTTCACTTTGTAAGATATCAGTTTTAGACTTTAGGCTCTGTATATTCAAATGCATCAGGCGTAACCCTAGAGATCCATTGAGTGGTTCGTTTGCACGCGGCAACGTTTCTGCCAGTGAGGAAGTGTCTTGTTATTCCGGACTAGGATTGGTTTCAATATCGCCGGCTAAGGTCATTATTCGATAGACGCAGTCGCATATTACATGAATGATACTATCAGGAATAATTTGTCTTATTGAGCGTGTCCACGTACCATACGTATCTCGCGCATGGGTTTTCTTGAAACATGTAGTGTCTTTACTTCGACCATATGAAGTGGTATGAATAGTTCCATTACAGACGACAGGTATGAAGATTAACAGTGTTAGCCCCTTTGCCTCAATAAGCCTCAAGGAATATACTGACATGACCTCATCAATAGTTAGGCGGTTTCGAGCTGCATTTACGAGCTGCTGGTAGAAAAAGTCTCACTCTCATTCTCTGTTGCATTATTAGTTATTGAGAAGTTCATTGAACCAGAAAGCTGGAATGTATGTGGAGAGTGGGTTGAGACCTCGGAGGCATACAACTAATTCCAATTTCGAGGGTTCTCTCATTCATACACACAGTATCTCAATTTATTATATACCGGCCTGTGAATTATCGCAAAATATCTAAAAGATATTTCTCGATATCCATCGACTTGATGGATAACGCGGAATATCTCTCAGTAGCTTCCTAAATGATGTCATGCTTCGGCGTATGACGTCGCCTTGAAGGAACAATCAGCTGATCTTTGTTATTGTTTTGAAAAGTTCGTGTTTTCAGACGAATTGGGCTAAATATTGTGCAGTAAAATGACATGTAGCATATAATCAGGAGATAATTTACGCTATTTTAGTGAATATCCGGAATTTTCTCGTTAGTGTGGGCCTGAATTTTTATATTTTCCAAAAGCGCTTGCGCGAGTGAAAAATAATATTTTCTTGTCCACACGGGTGACATAAAATAAAAAGAAAATCTAAGCTTTGTTAGTAAATATCGGGAATTATCTCATTCGTGTAGACCTGAAAATATTATTTTTCACTTGCGCAAGCGCAGGTGAAAAATAAAACATTCAGGTCCATACTCATGAGATAATTCCCGATATTCACTAAAGTAGCGTAGATATCCAGTATATATACGCGGGACATTGTAGTGTGTATTATATCGCTGTGACCTCATAACCCTATAAAATTTTTTGATCGATTAAGTTTGAACTGTTTCAAACAGAATTGTACTATTTTGAGCTCAAAACTTTTTCATTTGTTAAAAAATCCGTGATATTTTTGTTGCATTTCGAGAACAAATGTCCAACAAAAACACAATGCATTCCTCTCTAAGTTGTGTTCATGTTTTGCGTCCACCTGAACATATAACAGAATCCAAGAAAGCATTCTGGTGAAATTGACTTTTCTGTAAGAACGCAGGACAATTCCAAAATTCTCCGAAATTTCGTGACTTTTTTCACTAAAAATGCATTTTCTTCATATTTGTGCACGGACACAAAAACTCACACATCACTTTTTCTGACGACCCATAACACTATATTATAAGTTACGGGACGTTTAGTGGTCGGATATGGTGTCATGTGAGGCGAAGTGAGATCAATATTAAGCGAGGATGTTTAATGGTCGGGTATGGTGTCATGCGAGGCGAAGTGAGATCAATATTAGGCGAAGCTTTAGCCTCGCCTAATATTGAACTCACTTCGCCTCACATGACACCATATCCAACCACTAAACATTCCGTAACGTATTTATTTTGCCAGCTGACAAAATCCTGTATTTCCCTTTAATTAATCGTCCCGATAATTTATTTTCTCGAGGAACAACCGAAACGTTTTTATGTTATGATTTGAATTGTTTTGGTGTATCGTTCTTGTGAAAATGTAAACAAGCAGACGTAAGTATACAATGTAAGGGGAGTAACTCTATCTAGCAATCGTTTCGTGCTGAAGGGATTATTATTTTTACGATTAATCCTTTACCCAACGTAACAGAAAAAAAACAGCCAGCGCATTTCACAAAAATCACCCTTAATTTTCATTTTTTTTATCACTTTTCTTTGTCTCAAAAACATAGCTTATGATTACACGTTGGAACGAGCTCGTTGAGATCGTTCCAGTTGGGGGTCATAAGCTCTGTTTTTTTAAGCAGCAAATGCAAACAATAATTATTCAAAAATTTTGTTTGCAGGTGTCGTCTGCTTTTCGTGTTAGGTAAAGGGTTGTTGTGAGTGTTGGGCGTTTTCCATTTACATTGAGCTATCGGATGGGGTTATCGATCGAAATAAGTTTCTCAATTTGAAACATATATTATAAACAGATTATTTCTTTTTGTTCAAGTGAGTTTTATGAAACTTTAATCATATTGAACGGACGAATCAAAACGTTTGCTGTAAGATTGCCATTTTTGAGACGAGGCGGTTGTATTTTATTTCTAAAAACAATATGGTGGACATACACCTAATATTGATTTTATATGGGGGGGTCACCGATGACGTCATCATCGACCTAATTGGGCTTCATAGGTCGCCACAATTTATCCACGTTGATTGGTTGATCCCAAGAGCTGACATAATAAAACGGCATGCGGAGTTTCAGTTTGTTACACTTCCGTTTTCTCAAAAACTAGAAACTTTTTGGACTTTTTGACATTTTCGAATATTTTGTAATTAGTTTTGATCCAGATATCTGACTCCATCACGAAGTGGTATAGGACGTATTGGAAAAAATCGATGCAGGTACACAACGAGCTCGTTCCAACGAGGAGTCTTAACCTATGTTTTTGAGACACAAAATGAAAAATATTAGTTATTCAAGATTTTTTGGGCAAGTGATGTCTGCTTATTTTGACTGAAGCTGTACTGATCAAATGGATCGATAAAAAAATCAAAACAATCTTATCGAAACCAGCGTTTGTTTAAATTCGTATCGCTGTTTCTCTTCGTCTGGTGCCCATTCACGCCTAACCATTTGGTGGCTATTACAGTTAGTAAAAATATAAGTTCAAACTTGCAACACAGCTGTGAGAAACATTTTTTCGAAGAAGTTCGAAGCATGTCAAGATGTACGAAGATTTAGCGAAATATAGTTAACCAATTTAGATATAACGGATCCACAAAACGAGGCGGTCACGGGACTGGGTTAATGTTCTGGTTGGAAATGATTGTTTTTTTTTAAATGTCATTTGATTTTTGGTTAACTAAGTTTTCGTGAACCGACTTTATTTTGCTTTGGACGTTTTCATTTTCACATTTAGCTCCAATTTGGAGCCCAGGTGCTCTGATTTTTATAATCGAATATTTATTTGTCGCACACTGGGCTCCACATCTGAACCTTGTTTTCATTATATACCACGAAACGAGAAACAAGTTTAGATAATTGGTCCTTGTTAAATACATGCTGGTCGTTCGATCCAAACAAAACATTGCATGTGCTCGCTAAACAACACTGAAAAAGAATCGGATATTTATTGACATGGATAACACCTACCGCATTAAAAAAAATGTTTTTCTTCCCGTTCATGTGACAATCAGTGCATGTTTCGGGGGAACACTTTTTGGGTAATTGAAAATTGGCAATGGACACTCAGCCGAAACGAAGTCAAGTAACAAGTTTTAAAGAAGATTCTTCAACAAAAACGCCGATACAAGCTGATACGAGCGTCTTAATATCAAAATATTTAACAGTTTTCCCGGAACACGTTCTAAAACAAAATAAAAACTGTGTTTCAAATAAAATCGCCAACGAGCATTCTACTCTTATTCTCGAATAAAACGGAAAATATATTGATAATAACGAATGATCGATCTCATCAGTGCAGGGCCATCGAGGAATATCCAGGCCCGATCGAGAGAAAAAAGGGGCTCGTGTAGTCCAAACTTGGACCTGAAGTCCGTAATATAATTTTTTGGTGTGATATGCCCCAAAGGACTTATAACACCAAAATGATATATAAAGGACTTTGAGTCCAAGTTTGGACTAGGCCCCGTGTTAATGTCTAGCCGCGAGGCGGTGCGCATCATACCCAGTCATATGGCGACGAGTGGAGGCGAGTACGAAAGGGGGGTCCCTTTCTCGTAGGTGGGGAAGGGAAAAAACAAAATCGTTTTTTATAAATGTCAAAAGATGAGGTTTCCTTAATTTTGACACATGACTATGAATTCTTGCGTGAGGGAGTGGGGGAACGCGGAATTCGCGTAATATTGAAATAACCACCAGAAAACATGGTTTCAACTGCATAGGAGTGCTTGAGGTTGTACTCCAGCAGTGACGCGAGTGGGGCCCATTAACGTCTGCCTCTTGTTACTACATCCCCACCCCTCCTACCTCCTGTCGACGGCCTGCACCAGTGGTAGTGCCGGGTCACTGATATAGGCCTAGGCCCCCTCACCAGGGAAATACAGCAATCCAGCTTCACTCCCCCCCCCCCCCCAACATTTGCCCGTCTATATATGATGTGCCACCCGGACATTCGCCACCAGGAAATAAGGCCCTTAGTTCAGCTCCTGTCCGGGTGGTAAATATTCAGGTGATAACTTCCGGTTGGACAGGTCTCCTGGTGGTGGGGAATGACCGACATTCATTTATAAAAGATAACATTAAATATGTTTGGTAATACTTTTATTCAATTTTAGTTCCGAGTTATCAATCGGTCGTTTAAGTATGGGTATAGCACGCTACTATCTACCCCCCCCCCCCCCCCACACACACACACACGTGGGCGCGCATTGTCCCACGGGCGTATAGAGGCGAGGTGATGACTAAAACGAAAAGGTGTCTACCACTCTCGTCGTCGGGATTCTGAAGCTTCAAACGGAAAAAAATTGGAAATTGGCACTTGTGGAAGTTCAGTGTGGCCCATCGGGGGCTTTTTACACATGACCACACTATATTCCGACCAACATATTCATGCTGGTGTGGATTCATCGCAAAGTTTGAAAATGGGAGAATATGTGATTTCTAACGACTCATGAGAAACCGCACAATCTTGAGATTTCGCGCATTGCATAGAGTGAAATATTATCTGCGAATGCCGGACACGTGCCCCCCCCCCCCCCTTGACATTTGCCCCCGGACATGAGCCCCCGGACATGAGGCCCCTCATTATAGCAAATATGGACATGAGCCCCCCCCCCCCTCCTCCTATTCCCGGACAACTGCCCCCCCCCCCCTCTCCCCTGTCTGTCATCATTTTATTACTGCTTAGTGTGAAAAGAACTTGAACAACGGTATACAATAAAATGTTTTGTGTCGGACACAATAATAAAATAATGACAGGCAGGGGGGGGGGGGGGTGGTCAGTTGTCAGGGCCGTCGAGGGGGGGGGGGGGGGTAACCGATGTAGTAACACCGGAGCCCGCCGTTAATGGATAGCACATGACCATGAATTCTTGCGGAGCGGCGCGTAATATTGAAATATCCACCACAAAGCATGGTTTCAATTGCATAAGAATGCTGGAGCTTGTACTCCAGCAGGGAAGCTACCGGGCATAGGCGTATGAATGTGAAAACAATTGGATTTATCGGGCAATTTTATATTAAAAATTAAATTTTTCGGGCAATTTCATATTTTTTTCGGGCCAATTGGAGTTGCGGCGAAATCATTTTTCGGGCAAATATCCCAGCCCTCCCCCCCTAAAGCATTAACCCATACGCCTATGCTACCGGGCCCCCATTAACGGCGGGCTCCGGTGTTACTACATCGGTTACCCCCGCCCCCTCGACGGCCCTGACAACTGACCCCCCCCCCCCCCCAAACCCTGCCTATCATCATTTTATTATGGTGTCCGACACGAAACATTTTATTGTATACTGTTGTCCAAGTGCTTTTCGCAATAAGCAGTAATAAAATGATGACAGACAAGGGAGGGGGCAGTTGTCCAGGAATGGAGGGGGGGGGGGTCATGTCCATATTTGCTATAACGAGGGGGGGGGGCATGTCCGGGGGGCGGCTCATGGCCGGGTGACAAATGTCAAGGGGGCACTCGTCCGGGGGGGGGGGGGGGGCACATGTCCGGCATTCAAATGTTTTTGCTGAAAATATTTCATACGATGCAGTTGTGTACAAACATTTGATATATGAAAATAAAAAATAATAATAAAAAAAAATTCCAAGTGTTGTTAACGTATGTCACGATACAATATAAGGTTTTGTTCGTCCACACATGGGAAAATGTCCTTTCTGGTAATGTATGGAGTTTTGTACACCCATGCATGCGTTATTGACCCATGTATGCGTTATTGGCCTTGTGATGTGTTGTGTATATATGGTGATGTGTCCAGCATTCAGTTACAAAGATATTTACATATTTTGATCATTTAGGCGAATGCGGTGGCAGGGAGGGGGGGGGGGGGGGGGGGCTAGCTCAAAAACATATTTGCAACTTTATACCCTTGTCTACCAGGAAGGAGTTGGAGACGAGCCCCTAAAATGGCTTTTTATCGAATCTTGTGTGTGTGGGGAGGGGGAGGGGGGACTTGCTAAAAAATGGTTGTCCCCCAAAATGTGACTGATTTCCTCCCCAATTACAAGGTGGGAAAGGCAGCCGTTGTGTGTGTGGGCGGGGGGCTCTAAATTCGATCTCAGGCCATCATATTTTTCAAAATTTCTCTGCAGAGATCCCAGGCCACATGCAGGCAGTAAGAAGGGGGAAGAGGGGCTGCCAATTTTCACACACCCACCTTGGTGTTACGAGCCTCGATAATGCACGAGGAATCATTTTTTGAGCAAAATCCCCCCCCCCCCCCCCCCCCCACACACACACATACACCGGTTGCCTTTCCGACCTTGTAATTGGGGAGGAAATCACCCCCCCCCCCCCAAAAAAAAAAAAAAAGAAGAATGAAGTGGAACAAGAGAGTACCCCAACTTTCAATTTGTTCATATACTTCACACACAGGGTCACGTTACACACGATTTTTATGTCCCAAATAATATTTATTCGAAAATCATACTGGTCACCCCAATGATCATAGTATATTATAAATAGCGGCATATTATACTATTATCATGTGGGTGTCGAGTATGATTTTCTAATCAATATTATTTGGGAATTAAAAAAATAGTTTGTAACGTGCCACTGTGCTTCACACTTTTGCGAGTTCATTATTCATTGTTTTCTTCTGAGTTTGATTGAGGTCACTTGCTCTGACAGCTCAAACCGATGTCGGGAGTGCCAAATAAAAAAAATATTGTTTGTCTGAAGGATTTATGTGAAAAATAGGCCAATTCACATGTTTGTATTACGTTGCCTTTTAGTTCCCTCCCAATTCGAATGTCGTTCTTAAATTGGCCCGCTTTGTGGCTCCCGAGTTTAGGATTTGACTGTGACGTCACGGTGTGATGGTAAATCCCAATGTGAAATAAGGAAATCTTGTTGAATATTGCTAGGGCTATGTTGAATATCGAACATTTTTGGAATAACAAACATCGAACTGGGCAATATTTTTGTGCAGAATTGTTTAAGAGGTGACCAACTTGAACTGCAAACTGGAATAAGCTTGTGAAAGAAGGAAATTCAGTCATTTTTATACACCCAAACCGTTCGTACCAAAAAACCGTTACGAACGCCCGATTGAAAAATCGCCTATAAATTTCTAGCTGAGAACGAGCACATAAAATATCAAAATCATAAAATAGGCTCGTTCGAGGCTAGAAATCTAGCTATTTCACATTATGCGACAGACTGTCGATAATTGTATAACGAAATTTGGAAACTTTTCGAAGCGTAATTAATGACTCGATGGGAAAGGAACAAGAATGAACGGTGCTGGGAAAAAAGTTCCGGCTTTTACATCACCCAGTGAATACAGAATCGTTTATGTCATAGCGGCTATTCCGTTAAATTCAAGGGTTTAAAGTTGAATGGATGTGTAATAAATTGAGATATCCGAACCACTCCATTTAATTTCCAACATTTCAAGTTGATCAACTTGGCAAACAGAGTTGAAGAAATCACATCAATTTGAACCGAATATCGAATGTGGACATTTTTTAAATTAATATTTATCATTATTTGAAGCGATGGGTTTTCTGGGCAGAATCAAAATTTTGATTTATCTTTGCGCGATTATGCAAACTGATATACCCCCGGGAATTACTTTGAACCTGGTCAGATAAATAGTGGCCCATTCGCTCATCTTATAAAATCCAGAGATGCACAAATTGAACTTTTGCCTGCTCAAGCCTTCGAAGAGTAATCAATAAAGCACAGTGTACTCCTAGAACTAGCGTTTAGAAAATGCTGTTACCCGGAGTAAATTACGCTAGTCTATAGAAAACCATATGGAAAATGCTGGTCCCCAGAATTCATTTCGCCTGCCTATGTCAAATCCCAAATTAAACAATGGAACCTGAAGTGGTGTTCATTGGCGAAAACAAAACTACTACAGAAAATTCCCATGGTGATTCTTGTACCAAGAGGACGCCCTTAAAATGTCTAATCACACGCTGCCCCGCTCCCCCAAAAAAGAAAATCAAAATATATACAGGATTGAGTCAGTGCACCTATCTGTTTGTAAAAGTTGTGCAAACGTAATGCGAGGATTTCGTATGCTGCCAACAAAAAAAAATACTATTGGAATGTTAAAGCACGGTCATCAGCAACAATGTGAAGAAAAAGTTGGAAATTCAGAAAGATTCCCGAAGTGATAGAAATATCAGTTCATTTATTTTATTTGCAAATTTGTTTTTTACTTTTTAAGTTCCACAACTTAACGACCAAAACCGGCCAGCCCGATTCTCAAATAACGCCAATTATTTTTTTTCATTTTTTGTCTCAAAAACATAGGTTATGACCCCTCGTTGGAACGAGCTTGTCGAGCTCGTTCCAATGAGGGGTTATAACCTATGTTTATGAGACAAAAAATGAAAAATATTAGTTACTCAAGATTTTTTTTGCAAGTGTCGTCTGCTTTTCATGTTAGGTAAAGGGTTAAAAGGCAATCTTATAACCACTAGTGTATATACATTTATCTATTGACTCAAGTGAATTTTTTTGATTTGATTGGTTGATAGATACGTGGTTTGAGACCATATTCATTGAAACCCACGATACGTCCGTCCAGCCACTGACAAATTTCCCATACCCAGTGGAAGCCTCGTTCCGAAATCTACAAATTGTCCATACCCCGCAGAAGTCAATAGATACATGTAAATTTGTTATCCCATGTCTGATCACGGCCTGCACTATTCGCAAAAAATCGTCATTCCAGTTTTACAGTGTACATGTATTATATTTTATTTTTTTATCTCCAAAATATAGCTCATGACCCCTTATTGGAATGAGCTTGTCAAGTACCCTCCAATGTGGGGTTCATAAGCTATGTTTTTGAGACAAAAAAGAAAAAAAGAAATTCAATAATTTTTTATACTAGTCATATCGGCATATTTACACAAAAACTCTTTTGCACAAAAATTCCACAGAAACCTGTATGGCTCAACAATGGAAGATAAAAGATCTCATGCTGTGTGTTTTCACACATGAAATAGATTGTACTTCTAAAACGGAAAGTCAATAGATAAATTCGTTACGCCGTGTCTGATCACGTGGCACGGGTTTTTATCTACCCGAAGCCAGCCGTATCCCATTCGGCCTTCGGCCTAATGGGATACGGCTGGCTTCGGATAGGTAAAAACCCGTACCACATGATTAGACACTGGGTAACTAATAATATCCCTATCGATTATTTTTGAGAATCCGGTATATAATCAATTACTCAAATGATGTGAAAATCATATTTGGATGCAAGTGAAATATGGTATGTAGATTCGTCAAGACACTACACATGCAATAATAACTCTCCAAAAATTACAATTCCCACGGTGATGTTTGTACTAAGAGCAACGCCCTTAAATACTCTAATCACCCGCTGCCCCAGAGAAAAAACAACTTTTTACAGGAATACGTCAGTGCGCCCATTTCTTTGTAAAAGTTGTGCAAACGTAGTGTTGGATTAAATAAACGCTTTTAATAAGCAGTTTGAACCATGGTGGTATCTCCCATGTCAGTTCAATGACAGCGATTGGAAGAGTCCATATTCATTATTCAGGGGTAGAGCAATTCATATTTTGATGCGAGGATTTCGTATGCTCCCAACAAAAAAAAAACAGAAACTAATATTGAAATGTTGTTGGGATAAAGCACGGTCATCAGCAACAATGTAAAGAAAAAATAGGAAATTCAAAAACATTGCGAATTAATAGAAATATCAGTTCACTTATTTATTTGCAAATTTGTTTTTTACTTTTTAAATAAAGGTCAGTGTGTTTGTTCTTTTTAAGATTCTGTGGCACAAAACGTCGCAGTAAACAAGACCGCCTGGCAGTCAACCACTAGGAAATCCAGCCGCAAAGCTCATTTAGCAGTAGATGGAGACCGTAACAGCAACATTTATGATGGTTCTTGCACCCATACTAAATTCGAAGATAATCCCTGGTGGATTGTAGATCTACGTGAACTGTATGTTGTTTCACATGTTCTACTGGTGAATAGAAAAGCAAGCTGCTGTTGTGAGTAAAATTGTATCTGTAATGCCATCCAATGGTGGATCGGGATGGGGAGGATGAATATGGTAGCAGCCCTTTTCACCATCTGTTCTACAACATGAACAATCTTACACTGAAAGTTTGAAATTGACAAATATTTCAGTTTATGCATACATAGCTGGTATATTAGTATTATCGCATATGAGCACTGTCCAGACCTCTGTTTATCACTAGTATGATAGTTAAGGAATAGTGCATGGCTTGGAGTTGACTACGTCCATATAGTGTCCAGTGAGGTGGTTTAGTTCCCGCCGCGAAGCGGAAGGAACTACACCACCTCACTGGGCACTATATGGGCGTAGTCAACAAGACATGCACCAATCCTTATATTATATCGAACACCCATCAAGAAAAACATCTGTCCAATGTGTTAATCTATTTATTACCAAGGCCCTACCAACCAGCGTTATATAGAAAAAAATACCATTTAGTTTTCAAAAAAACATTTTCTTCTTCCAAAACACGGCTTATTGATATGAGCAGAAGACAAATTTTGAATCGTTCGGCAAGGGTAAACAAAACATTTCCCCCAAACGGAACTGTGTATTCTAGAATCGCGCAACTCGCGAATGAAAGCTATAATTTTCGAAATTTTGACAACGCAGTTTGATAATTTCCACACATTTGTCACACATATACATTAACGAATGGGTCAGTACGGGATACAAACCTCCGAAGATTCAAATGAATTTCATTATTTATTCGTTTACTGCCCAAAACATACAATTAAATAGCGAAATAATATGAGCAGCGAAACAAACGATTTTTCATATCCGGACGCGTTCTCATGAATGTTGTACCCAGGTATGGATCATTCTCTTCGAAACGAGATATGGATCATCTTCTCAAGGAATAAAATGAACGCCTCGGAAAATGTGACTTCAACAACGAAAAAGCGATACATTGTTCCACAATGATTTTTTTCCGGGTCGTTTGCTGGATGTTGTGCCTCTGTGAATCGATATTTAAATTTAGCCTGATTAGTTTTATTCGCCCAGTATGAAAAGAAAACTGATATAGTAGTGTGCTAAAAATAGAAAACGTGTAGTGCCTGGGTGTAGTGCCTGGTCCGTTCTGAGGATGAAAACTACACGAAATAGGGGTGCAGCACTCGTCCAATCAGAAGCATAGAAGGTCACGTGAGATATAATATTATTATTTATTACATGTGATTTTCTTTCCCAGAAATAACCAATATGGAGATCGGAAAATATGACTACAAACACGGATGATATGACGCCGATCCCGGCCGATATGAACCAGATTAGAGTTCCTGCGATGTGTTACTATTTGCTGCCATTTTGTTTACAGCGAACGCGTTCACCACAATTCGTCGAAAACAATCAATCGTTAAAATTTGCTTTACCAGGCAAAAGGGAGTAGTGTTTGTATGGTGAGGAATTAATGATGGAAATAACTAAGGATAAGATGAATAAAGAGAAATGTATTTATTTATTGGGGTTTAACAACACTTTCGACAGTCATTGCCACCTCGTGTCGGACAGTTTTTTAAGGGTGGAGGTAGCCGGAGTACCCGGAGAGAACCACCGAGCAACGGCGAGCAACTGTCTAGTCCCCCAGTATACCAACTCCACACAAGCAGTGTTAGTATTGGTTGAAGGCAAGAGAACCATCGACGTGCAGTACGCCTTAGTACACAATGCCACCATGCCCCCACGTGGGCAATGGGGTGAAGTATCCTGTCCAAGTACACAACGTGGTTGCCGCAGGTGGCATTCGAACTGCGGGCTTCCCGGCTTGTTGCCTGTACCTCTACCTAAAGAGCCACCGCGGCCCACCTTCGAAGTGAGAAAAGATATGATTGTTCAGCTATCCGAACGTCGCGGCTTGCCCACAGGCAAGTCGCGACGTTCATACAGTTGAAATAGAAGAGAAAACGTCGGATTATATGACAAGAATGGGAAACACTAACACAGTTAGAAAACTATAACAGATCTGAAAACATTTTATAATTATTTGATTCAGTTTAATAAATAAAGAGGTGATTACTTGGTTTGTTTCATATCGGCCGGGATATGAGTACTCGGTAATTTGATATCAGACTGCGACCTTTTGGTTACATGGTGATATGAAGTTACCTCGGTCTGATATATTATATCCCATATACAATACCAGAAGAAAACGTTTGTGGTGATTCATTGCGACGATCTTATGTTGAGAAGTAACAAATGGCGAAAGGTGCTCACAGATCTCTTTCCTGCAGCGCATTGCATACAATATTTCACTGAAAGGGACAAAGAACACATAGTGTTGTGGTCAATAAAACGTGAATCATCGTTCCGGAAGCGTTAGTAAATTGCGTTCAGAAATATATCCAGGAAAGAAGATCGATAACTTGGCTCTTGTCGAAGCGCTCTCAGTTAATTGCCACCTTCAAGTAATGAGAAGATCATTTCAGTATTTGGTTGCAGATTATTATTACCACCTCATTATTGCCAGATGCGCCTCTTACTTCTATTTCCCACCATATTCCCGGTAAATACTGATCTTTGTCAAAGTTCATGAGTTTTAACACGCCGAATTTGGGGATGTTTTACAAATTGTTCTGGGCTGGGAAATTCTCTATCTGTAATTAGTAATATTGTGCCACGCTTCAGTGCCATTATTGCTTTACTTGATTGTTTCTATGTAGTTGGTGATGATAATAGCAATAACAAGACTTTGTCGGGCCTTACGGTAACACTTTTGACCTCCCAGAAATGATAAGCAACCCTCTGTCTTGTGTCGCGCACAAGGCCTTAGCGGCGGCTCTTAATCATTTATGTTTTAATTCGACTAAAATCCTGGCCCTCTGATTGGACGAGTGCTCGGTTAGTTTTTTCTGTGTATACTGCTCCAATGGCATATGTTCCGGCTTCGTCACCACGCGAAATATTTGAAAAGAGGATAACAGTGGACGGAGATTCAAAGTGCATACTGCCTATAAACTAATATTTTTCGAGGTCAGTGATCATTCTCTGAATGCATGCTCACACCTCACTTTTAAGTATTTATTTATTTATTTACTGGTGTTTAAGGTCATATATTTCTGCACAAAGACTACTCATGACCTCGACAGTTTTACGGGTGGGGGAAGCCGGAGTATCCGGAGAGAACCACCGAGCAACGGCGAGAAACTGTCAGCTCTCCAACATACTAACTCCACACAAGCAGGGTTAGCAATGGTTGAAGACATGTGCACCACGTGGACAGTGAGGATGAAGTGTCTTGCCCAAGGCCACAACGCGGTTGCCGCAGGTGGAATTCGCACCAAGAACCTCCCGGCTTACAGCCTGCACTTCTACCACCTGAGCAAACCCACTTTTTTGCCCATGCTTTGAACTGAGATGGAGTAACCTTGACCTTTATCTAAATTATTGATTTTGTGTTGTACAGGGGTGTCGTGGGGTACAAGAGTGGTTTATTTAGTAAATGTGTCATCGTTAAAGTTGATTTGTTCATTCATTATGCGTTGTTCATTTCATGCTGTGGGTTTTGGCCTATGGGTAGGGTCTTACTGGAACACGTATGTTATTGTGATGAATTGACAGTAACATGGTATGAGGTTTGCGGCCCGGAGCCTATGTTCAACCGAGTCGCGAAGCGTCGAGATTGAACATACGCAGCGATCGACAAGCCTAAGAACATGTTCCCGTCAATTCATCACGATAACTTATAATGTTGTTCCGCTAGTAAACCGCAACAGTCTGGAAAATCCTTTCTTGGTACTTGGATATTAGCGACACAATGAAATAAATACCACTACTAGTTCATGAGCTGGGCAATTCGCGTGTCTATTCCATGAACTGGACAAGAGAAAGTGTCTGCCCAGTTCGTGACCTGGGCACTGTTATGCAGGCATTTTTAGCTTTTATTTATATCATAATAAAAATAATTTGAGTATGCAAATAAAGATACTTTCCTCATTTTGAAGGCTAGACACATACATTAACTAAAGTATTTATAATAATATAATCAACATTTTTCACATCTAAATCCCTGTTTAAAACATGAACATCACTTCACAAAAAGACAGTTACTTCTGCAATGCCATCTGCGATACTCTTTACCATAGTCCACCACACACCTCTCCGTCTTATTTTTCCAGAACTCAGTTTCAGATACATTATGCTGATGCGCACAATATTTTAACAGTTAAAACTGCTTTCTTGAAAATTTATTCTTCGGGATTCCAGATTCTGTTACAGTCTTGAATGTTTTTTTACCACATAATCATCAGCAAATAGCTCATTACGGAAAATGTCATTCACAGCACGCTTAATTCGAGAATGACGTCTAAAGTCAACATCGACGGGGCAACGCTATATATATCAGTGAGCTGGTTTCAGAAGAAGAATTGGATTCATTTTCTCTAATTTTTCCTAAACTAACTACGAAATACAAATACCAGACGGCATTTGCAGAAAACGTTTCCTGAATAAATAAATATGTTCATTTCTTTGTCTCGAAAACCTAGCTGATTGCCCCTTATTGGAACGAGTTCGTTCCAGCAGGCAGCAGTCCGTTAACTTTTGCAAGGCAATAATTGGTTAGCTCCCCTTAATTGTCCGTACATTTGCCAATTTTTAGCGTGGGAGTTGCAAATAAAAACTGAAATTTCGAAATGTTAGCGACTTTGTATCGTCGGTGTGTGCATCATTTCAAAACCTTCAGGCATTTTCCTGTAGAGCAGTATAAAAATACAGAAGGTGTTTTTTTTATAATTTTTTCCCGCTCGCTTTGAACTTTTGACTATTAATTCTCTGTGGAGAACATAAGAAAACGAAGCTTTCACCATCTTATGATGTCCTTAACTTTTTTCTTTTCGTTATATCAGCAACGTGCGCATCGTGCCGTGTCATACATGCACTCTCCTTACGATTACTGCAAAAAACAGGAGGTGAGATTTGCTATTTTATTTTCCTGTGAAGAATACTAACTTGTAAATTACCGTAAAAACACATTCGCTAAACTAAGAGACAAAGAAGACGTTCAGTGTTGGACGTTTCTCGCTCGTCTTATAAATGGAAGGTAAATGTTTTCACCGATAGTCTATTTTCATAACGATGGCAGTAGGGGATAATGGCCGGTACCCGACCACTTTGATTCCTTTGGTCCAGAAAATGATGGTCCAGACAAAATTGAGGTATTTTTAACAAAATTGGGCTATTTTTAGAAACAAAATCAAATTTTTTCAGAAAATTTTCGGTTTTTCGGGAAAATTTTGGGGGTTTTCAGGAAAATCTCGGATTTTTTGCGGGAAATGTTCGAATTTGAGCTCTCTGGACCACGGGGCTTATAACAAAATGAGTTTTCGGGCCAGCCTTTTTTTGAGAGATTAACACTGATTTTCCCATGGGGTGGATTTTTATTTCGGAAAAAAACACGAAAAGGCCCAAAAAGGCAGCGTCATGTCTTGAAAGGACCCTCGATCAGGAACTGGGATTTTCTCGCTGGAAATGCCACGACGCATCGGACTTGGTAAATTTTTGTCGCCGTCGACTGGTCCAGAAAAACCCCGATACGCCACGGGTTTTTTTTGTTTTTTTTCGTCGGATCCAGAAAAAAAACCCGATACGCCACGGGAGGAGGATCGCGATTGGAAAAAAATGTGAAAACCCCATATGTATGTAAGACGGACGATCAAATTTTTTTTTTGACCAACGAATAACAGAATTATCGATCAATCAGCATCGAAAGCTCGAAGAGCTTGAAATAAATAATCACCCAATCACTTCACTTTCCTGACGCTAATTAACCAATCAGATTGCTTGATTCCCATAACCTATACTTAACCATACAAAAAGTGTAAAAAAAATATTTTTAGCATGGTTAGAACAATGTACTCAAAAAAACCAAACGCTCGAAGAGCTTGAAATAAGTAATCACCCAATGACTTCACTTTCCTGAAGCTAACTAACCAATCAGATTGCTTGATTCCCATAACCTACACTTAACCATCCAAAAACTGTAAAACAATTTTTTTTAGCGTGGTTAGAACAATATACTCCAAAAACCAAAAGCTCGAAGAGCTTGAAATAAGTAATCTCCCAATCACTTCACGTTCCTGGAACTAATTAACCAATCAGATTGCTTGCTTCCCATAACCTGTACTTAATCATACAAAGTTATCTCCCCTTATTACAAAGAACTCGTATTCGATTCTTATCACCGGATTATTCAAGGAGATTACGGGTGGGGTCACGTCCAGAGCCTAAAAACGTCTTCCTTTTTACAAAGCCACGCATGTGGGGTACTAATATGAAGGGCTCGATGAGTACATTACGAAAATGACATTTTTTCATTTTACTTGGGGGCGGGGATCACGCCCATCAGAAATTCGAAAATGTCGAGAAGATGGTCGTGTGACCTATCAAATTAAAGCTGTCGACGAGTGGATTAAGAAGATCATATTTGTAACCCTCGTCGTGGGGGTGGGATCACGACCAGAGCCGAAAAATGTCTTCCTCTTTTACAAAGCTAGGCATGTGAGGTGCTAATCTCAAGGGCTCGATGTGTACATTACGAAAATGACATTTTTTCATTTTACGTGGGGGTGCCGGTCACGCCCTTCAGAAAATCGAAAGTTTCGAGAAGATAGTCGTGTGACCTATCAAATTGAAACTATCGACGAGTGGATTAAGAAGATCATATTTTTAACCCTCATCGTGGGGCTGGGGTCACGACCAGAGCCGACAAACGTCTTCCTTTTTACATAGCCAGGCATGTGAGGGGTTGGGGTCACGCCCATCAGAAAATCGAAAGTTTCGAGAAGATGGTCATGTGACCTATCAGATTAAAGCTATCGACGAGTGGATTACGAAGATCATATTTTTAACCCTCGTCGTGAAGGTGGGGTCACGACCAGAGCCGAAAAACGCCTACCTTTTCACAAAGCCAGGTATGTGAGGTACTAATATGAAGGGCTCGATGAGTACATTACGAAAATGACATTTTTTCATTTTACGTGGGGGTGGGGGTCACGCCCATCAGAACATCAAAAGTTTCGCGAAGATATTCGTGTGACCTATCAAATTAAAGCTATCGACGAGTGGATTAAGAAGATCATATTTTTAACCCTCGTCGTGGGGGGGGGGGGGGGGGGGGTCACGACCAGAGCTGAAAAACTTCATCCTTTTTTACAAAGCCAGGCATGTGAGGTACTAATATGAAGGGCTCGATGAGTACATTACGAAAAAAAACATTTTCAACCCTCGCCGTAAACGGTGTAATGCTTCGCTAGCAGATGGTTAGAAAAGGAGTTTTTTTTCTCATTTGCATTCAGTCATACGCTGGCACATTGTAAACACTGTTTTTTTGTTGTTGTTGCTGTATATATATAACGCCACCTACCTTAAAATATTTCAACTCCTGTTGTAAAAAAAGCAAAACAAAACAACTTTTCCACACGTGCGTTTAGACTGTTTACAAATTTTTTTCTAACAGGTGACCAATGGTTTTATTTGAATTTATTCAAGTTATACTCGTTCAGTTATGTAATGCCTTCTCATGGTCATTTTTTCTAAAAAAATAGTTTGTCTGGATTGATGCTTTTTCGGAAATGGTAAAGTAGGCTACCCTCAATATGTAGAAACGTGCCGTGTTAGAAGATCAACTTATAATTTTATTGACAAATCTATGGTTCAGTAAACAGAGTTATTACTGAATGAAACATCTCAAGGCGTTACTTGTTAACAGGTGAGTGTACCTCTAAATAGCATAAGAATCATATATTGAAAACATACTTTCGTGTTTGAACACAGACATCAAAATGAATGATGCATCAGATTCAAGTTTTTTTAATTTAATATATCCCATAACTACCTTTCTTGATACTTTAGATTTCAAGATGGTCACAACTCCACCGTTAGAAGAAGGGAAAAAAATAGGATTTTTCATAATATCCTTGTCGATAGCTTTAATTTGGTAGGTCACACGACTATCTTCTCAAAACTTTTGATTTTCTGATGGGCGTGACCCCCACCCCCCCTCCCCAAGGCGAGGGGTGAAAATGTCATTTTTCGTAATGTACTCATCGAGCCCTTCATATTAGTACCTCACATGCCTGGCTTTGTAAAAAAGGATGAAGTTTTTCGGCTCTGCTCGTGACCCCACCCCCACGACGAGGGTTAAAAATATGATCTTCTTAATCCACTCGTCGATAGCTTTAATTTGATAGGTCACACGACTATCTTCTCGAAACTTTCGATTTTCTGATGGGCGTGACCCCCACTCCCACGTAAAATGAAAAAATGTCATTTTCGAAATATACTCATCGAGACCTTCATATTAGTACCTCACATGCATGGCTTTGTAAAAGGAAGACGTTTTTCGGATCTGGTCGTCGAGGGTTAAAAATATTATTTTTCGTAATCTTCTTGACTAATCCGGTGATAAGAATCGAATATGACTTCTTTGTAATAAGGGGAGATAACTTTGTATGATTAAGTACAGGTTATTGGAATCAAGCAATCTGATTTGTTAATTAGCGTCAGGAACGTGAAGTGATTGGGTGATTATTTATTTCCAAGCTCTTCGAGCTTTTGGTTTATGGAGTACATTGTTCTAACCATGCTAATTTTTTTTAAATAATTTGTGTATGGTTAAGTATAGGTTATGGGAATCAAGCAATCTGATTGGTTAGTTCGCGTCAGGAAAGTGAAGTGACTGGGTGATTATTTATTTCAAGCTCTTCGAGCTTTCGATGCTGATTGATCGATAATTATGTTATTCGTTGGTCAAAACAATTTTTTTTATCGTCCGTCTTACATAGATATGGGTTTTTCACATTTTTTCCAATCGCGATCCTCCTCCCGTGGCGTATCGGGTTTTTTTTCTGGATCCGATGAAAAACTCCCCCAAAAAGCCTGTGGCGTATCGGGGTTTCTCTGGACCAGTCGACGGCGATGAAAAATTTACCCAGTCCGATGAGTTTCCTTTCAAGACATGACTTTGCCTTTTTGGGCAAATCAGTGTTAATCTCTCAAAAAAAGGCTGGACTGAAAACCCATTTTGTTGTAAGCTCCGTGGTCCAGAAAGCTCAAATTCGAACATTTTCCGCAAAAAATCCGGGGTTTTTCTGAAAAACCCAAATTTTTTCGGAAAAAACCCAAAATTTTCTGAAAAAAATTGATTTTGATTCTAAAAATACCCCAAATTTGTTAAAAATACCTCAATTTTGTCTGGACCATCATTTTCTGGGCCAGAGAATCAAAGTGGTCGGGTACCGGCCATTATCCCCCACTGATGTCAACCAAAGATGCCAGAGAGGATATAACGACGCCATAGCGGTTATATTATCTATAGCAGTTATGTTATCCACAGCGGTTAGAACAGAAGAAAAAAATTAAGATTTTATAAAGTTTGAAAACATGTACCTTTTGTTCCCCAGAACTGGGCAAACACTCTGTCCACTTTAAGAACTGAGCAATTTGACTGCCCAGTTCACGAACTGGACAATTTCACAAACACGGTGTTGCACATATATGTACACTCTGAGGTACTGAATGTTTTCTGTGTTTTCTTCTTGTTTCGCAAAAAACGGTCCTAGTAAATTCTCATTGGATTTTGTGTCAAAACGGCATGCATAAATTTTGGAGTGAAAGAAAAATTGTTCCTGAATGAAAGGACGACAACACAAGCACGTAAGGATGATGGGATAAAGTAATAATTTAATCCAACAGCCCCATAGGGCTGTGTGGTTGAATTATTACTGACATTTCCATGAAATACTAAGTAGATTCGTTTATTTTGTGGTAAATAATATTTTGTTGAACAATCTAGGAACTCAGCTGAAATGATTACAATCTATAACAATCAATAATGAAAGGTCAGAGGGAAAGGAGGGGAATGTCTTCCAGTAGTTGGAAATTTGAATTGTATTGATCGAAAAATATTTTGTTGAAATAAGTCGATAGATTTCCGTAATATCTCTAAAAGAGAACACCAGCTTGAATACAAACAATATTACCACAGTTAAAAAGTGATTATAATTATCAAGATGAACTGAAAATTTCAAAAGTATTCCTAAATCGAAGAGTTCGTTGAAGTGTTTCAGATTGTTTGTTTTAAGAAACCTCTTCTTTTGAGAACAAAGATGTGCCTTTTCCCGCTTTTGTAGCCCAATTCGCAAAGTCAGAATCCACTGAGGCAGTGGTTTTACTGCATACATCTCAAGCGGTCTGAATTACTTAATTACTTTGTAATCTGGTTTCAAACTGTATCAAAGTTCAAATAATACCCCATAGCGCCTACATACATATCTCCCTAGTTTACGTATCTTGAATATTGTACACTGTTATCTTTGAATTAAACCAGAACATTTTTGTGGTTCGTGACTTGAATTAGGACCTAAATCAGGCCTCCAACATCCACGAAATGTCTTAACATCAGAAGTTATAAAACTTGATCACAGATCCAACAAGAGGTATCCCGACATCATGACCCTTTTGGAACCCGTCATTATATGCGACACTCTAAACACTATAGACATTTCCAAAGCCTCGCAACTGCCGATAACTTTTTAAAGAGTATTCGTCAATGTCTGTGATAATGAATACATTACATATGTGCGTATTGAATATTTACATATGTTTTGTTATTATTAACAAAAAAAAAAAACAAGTGCCGAGTTTGAAAAGTTGATACAGTGTTATCAGTTATCGGGAAAGGGAAGCATCGTGATGTTTCAAACGTCAGGGATAGGGAGGAGTTACCGAAGTTGATTGCCTTGACGCCATCTCGAGGCAGCAGACTGAGTGGCGACGTTTTTTTGCGGGCGTTCTAGCAATCCATCTATATGGAAATTAGTGGCCAAGAAAACGTGTTAGATCGGTTTGAAAATTATGTAATGATCGGTAAGCTGCGAGTATTAGTGAGAAGTACAGTTTTCCTATGTTCTCCGATAACAGCCGGTAATCATAATGGGTCTGTGCTAGGACCGTTCCTGGGTTTGTACCAACGATATTGCGTACAGTCTGGACTCTCTCACCAGACGTTATGCTGACAACACTTGTCAACTAATAGCACAGTCAATTACCCGCATATAACACCTGCTTTCAACAAAGATCTCGAGACGCTGGACTCTCTCGCCAGACGTTATGCTGACCACTAATAGCACAGTCAATTATCCGCATATAACACCTGCTTTCAACAAAGATCTCGAGGCGACTCACTACTGGTCCTAAAAACTGCTTGTTACATTTAATTTCGAAACAGACGTTGGTTTTGTTCTCCACATACAATATCTCAACCACCTATAATCGGCTATTGACTTTTACTGATATGCCTGTAACATTTCTAAATTACTATAATCGTCTTAATTACTGCAACCTTTCATGCCCACGACACTGTGGAATATATCCTATCGAAAACAGAAGAGCCAAAAAAGGCACATATCAAATGCCATGCTCAATTGTTTTTCTTCATTCTGTCATGATTTGGAAATGGTTTATATATGTTACACAGACAGATTTGAACCACCCCAGACATTTCGCTACAAATGACAACGAATTGGAACAATAATGAATAGCAATATAGCTCGTGAAAATAAATTGATTTGTTGGAAATTAATGATCCTTTCGTATAAACTGAAGAATATCCGTGGTATCATCCGTCAAGTGCACAAATGGTCGGTATCCAAGAAACAGATTTTTACTGGTCAGTGCTTGGTCTCTGCATTTCTGACTTGTAAACCCGGTAGACAACTCTGTTTCATTTTGTGAATGACAGTTCGAACCAGATACTTTCTCCTGACCTATCTAAATCACCTGTTCAAAAACTGGATAGACTACAGTACAACACTGCCAGAATCATATCCGGCCTGACTCGCAGTACATCTTCCAACCGACTCCTCTTAGGACGGACAAGGTTTCACAAACTCTGCTTTTATGTAAAAATTTCCTAGTCCAATTTGATATTCTCTCACCCCGTACTGGTGGCCACACACTTTTTGAAATCCTCTTAAATTTAGTACTTTTGTTTTCGACCCGAGCATTTTAGACAGTCCTTCTCCTCTGTATCTATTGAACTGTGGAAAAAATATTATCGTTGTCTCTAAGATGCATACTCATTCAGTAAAGTAGAAAAAATAACGCGATGTACAATAACCCTATTCACAAGCCTCACATATGCCGGAAGTAAAAACGTGAACATTCTGCACTTTAGATCTCGAAATAGCTGCAGTGACCTGTATCAATATTTATTAACTTCATTTCCCACAACACCCAAATGTATCTGCGGTAACCCGACTGAAATGCCATTTTTTATCTTTGCTTGTTCAGGGGTTTGTAATACTCATAGAGCATAAATATTGCTGACGATAAAGTTTGAGAACATTTCCGAAAATGCATTTCTTGATAATCTCAAGTGGACGTTTGAACTAACCCGAGAGACAGTCAAAAATCAATCAAGTAAATCTTACCCTCGTTGCTTTCATGCAGTCTGCTGCATTAGTCCTGGAGTCCACATACAGCCATATACTGACATTTTAATATTGATTGGAAAAAAGTTGTCCGCATAGACCGCCCGCCAAATGCCAACTTTCAGCCCAACACCAAAGTATTTTGTAGGTGGTTTCTGATAGAGAGACATTTCCCGATTCAGAAAAAGTTTACTAAACATCTGACAGTTTTGAGCAATTCGAGATATTTGTCGCAGAAAAGATGCAACCAATTCCAATTCGCATAGTTGGTCTGGTGCTGATATTCTCATTTATAATTGGCATTTACAAGAAAACTCAGGAGTTTAGACTCATACAGACACAAAATGACATCATTCAGTGCAAAATAAGCGCATGTTTGCCAAAAACTGCAATTTTGTTTTGAAAACATGTCATGAAACACATATCGGGTCTTTAGAACGGGCTATGGAGTGACATGTTCATAGAGACTGCAACAGGGCCCTCCAAATTTAGATCCTATCAAATACGACTTCGAGAAGGAACTAGAGACTAAGTCGCTTTAGCAAATAACAGTTCGGTATGATATTGTTCTGGCCCCAGATGAAGTACTGAAGTTAATAAAATGTTCTTGCTCAAGCTAGATATCATGTAGTACAGACAGATGCAAATATATTACTGCCAAAATGGCGTGCACATTTTTCTGCTCTTGCGACGCCACACCAGGATGTTGCAATTGACAAACAAGGTTAGCAAATCCATCATCTTTGAATAGCACCGATGAATAGAATCACCAAACACCCAAAAAGTCCCTTCAAAATGTATGTAGACTCGGGTGTAGCCTTTGGTATGTTGAATTAGCCGCAGTCAAGCATTGCAGTCCGCGAAATGACGATGTCAAGTTAAACGTGGATATTTCAAACTGCCCAAGGCCGCCAGATGTCCAGTAAACTTTTTTCGTTGTCAGGAGATGTTACTTTTACCCATTTCATCGAGAGAAAAACGTTAGACGCCACTTTGAGGCTCAGTGTCCTAGCGGCCGGACTAGAAAATGTATTCTCCCTTGAGAACTCTATTGATAGGCTGTTTTACGTAACTGTTAGCTGCAAAAACAATACTAAGTCATCTGCATTGATTTTATATATATATACGGTATATTTGGGGTTTTTTTTCGCTTTCAGTCTTTTTAGTCTAATTTGCATAACTATTACTGTTTATCGTCAAGCAGTAGTTACAATAAGTTTTAAGTGTTTTGGTAGAGAGAAAGAGTGTTATTTAATTTGCATAACTTGTAATCAAATCTTTCGCATTTGTTGCAAATAGAAAATGTTTAGATTTACTAAAAGACGCCACAATATTAAACATCAACGTTTTATTTGATCTGACGAGTCAACTCCCGGCCTCGAGAATTTCTTATTTGTTTTTTTTAAGATATAAAACCATGTTATGGCTTCTTGATCAGACTATTGCAATGAGAGGTACAAGGTACGTGTTGGAAAATACATTCAATGGTATTTTGAAATATGAATTGGAAATGACGTCTGCGAGTCGTGTGGTGTGTAAATTTGTTACTCGCCTGTTCTATGAAATTCTCATCTACAACAGCATCTACAACAGCACTTGTGCCATCGCAGAAGGATAAAACTCGAGACCTGCGGCCTCTCGTTTTATACTTCCGTACTGGCACGCGTACTATATCGATTAACACATTCACACGCGAGTGTCTTTCTGTGTATTTGTTTCGAATCACACACAACCAATCGTTTGCTTCTCATAGTAGTGTTTTCCATAATTTATACCACGATTACATATCCTACTATATATAAAAAGCCTATGGCATAAAGTTTAGCTTTACACACCAACCGTGGTGAACACGCCTGCAATGGAATTTCAATAGTTAAAATTTACACCTACTGTGGAACTACATCCAAGTTGAACTTTGGTGGCCTGGACCTGAATGCAAACTTGTCTAAATCTATCGCTCGTCGCCTCAAGAAGGGTGAGATGGAAGCGGCGATTATTTATTACGTTTTGAATGAGTTTACCTCAGAAGATACCAACAATTAATAAACAAGCATTTTCTCATGTTAATGAAGCATCCATAACTCGAAATAGTATGTTATTATGTTATTAAAATGAAAAAGGCTCCATGATTTGAGCATTTCTTTTTCCTTTTCGTTTCTGCGATAAAATTGACAGCGGAAGTACCACCACCGGTGCTCATGTAAACAAAGACAGATTCGCACGTATGTACGTCTACTGCTCACTAAAACTGAGAAAAAGTAATAGGGGCTCTTACTAATCTGATGATTATGGTATAAATAAAATATACCAAAGTAGCTTGGTGTACCAAATGCTCACCACTTGTGGTGAAGTGGTGTTAACAGCGCGCCAAAGGCTCGCGGTTAACATCACTTCACCACTCGTGTTGACTATTTGGTACATCACGTTTCTATATTCTGTATATACTGAGTCAAAAAAGAAAGTATACTAAACTTTTAGGAGCAATTGTTTTAGTATTATCGACTTTAATCCCAAACAAATTATTGTAAATTCATATTTCGAGTCTAGCGGTATGAATTTGTATACCATTACTAGCGTCACGTCAGGACGTCGCAATGCAGACACGGGGTGAAATGAAAAGTTCACACATACAGTCAATGGCGTGCATGTCCATCGTTTTCCTCTTGGATGGCAAGACGTCGACGGCGCATGGACCTGATAAGTCCCTGGATGTAACCCTGTGGTATTGCGTTCCACTCCTGCCTTAGACATTTACGTAAATCGCCTATCGTCTGAAGATCATGAAGTCGTACCCGACGGTCCAATTGATCTCAAAGATGCTCGATTGGCGACAAATCCGGCGAACGTGGTTTCCAGGGAAGATGTCGGATGCTCTGCTCCCCAAGAAGTCACGACAGATACGCGTCACGTGACATCGGGCAATGTTTTGCTGCAATAACTGCAATCCGACGTTAGCGTTGAACAACGGGACAACAACAGTGTTAAGACTTAAGTCCCTATATCGTCGTCCATTCAGATTACTATCGATGAAGATCAGCTGCGTTCGATAGTGCAAAGAAATTTCTGCCCAAACCATTACACTACCCACGCCGAAGTGGTCGCATTCTCGCACGCAAGCATCAGAAAACCGTTCTCCTCGTCGGCGATACACTCTTGCCGTGCCATCAGCGCGCCGTAGACCAACATCTTGATTCATCACTTAAAAGAACTGTGCTCCAGCGCTGCTGAGTCCAGCGAACACGCTGACGTACCCATTCCATTCTGACGGTACGATGACGTTGGGTAAGGGTTGGTCCGTGGTATGGACGCCTAGTTCAGATGCCGTGTTCAGCCAGTCTGTTGCGGACAGTTTGTGCACTGATTCTATTGTAAGTTCTGCCAGGAGTAATTGCTGCTTTCTCCGTCGCCGGAGGGAAGCGATCCCGCAAGTGAGACGTCATGATGTGTCGGCCTTGTGCAGGGGTCGTAACTCTTGGTCGACCTGAACGTGGTCGGTCGGCAGTAGATCCAGTGGTTCTATACCTTCCTAGGAGACGGCAAATAGTGGCCACAGTGACTCCGAACTCAACAGCGAGCTCATCTGGAGGTGTCCCAGCCTCATGCATACCAATGGCACCCATTCAATTTGACATTCTCGGGTAGCACGTGCTATTTTGAAATCCGTAGCAAAATTGTATATGGCTGGGTGGACAACAACAACATATCATTAAACAACTCTTTACCCGACTTCTTGTCCATAAACATGCAACATTAGAACTAGTATATTTCATCCTTTATGCTATTTCCACATTTGTTTCTATTATACTTTCTTTTTTGACTCAGTATATCTGCAGTGATTTTAATTAAGTCATCTAACGAACTTGCAGTTACTCATTGAGTCGTCGAACGAAATTTGGAAGGCCTTATTGGGATGGTAAGCCTTTTTATATTTACTTTTGTTTCTTTAAGCTAAGACGTAGGGTACTTCCAGTGAAGCAATCCTTACAAAATTTGGCAAATTTACAGACATTTTCTTCTTGTTCTCATCAAAGGCTTCAATTTTTTATGCCGCGCCTAGACCCCAAACAGCGCCCATCGATTGTTTTTCTTCAACTTTTAATTTCAACCCATGTTTCAAGCCTCCCAGTTTCAACACTTATAAATTCTATCTGTGACAAAAAAACATATCTAAAGTTGTGGTATCGATCTGGGAAAATTTTTAATGGTTATGGGAGAATTTTGGGGTGTGGATAATGACGTCGTCGTCACCAAAAATTAAATGACGGCCGATTTTAATAAAAGTTTAGTATGTTGTTGAGTTTAAAAAAAAAATAGGTTTTAACGTCACTTCAAATTTTGGATTCTTTATCGACACTTTTTATTAGAAACACCGATTTTCTAATATGCATGACTTTCTATTAATAATACATATATATATATTTAACCCTTTACCCAACGTATCGGCCGCATCCGCCCGCGTAATATGCAACTTCAGCAGATGAAAAAATATTATTTTTCAAAAAATTTCAACAAAACCATATCATGTGACCCCTCGTTGGAACGAGCTCACCGGTATTGTTGAGATGTTTTGAAAAAAAGGAAAAAATGGTATTTAAAATAATAAATTTTGATATCATCTGCGTTAGGTAGATGGTTAATACTCTATAAAGTTAATGTTGCTTCTACTCAATACAGTTATTATAATTTAAAATTTCAAACATTCCCACAAAATAACGTCATATTGGCGTTATTTTCATGAACATTTAGTCCTAACCATGCTACTGATTTTTCCCTCTTACAATTTTGGAAATATACTCTCCAATACAATCTATGTATAACAATGCCATCAGTTTTTAGACGACTAAAATTTGTCTATAGCTGCATTGTGGTGATGGTCGGACGTCAACGTCAGAAAAATTAAAGTTTGTCCGGTTTCCACGAACTTTTAGTGTGTTGTGGAGCTTCAAAGATAAAACTGTAGCTGTTTTGTAGTTTATTCATTTAACGTCATTTTCGACGCCTGTACGTTAAACGGTGTTTTCAGTGCAGCAGTTATTGTAGCACTCGAAGACACCAAACTTATTTGGGCGTAGGAGTAATTGCTCTCGAGCTTTGTCAAGATTCTTTGTCATTGACGCAATACGTTTTGAGTTACAACGCAATAACGCAAAGTACACCTTTTCGTGTGTCACGCGTACAACTATTGCCATAGCACTTACCAAGAGCAAACTTCGTATGTCGACGAAACAGTGAGAGTTCAGAAATTACCAAGTGTCCTGCAGATTGACGCAAAACTTTAGAAGTTGCAACGTCAATAATGTCAACAGAAACAATCATACAACTTCAGCCTTATATTACGCCCACATCCAATCAAATGACGTCGGATTCTCATGAAAGTTTAGTATGCTGTAGAGCTAAATACAATTAGGAGATAGCTGTTTTGTAGTTTTTCGATTTATCCCCATCTTTGATGTTTTTACCTCGCTTTAGCTTTTATAACCTAAAAGACCAAGACGACATAACACCCTCGTTACAATATGTACACAGAGATTATTACCATTATGTGGATGTACAAAATCTGTATCCGAGTCGAGCTCCGGGTTCTGAGGGCAGATCACGACGAGTCGAAGACGAGTCGTGATCTACCCTTAGAACCCGGAGTGAGACAAACATCTGTATCAGGTGGTCGGATACACGACAGTTTCGGAGTTAATACAGACAATATACAGGTTGACTGTAAGATAAAACCATGAAACATTGTGACCTTGCTAACATCTGGGCGGTATAGTCCGTGTCATTTTAAAATTTTCCAATATCAACCTTTATCCGAGGCAATGTCAAATTTAACGCCTTTTCTTTCTCTTTTAATACCACCGCCTGTGTCAACCCCCCCCCCCCCCCCCCTCTCTCTTTCAAATTTTGGATGTCATATCTCCGACAAAAACCATATCCAAAATTTCGGTAACGATCTGGGTAATTCCCAATAGCTATGACCGAATTTAGGGCGACATCTGTGCCGTCAATGTCATTAAAAATCAAATGAGGTCGGATTCTCATGAAATGTTAGTATATTGTAGAGCTAAAAAGTTTAAAAAGTGCTATTTTTTTACGTTTTACGTCACTCGCAAGTTTCATCATTCTTTACAAATTTATTACAAACCATTTTTGGGGACCATTTTGACTTTTTGTACGTGAATTGAAGTTTTAGCACTTTTTAGCCCTTTGAACTCTGTGGTATCTGAATGGCAGTTGAATGGCAGCAATTAGAAGAGTCCGTATTTATAATTTGGGGTATACCAATCAATATTTTGAACGTGCAGCCTCGCGGCTGCACGTTGAAAAATTTAATTGCTCTACCCCACACAATTACTGAACAGCCATCCTATGTAATGGCGTTATGACGTACCATGTTCCTGACCGAAAAAAGCCGCCGCTCGATTTCAAAGGGTTAACCTTTATGGCCGAAAAGGCCAAAGCAGCGACACGCATAACTCCCTCGTTACAACATCTAACTATGACACTTCGTAACCCTGTTCACGCTTGTGATGTGCAGTGTACACCCTTTTAATATTTTAAAATTTCAACCTTTATCCAAAACAACGTCTGGTTCAACCATATTTCTTACTCTTTTAACATCAACTCCTGCATCAAACCTCAATCTTTCACATTTTGGATATATCACCTCCATCACAAATCATATCTAAAAATTCGGTACCGCCCCTGGCAGTTCCCAATAATTGGAGCCAAATTTACGTTGACGCTATTGACGTTAACGTCAAAGTAAATTAAATTTGGTTGGATTCTCGTGAAATTTTACAATGTATGTAGTGGAGCTGAAAAAATTAGGAGATAGTTGTTTTTTCGCTTTTCTATTTAGTGCCATTTTTACTTCACTTGAAAGTTTAATCATTCTTTACATATTTATTAAAACGCTAAGCCTTTTTAAGTGTTAACCCTTTGACACTGTTGTACGTGTTATTACGTACGAAATCTTTTCTTTAATTTAAACAACGTTCTCAGGAGTTAAAAATGCTATGATCATGCTTGGCAAAATTCTTACAAGCAGGACTGAATATTTTGACAAGCTGCTTCCACAGGTTTGGCCACAGTTTACAGTCAATAAACGGATCTCTGTCCAGTGTGAGATATGCTCGACTTGGAGTACCTTATTCAGCGGCTTAGTAAGTTAAAAATCCACATACACCTTCTCATTGTTCGGTGATAGACGAATTTCGTTGGATGACTTCTGGAAATTAGCTTGCGATTTCAAAATAATCTAGTTATCTTCTGGTATCTTCGCATCTCTCGAGGAGCAGTCCTTTAACGTTAGATTGGAGTCCACCTCACATAATGGAAAGCCATCCCACATTGTACTAGATAAGAATCGATCGATCGGCTGATTGATTGACTGATTGATTGATTGATTAATTGATTGATAAGTTGGCTAGTTATATAGGTAATTATCTATTTATTTATTTATTTCAACAGATAAGAGACTTACTAACTTCACAGTTGAAACGGCGGAGAAGATGAATTCCAGCAACGATTTCAGCAATTTTCAGCTATGTGTTTACCATCCCGGAACAGTCGGAAACGGCGCGACGACCGTTTTAAACTGCACGAGCAAGATGAAAGCCAGATATGTTAAAGTTCAGCGTTTTGTTCTTGCTGAGATATTAACACTGTGTGAAGTAGAAGTTTACGGAAAAGTGGTGGCCATGAGTGCAGTATCAAGTGGTAAATATTTCTTTTTCAAAAAAAGGCATATATAGGTATAAACATAGAAATACTGAAATGCATTTGAGGCGTCGACATACCTTGAACCATTCGACTCGTGTCCACATCTTTCATTTGACAGAATGGATTGAAAGGTGAGGGAAACTAACGAACGGTCCCAGTTAACAGCTGTAAGGGAAATATATCTTCCCGCTATTTTTCATATGTGGTACCTGAAATGCATTCAAAATAAGGACGGATTTGACGCGTAAAATTATGGGGCAGATGATTTATACTATGATTGCAATGTGTAGTGAACAATGCCCGATATATATATTATCATGACAATGTGCATGTCCTGTAATTTGTATCAGATTCGATGTCGTGTTTACAATCGGATCGCAACGAGCCCGTCAGAGCGAATTGCGATCCGACTGTAAACACGACCTCGAACCTGATACAAATTCCCGACATGCACATGATCATGATAATACATTTATCTAACAATCTCCTCTCATAAAGCATTTTTCTTGGTTCCCCCATTTTTCAGTATAACTCGGGTTGAATATGGTCAAAATTTTGAATTTCGGGAACTTTATTTTAACAATGCATATATGTGACAGTAAAGTGTTTACCGGGAACTGAATCTGTCTAAAACGAAATCGAAACAGTGTGATGGGGAGCTCTTGATGCAAACGTTTTTTTTTCCCGAGCTGTTGGCTTCAAATTATGTTGATTGTTAAATAACAGGCATTGAGAAATGTTTCAAATATATCACGCGTGGAATCCAGCCTATGCGTAAGAAGGTCGTGTAAGCACATATCTGGTTGGTCGTTACGCGTCTGATTGGTCTTTTGACGTGAATAGAACATTTCAACAGTGTCAAAGCTGAATTGAAACAGATCGCCGAAGGTGACAATTTTCATCAAATATATCAGCTTCGTTCGTTTGCTTCAAGTTTAATCGTGGTATAAATACAGAACACACTCAGGTAGAGAACGGGGACAGGAATCAACTAAGATTGTTGGATTGTTTTTGTATTTCACGGGCGTCTTAGGTAGATATACGTTTTTCGGGAAAGGAAGGGAGCAAGTTCCAGCCACGGACTCGAATCAGAGAGACTGCGTCTATCACCCATTTAGCCCGTTCGCCGCTATAGTAAGTACTGACTAGGCACCCCTATTTTGATGGCTGGTGCTATAAGTTCGTAATGACCACGGCACACGGGAGGTGGATACCCAGCACCTTGATATTCTCAACACAACGCACACGTTGTAACAAAATGTAATCGACAAACGATGTGACGATATCCATTTGTTCCCCTGGCACTATTTTGCGCTTTCTCCGGAAATACCGAAATATCCGGGACAACATCATGCACAATAGTTCAAACATGACTACACTGGCCGAATGTAAAGATTTTTGTTTTGTCATTCTGTGCCATTCCGTGTTACCTTTTGTCGTTCTGAAAACGCAAATATGACTTGAAACAAAGTTGTAGTAGCCTTTCTTAACTCGTTGATCCGCAATTTATTTGGGCAGGGACGTGGCGCGTCAATCCGTTAACAGTTAGTTGCTCGGTGAATTTGTGTTGTAAACCAATCAAAATTTTCAACATGCAGCCCTAAGGCTGCACGTTGAAAATATTGATGAGTCTTCCCCAAGTAACGTATATTATTAGTTACTCCGTGTCTGATCACGTGGTACGGGTTTTTACCTACCAGAAGCCAGCCGTATCCCATGAGGCCGAAGCCGTATCCCATGAGGCCGAAGGCCGAATGGGATACGGCTGGCTTCGGGTAGGTAAAAACCTGTACCACGTGATCAGATACGGGGTAACGAATTTATCTATTGACTTTCCGTTTTAGAAGTACAATCTGTTTCATGTGTGAACACACACAACATGAGATCTTTTATCTTCCATTGTTGAGCCATACAGGTTTCTGTGGAATTTTTGTGCAAAAGAGTTTTTGTAAAAATATGCCGATATGACTAGTATAAAAAAATTATCGAATTTCTTTTTTTCTTTTTTGTCTCAAAAACATAGCTTATTAACCCCACATTGGAGGGTACGCGACAAGCTCATTCCAATAAGGGGTCATGAGCTATATTTTGGAGATAAAAAATTAAAATATAATACATGTATACTGTAAAACTGGAATGACGCGTCTTCTACGGGGTATGGACAATTTGTAGATTTCGGAACGAGGCTTCCACTGGGTATGGGAAATTTGTCAGTGGCTGAGCGGACGTATCGTGGGTTTCAATGAATATGGTCTCATACCACGTATCTATCAACCAATCAAATCAAAAAATTCACTTTAGTCAATAGATAAAGACTCTTCCTTTTGATGTCACTGAACTAGCGAGGAAGATACGATCAGGGTTCAAGGGTTTAATATTCTGCAAACCTGATTTTGACATGACTCTAAATTCAGTTGATAAGACACTTGAACCAAATGCCTTTTCTTGTGAAAGTGTGGGAGTGCTGTTTGGGGGTAGGGTTGATTATACGAACAGTAACAACAGTGCTTTCAACAACAGTGAGTTGCTGCATAAGATTGCCACATAATGTTCACATAAATTATAACATGTTATAAATTACAAATGGGTGTACGTTCATGACCCTTTCGATTCTTTAACCCCATTTCACCCAAGACATAGTTTTGTACTTGATATTAACAAATTGCGCTGCATCGAAGGGGTGCAAACTAAATATGAGAAGCGACTTCACATCTTTACTTAAAATGGGAGGTCAGGGCAATGAAATTCCGGCAAACATCAACGATACCAATCGTGGCAGGGTCCACTGGTGGAATGCGACAGTGAAGGGTATCCACGGTTTCTGTCTACCTCTTCCTGCCATCATAATCATCAATACCGCAGAATAAGATTTAACTTATCTCACGTGTAAGTGTTCAAGTAATACATATATATATTTCCTACTTTTTATCATTACAGACTTGTTCTGCAAGACCCGCAATGTGTCAACCATACAGCATGCCAGAGAAAGTTTTGCTATTCACGAAAGAAATCACTGTGCCCTGCTTTGTTTGCAAAAAGAGTACTGCAAATCCTTCAGTCTGGGTAAAGGTCCAGACGGGATATTTATCTGCCAGCTCAGTGACAACATCTCATTTCAAACGCCGACGGCTGGCTGGGATTACTACACTCGTTGCCATTGAGATAAAGAGGGACATTTTGGCACTATTTGAACTGACAAACTCTGTGCTTCTCTTCATTGCAGTGTTTTTTTATTTAAAAGCATCTACTTTCTGGGAAAAGGAACATGACCCCGTGTGCACATGCGGAACAGCTATATACATTTGTCAAACTGTGAATTTCGGTAATTCTTCACATTGTGACGTGCATAAAACTTCTTTTTCCTGCAGTAAGTCTGACTTTTTAAAATCGCTAGGGTGGACGCTATACTTGAGACTCGGTCCCGACATTACCCTCATCTCCATCCAGTTTTATTTCATTTATATATCCGTGAGATTTCTATAGGGACATGCCGTGTGTCTCAATTCCGACCCAAATGTTCAATAGTTAGAACTGATAAGCCAACAATAACAACAACAAAATATTTAAATCGTTTTATTAACCCCATGAACCCTAAAACAGCTTTTTCGATCCAGGATCGTGATACGATCTGAATTCATAAAGTAGATTGCTCAGAGAATTTGTATGATAGACCAATCAAGATTTTCAACTTGCAGTCTTGGGGCTGCACGATGAACAAATTGCTCGGTCTTCAACATGTAACGAATAAACACTCTGTCAGATGATTGATGTGAACTGTCATTGAATGTTCCATCATGGTTCAAAGGGATAAAAATATAGATATGAAATTTTAATTATGTTTATTAAATATAAATGAAGATATGTAATATGAATTTTGAAATGAAATTCACATTGAATCAATCGACTTAAAACAATTAACACTTCCGTTATAGATTTATTTATTTATTGGTGTTTAATGCAACATTAGCATCTAAGGTTATTTCGTGGCGATAAACTGCAGAAAGTAAAACACGTCATTGTCAATTATGAAATAAAAAGGATTGAATAAAAACAGGAAATGATTACAATAGAAATCTCAATAGAAATGTCAAAGATAGGGGTGGTTTGAACTAGGACTGTCACGATTAATCGATTAATCGATTGTTGATCGGTCACGACGAAATCGATTAGTATTTTTCGTTGTCGAATATTCGGTAAATTATATCCCGTTTTAGACGTGTAATAATTAAAAGAAAATATGTTGAAAAAAAACTATTGTTTCTAAAGGTAAAGAGTTAAGAACATCGATGTTAAACCCCAAGAAGCTATTGGAAGCATTTGTCTTTCAGGTACATTCATCAAAGCTTTGATGTTCTGAACTTTTGAACCGTCAGTGTAATAATCAAGACCGGACGGCAGTTGCGAAGTTCGCAACTGCCGACCGGTCTTGATTATTACACTGACGGTTCAAAAGTTCAGAACATCAAAGCTTTGAATGTAACTAAAAGAGGATCGTCTTCGTTGTTTACTTGAAGTAGGTCAACTCACTTCAACTTCATTTTTATCGACTTCACAGAGAAGAAGATGGGGGTCATCTATCTACGATCAATCGATTATCATCGATTATTTGCGACGATTAATCGATTGCTAAATTAAAAAATCGTGACAGCCCTAGTTTGAACAGTACTGAGTGATGATACACGAAGAGTGAATACCTTATCAATCAACCTGATGGTTTAAGACTTGAATTGTCTGGTGGAAAAGAAAAAAAAGCAATTTTAAAATTTATTTAAAAGGTTGATTATTTTTAGAAATGACAGAATATTGTGCGTGCTCGTGTGATAAAGTAGATCTCTTAGATATCCTATAGTGAAATACTGCCCTCGGACATGATTAATCTCAGTGCAATATAAAAGAATGTATTCCACAGCCAGTACTTGTTGGCAAGGAACACACTCCGGTCGCACACTATCCTTTCACAAAAAGGAATGTGTACGTCTTGTATGACCGATATGACATCGTGTCAGAATTATAAGGAGAGTAATCGCTTGACTGGACTGGTTACGTGAAATAATTCATGAGAGGTGAGGGATGTTCGTACAAACACGAGTGCGCGAATGCGCACGAGTGTCTTACAATATAGTCCCTCGCCTCGAATGAATTATTTCACGTAGCCAGTCCAGTCAAGCGATTACTCTGTTTATTACTTTTCAGTAGTAACGATAATTATATTATTTAACCCTTTAACTAACGTAACGGCCAAAACCGGCCAGCGCTATTCTCAAAAATCGCTAATTAATTTTTATTATTTTTTAAATTTTTTGTCTCTAAAACATAGGTTATAACCCTCATTGGAACGAACTAGTCGAGCTCGTTCCAACGAGGGGTCATAACCTATGTTTTTGAGACAAAAAATGAAAATAATAGTTATTCAAGATTTTTTTTTTTTGCAAGTGTCGTCTGCTTTTCATGTTAGGTAAAGGGTTAAAAAAACAGAAAACAATGAAGTCCCCATTACACCCACGGCAAAGCGTCTTCGTTTGCGCGCACGGATACATGGTCCAATTGTTGATTGCATAATTCACTTGTGAAGTTATCGTTTATAATCAAACCCGGAAATCCCAGTATATCACACTTTGGAAAGTAATAAATGATCTTTTTTATGAACGTTACAAGACAAGAAGTGATCGAAAATGTCTGGTCGGAAGCAATGGGACTTGTTATTTGTTGCTCCATTCCCTTCAGACTGCCACGCATATATGATATATTTTGTGATATGTGGCCTGAAACATTCAATGGAATCTTGAAATCACTGATAGGCTTGCTTAATGCCCACTTTGCTTCACTGTGTACCCTGATGCTACAGGAAATACCATCCAGCAAAATACATATCATATTGATTGAGACCATTGAAATTCTCACGAAGTTCCAAAATAAGAGAGTTCTTCAATCTGTGGTTGAGAAAAGCTAGAAAAGAGGGAAGAGAGTCGGAAAAGATAAGCAATGTTCTTTCCTGTACATTCTCGATGTGTTCCAGTGCTAGTTACAAAACTTTAACATCGACCGTAGAAATAGAACTTTTATATAACCAATTATAAGCATAGAAATAATGTCAAAGCAAATGAGAAGTTTTTACAGTGCACGCAAAAATTAGATTTACATGATGTATGGGGGACAGAAAATCCCGAATCTGCACGCTATACTTGGAGGGCCCTGGGAACAAATGGCTAGATTGGATTACTGTCTTTGTCGAGTAATTTGCACATATTTTTCCGAACGATAGACATCTAAATTCGATATAAATCAGACCATAACCCTGTAGGTATCGGCCTATCCGTCTTTTACTAGCCCCTGGGGAGAGGCTTTTGGAGAGTTCAATAACAACCTTCTTAATGATCAAGAATATTGCAAAACGAACTATAGCAGAAAAAACAGGCCAGTACAATACAACGTCTGTGTCTACCATTAATGCTACTGCCACAACCAAGAATAATAATAATAACAATAATAATAATATACTCACAATCGACGATCAGCTGTTCTGGGAGACTGAAACTCAGGGAAACTATCTCTTATTCAGCAATCTTAAAACGACTGTCCAAACAGACGGGAATCGGCGATCGAACAGACGCTAAGCATCTTGAACAAAAATCTAGATGAGGGTGTCTTATATGTTATCGAAGAGATGGGATCCCAGGAAACCGAACTAAAGTTAAACTTAGATAAGAAGGTACAGGGGATAATTCTTCGATCCAAAGCTAAATGGAAAGTGGAAGTGGAGAAATCTATGAAATATTTTTGTAATCTGGAAAAAAGGCATTATACTGAAAAGTTATCCCCAAAATAATAAAATCTGACGGTACAGAAAGAAGCGACTTGCAGTATATAATATCTGAACATAAAACCTTTCACCAAAACCTGTATGCCTCAAAAATAACATATGCTGACAAACTTTACCAAGTTGAAAACATATTCTTCTGTGCGGAAAACCCATTTCTAAACTTCTTTTGAAGGTCCACTCACCAAGTCTGAACGCTCAGGCGCGCTAAAACAAATGACAAATAACAAATCTCTGGGTTCAGCTGGCTTCACGGCTGATTTTTACAAATTCTTCTGGAATGACATTAATACGTATATAATCACCTCCTTGAACTGTGGTTATTCTACAAAAGAACGTTCAACCACCCAAAGAACTGGTATCATAACACGTAAACCGAAACAAAACAAACCGAAAATATTTTTGCAAAACTGGAGACCAATATCCCTTATAAATATACAGTACGTGGAGAGTGGATTGTAACTAAATCACTCGCGGAGTGGAGTTATCACTCAACCTATAACTTTCAAATTTTGTACATATCGACTAAAAACACAAGCAATGTTTCAACCAATGGACCTCCGGGTTTAACCCGGAGGTCCATTGGCTGAAACTTTGCTGGTCCTGGTTATGTTTTGCAACAAATTTTCAATTATTGCGCCGGTGGAATCTCCACTCTGCGGGTGATTTAGTGATAATACACTCTCCACGTACTGTAGATGTTAAGATGGGGTCTGCTTCTATAGCTAATCGCATCAAAACGGTCCTAGAAAATTAATATCCGAAACAAAACTTGGCTTTGTACAGGGGAGTTATTGGAGAACAAACTCGATTAATCTTGGACTTAAGTAAAATATGTGAGGAACAAAACATTTCCAGTATTTTAACTTTACTGGACTTCGAGAAAGCTTTTGATTCCTTGAATTTGTCTTTATTCGGAAATCCTTACGTTTTTTAAACTTTGACCCTTCGATCATCAGATGGTTCCCAAGAATCTATTATAATATTTACAGTTACATTTTCAATAACGGGCGCTGTTCTGAAAAAGTAAAGTTAGAACGAGGTGTAAAACAGAGAGATCCACTTTCTCTCTAGTTGTTCATACTCTGCGCAGAAATCCTGAGCGCAGCAGCCAAAATGGTATTAAAATAAACAATTCCGAATATCTGATTAGCCAATACGCTGACTGACGGCTCCACACTTTTTTCTGAGCGATGACGGACACTCATTACAGTGAACTCGTTTTCAAAAATCTCTGCATTAAAGGTAAACTTTGATAAAACCAAGGTGATATTGATTGGGGCAAAACGGGGCTGTGGTGACGAATCTCCAACACAGCAAAACGTTGAATTGAATCACAATAATGCCTTTAACATTTTAGGAATCGAATATAATTTGTTCAGCGAGAATTACATTATTAACAACTACCTTAATCAGATGGGAAAAATTGAAAAACTTCTTAGCGACTAGTCATTCAGAAATCTGATACTTATTGGGAAATTGCTCTTTCAATTTTAATACACTGCTGGACAGTTCTTCCGGAACCACCAGAAAATATCATACGCAGATTACAGACTCTCTTTTACAAGTTCTTTTGGTCGGGTGAAATCGCAAACATGAAACGCTGTACATTAATCAATTTGATAGAATATGGAGGACTTAAATTCTCGGATATGAAAACGTACAGTTACTCTCTAAAAGTTAACAGGACAAAAAAAACTTTTTGACCCAGGCATCCTGGAAAACTTTTTGAAGATAAAGGAACCTACAATATTTGGTATTTACAGAAGGACGAATTTCCAAAGGTTAGAGAAAATTAAATACTTTCTGGGGGAATGTAGTACATATATGGTCCCTGCTAGATACAAAGTTTACCTTAACCCCTGTAGATATTCCATGTGAACCTCTAATCTATAATCAAGAAAATTAAATCAATAATCGACCCTTTTTACATAAAAAGTGCTGTAAAAAGTATATCTTTTTTATCAACGATCTTTTAACTGGTAGAGTGCTGAATTATTTTTGGTCATCAAAATTTGTTCACATATGTTTGCCTGGTTACAATTTATGGGAGAGTGCCAATAGGCACTCTCCCATAAATTGTAACAAGGCAAATACTAACAGACTAAATAATTTCACTTCAAAGGTGGTATGAACAACATCCACAAAATATGAAGCCTTTAAGTGCTGACACTGACACTTCAGAGTAAAGCCCAAATATGGGCTTCCAGCACTCTACCAGTTAAGTAAGCAAGGAGGCTTTTTACGCTTCCCTCCTTTTTCAAGGAAGTACAACCTCGAGACGCCCTTCACAGTGTACCAAGGAATGACCAATGCAATACCAACGCCCTGGAAAGAAACGACAAAAGAGACCTATAGAATCTCAAACATAAAAAAGGAAAGCATTGAAAAAGTTAAGTTTTCGAAGAAAACGTGTCAAATTTTATATCCCATTTTAAGTTAGCTGGCGTGAGACCTTACGATTCTTAAAGACGGTGGAAAGAGTCTTTGGGTATCGACCTCCAGCCGACAGACTGGGAGTCAATATACAAATTGGACTCTCACCTCCAATACAAAATATTGCACAGCTTGATTTATACCAATTCCAAACTACTTAACAGTTATGCTTGAAACGGAACCATGTACCTTCTGCAGTAATACAAACGAAACTCTGTTTCACCTACTTTTTGAATACAGCCTTTTAAAGACGATACTTTGAACCTCCAAGATAAATTGAGAATTAATTGTGCTCTGTCCTTCCCTCTAACTTCACAGTATGTACTTCTAGGTTTACCAAACCAGGAACTACCGCCAGAAGTTGCTAACCCCTGCGTACTACTTTTCAACCAAAAAAAAAATACTTATTCTTTCAAGGTGAGGGGATGTGCACCTGTCTTCAAAATATTCCCAGAGCAGATAAAAGTATACCGTATGTTATAGCTAATGTGGTTCTTAAATATCCGTCAGAAAAAGCAAAGTCCGTCCGAGAGAGATGTGACCAACTACAAGACTTGTCTGGTATACAGCTCCCTCTAAATGAGGCGGGTCGGGAAGCTCAGGTCCAATCCACAGTTCCCGTTAGCATTCCTTCTTAGGCCCAATTCTTCCTCTCTGTTGTAAGTCCTTATAGTAATGACAGTACACACTGATCATCGCCCTCTGTTCAGACTCCTGTATAATCTTCTCATAACACTCGGAACTCACTAGACAAACCAGAAAGTGTGTGTATTATGTTTTATACATTATCTCATATATATTATTTTGTTAGCTGCTAAGACAAACTCTGTAAAAAAAGTTTCTTGCACATATCTGCTGAAATAAAAAATGATTAAAAAAGTATCTTGTCGAAGTTAAGTGCCATGTTACGTCTTACTCTTGTTTGTTTCACGTGCGAAATGAAATTCAGTTTATTGTCGAACAATAAACCCAAGAATTTCACTTCTTTAACAACTTTAATTGCTTTCGGGGTTTACAGAAATGAAAAAGTTTCTATAGAAGGAGGCAAACGCCCTCCCTTTGTTAAACATATCTTTTATATTCTCATACTTCCACGTTGTCTCATATGGGTTTTCTAGGTCAAAGAAGATAGCGACCATATGTTCTTTCCGACACTTTCGAACAATATTTGAAATGTGAAAATCAATTAAATGTACAATGAAAATGACACTAATCACACCTATATTTCTATGATTTTATTGATCAAAAGCACAGAGATTCAGCACAAAATTATTCCTAGCAAATTTAATAGAAATAATTCTGTTAATTAAATAAGATAAATAAGGCCGTTATTGACAAAATGCTAAGCAAAAGTTTTAAATTGTTTTAAAAGTAAAAAGAACTGAATAAAAAATATGAAATGTTAACAAAATAAAAAAAATACATTGTGTTCGTCTACATAGAATTGGTCTGCATGTAATAGATATAAATGGAATTGGTCAACATAGAACTGATTTATATGTCCTTGATATCCACAGAAGAAACCCATTTCAACTATGGCTTTCCATTGAATATGTGATGCTCTGATTTCAAAACTTGGTTCTATTCTAAAAATGTATTTCAAAATTCAGAGAAAATAAAAAAAATCTTGACATGGCAAGAGCACCAACTTACACAAATATTTATTAACCCTTTGAACCCTGGTGGTATCTTCCATCACAGCAGTTGGAAGAATCCATATTCATTATTTGGGGGTAGACCAATTATTATTTTCAAATTGCATACACCGTACATTTACCTTGTAGCCATCCCACTAAATGACATTATGACGTAGCCTGTGACCCGTTCGGAAAAACGGCCTCTGGGGTTCAAAGGGTTAAATAACTGAAAACATTCAGTTTTGCCCCTAACTATACCTTATGACCTCCCATTGGATGAGCTGGATATCATTCTACTGAGATAAGTCGGGGGCAAAATAAAAAAATAAAAAATAGTTAAACTGTATTTTTTTTTAAATTGTGCTGGACGAATACCTCCTCTATATAACGTAAATGTTTAACTCGGTCATGCCAAATAGCATTTTCTTCTAGACAGTCAAGAGTCATCGGATTGTGTTTAATAATATAATAACACAGTGGCCGATCGCTGATTTGTCGCAGTTCTCGGATGATCAAAAGCACAGAGATTCAGCACAAACTGCCTCCCTATTCCCACACTTCTTCTCTCCTCCAAACACTCGGAAACGAACTGCTTGATGACATCCTTTGCCCCATTCTTCCCAGTCTCTCCAATTAGCATATTAACTCTCTTCTTTAAGTCTTCCACTAACCACATGTCCTTCATCCTCCCATCCCTCTTCCCCATTATACTCCCAGTGAATCTTATTCCTTCAGACTGGTATTTTGGGCATTCCAGAAGAAAGTGTTCCAGGATCTCCACCACGCACAAATTACACATCTGGCACTCTTTTTCACTGTTTTTCCCAATGTTTTCCTTCATCTACAGGGACTGCGGCCTCAGCTTGAACAACAGTGACCCCCTCCCCACCCTCCACAAAGGTGCCATCAGGGTACTATTCAAAACCAGGCTTCTTTTTATCACGCAATCCACCCAAAGACCTCTTTCATTTGACCCCCTCTCGACAATTACGGTTACCATCCTCCATGGCCCTTTCTCTGACGATTTTTCTACCGTTGTTTGCCCCAACGTCTAGGTCCGAGATCTCCAATGAGTAGTTCTCTATTAGCTCAACAGCTTCAAAGAAAACACCAGGATCACGGTGGCTCTGTTGTTAGATGATTGGACTTCAAACCGAATGGTCGACCATCCGTGACTTATCTCATCATGAAAATCGACTTTCGATAACGTCATCTGCCTTGAAATTATTTATTTATTTATTTATTTATTTATTTATTTATTTATTTATTTGGGGGTGGGGGGCAAAGCATTTAATATCGATTGCCCTCGTGGCTGCATGATGACGCTGTGTACAAATGTGTATCGCACGTGTACGTGGTGCACTTGTCTTCAACCACTACTAATACTGCTTGTGCAGGGTTACTAAGTTGGGGAGTATGGTAGTTGCTCGTCGCTACACGGCCGTTCTCTCCGGGTATTCCGTCTTCCTTCACCCGGAAAAGTGCCCGACACAATATGATCCTGACTGTTGAAAGTGTAGCTAAACCCTAATAAATAGACAAAGAGATAAAACCATCGCTTATCTTCACTTTTTATTTTGAAAGCGTTTTATTAGAATCTTTCTGTTTTAAATTGCAGACAGGGTAAATCTTTGATTTTATAGAATCACAGTTTTCTAGTGTTCCATGTACAGTACGGCCGAGGTGGACTGGTCACTTTCCACGGATGGGTAATATTTCCCCGGACGCAATAATATTAGATTCCAAACACTAATTATAGGAAAAATAATTCAAAATTTAATTAATAAAACACCAGGTACAACCCAGTGCTTTATTAATTAATATTTTGTTGATGATTTTTACTGCCTGGTAAACGCATGCGTGGACATCACTACCAACGCATGGGTTATGACTAGCCCATGGCACCTGTACTGTACTGTTAGGCTGTTATCTACCGATCTCTTTTAATAAATTAACAAAAAGTCACAAAATGAGTAGAACAAACTATGATGGTAGACTGTCGAGAAAGCTAAATTGCAATCAAATGTCAAATTCGCACATTGTCATTTTCTCCTTTAAACTTTACATAAAATCGGAACAAGAGACTGCACGTTTGCGTATATAATTTACTGGTTTCATCGGGCGATGTTTGTCCATGGCTGCAGCAATATCATATAGTCAAGGTTAAAAATATTGGTTTTAAAACGCCACAAGCTTGCTAAAAATGAATTATATATAGTCAATCTATATACGGCTGACAGTTAGATTGCTCTCCCATTTGTTTACTTATCTCTCAAAATGATACTACGTCACAGGTGACAGTTCAGTTCATAGAAAAGTAGCCGTTAAGATATATTCATAACATACGTCTCCTCCCAATGTTGTATTACCTTACACCGTATGTTCTATCAGGCCAACAAAAAAAACTGTGAAACTGATATTACTACGCGAGATTACGAATGATTGGTACATATTTCTTGACGAATGTCCTTGGCATCACCCGCCACGTGTACGGCAAACACATTTTTACAAGTAATTATCGGGTCTGTCATCTATTCAACCATCTGACTTGTAAACACGATTGGTACCTCTGCCCCATATTTTGAATGAGAGGGCGCAATTGATCCTCACTAATTTGATTCATTTCCGAACAAGAATGTTGCACCGACATTTCTGGCTACCTGTCTAGTACACACAGGCACAATACCAGTTTGATATTTCCGCAGAAAAGGGCTCTCCCATGAACAGAAAACATTTTTCCTTGCAACATTTACAAAAGTTTTTAAATTGTATAACAAAGTCATAGATATGAAGATAAAATGCATGGAGATCTCGTGCAGTATATATATATTGCTAGTCAATTCGTGACTTACAAAAAAACTACCTTTGATCAACTTTGAGGATTTTGAGTGGTCAAGCGTGCACGTAGACCAATTCCATAAATAAGTAAATCTCCGTTTAAAGTAGATGGAGCCAGATATCGGTTCCAAAGGCAGCAGGTTATGTTTATAAATCACATAGTCATGGTTGTATCTCCGTTTAAAATAAATGGACTCAGATATTGGTTCTGAAGGCAGTAGGTTGTGTATACAAATCACATAGTCATGGTTGTATCTTCATTTAATATAAATGAAGTGGGGAATTGGCTCTGAAGGCGGTAGGTTGAATACACAAATCACATATATTCATGGTTGTATCTACATTGAAAGTAAATGGAGCCGGATATTGGTTCTGAAGACAGTAGGTTGTGTATACAAACAAAACATAAAGGCGTGGTTGTATCTCCGTTTAAAGTAAATGGAGTGGGATATTGGTTCTGGACATAGTAGGTTGTGCTTACAAATCACACAGTCATGGTTGTATCTCCGTTCAAAGTAAATGAAGTGGGATATTGGTTCTGAAGGCAGCAGGCTGTGTATACAAATCACACAGTTATGGTTGTATCTCCCTTTAAGGTAAATGGAGCTGGATATTGATTCTGAAGGCAGTAGGTTTTGCATACGAATGTAAACCCATTATCCAATTCGAATAGAGGACAACACTTACAAAAGAAAAAATATATTTTTTGTCTTAAAAACGTAGGTTATGACCCCGTCAATGGATTAAGCTAAACATGGCCGTTCCAGTGATTAGTCCAACAGCGGAGCCAGAAAATGTTTCATGGTGACAAGTAGGTGATAGGAAGCAAATCCCAATGTGGTCCTTTTATGCCAAAGCCCCACAGCATTGAATTCACAGTGTTAGGCACCCGCGCAGGTGCAAACGGTATCTGAATACAATGAACTATCACAGAATGGTTTGGGGATAAATGCTGGTCTTTTGGACGTCAAGAATGAAGAAGAGCGAGTGCGATCGCGCAACTTTCACAAGATGACCTGTGTGAAGGTACACTTACGAAGCAAAACAGAGATCCAAGTGACTTGGTGTACTTGGGGGGGGGGGGGGGGCGGTCGAAATTTGTTCGCCGTTTATAAACATGCAGCACTGCATTCTTGATAACTAATTATTGCTTCTGCTTTAGAGATAATTCACTTCCTGTTAAGTCTTTCTCTATTGTATGGCATGGAGACCCCTGGAGCCTTTGGTAGGTATGACGGTTTCCTTAACATGATAATATGCAAGACGTAATGAGCCACCCTAAAGCATGTAACAGATGAGATTGTATAAAATATTTCATTCCACAACTACTCTCCAGGAAAGATTGATGCAATCGAATTTCTAAAATGTCTAAAACGCTCGTTGTACACAGAGCTTCAGTCACCACGGGCAACGTAAATTAATGGAATGAGTACGGCATAAACTCTTTTGCTGACCTTTATTCAAATGTGTTCAAATAGGAAATATAATGGTCTTCTCAAGAACTTTACGGATTGGGCTGAATATCCCTCCGCCTCACAACTTGTTCAAAAAATCCAGATGCACATTGCATTCTAGCTATTTGTTCTACACCCATCCCCCAGAACACATCTTATGCAAATGGATTCCTATAAATGTGTAAGTGCATCCCTACACATCGCGCGTCGTGTATACAAAGATTCAGTCACCAAAAATAACATAAATTCCGTCAGGACTTGAATAGCTAACTTACCAAACCTGGATCTGATTCCTCTTAGGATGGTGTGTATCATATATTAAAAGATGCTGACTGCGTTCTAGAGAAGAAGATTTTCAAAAAAATATTCTTCATATTCCACAAGTGAATGTGGCAGAAAACTGTTTATCTAAAGGAGCCGTCCTCTGGTTACCAATATAATCCAACACCTAAAATAGGATCTATGGTGCTGCAAAATTACAGAAAACCCAAGATGGATTCCGTGGTGGGAGGTTGGGGGGGGGGGGGGGGGGGATTTTGGATATGGCAGAAAATTAACCTTCTTGTAGTCACCACTAATTCATCACAAAATTATAGGATACATTGCTTTTATCTTTTTTACCTTTTAGGCCTGTTAACACCTTGAAGGTGATGAGGAATTGTTTTTATTTTTTTGTTGAAGGGGCGGTGGTGGAGTGGGTGGGGGCTCCCTTGTCCCATTGGGGTTGGATGTGGCCCGTTCCCAGTTTGCTTGTTTTTCGTTTTTCTGCACGGCGTGCCGTTTTAACCCTGCCAAAAAGGCGATTGTAGATCTTTTTAAGTTCTATCTTTTTGATGGGATCGTTTTCGGATTTAAGTGCGCGTGAGGCTTTTCGTATGGTTTTAATAAGCGAGAGGGTCCTCGGAGATAGTCCGTCTCCAGAGGTGCACCTCTTCCTTTGAACATATTTCATCTAGCGTTGAATTGATAATGTTTCCGAGGTTCGCGTATTGGGTTTCGAGGTCGTAATATCCTAGTCACTGTTTTCATACCTTTTTCGCCATCATCGCGTCTCTTTTTCCCAGTTGATTGCTCAACGTCGGCGAGTGAAGAGCTACTAACAATCATCTTACAGAGTTTTCCTACTGACTATTTTCCTTACAAACACATATACATTTATCAAACCTGATGACATCACCAAGAATGCCACCTTTTTCCTGACGTACCTCCCAACAAAACTATCGAGACCGGCATAAATGACAGGTAAATAGAAAAAGAAGGAAATTAATTCTTTTTGTAAACCCGTGGGTGGGGGGGGGGGGGGGGGCAGGCCTAGCCTAAAAGTAAAGAGCTAGTCTGGGTGGAGAAAAGCAGACAAGAGGACTTGTTAAAGAGAGAGAGAAAGTGAGAGGGCTGAATTGGCCAAACGCAGATCAACCAACGCTGAACATGAGTTTACCATCACGGGGCTCCGGAAGAAAATTAAGGAGCTTCGCAAAATGGTCCGGGCAAGCAAACAAGGACGTCCTGGTTACTGCAGAGGTCCTCTGAAAATAAAATAAACCAGGACCGACCTGAAACTGCAATGGATCTCCTGGAGCTGCGGTCACTCCTGTAGCTCCTGAGAAATTCACTGAGGGGCCACCGTAACGAATCAACACTAAAAGGGCACAGATGCTATTGAGCCCAACAAGGATCCAAAGGATCCTTTTGTGCTTGATCCCAGTTGCGCGAAAATACTTTGATGTACTACTGCCCACACCGGGTCAATAAACCTCACCCGTAGTAGAAACGCAAACGTGGAAGGCAGAACACTCCTTAAAAGAAAGAATGATGGGCTAGATCTAGAGTCGGGCTCGCTGGAGACAGAAGATGGGATTCATCCGCTTTGAAGACAGACAAGTCAAGAAGGTGAGGAGCCTCTTTCCTCAATATTTTGCCTCATCTGAGTCCGACCTATAATCTGGCTCAGGAACCTACTAACTGTACTCCACCACAGTTTAACAAGTCCGGACTGGTTCCATAGGGAGGTAGCTCAAAGGAACCCCTATACTAGGACGTAGTCAAGATAACTGCTGCCCAGAACGCGATGCCAACCCCACCGAATGGTCTTAAAAAGCCTAATACACAGGCACCCCTATCAAACCCACTCCTAGTGGTTACCGAGGTCCACCCGCACACCAGAAAAGATGATATTAACAGCACCCTCCATGGGTAAAAGTGGCCCAGGTTTCACGTCAAAGATTACAGGAAATTTAACCTGGAAACTAAAGTTACGGTACCTAACAGGGACACACAAATTAACTGGCTAAACACCGGGGTTGTAATTGCGGGGCGCAAACGCATCACTGAACAGTATAGAACCACTCCTCTCCCTTTCAGTGCCATAAATCCTAGAAATTTGGCCACAGCTCGAGCAAGTGTAGGAAGTCTTTGACCTGCTTAAGATGCGCAGTGAACCATCTCTCCCGCTCCTGTAGCGCAAACTCCCTCACCTGCGCCATCTGTAAAGGGCAATATTCAAGAAACTACCGTGGATGCCCCCAATTCAAAAAGGTAAAAAAAAAAACATTCAGATTAAATCACTCAATCTTAACAAACCCGATAATGCCTCCTCACCCAATGCCATATGTTCCTTCATTGTGGGAACACTTCATAAAGTGTTACACAAACATCTCAGCGTCGATTTAGAAACTTTTTCATTCGGAATCGGACAATATTGTAACAGTTTCAACTCTCTTCAATTTACGTTTTCTTGGTGGTGTCATTGCAGGATTTTCTTTGAAAGGGTAAGTGCATATTTTGTACCGTACATTTAGTATATGATTTAATGTTGCTCCGTGGAATAATTGTGGAACGTTGTTCGTTGACATTGTCATTTCTTCGTGATTTAGAATGTTTAAGGGCACTGTTGCTGCTGGGGTGGTGTAAATATGACACTCTGCTGAATTGGCGATGTTATTGCCGAAGCAATCGAACTTGAAGCTGAAGGCCACGTCGATTTTCTACCGTTTTCGGACAGTATGTTGGAATAATGTTTATTCAATCGAGAAGCTTCCATTTTCCATTAATTATGGTCTACTTTTGTTTTTGTTTACCATTTGTTCGAAACGTTTTTTTTTCAGGTAGCAGACGAACTTGTAATTATGTTTGTTTGTATGTATGTACTACTATTAGGGCAGTACATTGATCGTAGACGTAGCCGTAACTATAAATAGCGCCCTACACATTATTGGCACTCTTGTCTGGGAATTTCTACAATACAGTGTAAATAATTACAAACTACTTCGTTCAAAACCTTATTTAGATTACATGAGGTTTTGAACGAAATAGTTTGTAATTATTTCTTTATTTCTGCTAAATAAACATAAAGTTTACATGTTTATACTTATACAGTTAAAACTAGAAGTCCTGTCCCGAATTGTGCGCTTGTCTAGGCTTAATTGTGCGTAGGAATTTCGCGCAATTGCCATATCGAATGGCATCCAAAGCACGGCAGGTTCTCCTGATTACTCATAGCAAACACAGGCAATGTTTCTGCCAATGGACCTCCGGGTTTCCCGGAGGTCCATTGGCAGAAACATTGCTTGTGCACAGGCCATATGTACACAATTTGATAGCCTTACTACGGTCATAACGCGTAGATTAACGCGCAGATCGGCGTGCTATTTGTGCGAATTTCATGACGACAGGACTTCTAGTTTTAACTGTAGCAAATATTTCATAATATTTTGATAAAATATTACTTGCTCCTTCCACGAAGAATTCAAACCTGCATTATGAAATTTATGAATGAATGAAACTAGAATCGAACAAGGTCAAAGGTTGTTCGCATAAATTATAATTATATAGAACACCCGTTGTATATACTTCAACGGGTGTTATACACTATGGTTATCAAATAAATATGTATATATATATATATACTGTTCCATAAAAAAGTAGGGGATATTTGATAAAAGTGAGATATCTGAAGAAGTATATTTATATTTTCAACAAAAAGACAGTTGAGGCATTGCACTGTGAATGATTTCAGCGATAGTAGACATCTGGTGAATGATTTCAGCGATAGTAGAGTGTCTGACAAGCACACATACCACGCACTGAGCTGTAGAAGACATGGATGGTCAGTCAGAGAATTTACCACATTCAGCCCAAGACCTCAATACCTTGTTATCCTCCTCGGTTCGCTAGACAAGAGCGGATCTGACGTGGTATACTCCTCACCAAACGTCCAATATCAGCTTGACTGATGTTATTCCATTCTTACTGTAGTGCAGCGGGAAGTTCCTGGATATTGGTAGGGGGTTGTTGGCGTTGTCGTAGGCGCACCCAAGCATATCCCAATCGTGCTCGATTGGTGAAAGATCTGGACTTATTTCTGGCCAAGGCAGTGTAGTGATGTTCTGCCCTGGAGGAACTCTGTGGCGACACAGGCCCTGTGTGCTCTTGCATTCTGATCTTGGAAAATGAATCGACGGCCGTGACGTCGAGCAAATGGCACCACATGAGCTGCTAACATGCTGCCACGGTGGCACTGAGCTGTGACACACCCTTGGATGGCATGTAAAGCCGTTCTGTCTGTCATGGTTATGCCTCCTCACGCCATAACCGATCCCACCACCAAAACGATCGCGCTGCCTAACGGTTACGTCATGGTATCGTTCGTTCCGCCGCCACACTCTGTTTTGCCTGTCATGGAAGTCGAAAGTGAACCTCGATTCATCGGAAAACATGACGTTGCTCTACCGATGATTGTCCCAGCGCTATCGTGCTGCACACCAATTACGCCTTTCTGCGATGTGACGTGCAGTAAAACGTGGAATTATTCGAGGTCGCCGAGCGTACCAATTCCAGCTGTGTAGGCAATTTCGGATAGTCTGATCACTGACTCGCACATTTGTTGCTCAATGCAGCTGCTGATCAATTTCTGGGGCACTTTGATGGCGGTTACGTAATGCTGTGGTTCAGATGAAACGATCCTGAAGAGCAGTTGTCGCCCTTAGGCGTCCTGACCGACGTCTGTCATCAACATTGCCTGTCTGACGGTAGTGTGACCACAACCTGCTAATCACCGAAAGAGTAACGTTGAGAATTTGAACCACTGCAGTATGTCTGTTGCCAGCTTCCAACATGACAACGGCAAGTAAACGTTCGTCACATGTCAGTCTTCGCATACCTCAATTGTTACGTTTCGTCCATAAACTATTGATGAATGATTTTCTTCCAAGACAAGAACGATGAGACCTCCGAAAAAGCCCGCCAAGTACAAATGAAAATTTCAAAACGAACCCCACAGACATTAAAGCGGCGCTTCTGCGAAAACCCGCACGACGTTTTCGTGGCCTGTGACACGTGATCGACACTAAACTTGGTAACATAATGATGTGTCCAATCACGCGTATCCAATACCATTTTCCGAAAATATCAACATCAGTTTGGATATCCCCTACTTTTTTGGAATATATTATAATGGTCCATGAACCCAGCTTTTAAACACATGAATATTAATTAATGGAAAATCCGTGAAGATGCAACTGATTGAATTTAATTTATATCACCTATGTCAAGCAGGAATTCCACCACGCATCGTCCTAACATCGCGCCACAGGACTGAAAACTGTGAAGTTTTGTAGAAGGTGGCTTCGCTGGGAGTCGATCCCGTGTGTACGACACCCAATCCCCTAGCCATAAATGCTCTGCCACCATACCAACTGAGCTAACGACAAAACCAAAAAAAAGTTGCAATTGACTCAGCCAACATGTTAGTTTACATGTACATCTCGCCCCGAGATCGATATTCGAGAACTGACAATTACTGGAATTGTTTTCTGTGATGATTCGTACTTGTCTAAAAGTAGACTGTATTTTATTGTGATATTTACCCATGGAACGTTTGCCGTAGCATCCAAAGCAACTGGAACATATTACTGTTATAATGGTCCATGGTCCAAGCTTTTAGACACAGGAATCTCAGTTAATGGAAGATCAGTGAAGATGCAACTGCTTGATTTAATTTATATCGCCTATGTCAAGCAGGAATTCAACCATGCATCGTCCTAACACCACGCCACTGGATTGAAAACTGTGAAGTTTTTTGGAAGGTGGCCTCGACAGGAGTCGATCTAGGGTCTACGACACCCAATCGCCTAGGCAGAAAAGCTGTGCAACCATGCCAACCGAGCAAACGACAACCACAAAAAGCTAGTCCCGAAACCAATATTTGAGAATTGACAATTACTGAATTGTTGGAATTGTTTTTTGTGATGATTCGTAATTGTCTACAAGTAGCCTATATTTTGCCACCATACCAACTGAGCCAACGACAAAACCAAAAAAGGTTGCAATTGACTCAGCCAGCATGTTAGTTCACATGTACTACTCGCCTCGAGACCGATATTCAAGAACTGACAATTACTGAATTATTGGAATTGTTTCTGTGTTGATTAGTAATTGTCTAAAAGTAGCCTTTTTTACTGTGAGATTTACCCATCGGTCTTTTGCCTTAGCATCCAATGCAACTGCAACAGATTACTGTTTTAATGGTCTATGGTCCCAGCTTTTAAACACATGAATCTTAGTTAATGGAAGATCCGTGAAGATTCAACTGCTTGAATTTAATTTATATCGCCAATATCAAGCAGGAATTCCACCAGGCATCGTCGAAACTCCGCGCTACTGGATTGAAAACTGAATTTCTTTGGAAGGTGGCCTCGACGGGAATCGTTCCCGGGTCTACGATACCCAATCGCCGAGCCATAAATGTTCTGCCACCATACCAAATGAGTCACCGACAACCCCCAAAAGGTTGCAATTCACTCAGTCAGTATGTTAGTTTACCTTTACAGCTCGCCACGAGACCCTATTCGAGAACTGACAATTACTGCATTGTTGGAATTGTTTTCTTGAGATGATTCGTAATGTCTACAAGTTGCCTGTATTTTATTGTTAGATTTCCCCACATCCAATGCAACTGGAACAGATTACTGTTGTAATGGTCTATAGTCCCAGCTTTTAAACACAGGAATCCCAATTAATGGAGATCCGCGAAGATACAACAGCCTGAATTAAATTTACATCGCCTATGTCAAGCGGAAATTCCACCAGGCATCGTCCAAAACCGCGCCACTGGACTGAAAACTGTGATGCTTTTTTGGAGGTGGCCTCAACGGGAGGCGATCCCTCGTCTCCGACACCCAATCGCCTCGACATAAATGCTCTGCCACCATACCAACTGAGCCAACGACAACCCCAGAAAGGTTGCAATTGACTCAGCCAGTGTGATAGTTTACATTTGCAGCTCGCCCCGATACCGGTAAGCAAGAATTGACAATTAATGAATTGTTTTCTGTGATGATTCGTAATTGTGTAGAAGTGGCCTATATTTTATTACGTGATTTATCCGTAGATCGTCTCCCTTCGCATACAATGCGACTGGAAAAGATTACTGTTATAATTCTGTACGGGCCCAGCTTTTAAACACAATAATCTCAATTGATGGAGGATCCGTGGAGATGCAACTGATTGAATTTAATTTATCTCGCCTATGTCAAGCGGGAGCTGCACCAGACATCGTCCTAAAACTGCGCCACTGGATTGAAAACTGAAGTTTTTCGGAAGGTGGCCTCGACGGGAGTCGATCCCGGGTCCACGACAACCAATCGCCTGGCCATAAATGCTCTGCCACCACACCAACTGAGCGAGCTAACGGCAACCTCCAAGAAGGTTGCAGTTGACTCAGCCAGTATGTTATATATATATAAATATAAAATTATCAACACAGACTAACTCGGTGACGAGGTGGTTGCGCTCGAGATCTCAGCTGACAATAATAAAAATCGCAATACTCTGTTATTACAACGACCCTAGCAAAATAGTTAATGAAGAGTTGTTTGAATTCTTCACAGGAAAATACAACCACTGCATCTTCTTAGGGGACTTCAATGCTAAACATCAGTACTTCGGCTACAAGTCAACAACTACCCATCGGTGGTGCCTTATTCAACATTACCGAAAACTTCAGCTTGCCTGCCCTCGCCAACAACACAGCCATGACCTACATAAGCAGTAACCCTCTCTGGACCTAATAATCAGCTGCAACTCCCTCTTTAATCACATCGACGGCCACGGGGTCGGCGATGACGATCTACGCGGCGACCACCCCCGGGACTTGGTAAAATTAATTGGGAGATTCCGAGAAATAAACTATGTCAAACTCACCTATCACGCCCCCTCTTACGCCACAGACCTCGAAGACCAATGCGCAGACCTAAAACATATCATAAACTCGACCGTAGACGAGACGACATCTGTCCTAAAGAAGATGTGCGTCCCTGGAGGCGAATCATCTCCGGGGAAACTCTCTCTCTCTCATTAAAATCAAACGAGAAGCCCTCCGTTCCTTCATATCCGAAACCGACCCAAGCAAGGGAGCTGAACTAAAAAAGACCTACTATCGCCTTCGTGGCTCGGTTAAAAAAGCACTCCCGACCGATCAATAAGATGATTGCGAACGGGGGCGCCTCCCAACTGAATGGTGCTAATGGAGTCAAACAATTCTAGAACACATTCAAGGTGTTGTAAGGTCAACAAAGGCAAAGGCAATAATAAGTCATCCAAACTCCTTATAAGAGAAGACGGCACAACTGCCGCTGACGTTAAAGAAAAGGCTGACACCTTTGCCGACCTCCTAAAAAACCCACCGTCCCCATGAAGGTCCCCACTTTGACGACACGGTAAAACTCGCGATCGATAACTTCATTTATGACATGTTTATCGAGACCCCAATTTCAACACTGAACCCAAGGAAGGGGGCGACGAGGTTTCGTCTCCATCACAAACGAAGAAATCACCAACATCATAAGAAAGTACAGAAACTCTTTCTTACGCATGGAGGGCGAAATCAGTTACAAAATCCTGAAACAGAACCCTAACTCACTCACTTCTAGACTAAAACGCCTCAAAAAAACATACCTGACCCATGGCTGCTTTCCCAAATGCTGGAAATCAGCCGCGGGTGCCATGATACACAAAAGACCTCACCAACCCGGCTAATTATTGCCCTATAAACCTCCTCTCAGGTGTATTGGTAAGATATTCAAGAGAATTCTTGCCAATCGGCCGGGGGAGCAAGTAGAAGACACCAACGTCTTCAATAAATGGCGAAGAGCCTACAGGAACCGAAAAAGCCATGGACCACATCCATACGCTTATCGATATAATGACATCCAAAACCAACAAGTAGGCTCTGCAATCCCACTTGATGTTGAAAAGGCATTTGAATCCGCCTGGCACAGCAGAGTTCGCTACAAAATATCCAAACTCAACCTCCCCATTAAATTGTTAAGACTTTTTTTCTCTTTCTTAAATGATAGGACAATTGAGGTTCGTGTCAACAATAGATGTCATAATCAGCCGCAACTCACTCATTAATCACATCGACGACCCCGGGGTCGGGGATGACGATCTAGGAGGCGACCACCTCCGGGAATTGTTAAAATTAATTGGGACCTCTTCCGAGAAATAAACGATGTCAAACTCACACACCACGCCCCATCTTACGCCACAGACCTCGGAGACCAATGCGCAGACCTAAAACATATCATAAACTCGACCTTAGACGAGACGACATCTGTCCTAAAAAAGATTTGCGTTCCTGGAGACGAATCATCTCCGGGGAAACCCTCTCTCTCATTGAAATCAAACGAAATGCCCTCCGTTCCTTCATATCCGAAACCGACCCAAGCAAGGGAACTGAACTAAAGAAGACCTACTATCGCCTTTCTGGCGCGGTTAAAAAAGCAATCCCGACCGATCAATAAGATGATTGGGAACGGGGGCACCTCCCAACTGAATGGCGCTAGTGAAGTCAAACAATTATAGAACACATTCAAGGTGTTGAAAGGTCAACAAAGGCAAAGGCAACAATAAGTCATCCAAATTCCTTATAAGGGAAGACGGCACAACTGCCGCTGACGTTAAGGAAAAGGCTACCTTTGCCGACCCCCTAAAAAACCCACCGTCCTCATGAAGGTGCCCACTTTGACGACGCGGTAAAACTCGCGATCGATAACTTCATTCATGACAAGTTTATCGAGACCCCAATTTCAACACTGAACCCATGGAAGGGGGCGACGAGGTCTCGTCCCCATCACAAACGAAGAAATCATCAACATCATAAGAAAGTACAGAAACTCTTTCTTACGCACAGAGGACGAAATCCGTTACAAAATCCTGAAACAGAGCCCTAACTCACTCATTTCTAGATTAAAACCCCCCAAAAACACATACCTCACCCATGGCTACTTTCCCAAATGCTGGAAATCAGCCGCGGGTGCCATGCTACACAAAACGGACAAAGACCTCACCAACCCGGCTAATTATTGCTCTATAAGCCTCCTCTCAGCTGTATTGGTAAGATATTCGAGAGAATTCTTGCCAATCAGCTGGGGGAGCAAGTAGAAGACACCAACTTCTTCAATAAATGGCGAATAGCCTACAGGAACCGAAAAAAGGGCATGGAGCACATCCATCCCCTTATCGAATTAATGACATCCAAAACCAACAAGTAGGCTCTGCAATCCCACTTGATGTTGAAAAGGCATTTGAATCCGTCTGGCACAGCGGAGTTCGCTACAAAATGTCCAAACTCAACCTCCCCATTAAATTGTTAAGACTTCTTTTCTCTTTCTTAAATGATAGGACAATTAAGGTTCGTGTCAACAATAGTTGTCATGTGAAGTTTCCATCGAGGCCAGTACCCCACAGAGGGCCGTCTTTGCCACACTTCTCTTCATAATCTACGTTAACGACCTGAAAATCACCAATAGCAGGGTCCAAATCTCTCAATTCGCCGATGGTAAAGGGCTATGGGATTCAGGCAGCCGAACCTCCCACATCAAAAAACAAAACTCTCCAGAGCGCACTCGATTCCTTAGGGCGCTGGTGTGTCAAATAGAGAATAAAAGTTAATATCAATAAAACTCAACGTATAAATTTCACCCCCTTAATATCAATACAACTCAACGTATAAATTTCACTCGAAGGATTAAAAATCGTTACTTTGCCCTTATTTACAGGGCAAAGTCCTCCCAATAAACACCGATGCGAAATTACTCGGCATTACTCTAGACCAAAGACTAAACTCCAATAAGCACTCTAAAACACTGCCTCTAAAGCAGCCAAGAGAACTAACCTACTAAAAATGCTACGTGGCACCTCCTGGGTGTCAACGAGGCTGTCCTGCTAAAAGTCTACAAAGCGTTTGGGCGCCCGTACTAGAGTACGGCGCACCCGTTCTCAGTAATACCAATAAAGTCAGCCTGCTTAAACTTCAAAGAGTCCAAAACCACGCGCACTGCGTCGCCCTCTGATACACCAATCAAACTCCTTCACGGAAAAGCTAAAACTGAGATCACCAAAGGCCGTCTACTAACCCTAGCCTACACGAGTAGCGAGCGCCTCAAAGAAAGTGGACTAATGCACGTATTAAACGAGATCTGCGCCAGCCGCCAAAGACCCAACTATTCGAGAAAATAATTACCATAATTTCAAGCATACTCACTACAGGGTCTCGAGGGTCGGGAGTGGGTCCGGCGGGCGGAGTGATAATGAACCCAGATGGATTCATGCCAACCCCTCACGTCCGCAACGAGTTGGATCCCGGCCCGACCGACTCTAAAGCGAATGCTTCGCGGAGAGAGAAGATCTACGGTGGAACCAGGCAGTGAGTCACTTCGGTGAGACTGGGACTCGCTCCCAGAATGCCTCCATCGTTTCGTGTCAGCAACAGAAAAAAACCGCTCACATCTCTGTGTAAACAAGGCAGTGTGTCAATTTGGTGAGACTGGGTTCCGCACCCAGACTGCCTCCATCGGTCTCGTCCAGCTATCTTAGGCTGGTTGGAGAACCCAGATTTTAGTGAGAGTTTGAAAAAAAATCCTATCAAAGCTTTATAGGGTCATTTGAAGCACAAACCTGTCCACTATCACGTATTCAAAATCCCCATTAATGCCCTTTGGGAAACGTTTTGGCAGGGCTTTGAAATTATTGATATTTTTATGAATTTTTCACCATTTTCAGTCAAACGATTGTGCGGTACGGGCAAGGATACCCTAATTAATACACCTCTTTGACGGGAATATAAGGGTCTGTCATTTTGGAGAAAATCCCCAGAATACTGCACTAGGAATTGTACAAATATTTCGTGACATTTCCATTCGTTTCTCACAAATGATGTGAGAAAAACAGGAGTTGCCCCATATAAGTAATGGACACACACCAGAAGATTTGCAAGATGAAGAGGTTTTCAGTAAAGCGAAATGGGTGATTTGCCTTCTGTCTTTCACTTCTACAGAACCAGTCACCATACGCACAAATGGACTCAGTAGCCACATACACCTCAGCGAGGTTCATGGCAAGGAAAGACGCAAAGGTTATATCTCTGATACAGCCAGATCCGAATCTGTTCTTGTGCATGCTAAATGCAGAAAAAGGTACACAGATCCTCGCAGGAGCGGTATGACAACAGGAAATTGGGATGCTCCGTGCCAAAAAGCAACTTCAGTCTAGACGAGTAGTTCAAGGACAATTCAACTAGAAGGAAAACTGCTTCCTTTATGGAGCTTTAGCATGCCATGAAGAAAGACACCCGAATAGAGAACCAGTTCAACGAGCAGAAACGAAAACATTTGACAAAATTGTTGATCAATGTCACAAAAGTAATGACTTCTGGGCAAACGAGGTTCACACAAGGATAGACTGAAGTCAGGTACCATCGCAATTGTCAATCCTCCTTCATTCTTTGCATCTCATCTGTGAAATCAGTAGGTCGTCCAAAAGTTGAAGATATGCTAGGGTGTTTTAATAGCCTCTGCACCTGTCTGGAAAGAGAATGTGACACAGAATTATACACACGTGATGAACTCCATGAGCAATTATGCAGAACAGCAGATGGGGTGAGGTGTACAGCCTGAAATGACTGTAACAAAGGCTCACATTATAAGTTATGGGGCTTTCAGTCGGCGGATATGGTGTGATATAAGGCGAAGTGAGATCAATATTAGGCGAGGCCGAAGGCCTAGCCTAATATTGACCTTGCTGAGCCTAATATCACACCATATCCGCCCACGGAAAGCCCCATAACGTATTTATTGTGCCAGTCCTTTGAAAGAGACACAACCATAAGTGTACCCGGATTCCTAGCGCAAATGTTCTGTTATCACTATCAGGGAATTTCCCGGTTTTACGTCATGTGAAGATCATGCTAGTAGCAGGCGCTGAAACAACGGAGTTTTCTTCTCAATAAACAGGAATTTATATCAACAATTCACATCTTGAATTCAGTATTAGGTACCAGAAAAATAAAACAACTGGAGCAAATGGATTAACAATTCTTTCAAGAAGGTAAGTGGGAACAGTTTAATTCGTTATTTGTTAATGGCGATATTAATGTTTCCGACTCAGCAGTTCGCAAACACAGGCATATTTCCAATTCGTTCACGCATGTCATTTCTTTTGGTCAACCACAGGAGTTTCAGAATCCTCAAAGGGCATGAATAACTGTACAATGTCAAAATCTCCGTCATCTTTATCCAAATCACTCGAAAATATTTGCATGAACTGAGAAGAGCAGATTATTCGGGTAAGGATTCTCGCTTGAGTTCGTCTCAGACAGTGCCAGTTGGCTTCTATACATGTCGTTTTAGTGGTTTATTTATTGTATTCATTTACATTTGTTTATTAAAATTTCTCAAAGACTGACTGGAAGAAACGCATTATAGTTGTACTTTGCTCAACAACAGACATACACGCAAAACTATTTGTTGTCCGTTGAACACGCGAAATTAGGAAAAACATCGAAGCGAGTGTTGGATGTCAAAAACAAAATGTCGGAACTGACCGTATATAAGCTCTCTATTATGCCAGCTAATGAAATTCGCCAATCACAGCCCCCGAATAGTGGGACGGTACTGAGCCATATTGGGTCATCTACAGCCCGAGGTGACCTAATACGAAACTCGTATTAGGTCAGTACCGCCATTTTGTTTCGACGTGGAAATTCCTCACCTCGCGGTGCTTTTATATCCATATTGAAGAAATTGCAGTACAATCAAAACGTTCCTCCGTGTCTATATGTCTCATTTTCTCTCGTTTTATAATAAATTTATTGTGAAATTTATTTTCTAAATGTAAATTTAATTATTTGAAGTGAGAAATACTACTGTATTCGATCTACCGATAACGGATAGGTCGGCCTGGCCCTAACTTGACATAAGGTCTAAGCTTATTGAGGCTAACACACAACAGTTTGGGTACGGTGTTCGCCTCGATATTTTAAAAGCTTTAGAAAAAATATATAACCCATAAATGCGTTGTTAGAAAGTTGAAAAATATATAGAGTGTGAATAAATAAACTGAGAAAAAAAATTGTCTTATCCCGGGAATAGATTAGTTTCATTTTTTCTCGTTGAGCTCATTCTGTAGTCTCTGTTGTGGTAAATGGATAACGTCGCTTCGAAAATGGATTTAATTTCATTGAATAATTATAAGATTGCATAATGATGAAATTGTAGGAAAATGAATGAAAGTCAATTGCAAAAATGTGAGATACATTTATTTTGATCAAATTCTATAAAATTGGACGTTTCGGACATTTTCTGCACACTCAAGACAAAGTGACAGTACGAAGAAAAGCGTCTATCGCTGTTGTCTGTGTTGTCAAGGAAATTATACACAAACAGAGAGACAACTGTGCACGTTTGTTACAACTTACATTGCGTTTTGCACCAGTTTTGAAAATGTGCCGGCGTTCAAATTTGATTGTTATTTTGTTTTCGCTGGCATAATAAATACGTTACAGGACGTTCAGGTGGCGGATACGGTGTCATATGAGGCTCGGCAAAAACAATATTGGACTCGGCGTACCGCCTCGTCCAATATTGTTTTCACCTCGCCTCATATGTTACCGTATCCGCCACCTGAACGTCCTGTAACTTATAATATACGGTTAGGTCGATGATACACAGTCTCATATACGGTCACTAGATATTAAAGCTGATTGGTCAATAACAATTACGGGCATAATAAATTACTATGTCGATCGTGTGTTCTTCGTAGAAAGACATGGCAGCTACGATCGGTTTACTTTCGCAATATGGCAAGCTACATAATAAACGAAAAATAATATTATGATCGGAAGTCGGACAGTAAACAAGATGCATACAGAATAGTTCATGCAGCTGCAAAAATAATTAGAGAGGGGATGCGTGCAGCCACCTTCCTCAAGGTGGAATACCCATCAGCTGATGATATTAGAGACATAGGAAAAGAGAAAGACTACATGCCACCAAGTCAAAATATACTGATGGCGAGTGTGATGCCTTCAAGTGATATCCGACAAATGAGTATCGGCCAAGCCATTCTGCAGGCCATGAGGCGAAAGACAGTCATGGCACCTATCATGTTTGGTTTGGGTGTTGAGATGGACCATGTATTCGGATCAAAATGGCTCATTGATGAACTATTCCGACTTGCCTTTTCAGTTTATGATGCGGTCAAACTGTTTAAACAATTTGTGGTGCACTACGAAGACGGCGACACATTAATTTTTCCAATGGATCAGATCTTCACGCAGTGGGCCAGCGATAATCCCGACCACAGCTTTCGTACACTTACAGGAGAAGAAACATTTAATGGCATGGGAATAACTCCAATGTACTCAAGAGGAGATCATGCAAGTGTCACAAAGCATATTGAAAGAAAGACAAGGTTCAAAGCGGGTGAACTTGTCAATGGAAAGGGTGTTATAATCAAGCCATCCATTTGTCCCAAGACATCTACTCATTCGAACCTATACTGGCATTAAAGTATTCAAGTCTCACATAACCAACTTTCTTCTTTTCCAACCTTCTCTGGCAGACGGGTTTTCAATGAGGCAAAGCTACCAACATCAACTTGGTCAGGCTTCATGCAGCATATATTCAAATCACAAAATGGAGAACCAGTAAGGAAATCGGATGTGCTAATTCAGCCAATGATAGATCTCAGTCCAAGTGATGATAAATGTTGATCTGCTCAACCCTTCTCTACATTGAAGAAGATCAGACAAGCCGCCTAATTTTCCCATCCGGTTGTGTGACTTCTCACCAGCCACTTTGGCAGGACGCAATGGACATCGTCACAGCAAAGGGCATGGCTAACTTTTTTTTTTCCAGCTAACGGGATTTCGTCTCTTGATGAGTGCCCATGGAAGTGCATTCCAGATGAAGAGAGGATCAGGAATCGAAGAAGCATTGGAACAAGCATATGGACCGAATGCAGTTACTCAAATGATCAGTGGCAAGACCTTTGCAAGAGCCCTCCATGTAATCTTTCTGATCGATGCAGCACTGACAACAAAGGTACTCACAACATTATGTCCTCAAGATTGAGAATTGAACACAATGCCAGATAAGAATTGAGATTCTGAGTCTGAGACAAATGAGGGATATATAATGGTAAAGGCACTTTAAAATACTAATAATGGGCCCATGGAAATAGATGGAGATCCAGTTTTGCTGGATCATTGTCAGATGAAAGCACTGGGAAGTCTTGCCAGTGATGTCCTGAACCAGAAAATCTCACCAGTTACTTTGGCTGGATCTCCGTAACTTGTTACCCTCAGTGCAGCAATGGAACATTAAACATGACATCTCGAAACACAAAGTTCTGGCAACAGTGCTTGGAGTACATTAAGATAATCAAGGACTTCAATTGTTGTGAGAGACTAGGAATGGGGGTGGTCATTTGATTGATTTGATCAAGTTACCGAACATTTTCGCTGCAACACGGCAGATTCATAATGCCAAGTGTGGCAGCCTCTATGACCAGGAAATGCGAGAGCTTCCTACAACACACCTCTGGCTGAACAAGAAGATTATTCCGAAAGGGTATTGTTATGGGTTGTTTGTCACCCCAGGGTAATATATCCTTCCCTTCTTCGCTATCTGACCGCTTGGGCAATAAATGGTAAAACGTGTTACAGACTGTATTTCAATATGCCTACAAGTAAGGAGAATAAACCTTTGCTTAAAACAGAATTAAATAAGTATTTATTATAATGTTTTCTTATTAATCTAATAAATGTATAAATTATTTGTGGCTTTTAACCTAACAAATATAATAACAATTGTGTCATAGATTTTTCCTTGGACGGACTGCGTAATACATAAATTTAATTTCTGCCTTGGTGAACTGAGACATTTATTTTGTCCGATAAGCCTTAGGGAAATCCCAACTCAATAATTGTCGTAATTCAGTTAGAAACTTATAAGGGTTAAATGTCTTACTAATGACATTTTTTTTGTAAATAACAATCATGTTTGAGGGATAAATGATTAAAAACTAAATTTCAGCTGAACCAAACTGGAACACCTTGTCAGGCGTTTATCAGATTCATTTCTCATGAATTACTCCTATTAATTAATTCATTAATTATTCATACTAACAATACTTAATTATTTGCCTTGAACTACACTGGAATCACCAGTCTGGAGTTTACTAGGCATTTAAAATCTCATTACACCTAATTAAAGCTCTTCAAATAATTTAACGATTCATGCTTTCTAAATGTGAATTAAGATTTCAATCATTGTTATAATAGATTAGTATAAAATAATTTTCCATGTAAATTCCACTAATAATTTAGTTTTGCCAGACGTGAAACTAAAATTTAGACAGTGTCATCGGAACATTTCCGTAAATAATACCACATTGGTCAATGATTGACAGCTGACTTAATTCTCGTTCTATGAAATAAACGCTCCACGGCCCGTTAGTCCATTTCCAAGCTGAGTAAATTCTATGACTTAATATCCACCTTAATTGTGATTTGAAAGAAGGGTTGTGAATGAATTCAAGAGTTATTTTCAGTTCGGAGACCTTTTGCTGAAAAGCGTTAAGTGACGACTGTGCGTCCTTTTATAGACTGGGGAATCCCACATCTAAGATTGTTGGAAAACTGTGGCGTCACGCGAGCTACTCTTTTTGTGGGAAAACATATATTAATGCGCTCTCGCTTTTACAGATACATTGCGCATTGCATTTATATAGTAAATGCATGTTATATAAACAAACAACATCATCCATCAACAATTCCTTGTTAATTAACTTCAATTAAAATACAGTCGGCAACTTCTGTCGATGCTTTATGTTTGCAGAGGTCGAAAGACGAAACATCGGAAATAATGCGCAGGACGTTTGAACGACCTTTAAAGCGGAAACGTAAAATTAAGCTGAAAATAAAACCAATTTTGTGGACATTATTGCCAAATACTGGAATGAACCATTTAGCTTAAGACTGTCGAAATGGATCATTGTTAACTCGAGCAAACTGTTGCTAGGTGAGTTCATACATGACGTTACGTAAAATGTGTGTGTTACTTGAATGGAGCCTCTGCTTAAACTGACTTGCTGGAATCGATAACAGTAGCACCGTGGGTTGCCACTAAATCACGCAGATAACTAAATTAGTAAATAGCCTTCTATAACAAAGAAGCGACTCACATATATTGAGTTCGTTTAATCCTTTACCCAACGTAACGGCCAAAACCGGCCAGCGCTTTTCACAAAAGTTGCCAATTAATTTACATTATTTTTTTCATTTTTTGTCTCAAAAACATAGGTTTTGACCCATCTTTGGAACGAGCTCGTCGAACTCGTTCCAATGAGGGGTCATAACCTATGTTTTTGAGACAAAAAATGAAAAAAATTACTTATTCAAAAATTTTCGTCGAGCTCGTTCCAATGAGGGGTCGTAACCTGTGTTTTTGAGACAAAAAATGAAAAAAACTTACTTATTCAAAAATTTTGTTTGTAAGTGTCGTCTGCTTTTCATGTTACGTAAAGGGTTAAATAAATAAATAAATTAAAAGGTCATCAAGAGTTGCAAAAGAGGCAAACTCCACAATATCTTACCTCCTACAAGTATCTGGGAATTTCATTGGTTCAAAGACGTCACATGCAGTCTGCATATAAAACCATATACTGCCTGTCAACATCAATATGGGTAATCTCACCTTTGTTCATTGATTATTCAAAATGGCGGCAGCCGATAAACGCTTCAAGTTGAAAGATTGAGTGTTGGAAGCCCATATTTGGTCTGAAGTGCAGGTTTTGCAACTTAAAAGGCTTCATATTTTGTGGATGTGTGTCATGTTACCTTCGTAATGAAACTGTTTGGTATGTATGAATTTGCCTTGTTACGATTTATGGGAGAGTGCCTGTAGTCACTCTCCCATAATTTGTAACAAGGCAAAGACACGTGAACACATTGTGAGAATTCTCTCATTGTTATTAGTTCTGTGCATCGATGCAGCAGTCGGTAAGATATATTCGTTACACAGTTTGCTGGTGGCCTAATATGGTATATATGGTGTCAGTTAATTCCATATTGGACTCGAGCTTCGCTCTCGTCCACACAGTTTGTTGGTTCAAGCTCGAGTCCAATATGGAATTAACTGACACCATATATACCAGATTAGGCCACCAACAAACTGTATAACTAATATTACCCTCTACCAAGTGTGTTCAATGTCCCCACAAACATACCAAGTGTCACCACAAACACACCACAATTGACAAATTATTCTTTTCATCACTCAGGAACCCACAATTGATCACATCACTTAAGGTTAAGGCTCAACTAAAGCCTACAGCCTACACCAATACCGTAATATTTTGTATTAATAAGTGCTTTATGACCTCAACTGCACTTGTAATATGAAATTACCTCAGCATTTTTTTTTAAAGAAATCAATTTCAGCCAGATCAGGTACATAATTTCTGCGTGCAGGCAACAACATAGTCAATTGTAACTCCAAGAATAACATTTCCCCATCTTGAATGATACTTACACCACATTTCGTGGTTCAGTAGTGAAATCGGGAGATATCTTATTCTGTGGTTTTCCATCCAGCCCAACGCTTGCAATTCACCAGATCGGTCACTTCCACTGTAGAAAATGACTTGTAACCCAAACATTCTTATTTGAATTCTAAAAACATCCTCACAAACAACTGAGCAATATGTGCGAAATTAAGAGAAAAATTAACTTCAAACAGTGGTTGCCAGAGTGTGGTTATCACGGTTGGAAGTAAATAATCAACATAATGTTTGTAAGACATCAATGTATGATTACTGAATGCTGTGAATTTAGATGACTGAAAAAATGACAATTAATGTCGGGAATATGACTTGGTTCTATATCGCTCAGCATGACCATGGTTGTGCCTCTTTTCTTGTACTTTGTTGGTTGATGGGCGGTTTTCTTTCTTCTTCGGTATTCTTGCCTCTGTTGTTTTCTCTGCTTGCAATTTTTCTAGTGATCTTGTGTTCTTGTCCACTTTTTCAGATAGATTTCCAACTTTCTCTATTAATTTAATGTTCTACAGTTAAAACTAGAAGTCCTGTCACGAACTGTGCGCTTATCTAGGCTTAATTGCGCGTAGGAATTGCGCGCAATTGCCATATCGAATGGCATCCAAAGCACGGCAGGTTCTCCTGGTTTCTCATAGCAGACATGGTTAATGTTTCTGCCAATGGACCTCCGGGTTACCCATTGGCTGAAACATTGCTTGTGCACAGGCCATATTTACAGAATTTGATAACCTTAGTATGGTCATATCGCGTAGATTAACGCGCATATCGACGTGCTATTTGTGCGAATTTCAGGACAGGACTTTTAGTTTTAACTGTAATACTGTCGAACAGGTTGCTGTTGGAGACTGTTCTTCTTTATAGCTCCAATTACCCCTGATACAGTCTCACACAAGTCTGTAATCAGATGTTTATCGTCTGTTATAATTGGCTGTGGTGTTGAAAAAAGTGGATCAGAAGGCTGGTTCATGATATTAGTGTCAGTACTTGAAGAAACAGAGGAAGAAGATGATGATGATGAAGATGATGTTGCCGAAGATAAATTAGAGAATGAATGTACTGAGCAGTTGTCTTCATCTTGTACTGATGTTGAGAAAGTTACGAAGGTCCAAAGCTTCAGTTTGGTCTTCTCTAGCAACTGCAGTTTAGTTTTGTTTTTAGTGAGATTAAGAGGTGTCGTGGCATTTGTGGAAGCCTTATGTGTAGACGCTGCAAACTCTGATGGTTGCTGATCTGTGTTTACGCCAGGTTCTGAAGAAACTTTTTCAGCTATGGTACCGCAGATATATGTACTGGTAGGAGCTGAAGAGGCAGCTGCTCTGCCTAACAACGGTGGCAGAATATTTTCGGCCTGGTCCACTGTAACAGGTTGTGAAGCTTGTGGTGCACTGGCTGTTGTGGTATTCATTTCCACTGGTATATTGCTGGTATTGATGGCCTCCTGCAGTATATCAGTAAGTTGATGTTCTTTTTTGTTCTCTTTTTTGACATGGTCCTTTTGTTCCACGCCCTCTCAGACTGCCACTTTGAGACTTGGGTGATGTGATTTGTTATTCAAATGTGATCTTTTTTCATTTTTAAGGTGGGTTGCCCCGTGCTCTTCTTCTGCCCGTTCAGTCAATTCTTGTACCCTCTAACTATGTGCGGAATAAACGGTAATATGTTTATTCTTCATTTTCTTTATCCGTCCTGAATAGACAAACTGAACAGTAATATGGGGACTCTGTCTAATTTTATGTGGTATTTTAAGTAATGGGCAGCCTCCTGAGCCTTCTCTGCGTCATATGGGTAGGAATTACATCTATGTGCCCTTCTTCTATGCATAGCCATTGAGCTACCATCACCGTTTACTTTATCCATTTCTAAAGAAGAAGAATAATCATGGCTTAGTTCAAAGACCTTGTACTGGTATGACTTCACTAACCCTCTTTACCTAGGTTATTCACAAATTAGTTATTTATATTTTTGTCCTGTCCCTTTTTGGAATTTCTTCAACGCCTATCTTCGCCACCTCAGTTCTCCGCAACCTTCATATGGCTTCGTCTTGTTGTGATGTACTACCGTTTGATTACCTTTCAAGCTGAATCCTGTAATTCAATTCTTTTATTTTCTGTAATATTAAACATAGCCCTCTATATAAACTTTGAGGTATTGGACGACACCAACATTATACTGTTGTAAATAGACCGTAACATGATACAAGTCTTTTTGTCTCCTGGCTGTTTTTGTTGAAGTTCTGGTTTTTTCTTATTTCCAATAATCGACATAGCTCTTGAAATAATTCACTTTCAGATTATGACCCTGATCTGAATGAAGAGTGAGTGGGCTTTCCAAATCGACTAATGGCTTCATTTAAAATTCTTTTCACACAGGTTTCAGCGGTTTGACCCGGTGTGACAGGAATGGAAGTCCGTAGGAACGTTAGTCCCTCTGGACTATTATTCCGCGGAATTATAGTCTTAGGTCTAACATTTCTAGGAATAGTAGTCCGGCGGACTACTATTCCTAGAAATGTTAGACCTAGGACTATAATTCCGCGGAATAATAGTCCAGAGGGACTAACGTTCCTACGGACTTCCATTCCCTTTACACCGGAATGGGAAATAATCTGTGACCACCAAAATAAAACTATTCTTTCATGACGTGAGAGGCAAAGAGCTTAAAAATATGTGTAGCCAACCTATCTAGAGGGGATATCCTACATGCGTTTTTCACAATGGTGCTTTCGGTAGTTTATTTAGTGGTTTATTATTTCCACACTTTTGGCATTTAGCTACCCATAGCTATACATCTTCACGGATTCCATACTAGTAGAAACGTTGTTAGGTTTTCTCAAAAGTTTTCTTGACACTCAACTGTCAGGATAAAACATTTTGATGCATGTGAGTCACTATTTCTTTTCGAAGAATTTTGGTGCTGTAAACTGTAGATGTGTCCCACTATTGTCTTTGCGATATAATATTCTACATGTCAATTTATCCTTTAGAACTAAAGTGCCCCATAAGTGCCAATAAGATTTTATTGCAGCATCTCGACCACTTCACTTCTGTCTAGCTTGTGTTTCAACCCACCTGTATATTGTTCCCATATTAGATTCTTCAAGCTGAAACTTTTGCAGAGTTGTTTCTGGGTAGATACTTGTCCACGGTGTGAATACAATGCCGAGTTTACTTTCTTAGTTATCAGCTGTGTTCTTATTTGATAAGGAGCGTGTGATGACACCTCGAAAATGTCCTTCATGTTTACTACCCTCTGCAGAGGTACATACTTATATTTGTTCCTGCGATTGTATTGGTCAATCACTTATATCCAATGCTCGTTTTGTTACATGGACCACATTTGAATGGTTCCATATTATCTGTTTCAGGGCACCATACATCTTGGTAGTTTCTATAATCCAAAATCTGTTTCCAAGCTCGTGAACTTATTTATTGTAGCTAGATCTAACTTCTGGTGTTAACTGTCCAAAAGCAAAGTCTCCTACCTGTTCTTGTAGTCTAGGCAATAGTTTATCCAGTTTATCGTTATTAGTACACCAATGTCTATTTGCTATTTCATCAAATCTATTGGGGGCGCTGTGACTCCGTAGGTAGAGGTGCAGGCTGCAAGCCGAGAGGTCCTCGTTTCGAATCCCACCTGCGGCAACCGCGTTGTGTCCTTGGGCAAGACACTTCACCCCCATTGCCCATGTGGGGGCACGATGACGCCGTGTACTAAGGCGTACTGCACGTCAATGGTACGCATGCCTTCAACCAATCTAACCCTGCCTGTGCTGCAGTGGCAGCTGCTCGTCGTTGCTCGGTGGTTCTCTCCGGGTACTCCGGCTTCCTCCACCCGTAAAACTGTCACGGTCATGATTAGCCATTGTGCATAAATATGTGACCTTAACCATCAATAAATAAATAAATATCAAATCTATTGAACCAGACTGTCCAATCTTCTTTTCCTGAAAATACTGGCAATTTGCAGTTACCTCCCTTCCTATACACAGACCTAATATCATATTGTTGGCAAGAAGCTTTTTGATTTTGCAAGTTATCGTCGGCATTACTCGCATCGTTCAAATATTCATATTCACTGGACTCACACTAACTGATCTGTAAAGGGGGTCTTCTACCCTAGCAGTCTTAGTGCCAGGTAAATTTTTATTTGTCTCTATAGCTTGAGATTTTCCCTGTAAAGAACTACTAACATCTACTAAATCGCTTACTGCATTCTGACATTCTCGTCATATTACTGACCATTCCACGCATTTCTAAAACTATGGGCTCTTTTTCGTCTTTACAAGTATCTAGAATGAATTTCGTAATTTCATTATTCATCAGTGCCGGTACATCTTTAATTAAACGATTCTCCTTTGATACTACACTACAACAGTTATCTTTCATCCCAATAGGCTCTTATGCAGTTCTTTCATCCGTAGGACCTTAGATCTCAGCAGCATTGTTACTTGCTGATTCTGTCTTCATACCCCACATATTAAAATTCATGTGATCGGTTCCTTTCATACATGTTCGCATACCTGTTGTATATGAAGTATCGCTGTGCAAGTCGTTTCGAGTCGCCTCCACCCCCCCCCCCCCCCCCCCCACCACGCAAATCAAAATTCATGTGTACATTTTCCTTCTCACGTGCATCAATATCCACTCTATTTTTATCACCGTGTTCTTCTCTGACCTGTTCAGACAATTTAAATTCACTTGCAGTGGGAATCGAGTTTCTCATTTCAGCATTTTCTGTGTCAAGATGATAAAAATTTATCTTCATTTTCAGGGATATCACTTAGTATATCTTTCTCATTTTCTGACCTCAAATGTTGTTTTTTTCTGAGCTCACCACTTTCGATAGGAAAGTTTTCTGTTCTATTTTTTTTTTACTTTTGCCCATATTTTTATTTCGGTTCGAATCACTGGATACAATGTGGAAAAGTAAATTACTCTAATTTTGTATTCTGGTACAGCCTCGCCAATTTATTTCATGGGTAGGTGGTCAATCCCAGGGTAATCGTTTCTTCCCTTCTTCGCTATCTGACCGCTTTGGCAATAAATGTTGAAAAGGGTTACAGACTGCATTTCAATATGACTACAAGTAAGGAGAATAAAACTTTGCTCAAAACAGAATTAAATAATTATTTATTATAACGTTTTCTTCTCAATCCAATAAAAGTATAATTTATATGTGGTTTTCAGCACAACAAATGTAGTAACAATTTCATCGCAGATTTTTCTTTGGACGGATTGCGAAAAACGTAAATTGAATTTTTTGGTGAAGTGAGACATTTATTTTGTCCAATAAGCCATATGGGAATCCCAACATCAACATACAAATTTTCGCAATTCACCTAGAAACAGATAAGGGTTATCTTTCTTGTTAATTACAGTGAATAACAATTATGTGGGATGGATATATGATTAACCCTATACCCAATGCAGACGATATCGAAATTTATTATTTTAAATATAATTTTTTTAAATTTTTCAAAAAACAATCACCAAAACCATATCATGTGACCCCCTCATTGGAACGAGCTCAATGAGCTCGTTCCAATGAGGGGGTCACATGATATGGTTTTGTTGAAATATTTTGAAAAATTTAATTTTTTCAACTGCTCAATGTGCATATTACGTGGGCGGATGCGGGCGATTCGTTAGGTAAAGGGTTAAAACCTAAATTTCAACTGAACCAGATTGGAACACCCAGTCTGGAGTTGATCAGTTTCATTGCTTATGAATTTCTCCTATTAATTAATTATTCCTACTAATAACATTTAATTATTTGCCCTGGACCACACTGGAATAACCCGTCGGGAGTTTACTAGGCATTTCAAATCTCGTTACACCTAATTAAAGCTCATCAAATAATTTAACGATTCATGCTTTCGAAATGTGAATTAGAACATCATTCATTGTTATAATGATTGAGTATAAAATAATTTTTCATGTTAATTCCAATAATAATAATTTAATTTTGCCAGACGTGAAGCTAAAATTTAGATCGTGTCATTCGGACATTCCCGTAACGAATACCACATTGGTTCAATTATTGACAGCTGAGCTGACTAAATTCTCGATCTAAAAAATAAACGTTCCATGGCCGCTTAGTCTATTTCCAAACTGACTAAATTCTATGAGGACCCATAACTTAAGATGCACCTTAATTGTGATTTGAATGAAGGCTGTGAATGAATTCAAAAGTTGTTTTCAGTTCGGAGACCTTTTGCGGAAAAAGCGCTAAACGACGTCTGCGCGTCGTTTTATGGACGGAGAAATCTCACAGCTGAGATGGAAAACTGTGGGGTCACGTGATTTATTCTCTTTGTAGGAAAAAAATACATTGATGCGCGCTCGCATTTACAGATACAGTGCGCATTGCATTTATATCGTAAATGCAGCTTATATAAACAAACATCCATCAACAATTCCTAGTTAATTAACTTTCATTAATTTACAGTTAGCAACTATTTTCGATACGTTATGGTTGGAGAGGTCGAAAGACGGGACATCGGAATACACCAATGCGCAGGACTGTTGAATGGCTTTTAAAACTGAAACGTAAAATTAAGCTGAAAATAAACCCAATTTTGTGGACATTATTGCCAAATACTGAAGTGAAGCATTTAGTTTAGGACTGTCACCGGTCGAACTGGATCAATGTTAACTCGAGGAAACCGTTGAGAGGTGAGTTCACACATAATGTTACGTAACATGTGTGTTTTACTTGAATGAAGCGTCTGCTAAAATGGCCTCGCTGGAATCGATAACATAGCACTGTGGGTTGCCACTTATACTCAGGTATCTGAATTAATAAAGAGCCTTCTATAACAATGAAAGGACTCACATTTATTGAGTTCGTTTAAATAAATAAATAAATGAAAAAGTCAACATGAGTTGAAGAAGTGGCATTTGCCACGGTATCATAATGTTCGCAGTAGTGCGCGACTCTGGGCATGACGTTGGACTGATTTGGTGATTGAACAAGTCCCCATGAGGTCTTTGAAAAGTTGAGGATACTTGAGTATACTTCAAGGACTCTTTCATGAGGAAAATGCACAAGTTTCAATTGGACAGAACAATCAAAAAGGACCCGAATAACATTATATTGGGCTATGCTACCCAGCTATCACCCCCAAAGTGTGACCATAATAATGCTGGCTGGTTGCCGCATATCATCAGATGGAAAATAAATTCATCATATGCAGCGGTCATGAAGCAGTACAGTTCATTTCTCGTTGACAAGGTATGGAATGTGCTGTGTCATGTCTGATGGTTATGAAGAGCACTCAACCAAAGATCATGAGCATAAACGTCGTCAGCAGATATAACTATCGGCAGCTATTGAGACATCTGAAAATGCACACGCACATAAAAATCAAGAGGCATTCTTTGTCAACGATCGGAACAAGTCGCAATTCATTAGTCTTCGGACTAAACACCTTGAGTCTATTGGTAATTGTGTCAAGATAAGTAAGGGTGATGCGGACACTATGGTTGTATCAAGTGCACTGGAATTTGCCGGCGATGCTCAGGCTCTCATAGTTATGACAGAAGATACTGATGTGTTCATTATGAGAAAATGGTATGGTCGATATGTTCATCAGAAAGGAAGGCGGACAAAAACGAGCAAGAGCCCTTACGGATCAAAAACAATGATCCTGTCGGAAGAGTGGACTTAAGTGCTTGATGGCTTGTGCTGAGTGTCGTTGACAGCCATGCAATAACACGGAGATCATTTTGACCTTGGCTGATGATGCTGATGACGGGAATCTAGACGTTCGATAATATGAACACGACTGGTTATGAAGGCAGATGCCCTGGTAGTAGCCATATTTCTTGAAATCTCTGATTGGTAGCCACTTAAAACCTATGCGTATAGATACAATGTGAATATTGTGGCGATGTGATGTACCTCTCTCAATTTAATGTCATTAAAACATGGTGATTGCCTCTACAATAATGATTCTATCTGTCATACTTTTTGCGATATTGAAATAAAATATGATCTGTGGGCCGGTGTAAAAGGAATGGAAGTCCGTAGGAACGTTAGTCCCTCTGGACTATTATTCCGCGGAATTATAGTCCTAGGTCTAACATTTCTAGGAATAGTAGTCCGCCGGACTACTATTCCTAGAAATGTTAGACCTAGGACTATAATTCCGCGGAATCCAGAGGGACTAATTTTCCTACGGACTTCCATTCCTGTTACACCGGTCAACTTGGAAGCCAAGCACTTTTACCTGCGTCAGTTAATACCAACACACCACCTATACAACAATGTGATTTAAACCGCTGTTGTGATATTTGCCTGAAAAAGAAGTATATTAATTAGGGTATCCTTACCCCTACCCCACAATCGTTAAACTGGAAATGGCGAAAAAGTCGTTAAAATATACATAATTTCATAGTTCTGCCAAAACTTTTTCCCAAAGAGGATTAATGGGGATTTTGAATATGTGATAGTGGACATGTTTCTGCTTCAAATGACAACTAAAAGGCTTTGATAAGAACTATTTTCAACTTCTAATCTTCTCCAACCAAGCTATCTCTGCGTACACAGGATCAAGTGGAGACCATTCCACCGTGAACGCAATAAATGCACCTTCGAGTGTGACTTGCCATCGTTGCAGGCTTCTGACAGCTCCTAGCCGACCCCAATAATTAAGACAACTAGTCATCGCCAGAACGCTAATACCGCGCAAGAATAGACTTGACCCCTGCCGAGAACATTAATCGCCCGGGAAGGGCCCATGGGCGGGGGTAGGCTATAACTCACGTTGTACTGAACAGACCAACAGACGAGCTCGGGGCGGACTATACTTTCCAAGGACAACTCCAACGAACGACAAACAATAAGTGGCAGACTATACTTGCCTGAAGACTACACTTCATTTTTTTCTTTCCCCACCTACCGTTATGGAACCATTATAATCGTTATGGATTTTCTATTCTATCATCCTTCTCTCCATACCGGAGGTGGTCGACCACCCCTGGCCCTTTTTGTAAACGTCCCCAGGACGCACGTTTGTCCCCTCCAAATAGGATAAGAAGTAGGCCTGCACCCGAATCAAGAGATTGAGAAAATTACGTCACGAACTAAACTGTACTTATACGGAATTGGTAGAAGAATACATAGACACAATCGCCAGAGAGAAATGTTACGGCTCTTCCGTTGACCATCCGAGTCAAATAGAGCACGATGTTTGCTTACTGTTGAACTGGGAAGAAAAAATAACACACTGCCTCGATGATGCACTTATGCGAGTCGACCGTGACAGAGTATTTGACTTTGGTGTGAGAGGACTGCGGCAATTATTCCACCACCTTTGTTCAGCGAGTGCGAAGAAGCACTTACCAGAGAACCGGGGAAAGACATTTAAGAGAAACATTGTTGGATGCTGTGACAGATCAGCCGTAAACAACTGCAGCTCCACTCTCGGTTTCGCACCTGTCCTTTTAAGGGCGCCCGCATTCTTGAAAGAGATACCTTTTCACGCACACACGTCGCATAGATAAGAACATCTCCCCAAACTCCTACCCCCCCCCCCCTCCCCAAATAAATCAAGAGTTTCCTCCCTTGAATCCCCGCCAATATATAAAAAGGCTCTAGATATCAAAATCTCGGCTCAGTATACAAAGTGAACCTTTGCTGGTGACACTCCTTCCCTTGTGTCGCAAGCGGACTAACATCGTCTGAAAAATCGACCTTTATCCATAAATTTATCGAAAACCTGAACGACTTGGTGTACTCCGTCCCCAAAACATCTGGTGTTTAACGAATGCCAGCCCCTGTATGACACGCTGCCCCTTGCGGAGTTTGTGTAGGGGATGCCCCATGAGAAAAGAAACGCCCTTAGTGGTGAAGCTCAAGACTGCACTCAGAGCCTGTCGCTGGGTTATGGCCTTTACATTGATTGCCTAGTGGTAGGTATGACAAGTTATACCTGTGTTGTAGCCTAGTTGAGTGATCAAGTAACACCATATGGGTGGTGTGAGAAAAGAATCGCCCTCAGGCTGAGGGTCATGAAGACACTTAAAGACTGTTGCCGGTTTGTGTCAACAGTTTTTGCATTTGCACGTTATTTATGCTTTATAAAATGGTGAGGAAAATTTGCATTTCATGTACAACTATTTCTATACACCTTCATGCGCATGCGCGAAAAACTAAGCTAAGTTTCCAATTTACTATAGCTGTCAATGGGGGAAAAACGTAAACTTCTTTTCTCAGCCAAAATTGGTTTCCATCAAATGTGCGTTCATATGGTCAAATAATTTAGGATATGCTCATTAAAATAATGTTAAACTCTTATTGGGAGATAAAGTTCTTTATTTCCATTTTTGTTAAAAGTTTCCAATTTTATCTGTGTTTATTTCTTTACAAATTAATGAAACATGCTGACTGGAGTAGCTTTAAAGTTAAAAAAAGGATATTAACTTCTTATAGCATGATCTATATGTTCATCATTCCGAGGAAAGCAATCGTCAAATTATTTCATGGTTTAAAAACATTTTGGCTCTGGGTTAGTTTCAATATTTCCACTTTACTTTGAAAAATTAGTGATTTTTAATTTTGTGCGATTTCAACAGACTTCTAGAGGTAATTAGGAAGTATCTTCTAAACCATTCAGCATAATTTTTTTGTCAATTCCAAAGCAGATTTTGAAAATGTCGAGATTAAACTTGATCACATTGCTGTTAATTGAGATAGAATAAACTTTATTGCAAAACTACACCCTGATAGGGCAGTATGCAAAGTAAGACAATATAAGTTATTGCGATAAATTGACGGTAGCATGGTCTGAGGTTTGCGATCCAGGGCTTATGTTCAAACGAGACGCGAAGCGTCGAGGGTGATCATACGTTCTGAGCCGCAAACCTCAGACCATGTTACCGTCAGTTTATCACAACAACATATATGTTCCAATAGACACCACCCACAGACCAAAACCTACACCATGAAACACAAGTGGCTTTTTCACTGAACTTGTGATCGTTAAAAGTTGCCTTGAAGGCAACTTTTAACGATCACAAGTTTAGTAAATAAATCACTCGTGTACCCCGCGGCAGCTGTGAATAAATAACCAGTAAATCAGATCAACTCATTGCATCTTAGTTCAAATCGTAAATTTGTTTGTAATTTAAACAACACTTCATTCGGAACACTGTCTGTCACACGTGTGAAAAATCCCGAAAAATGAAGCGGCCTGCTAGTCACTCCGTTGATGAAACAATTACGAAACGGGCGACGTCATTTCAAATATTTCGCGTGGTGACGTCAGACGGTAACATTTGCTTCTGTAGCCTTAAACATAAAATAAACTACGCCAGCTCTATCCCGATAAATCCAATCAGAGGGCGAGGATTTTGCTCTTATTGGAACAAAAATATATCAATAACAAAATAGGGACAAGTTAGTTACATGAAAGCGTGTTAAGAAGAATACATAGACTAAAAAGTAATAAAGCTAAATTTCCTCAATACTTGTCTTATTTGTGTGAGTGGTCGACGTGGGAGAAAAGTGGGGTTATCTTTTAACCCTTTACCCAACGGCCAAAACCGGCCAGCGGTATTTTCACAAATCGCCAATTAATTTTCATTAATTTTCATTTTTTGTCTCAAAAACATAGGTTAAAGCCCCTCGTTGGAACGAGCTCGTTAACCTATGTTTTTGAGACAGAAAATGAAAAAAATTAGTTATTTTTTTTTTTTTGCAAGTGTCGTCTGCTTTCCATGTTAGGTAAAGTGTCAATGCGTTGATAGAAGAATTTGCGCGCAGCACTACAGATCACATTACACCCATCTCAATTATTATGTTTCATTAAGTGTACAAAAATCTTCCGTATCACTCTTTTGAAGAAATATATTATTTGAGGAGTTGATGTGTTCCCAAAACGCTTCCCTAATGTTTGAGTAATGCGTGCAAGACATAATGAAGTGAAATTCATCTTCAATCACATCTAAGCTGCAGAAAGGGCATACACGATCAGCGACTTGGGTAGGAGGCTGACAATGCCTGCCCTTCTTGATGGCCAGAGAGTGATTGCTTATTTGGAGCCATGTAAATAAGCATCTGTTTTTAATGAATGGGTGTGCGTGAGATGTGGTTCTAAATCAAAAGTATTTTTAAACAATCTGTTCGTGCGCAGTTTGCTATTTTCACGACCTTGATCGTCAAAAAGATCGCTGATGAACAAGTCCAAGTCGAGATGACTGTCACGAAGGTTTTCAAGGATAACATCTACGTCCCCAAGAGTGAATATCTCCGCATTTCTTTCCAGATTGTACATGCGGACAATTTTCGTTTTTAAGGAATCATTTGACTTGTTCTTGAACGCTTCAGTACAGGCACTCATCGGAATACTGTTAACACGTGGTCCTGGCTGGAGCCTCATGACATATTTGAGCATACGAACCGAAAAAAATATTTTGTCCCTATATCCCGATAAATTCTGTACTTTGATTGGTCAGAATGCCTTGGACAAATAGCCATGGCAAAGGGTGCCCCCAACATCCAAGGTATATGAGAGCGTGCAACATCTATGGTATAAGCGCACGCAAAACATCGGGGGCAGATGGTTTAAACGAAAGCTTTTCGCTTCCGCTCGCCTCATTTTAAAATCGAACCTTAAAACCCGAAAACAGTCACAAATATCATTGAATTCCCAACAATACACTGTTAAAAATAAACTAAAAGCAAATAATTCGTCCCCCGAGTACCAATGTGTTCTATGTGCCAGTAAGTACATAGAACAGTGGAATTCAGGGGACGATATGTCAACAAAATATTGTTTACTCGTTTCCTTAACGACTCAAGGGGTGTAACTCAAAATGTTGTCTCCTGCTGAGAAATGTGTCAACAAGTTTATTTCCACTATGTTTGTATTGTGTTTCAATAAAAAACGTTATCTCCGGGACAAACCTGTATGGCACAAAAACATTATCATCGCCAACATATATGGTATATGGAGATTTAATGCTTCGATGTCTCATTTAAACACCTCGTCCGCAGCTCGGTGTTTAAAAGCTGACATCCAGGTATTGAATCGACATATACAATACACGTTGGCGGAGATAAAACCTGAAATATATAAATAAAACAAAAAAATACTACTTCACTCAAATTTAGATTAACTTGTGGTGGTTATTAAATGTGTTTTCAGACAAAAGCCTTATGTCATGTAAATTAGAAAATGGTTATTTAGGTCATGTATGGGGTTACTGTTGCAAAGGCTCGAGATTATTTTGTCCTCGAGGAGACTGGATCGTTTGTCATTAAAACTCTTTACCTAACCATAGCTTGCTAGCACAATTGCTAAAAAAATTCGTGACACTAAAAATATTAATTTTTTGCATGAAACACACAGCTTATGAGCCCTCATTGGAACCCGACACTGAGCAATTGTTAAAAAACACACTTACGCCAAAGGGTTTTCCAATTAGCTATCAACGTCATATCCATCAAATTATTCAAAACTTTACCTTCCAAAAGGTTATTAATTCTGAACCGTTAAAATCACTTTGAAATAGAGGTGTTTAGTTTTATGGCCAATGCAAAACTAAACACCTCTATTTTAAGGCCCATAGCAATGACGTCGCTTTCGAGTGGGTGATGACAGTATGCTGTGGAGATACTGATACTATTGTCCGAACAAGAATGGTCGAGGTTTTAAGCTATCTTTCCCTATCAGACTTATACCGCGGCTTCGTGTCAAGAAAATATATGTTTGGCTGGATGAAAAGTTAACTTTAAGAACTATCCCAGATGAAATAATGGTAATGATGTCTGCACAGGCGTCTTTTAATCCTTATCTTGATAGTCTTTAACCTGTTACAGTTTTAGTAAAAGATGGACCAAAATGTCCGATCAGTTGTCCACTTCCCCAAAATATCAAATTTTGGGAGTCTGTCTCACCTGGAAATCTACCAACCAATTTAAAAAACTATTTTCGGAAAAACAATAAAATTGATTTAACCCTTTACCTAACGTAACGGCCAAAACCGTCCAGCGCTATTCTAAAAAATCGTCAATTTATTTTCGTTGTTTTTTCATATTTTGTCTCAAAAACATAGGTTATATCCCCTCGTGGGAACGAGCTCGTCGAGCTCGTTCCAATGGAGGGTCATAACCCACGTTTTTGAGAAAAAAAAATATGAAAAAATAGTTATCCAATAATTTCTTTTGGAAGTGTGGTCTGCTGTTCATGTTAGGATCGGTAGGTTGTAAGCAATGTGTTTTTACGTGATCTCTATCGAGCCAAATGTAATTTCCCAGACATGTTTTACATCAGCATTGTAAACAATACACAACTTTTTGTTTTGCATTTCAGTTGATGTTTTCTGAGCGATTAGAAATAAAAAACGTTTCTATAATACAACTAATTCTGTGATGATAGCATATAAATCTGTCGAATCTGATGGTGGACAACGAGAACTGTTTGGCAGAAAAATCCATAAAATCACTTTTTTGAGACAGAGTTTAGAGATATACAAAGTTTCAATTTCCAGTTATCTCAATTCGAAGAAAGCAATTTCCAGTTAAAAGGCAAATGTTTTACCCTTCTAAAGAACATTGACACATTGCACAAAGATTAATTATATGGCAATTGAACAACAAAGTAGTCAACTGGAAAGTACTTTGGACTCCTTGCGAGACAACCGATTAAGTATTTGCCGAATATAAAATTTACAAAAAAGTCAACGTAGTGTACAATTACGAAAGTTACAAGCTTGAGTTGACTAAGCACTCTGTTTTGCTAAAAGCTATGGTTTAACGCCTACGATTTTAAGACTGAAATCTGACGATGGATTTTTATATATATTAAATCTAAATAACGAAAACGAAAATGCAGAAAATACATTTGATGAGAAAAAATTAAAACAGATAGTGTACATTTTGGATTCGGCATCAGTGATCAGACTCATCATGAAATTTTGGTTTTGTAGGAGATTCTTCCCGTAGAACACTTAGTTAACCCTTTACCTAACATAAAAAGCAGACGACACTTGCAAAAAAAATTCTTGAATAACTAATTTTTTTCATTTTTTGTCTCAAAAACATAGGTTATGACCCCTCATTGGAACGTGCTCGACGAGCTCGTTCCAATGGGGGGGGGGGGGGGGTCAGAACCTATGTTTTTGAGACAAAAAATGAAAAAATGATGAAAATTAATTGACGATTTTTGAGAATAGCGCTGGCGGGTTTTGGCCGTTACGTTGGGTAAAGGGTTAAAAGATTTCGTAATAGTTTAAATTCACTTGTTGAATTTGAAAGGACGCCTCATAATACACCAGGGGCATATGTAGGTATTAAAATGCACTCATTTCCCTACTGAAAGAACCTTCACTTATAGGTGAACCTGGTAAACTTCGTATAGAAATTTCAGGCGACGGGACGGCACCAGAATTAGTTGCCTCTCCTCATTCTGAATTATATCATTCTCCATTCTTGATGACAATACAAAGACCAAGTTCGGGTCAATTGTGCAGAAAACTAATCACTTTTGTACACTGCACGGAAACTTATGATGATTTGAAAAAGAAATCAAGATTTCCCATATTCGAGGAAGTAAAGCAATTCAATTCAAAAGGAAAATGTATTGTAGATGACAAAGTAGTTGATTTGATTTTTTTCTTCGGCGGTCATATTGAAATTCTTCAAATTTGTTTGAGATTATGCGAATCGACCGGAGAATATGCTGGTGTCTGTTGTTAGATATAATAATATGATAGAGGGGATATAACTTAACTAGATAACTTTTATCATTCAGAAAATATGTTTAGAACTATCGCGGGTATTAATGAGGATTTACCTAATGGAAAGAAATGCTAGAATCAAGCCCTTTACACAATATAGAATTACACCATATTATGCCTGGCGAGCTGCATTTAATGATGCGTATATTTGATTTATACATGTCCATGCAGTCTCTCTTATGCAATACGGCGTGCAATACGGCTGTGCAATACGGAATTCCGTATTGCACACCAACCTGTTCCAACCGGGACTTTTTTATGCAATGCGACTGCATAAAGTGCATGGTGTTTACCACCGTTGACAGAAAAGAAAATTAGGTCAGTAGGTGCTTGGGTCATGTAATAAATACAAAACCACATGTATGTTTCAATGAGTCGTTTTGTATTCAATTCGTCAGATGTGCGTAGGAAGAAAACGTCTCGACCTTCGGTCTCGACGTTTTCTTCCTACGCACATCTGACTCATTGAATACAAAACGACTCATTGAAACATACATGTAGTTTTGTCTATGTATTGTTACGCAATCTCATTGACGATGCAAAAGAGAAGACGACAAAGCAAAGGTTTCCGGAAAACATTCGATTATTTAAATACTTTAACAAAATAAGATATGTGGGATAACATTCAGCATTTGGACACCAAATATAGGAAAGGTGGAAATAGATTGGACTTCTATATTCTTTTAAAAACGTTTTGAAACGAATTCCAGATGTGCTTTGTCGTTCACAACGAAACATGATAACAAAAATATGGCGTGGTTGTGTTTGACGTTTTCATTTTTCGCATTGTTTATTGTTGCTGCTGCCGGGGATTTCATTGCTTTTTCTATGAAATCCTCGGCAGCAGCAACAATAAACCATGCGAAAAATTAAAATCCATTCCGTTCACATTTGCCAAGCGGAAATCGTTGACAGAATTTTTTTTTATAAAGAAGCGAAATTTGACTGGAATTTTCTACAAATCGTGCACCGCAAATGCAATTCGAATCTCTAGCGATAGCTAAAAATCGTCCCAATGTGTTCTATGTGCCTGTAGAAAATTTGTGCCATCGCGGCCTTTCGTTCTATCCTTCCGTGCTGGCACTGGTGCCATATCGATTAACCCATTCACACACGCGTGTCGTTCTGTGTATATCTGTTCGAAGCATTGTGAATCAAAACCGTTAGAATTTATTTTTAGTAAATGTACAAGCTGTGTGGAACTTTTACTCTCACTAGCTGATAAAAGGAAAGGATACCAACCAGAAAGAGTCACCCTGTATATGTACTGTTTAGTTTACCATAGGCCATTTTTCATTTCATCGTACGGCTCACTTAGGAAATTTAGCGGCCAGTCAGTTGAAAAAGTATTACATCATAAGAAAATAAATAAATACGACAACACTGTTGATTCATTGAAAGCTAGGAAAAGGATAGAAAGGTTAAATAAATCAGAAAGAGTAAAGCGAAACTACGTAAAGAAATCAGAATTATACTGGTAGGAAGACATTTTCAACAATAGAGCAGCTAAACGGTCATGAATCATTTATGCAATACAAAATAAAAGCGACCACAGCAAAACTTCGGATGTAGAATCCATGTCAGCAGACACAATAAATGAAAAACTTTCAAAAATGGGTATTAAAACAAGATTTCGAAAGAAAGAAAAACTTCTGGAATTTCTAAAAGCAAACATTCAATAAAGCGCAAATATAAATATTAGATTGTGCTTTGGGAGTGGTTTAACCCTTTACCCAACGAATCGAACGTTTCCGCCCGCGTAATGAGCAAATTCAGCAGTTGATAAAAGATTATTAGAAGGGGTAATGGCGGGTTCTGGCTCATTTGCCTACTTTGAGCCAGAAATTCCAGTGACGTCACAAAACTGGGTTATTTTCTAAAAATAACTTGGGTTTTTCCCGGAAGGAATCGATCTCCTCGCGAAAACGTCGGTTTTTTGAGAGATGATCGATTCATTTCCTGGAAAACCCAAATTTTTCTCGGAACGACGATTTTACTGGCTCAGGAATTTTAAAAATTTCTGGCAGAAAATCCCACTTTTTTCGAATTGAACACTGATTTCCCATACGGGGTGAATTTTTTGTCGCTGAAAACGAACGCAGAAAGTACTCGTTGATGCTTCGATCCGGAACGGGGATTTAGCGGGAAACGCGCGACGTTTGGGTCGAGTGAATTCTTCTGGTGAGCTAAGAGAGACTGCGGAGTTCGTCGGGAGACTCGAGGGGAGGAAGGACGATCAGATCGGGAGGAGGAGGACGACCGCCGGAGGACGCTCGCGCGTTCGCGCGTCCGTGTGTGCGCGCATGCGATTGTGTGTGTGTGTGTGTGTGTGTGTTTTTTCAAATGACACAATCATGTTTTAGAGGAATTTTGAATGTTGGTTTCTGATCCCCCTCCGGGATTCGAACCCTCGGCAACACCGCCTGGCAATCAGGAGTCCAGCGTCTAAACCACTAGACCATTGCACACCGTCAAAAACGATGGCTGGAATCTAGCTTTTTAGATGAAGTCCTCATGATTACTTGGTTCATCTTCCTTTCGGCAGCAGCATGAAAGTGTGGAACGCGCTGGCTACAGTACGACGAACGTGCTGTGGATGGCCTCAGACGAAGACTGGCACGGGCTTGTGTGTGTTTTTTCAAATGACACAATCATGTTTTAGAGGAATTTTGAATGTTGGTTTCTGATCCCCCTCCGGGATTCGAACCCTCGGCAACACCGCCTGGCAATCAGGAGTCCAGCGTCTAAACCACTAGACCATTGCACACCGTCAAAAACGATGGCTGGAATCTAGCTTTTTAGATGAAGTCCTCATGATTACTTGGTTCATCTTCCTTTCGGCAGCAGCATGAAAGTGTGGAACGCGCTGGCTACAGTACGACGAACGTGCTGTGGATGGCCTCAGACGAAGACTGGCACGGGCTTGTGTGTGTTTTTTCAAATGACACAATCATGTTTTAGAGGAATTTTGAATGTTGGTTTCTGATCCCCCTCCGGGATTCGAACCCTCGGCAACACCGCCTGGCAATCAGGAGTCCAGCGTCTAAACCACTAGACCATTGCACACCGTCAAAAACGATGGCTGGAATCTAGCTTTTTAGATGAAGTCCTCATGATTACTTGGTTCATCTTCCTTTCGGCAGCAGCATGAAAGTGTGGAACGCGCTGGCTACAGTACGACGAACGTGCTGTGGATGGCCTCAGACGAAGACTGGCACGGGCTTGTGTGTGTTTTTTCAAATGACACAATCATGTTTTAGAGGAATTTTGAATGTTGGTTTCTGATCCCCCTCCGGGATTCGAACCCTCGGCAACACCGCCTGGCAATCAGGAGTCCAGCGTCTAAACCACTAGACCATTGCACACCGTCAAAAACGATGGCTGGAATCTAGCTTTTTAGATGAAGTCCTCATGATTACTTGGTTCATCTTCCTTTCGGCAGCAGCATGAAAGTGTGGAACGCGCTGGCTACAGTACGACGAACGTGCTGTGGATGGCCTCAGACGAAGACTGGCACGGGCTTGTGTGTGTTTTTTCAAATGACACAATCATGTTTTAGAACGCAGAAAGTACTCGTTGATGCTTCGATCCGGAACGGGGATTTAGCGGGAAACGCGCGACGTTTGGGTCGAGTGAATTCTTCTGGTGAGCTAAGAGAGACTGCGGAGTTCGTCGGGAGACTCGAGGGGAGGAAGGACGATCAGATCGGGAGGAGGAGGACGACCGCCGGAGGACGCTCGCGCGTTCGCGCGTCCGTGTGTGCGCGCATGCGATTGTGTGTGTGTGTGTGTGTGTGTGTGTGTGTGTGTGTGTGTGTGTGTGTGTGTGTGTGTGTGTGTGTGTGTGTGTTTATATATTATATGTTAAAAGATGAATAATAATAATAACAAAATTGTTTAAACATTAATAAAAAAAGATATATATATATATTTATATTAAACAACATAAAAAATAAATAAGAATACAAAAAAGAAATATAACTGTGTTTCGTCCATTAAAGAGAGAGAAAAAATAAATAAATAAATAAATAAATAAATAAATAAATAAATAAATAAATAAATAAATAAATAAATAAATAAATAAATAATGTTTCATTACATGGGAGATTCTAAGCGAAGGGACGACCAGGTTCGCGATTTGATACGGAGCAGGGAGAACATTCAGGCGCAGGACAGGACCAGGCGATTGGGAGAGATGGGACTGACGCGTGAGGCGACCAAGTTGTTGAAACCCGTCACCGACGTTGATGAACGAGCGAGGAAGGAGAACTCCCTCAGGCCACACTCCGGAGAGAATCGTGATCGATCCGAGTAGCTTCGATAGCGTTACGCCGAAAAGTTTGTCTAAATACACCCCGGAGAGGGTCGATACCGATGCGAGTAGCGTCGTCAGCAGCGCCAGATCCGACGACAGTAGACAGAAAGATTCGATGTATGGATTTCGTCAGGAAGGTGATGACGATTTCGTTGGCGACACGCAAATATGGTTTGAAGGCGACTATTTGATCGTCGGTTCGAACAGGTACGAAATGACCGACGGATTGCACACTCTGCTCTCTCACAAGAGACCCGGCGATTACACCGAAGAGGATTACAAGAATTACGGAGACATTCTGGTTCAGACTCACGCCATGAAGAAGAACAACGATGCCAGAGAGACGGGTCCAAAGGATAGGAGAGGTTACAAGTGGAAGCACGTGATGGAACCCATATGGAAGGCGAACGAGTATTTCGTGAAGTCGACGACTGGAAAGACCGACGCGATATTTCGTCCGCGCGATCCCTGTGCCCTGTCGGAGAGATTGAGCTTATTGTTGGCTAGCAGAGAGGCCGATAACATCGGAGTAAATAACGAGATAGTGAGCGTGTGCAACGAATTGTTGAGGCAGAAGTTTTTGACTAAGAAGGATTAGCAAAAGTTGATGAATCGTTTGAAATGATAAAAAAGTATGAGAAGAGAGAAAAAAAATATATATTAAGTAAATAAAATAATATATATTCATAAAAAATAATAATAACAAAATTGAATTCCCAGAAAAAAACAATGTTGGTGATATATAGTAGGGGATACACTAGATCGTTCGTCTACGGCGGATCGGGCATCGTCGATTCGATGTTGCGATTTTTAACTCGTAAATTCACCGGCGACGCCGCGAAACAGATCGCATCGAGCGCTCTCAAAATCGGAAAGAGGACGGCGATCGACGCCGGTAAGAAAGCCGCTGCTGAAGCGAGTGGTAGAATAGCTTCGGAAGCTGGCTACAGAGGAGTCGACGCGTTGATTAATAAATTGATAACGCCATCGCAACTGCCTGCTAAACGATCGAGAATGGAACCGAAAAGTTGGAAAGACTTCTGTGATTATCCGTTTTCGGCAAAAGTCTCTTTCAACCAGAGTACAGATTGCTTCGAGGGTACATGACGCGTAAATTACCCAAGGACGTCATATTGGGAATCTTCGACAATAGTGACGACTTCGAAGGACACGAGACTTCGAATATATTGGCAGGAGCAGCGAGAGAATTGAACATGAAAAACGTCGAGTGTTCGAACGTGGAATGTTTGTTTTACGAGAATGTCGATGAAGTTCCCGATCCCAGACAGTTGAAGTCGGAGAACAAGAATCTCATCATCTTTGATGATCTGTTGTTGGGGAGACAGAATCGATGTGAATCGTATTACGTTCGGGGACGTCACAGCAACGAAGATTGTTTCCACGTGTCTCAGAATTATTTTCGACTGCCCAGACAGACTATAAGGGAGAATGCTAATTTTGTGTCTCTTTCGTCAGGATTTGAAGAATCTCAACTACATCTATGGAGATCACGTGGGCAACGACATGAACAGGGAAGAATTCAGGAGATTCTGTCAGAAGGTGTGGGACAAGGGACTTCACAAGTTCGTCGTGATGGATTTGACTAGCGAATTTAACAACGGAAAATATCGAAGCGGATTCCACATTTTTTTTTTTTTATATTCCCGATGATAATAACAATAGAGAAGAGAATAAAAATTAAAAAAATTAAAAAAAAATGTAAAAAATATATAATTAATAAATAATAAAAAAAAATATGTCAGAACATTTATTAGAACAGATAGTCGAAAATACGGATGCGAAACAGTCCTTTCAAATCATTGTGAGTCACGACACGGCTCGATTCACGACGAAATTCGAAGCTTCCATCGAATTGAAGAAGGAAAAGAGATACGAGATGGCGCTGGCTAATCTCGAGACTTATTATTCGTTTCCCAACGTGACGGAAAAGAACAACGCATTCAAGTATTCCGACTGAGTGGATTGGTTCGAGATTCGAATTCCCGAAGGGAGTTATGACAGACAATCTGAACCATCACATCCAGACGAGACTGAAGACCGACGTCATGGAGGCAATATGATAAGACTCGCTCCCAATACGAATACTCTGCAGACGATATTAGACTTGGGAGATAATTTCCGAGTGGATTTTAGTGCGGAAGATTAGAACGGCGAGATGTAGGGATTCGATCGAAAGATGTATCAAGGTTACGCCACGTCCGAAACTATGGTAGACATTCTCGCAATCAATAGCATTTTAGTGAATATGAAAGTGATCTCGGGAAGTTACGTCGATGGTAGCGCTCAGACTACAAACCGCTCGTTCTTTCCAGACGTTTTTCCGGGTTACAAGATCGTGGAGCGACCTCAAAATCTCGTCTATTTTCCCGTGATTCTGGACACGTTGTATAGCATTGAAACCACGTTGACGGATCAGAACGGCGATCTGCTAGATCTTCGCGTAGAGAAGGTGACTATACGATTTCACATCAGAGAGTTATGAAAAAAAAAAATCAAGTAAATAAAAAAATAATATTTGCATATTTGCATTTTTGAATTTTTTTATATATATAACTGACTCCATGTAATTTAAACGGAGATACAACCATGAATATGTGATTTGAAAGCAAAGCCAGCTGCCTTCGAAACCGATATCCGGCTCCATCTACTTTAAACGGAGATATAACCCTGACTATTTATTTATTTATTTATTTATTTATTTATTTATTTATTTATTTATTTATTTATTTGTTTATTTATGAAATTGGTCTACATGCACCCTTGGCCACTCAAAATCTACAAAGTTGATCAAGGGTAGTGTTTTTGTAAGTCACGAATTGACCAGCAATATATATATATATATTGCACGAGATCTCTGTGCATTTTATCTTCAGATCTGTTATTCTGCCATTGTTATACAATTTATAAACTTTTCTAAATGTTGCAAGGTAAAATATTATCTGCTCGTGGGAGAGCACTTTTCCGCGGAAATATCAAACTGGTATTGTGCATGTGTGTGCGCCAGACAGGTAGCTAGAAATGTTAGTGCAATATTCTTTTTTCAGAAATGAATCAAATTAGTGAGGATCAATTGCGCCCTCTCATTCAAAATATGGGGCGGAGGTACCAATCGTGTTTACAAGTCAGATGGCAGAATAGATGACAGACCCGATAATAACTTGTAAAAATGTGTTTGCCGTACACGTGGCGGGTGATGCCAAGGGCATTTTCAAGAAATTTCTTGTAGTAATATCAGTTTCACAGTTTTTTTTGTTGGCCTGATAGAACATACGGTGTAAGGTAATACAACATTGGGAGGAGAAGTATGTTATGAATATATCTTAATGGCTACTTTTCTATGAACTGAACTGTCACCTGTGACGTAGTATCATTTTGAGAGATAAGTAAACAAATGGGAGAGCAATCTAACTGTCAGCCGTATATAGATTGACTATATATAATTCATTTTTAGCAAGCTTGTGGCGTTTTAAAACCAATATTTTTAACCTTGACTATATGATATTGCTGCAGCCATGGACAAACATCGCCTGATGAAACCAGTGCATTATATACGCAAAAGTGTAGTCTCTTGTTCCGATTTTATGTAAAGTTAAAAGCAGAAAATGACATTGTGCGAATTTGACATTTGATTGCAAGTGGGTTTCTCGACAGTCTACCATCATAGTTTGTTCTACTCATTTTGTGACGTTTTGTTAATTTATTAAAAGAGAACGATAGATAACAGCTTAACCCTTTACCCAACGTAACGGCCAAAACCGGCAAGCGCTATTCTCAAAAATCGATAATTAATTTTCATGATTTTTTTCATTTTTTGTCTCAAAAACATAGGTTATGACCCCTCGTTGGAACGAGCTCGTCGAGCTCGTTCCAACGAGGGGTCATAACCTATGTTTTTGAGACAAAAAATGAAAAAAATTAGTTATTCAAGAATTTTTTTTGCAAGTGTCGTCTGCTTTTCATGTTAGGTAAAGGGATAACAGTACAGTACAGGCGCCATGGACTGGTCATAACCCATGCATTGGCAGTGATGTCCACGCATGCGTTTACCAGGCAGTAAAAATCATCAGCAAAATGTTAATTAATGAAGCACTGGGTTGTACCTGGTGCTTTATTAATTAAATTTTGAATTATTTTTCCTATAATTAGTGTTTGGAATCTAATATTATTGCGTCCGGGGAAATATTACCCATCCGTGGAAAGTGGCCAGTCCACCTCGGCCATACTGTACATGGAACAGTAGAAAACTGTGATTCTATAAAATCAAAGATTTAGCCTGTCTGAAGTTTAAAACAGAAAGATTCTAATAAAACACTTTCAAAATGAAAAGTGGAGATTAGCGATGGTTTTATCTCTATGTCTATTCGGGTTTAGCTACACTTTCAACAGTCGGGATCATATTGTGTCGGGCACTTTTCCGGGTGAAGGAATACGGAATATTCGGAGCGGCCGTGCAGCGACGAGCGACTACCAACTTAGAAACTCTGCACAAGCAGTATTAGTAGTGGTTGAAGACAAGTGCACCATCGACGTGCGGTACACATTTGTACACAGTGTCACCGTGCAGCCACGAGGGCAATCGATATTAAATGCTTTAATAAATAAATAAATAAATAAATAAATAAATAAATATTTTCAAGGCAGATGACTTTATCAAAAGTCGATTTTCATGATGAGATAAGTCACGGATGGTCGCCCATTCGGTTTGAAGTCCAATCATCCAACAACAGAGCCACCGTGATCCTATTGTTTTTCTTTGGAGCTATATTAAGCTAATAGAGAACTACTCATTGGAGATCTGGGATCTAGACGCTGGGCAAATCACGGTAAACAAATCGTCAGCGAAAGGGTCATGGAGGATGGTAACCGTAATTGGCGAGAAGGGGTCAAATCAAAGAGGTCATTGGGTGGCCTGAGTGATAAAGAGAAGCCTGGTTTTGAAGAGTACCTTGATGGCACCTTTTGGGGTCACTGTTGTTCAAGTTGAGGCCGCAGTCCCTGGAGCTGAGGGGAAAAATTGAGAAAAACAGTGAAAATGAGTGCCAGATGTGTAATTTGGGTGTGGTGGAGATCCTGGAACACTTTCTTCTAGAATGCCCAAGATACCAGTCTAAGTGAATAAGATTCACTGGGTGTATAATGGGGAAGTGGGATGGGAGGATGAAGGACACGTGGTTAGTGGAAGACTCAAAGAAGAGGTTTAACATGCTATTCGGAGAGATTAGGAAGAATGGGGCAAGGGATGTCATGAAGCAGTTCGTCTCCGAGTGTTGGGAGGGGAGAAGAGGCATGGGAATAGGGAGGCAGTTGGGAGTATGGGGGTAACCAAGGCCTTCTCATTCGAGGACCGCGACAAATCAGCGGCCGGCCATTGTGTTATTATATTATTGAACACAATCTGATGACTATTTACTGTCTAGAAGAAAACGATATTTGGCATGACCGAGTTAAACATTTACGTAATATAGTGGCGGTATCCGTCCAGCACAATTTAAAAAAAATACAGTTTAACCATTTTGTATATTTTTGCCCCCGACTGTATTTGAGTAGAATGATATCCAGCTCGTCCATTGGGAGGTCATAAGGAAGAGTTGGGGGAAAAACTGAATGTTTTCAGTTATTTAACCGTTTGAACCCCAGAGGCCGTTTTTTCCGAACGGATCATAAGCTACGTCATAATGTCATTTAGTGGGATGGCTAGAAGTTAAATGTGCGGTGAATACCAATCAATATTTACAACGCGCAGTCCCAAGGCTGCAATTTAAAAATATTAATTGGTCTACCCCCAAATAATGAATATGGATTCTTCCAACAGCTGTCATTGAACTGACATGGAAGATACCACGAGGGTTCAAAGGGTTACTAAATATTTGTGTAAGTTGGTGCTCTTGTCATATCTAGAATTTTTCTATTTTCTCTGAATTTTGAAATACTTTTTTAGAATAGAACCAAGTTTTGAAATGAGAGCATTACATATTCAATGGGAAGCCATAGCTGAAATGGGTTGCTTCTGTGGAGATCAAGTTCATGTAAATCAGTTCTATGTTGACCAGTTCCATTTATATTTAAGGAATAGTGCAAGGCTTGGAGTTGACTACGCCCATATAGTGCCCAGCGAGGTGGTGTAGTTCCCGCCGCGAAGCGGAGGGAACTACACCACCTCACTGGGCACTATATGGGCGTAGTCAACGACAGGGCATGCACTAATCCTTATATTATATCGAACACCCATCAAGAAAACCATCTGTCCGATTTGTTAATCTGTTACCAAGGTAGCAGCCCTACCAACCAGCGTTATATAGAAAAAATTCCATGTAGTTTTTAAAAAACATTTTCTTCTTCCAAAACAGGGCTAACTTCGGATTATTGATATGAGCAGAAGACAGATTTTGAATCGGTCGGCAAGGGTAAACAAAACATTTCCCCCAAACGAAACTGTGTATTCTAGAATCGCGCAACTCGCGAATGAAAACTAAAAGTTTCGAAATTTAACAACGCAGTTTGATAATTTCCACACATTTGTCATACATATACATTACCGAATGGGTCAACACGGGATACAAACTCCGAAGATTCAATTGAATTCCACTATTTATTCGTTTACTGCCCAAAACATACAAAAATAGCGAAATAATATGAGCAGCGAAACAAACGATTTTTCATATCCGGACGCGTTCTCATGAAAGTTGGACCCAGGTATGGATCATTCTCTTCGAAACGAGATATGGATCATCTTCTCAAGGAATAAAATGAACGCCTCGAAAAATGTGACTTCAACAATGGAAAAGCGATACATTTTTCCACAAAGATTTCTTTCCATGTCGTTTTGTGGATGTTGTGCCTCTGTGAATCGATTTTTAAATTTAGCCTGATCAGTTTTATTCGCCCAGTATGAAAAGAAAACTGATATAGTAGTGTGCTAAAAATAGAAAACGTGTAGTGCCTGGGTGTAGTGCCTGGTCAGTTCTGTGGATGCAAACTCCACGAAATAGGGTATCATCTTTCAGCCAATCAGAATGCAAGGAAGTCACGTGAGATATAATATTTATATCTATTATATGCAGACCAATTCTATGTAGACAAACACAATGTAATTTTTTTTGGTTAACATTTCATATTTTTTATTCAGTTCTTTTTAATTTTAAAAAATAATTTTAAACTTTTGCTTAGCATTTTATCAATAACGGCCTTATTTATCTTATTTAATTAACAGAATTATTTCTATTAATTTTACTAGGAATAATTTTGGGCTGAATCTCTGTACTTTTGATCAATAAAATCATAGAAATATAGGTGTGATTAGTTTCATTTTCATTGTACATTTAATTGATTTTCACATTTCAAATATTGTTCGAAAGTGTCGGAAAGAACATATGGTCGCCATCTTCTTTGACCTAGAAAAGGCATATGGCATATGAGACAACGTGGAAGTATGAGAATTTAAAAGATATGTTTAGCAAAGGGAGGGCGTTTGCCTTCTTCTATAGACAGTTTTTCATTTCTGTAAAACCCGAAAGCTATCAAAGTTGTTAAAGAAGGGACATTCTTGTGTTTATTGTTTGACAATAAACTGAATTTCACTTCGCATGTGAAACAAACAAGAGTAAAACGTAACAAAGCACTTAACTTCGACAAGATACTTGTTTTAATCATTTTTTTTTATTTCAGCAGATATGTGCAAGAAACTTTTTTACAGAGTTTGTCTTAGCAGCTAACAAAATAATGTATACAAGATAATGTATAAAACATAATACACACATTTTCTGGTTTCTCTAGTCAGTTCCGAGTGTTATGAGAAGATAATACAGGAGTCTGAACAGAGGGCGATGATCAGTGTGTACTGTCATTATTATAAGGACTTACAACAGAGGGGAAGAATTGGGCCTAAGAGGGAATGCTAACAGGAACTGTGAATTCCACTAGAGCTTCCCGTCCCGTCTCATTTAGTGAAAGCTGTGTATCAGACAGGTCTTGTAGTTGGTCGCATCTCTTTTGGACGGACTTTGCTTTTTTGACGGATATTTAAGAACGGACATTAGCTCTAATATACGGTATACTTTTATCTGCTCTGGGAAGTTTTCGAAGACAGGTGTCCATCCCCTCACCTTGCAAGGATAAGTATTTTATTTAAAGTAGTACGCACAGGTTAGCAACTTCTGGCGGTACTTCCTGGTTTGGAAAACCCAGAAGGACATATTGTGAAGTTAGAGGGAAGGACAGAGCACAATTATTTCTCAATTTATCTTGGAAGTTCACTAGTATCGTCTTAAAAAGGCTGTATTCGAAAAGTATGTGCAACAGAGTTTTCGTTTGCTTTACTGCAGTAGTTTGGAATTGGTATAAGTCGATCTGTGCAATATTTAGTATTGGAGGTAAGCGTCATCACTAATAGTAAAAGAGCCTTTGTTTATTGACTCCGAGTCTGTCGGTTGGAGGTCGATACCCAAAGACTCTTCCCACCTTTTTTGAGATTCGTGAGGTCTCACAGAAGCTAACTTATAACTTAAAAATAGGGTAAAGAACTTGGCACGTTTTCTTCGAAAACTTATTTTTTTCAATGCTTTCCTTTCTTATGTTTGAGATTCTATAGGTCTCTTTTATCCTTTCTTTCCAGGGATTTGGTATTGCATTGATCATTCCGTGGTACTCTGTGAAGGGCGTCTCGAGGTTGTACTTCCTTGAAAAGGGAGGAAAGCTACAAAAGCCTCCTTGCTCACTAAGAGATCGTTGATAAAAAAGATATATGTATTAACCACTTTTTATGTAAAAAGGGTCGATTATTGATTTAAATTTTTCGATTATAGAATAGAGGTTCACACGGAATATCTTCAGGGGTTAAGGAATATCTTCAGGGGTTCAGGGACCATATATGTACTATATTCCTTCCAAAAGTATTTAATTTTCCCTAACCTTTAGAAGTCCTTTCTTGTGTAAATACCAAATATTGTAGGTTCCTTTTCCTTCAAAATCGTCTAAAGCCAAACTTTTCCAGAGTGCCTGGGTCTAAAAGTTTTTTTGTCCAGTTAACTTTTTGAGAGTAACTGTACGTTTTCATATCTAGGAATTTAAGTCCTCCATATTCTATCAAATTGATTAATGTACGGCGCTTCACGTTTGCGTTTTCACCCGACCAAAGTAACTTGTAAAAGACAGTCTGTAATCTACGTATGCTATTTTCTGGTTGTTCCAATTGGTGTATTAAAATTGAGAGAGCAATGGTTTTCATAACTACCGTTTTCCCAAAAAGTATTAGTTTTCTGAATGATTAGTCCCTAAGAAGTTTTTGAATTTTTCCTATCTGATTAAGGTAGTTGTTAACAATGTAATTCTCGCTAAACAAATTGTATTCGATTCCTAAAATGTTAAAGGCATTATTGTGATTCAAATTAACGTTTCGTTGTGTAGGAGATTCGTCACCACAACCCCGTTTGTCCCAATCAATATCACCTCGGTTTTATCCAAGTTTACCTTTAATCCAGAGTCATAAGGAAGAGTTAGGGAAAAAACTGAATGTGTTCAGTTATTTAACCGTTTGAACCCCAGAGGCCGTTTTTCCGAACGGGTCATAAGCTACGTCATAATGTCATTTAGGGGGATGGCTACAAGTTAAATGTGCGGTGTATACCAATCAATATTTTCAACGTGCAGTCCCAAGGCTGCAATTTAAAAATATCAATTGGTCTACCCCCAAATAATGAATATGGATTCTTCCAACAGCTGTCATCTAACTGACATGGAAGATACCACCAGGGTTCAAAGGGTTACTAAATATTTGTGTAAGTTGGTGCTCTTGTCATATCTAGAATTTTTCTATTTTCTCTGAATTTTGAAATACTTTTTTAGAATAGAACCAAGTTTTGAAATCAGAGCATTACATATTCAATGGGAAGCCATAGCTGAAATGGGTTGCTTCTGTGGAGTTCAAGTACATGTAAATCAGTTCTATGTTGACCACTTCCATTTATACTTAAGGAATAGTGCATGGCTTGGAGTTGACTACGCCCATATAGGGCCCAGTGAGGTGGTGTAGTTCCCGCCGCGAAGCGGAGGGAACTACACCACCTCACTGGGCACTATATGGGCGTAGTCAACGACAGGGCATGCACTAATCCTTATATTATATCGAACACCCATCAAGAAAAACATCTGTCCGATTTGTTAATCTGTTACCAAGGTAGCAGCCCTACCAACCAGCGTTATATAGAAAAAATTCCATGTAGTTTTTAAAAAACATTTTCTTCTTCCAACACAGGGCTAACTTTAGATTACTGATATGAGCAGAAGACAGATTTTGAATCGGTCGGCAAGGGTAAACAAAACATTTCCCCCAAACGGATCTGTGTATTCTAGAATCGCGCAACTCGCGAATGAAAACTAAAATTTTCGAAATTTAACAACGCAGTTTGATAATTTCCACACATTTGTCATACATATACATTACCGAATGGGTCAACACGGGATACAAACTCCGAAGATTCAATTGAATTCCACTATTTATTCGTTTACTGCCCAAAACATACAAAAATAGCGAAATAATATGAGCAGCGAAACAAACGATTTTTCATATCCGGACGCGTTCTCATGAAAGTTGGACCCAGGTATGGATCATTCTCTTCGAAACGAGATATGGATCATCTTCTCAAGGAATAAAATGAACGCCTCGAAAAATGTGACTTCAACAATGGAAAAGCGATACATTTTTCCACAAAGATTTCTTTCCGTGTCGTTTTGTGGATGTTGTGCCTCTGTGAATCGATTTTTAAATTTAGCCTGATCAGTTTTATTCGCCCAGTATGAAAAGAAAACTGATATAGTAGTGTGCTAAAAATAGAAAACGTGTAGTGCCTGGGTGTAGTGCCTGGTCAGTTCTGTGGATGCAAACTACACGAAATAGGGTATCATCTTTCAGCCAATCAGAATGCAAGGAAGTCACGTGAGATATAATATTTATATCTATTATATGCAGACCAATTCTATGTAGACAAACACAATGTAATTTTTTTTGGTTAACATTTCATATTTTTTATTCAGTTCTTTTTAATTTTAAAAAATAATTTTAAACTTTTGCTTAGCATTTTATCAATAACGGCCTTATTTATCTTATTTAATTAACAGAATTATTTCTATTAATTTTACTAGGAATAATTTTGTGCTGAATCTCTGTACTTTTGATCAATAAAATCATAGAAATATAGGTGTGATTAGTTTCATTTTCATTGTACATTTAATTGATTTTCACATTTCAAATATTGTTCGAAAGTGTCGGAAAGAACATATGGTCGCCATCTTCTTTGACCTAGAAAAGGCATATGGCATATGAGACAACGTGGAAGTATGAGAATTTAAAAGATATGTTTAACAAAGGGAGGGCGTTTGCCTTCTTCTATAGAAAGTTTTTCATTTCTGTAAACTCCGAAAGCAATCAAAGTTGTTAAAGAAGGGACATTCTTGTGTTTATTGTTTGACAATAAACTGAATTTCACTTCGCATGTGAAACAAACAAGAGTAAAACGTAACAAAGCACTTAACTTCGACAAGATACTTGTTTTAATCATTTTTTTATTTCAGCAGATATGTGCAAGAAACTTTTTTACAGAGTTTGTCTTAGCAGCTAACAAAATAATGTATACAAGATAATGTATAAAACATAATACACACATTTTCTGGTTTCTCTAGTCAGTTCCGAGTGTTATGAGAAGATAATACAGGAGTCTGAACAGAGGGCGATGATCAGTGTGTACTGTCATTATTATAAGGACTTACAACAGAGGGGAAGAATTGGGCCTAAGAGGGAATGCTAACAGGAACTGTGAATTCCACTAGAGCTTCTCGTCCCGTCTCATTTAGTGAAAGCTGTATATCAGACAGGTCTTGTAGTTGGTCGCATCTCTTTTGGACGGACTTTGCTTTTTTGACGGATATTTAAGAATGGACATTAGCTCTAATATACGGTATACTTTTATCTGCTCTGGGAAGCTTTCGAAGACAGGTGTCCATCCCCTCACCTTGCAAGGATAAGTATTTTTTTTTAAAGTAGTACGCACAGGTTAGCAACTTCTGGTGGTACTTCTTGGTTTGGAAAACCTAGAAGGACATATTGTGAAGTTAGAGGGAAGGACAGAGCACAATTAATTCTCAATTTATCTTGGAAGTTCACTAGTATCGTCTTAAAAAGGCTGTATTCGAAAAGTATGTGCAACAGAGTTTTCGTTTGGTTTACTGCAGTAGTTTGGAATTGGTATAAGTCGATCTGTGCAACATTTAGTATTGGAGGTAAGCGTCATCACTAATAGTAAAAGAGCCTTTGTTTATTGACTCCGAGTCTGTCGGTTGGAGGTCGATAACCAAAGACTCTTCCCACCTTTTTTGAGATTCGTGAGGTCTCACAGAAGCTAACTTATAACTTAAAAATAGGGTAAAGAACTTGACACGTTTTCTTCGAAAACTTATTTATTTCAATGCTTTCCTTTCTTATGTTTGAGATTCTATAGGTCTCTTTTATCCTTTCTTTCCAGGGATTTGGTATTGCATTGATCATTCCGTGGTACTCTGTGAAGGGCGTCTCGAGGTTGTACTTCCTTGAACAGGAGGAAAGCTACAAAAGCCTCCTTGCTCTCTAAGAGATCGTTGATAAAAAAGACATATGTTTTAACCACTTTTTATGTAAAAAGGGTCGATTATTGATTTAAATTTTTCGATTATAGAATAGAGGTTCACACGGAATATCTTCAGGGGTTAAGGAATATCTTCAGGGGTTCAGGGACCATATATGTACTATATTCCTTCCAAAAGTATTTAATTTTCCCTAACCTTTAGAAGTCCTTTCTTGTGTAAATACCAAATATTGTAGGTTCCTTTACCTTCAAAATCGTCTAAAGCCAAACTTTTCCAGAGTGCCTGGGTCTAAAAGTTTTTTTGTCCAGTTAACTTTTTGAGAGTAACTGTACGTTTTCATATCTAGGAATTTAAGTCCTCCATATTCTATCAAATTGATTAATGTACGGCGCTTCACGTTTGCGTTTTCACCCGACCAAAGTAACTTGTAAAAGACAGTCTGTAATCTACGTATGCTATTTTCTGGTTGTTCCAGTTGGTGTATTAAAATTGAGAGAGCAATGGTTTTCATAACTACCGTTTTCCCAAAAAGTATCAGTTTTCTGAATGATTAGTCGCTAAGAAGTTTTTGAATTTTTCCTATCTGATTAAGGTAGTTGTTAACAATGTAATTCTCGCTAAACAAATTGTATTCGATTCCTAAAATGTTAAAGGCATTATTGTGATTCAAATTAACGTTTCGTTGTGTAGGAGATTCGTCACCACAACCCCGTTTGTCCCAATCAATATCACCTCAGTTTTATCCAAGTTTACCTTTAATCCTGAGTTTTGGAAAACGAGTTCACTGTAACGAGTGTCCGTCATCGCTCAGAAAAAGTGTGGAGCCGTCAGGGTATTGGCCAATCAAATATTCGGAATCGTTTATTTTAATACCATTTATATCTGGGTTATATTTACTGCCGCGCTCAGGATTTATGCGCAGAGTATGAACAACTGGAGGGAAAGTGGATCTCTCTGTCTTACACCTCGTTCTAACTTTACTTTTTCAGAACAGTGCCCGTTATTGAAAATGTAACTGTAAATATTATAATAGATTCTTGGGAACCATCTGATAATCGAAGGGTCAAAGTTTAAAAAAACGTAAGAATTTCCGAATAAAGACAAATTCAAGGAATCAAAAGCTTTCTCGAAGTCCAGTAAAGTTAAAATACTGGAAATGTTTTGTTCCTCACATTTTTCACTTAGGGACAAGATTAATCGAGTTTGTTCTCCAATATCTGCCCTTTACAAAGCCAAGTTTTGTTTCGGATATTCATTTTTTTAGGACCGTTCTGATGCGATTAGCTATATCAGCAGACCCCACCTTAACATCTACATTGGTCTCCAGTTTTTTGAACATATTTTCGGTTTGTTTTGTTTCGGTTTACGTGTTATGATACCAGTTCTGTGGGTGGTTGAAAGTTCTTTTGTAGAATAACCACAGTTCAAGGAGGTGATTAAATACGTATTAATGTCATTCCAGAAGAATTTGTAAAAATCGGCCGTGAAGCCAGCTGAACCTAGAGATTTGTTATTTGTCATTCGTTTTAGGGCGCCTGAGCATTCAGACTTGGTGAGTGGACATTCAATAGAAGTTTAGAAATGGGTTTTCTGCACAGAAGAATATGTTTTCGAATTGGTAAAGTTTGTCAGCAGATGTAATTTTTTAGGCATGCAGGTTTTGGTAATAGGTTTTATGTTAAGATATTATAGAGTGCAAGTCGCTTGTTTCTGTACCGTCAGATTTTATTATTTTGGGGATAACTTTTCAGTATAATGCCTTTTTCCAGATTTCAAAAATATTTTAAAGCTTTCTTCACCTGCACTTTCCATTTAGCTTTGGATCGAAGAATTATCCCCTGTACCTTCTTATCTCTGATTAACTTTAGTTCTGTTTCTTGGGATCCCATCTCTTCGATAACAAATAAGACGCCCTTATCTAGATTCTTGTTCAAGATGCTTAGTGTCTCTTCGAACTCCGATTCCCGTTTGTTTGGACAATCGTTTTAAGATTGCTGAATAAGAGATAGTTTCCCTGAACAGCTGATCGTCGATTGTGAGTATATTATTATTATTATTATTATTATTATTATTATTATTATTATTGGTTGTGGCAGTAGCATTAATGGTAGTGACAGGCGTTGTACTCTACTGGTCAGTTTTTTCTGCCATAGTTCGTTTTACTACATTTATGTATTCTTGATCATTAAGACGGTTGTTACTGAACTCTCCCCAAACCCCTCCCCTGTAGCTGGTTAAAGAAGGATAGGCCGATACCTACCGGGCTATGGTCTGATTTATATCGAATTTGCATGTCTATCGCTCGGAAAAATACGTGTAAATCACTCGACAAAGAAAGTAATCTAATCTAGGAATTTGTCCCCATGGCTCTCCAAGTATAGCGTCCAGATTCGGGATTTTCTATCCTCCATACATCATGTAAATCTAATTTTTGCATGTACTGTAAAATCTTCTCATTTGCTTTGACATTATTTTTGTGCTTATAATTGGTTATATCCATATCATAGTTCTGGGGTACATTCCAGTCTCCTCCTAACAGAACTGAGGAATACTTGGTAGCTCTGATGCTGACCAAAAATCATTGCTCTATCCGTATAGATCACCTCATGGATCCAAATTAGTTTACGGTTCTGCAAGAAAGTCGTACCTCAGACCGCTTAATGCAAATGATAATTAGAAAATCAGCGAAAGATTCAATGCCTGTTAAAGCAGAGAGCAGAGGAACGTTCTCTTGAGAAGTGCAGAATTAAACTGTCACTCCAATTTGTAACTAAACTATTGTTCAATCCCCCAAACCCTGCTTATAATTGTGTCTCGGACCCAGAAATGTCGCACTTTTAACAGATATCAGAAACCTATTCCTCCTTTGGGCATTAGAATTACATCTCATCTGAGGCTGCCACGCTTTAATTTGGTATGATAAAAGAGAACAGTGAGTCGTATACTCCTCCTTGGCATCTTTAGAAACCTGCAATTATTTAGGACCTTACCGCTTCCAAAAAGTCTGAAACTTATTCCATGCAATGCAAACAAAAATATGCCTAAATTAAATCTGATAAAGGACATATAAAATAATATTTCGACATTGATCAGAAGACGGTGACAAGTATCACCTGCTGTTTTTGCTGATGATCACATCACCCCTATCAGACTACCAAATAAAAGGTCTATTTCTACGGCCGATGTTAAAGCTTTGTAACTAGCACTGGAACACATCGAGAATGTACAGGAAAGAACATTGCTTATCTTTTTCCGACTCTCTTCCCTCTTTGCTAGCTTTTCTCAACCCCAGGTTGAAGAACTATCTTATTTTGAAACTTCCTGAGAGTTTGAATGCGCTAATCTCTGACCAATGTGATATCGTATTTTGCTGGTTACCTGGGCATGTTGGTATCTCCTGTAACATCAGGGCACACAGTACAGTGGGCCTTAATCAAGCATATCAGTGATTTCAAGATTCCATTGAATGTTTCAGGCCACATATCACAAAATATATCAAATATGCGTGGCAGTCTGAAGGGAATGGAGCAACAAATGACAAGGCCCATCGCTTCCGACCAGACATTTTCGATCACTTCTTGTCTTGTAACGTTCATAGAAAAGATCATTTATAACTTTCAAAAGTGAGATTTACTGGGATTTCCGGGTTTGATTATAAACGATAACTTCTCAAGTGAATTATGGAATCAACAACTGGGTCGTGTATCCGTGCGCGCAAACGAAGACGCTTGGCCGTTGGTGTAATGGGGACTTCATTGTTTTTTGTTTTTTTTTAACCCTTTACCTAACATGAAAAGCAGGCGACACTTGCAAAACATTTAATTCTTGAATAACTATTGTTTTAATTTTTTGTCTCAGAAATATAGGTTATGACCCTTCATTGGAACGAGCTCGGCAAGCTCGTTCCAATGAGGGGTCATAACCTATGTTTTAGAGACGAAAAATGAAAAAATAATGAAAATTAATTGGCGATTTTTGAGAATAGCGCTGGCCGGTTTTTGCCGTTACGTTATGTAAAGGGTTAAATAATATAATTATCGTTAATAATGAAAAGCAATAAACAGAGTAATCGCTTGACTGGACTGGTTACATGAAATAATTCATTCGAGGCGAGGGACTATATTGTAAAACACTCGTGCGCATTCGCGCACTCGTGTTTGTACAACGTCCCTCACCTCTCATGAATTATTTCACGTAACCAGTCCAGTCAAGCGATTACTCTCTATATAATTCTGACACGATGTCATATCGGTCATACAAGACGTACACATTCCTTTTTGTTAGAGGATAGTGTGCGACCGGAGTGTGTTCCTTGCCAACAAGTACTGGCTGTGGAATACATTCTTTTATATTGCACTGAGATTAATCATTACCGAGGGCAGTATTTCACAATAGGATATCTAAGAGATCTACTTTATCACACGAGCACACACAATATTCTGTCATTTCTAAAAATAATTAACCTTTTAAATAAATTTTAAAATTGCTTTTTTTATTTTCCACCAGACAATTCAAGTCTTAAACCATCAGGTTGATTTATAAGGTATTCACTTTTCGTGTATCATCACTCAGTACTGTTCAAACCACTCCTATCTTTGACATTTCTATTGAGATTTCTATTGTAATCATTTCTTGTTTTTATTCAATCCTTTTTATTTCATAATTGAAAATGAGGTGTTTTACTTTCTGCAGTTTATCGCCACGAAATAACCTTAGATGCTAATGTTGCATTAAACACCAATAAATAAATAAATCTATAACGGGAGTGTTAATTGTTTCAAGTCGATTGATTCAATGTGGATTTCATTTTCAAAATTCATATTACATATCTTCATTTATATTTAATAAAATAAAATTTCATATCTATATTTACTTTTAACCCTTTGGACCTTGATGTAACATTCAATGACAGTTCACATCAATCATCTGGTGGAGTGTTTATCCGTTACATGGGGAAGACCAAGCATTTGTTTCATCGTGCAGCCCCAAGACTGCTAGTTGAAAATCTTGATTGGTCTATGACACAAATTCTCGGAGCACTCTACTTTATGAATTCAGATCGTATCACGATCCTGGATCGAAAAAGCGGTCTTTCGGGTTCATGGGGTTAATAATACGATTCATTATTTTTTTTTATTGTAGGCTTATCAATTCAAACTATTGAAAATTTTTGGCCGGAATTGAGGGATGAGACACACGCCTCCTGTCGCCACGTCCCTATAGAAATCTCACGGATATATAAATGAAATAAAAATGGTTGGAGATGAGGGTAATGTCGGGACAGAGTCTCAAGCATAGCCTCCGCCCTAGCGATTTTAAAAAGTCAGACTTACTGCAAGAAAAAGAATTTTTATGCTCGTCACAATGTGATGAATTACATGTACCGAAAATCACATTTTGACAAATGTATTTAGCTGTTCCACATGTGCACACGGGGTCATGCACCTTTTCCCAGAAAGTGGATGCTTTTAAATAAATAAACACTACAATGAAAAGAAGCACAGAGTTTGTCAGTTCAAATAGTGCCAAAATGTCCCTCTTCATCTCATTGGCAAAGAGTGTAGGAATCCCAGACAGCCGTCGACGTTTGAAATGAGATGTTGTCACTGAGCTGGCAAATAAATATCCCGTCTGGACCTTTCTCCAGACTGAAGGATTTGCAGTATTCTTTTTGCAAACAAAGCAGGGCGCAGTGATTTCTTTCGTGAATAGCAAAACTTTCTCTGGCAGGCAGTATGGTTGACGCATTGCGGGCCTTGCAGAACAAATCTGTAACGATAAAAAGTAGGAAACATATATATGTATTACTTGAACACTTAACGTGAGATTGGTTAAATCTTATTCTGCGGTATTAATGACTATGATGGCAGGAAGGGGTAGACAGAAATCGTGGATACGCTTCACCGCCACATTCCACGGCCCTGCCACGATTGGTATCGTTGATGTTTGTCGGGGATTCATTGTCCTGACCTCCCATTTTAAGTAAAGATGTAATGTCGCCTAACATATATATTTTACACCACTTCGATGCGGCGCAATTTGTTAATATCAAGTACAAAACCATGTCTTGGGTGAAATGGGGTTAAAGAATCGAAAGAGTCACGAACGTACACCCATTTGTAATTTAAAACTTGTTATAATTTATTTGAACATCATGCGGCAATCTTATGCAGCAACTCACTGTTTTTGAAAGCACTGTTGTTCATGTTCATATAATCAGCCCTACCTCCAAAACGCATTCCCAAACTTTCACCAGAAAGGGCATTTGGTTCAAGTGTCTTATCAACTGAATTTAGCGTCATGTCAAAATCAGGTTTGCAGAATATTAAGCCATTGAACCCTGATTGTATCTTCCACGCCAGTTCAGTGTCATCAATTGGAAGAGTCTATATTCGTTACTTGGGGAAGACAAATCAATATTTTCAACGTGCAGCCTTAGGGCTGCATGTTGAAAATTTTGATTAGTTTACAACACAAATTCACCGAGCAACTAACTGTTAACGGATTCACGCGCCACGTCCCTGCCCAAATAAATTGCGGATCAAAGAGTTAAGAAAGGCTACTACAACTTTGTTTCAAGTCATATTTGCGTTTTCAGAACAACAAAAGGTAACACGGAATGGCACAAAATGACAAAACAAAATCTTTACATTCGGCCAGTGTAGCCAAGTTTGAACCACTGTGCATGGTGTTGTCCCGCATATTTCGGTATTTCCGCAGAAAGCGCAAAATAGTGCCAGGGGAACAAATGAATAAAGTCACATCGTTTGTCACTTTGTTACAAGGTGTGCGTTGTGTTGAGAATTTCAACGTGCTGGGTATCCACCTCGCGTGTGCAGTATATCCGTGGTCATTACGAACTTATAGCACAGGCCATCAAAATAGGGGTGCCTAGTCAGTACTTCCTATAGCAGCGTACAGGCTAAATGGTGATAGACGCAGTCTCTCTGATTCGAGTCCGTAGCTGGTACTCGTCCCCACCCTTTCCCGAAAAAACGTATATCTACCTAAGACGCCCGTGAAATACAAAAAAAATCCAACAATCGTAGTTGATTCCTGTCCCCGAACTCTACCTGAGTGTGTTCTGTATTTATACCACGATTCAACTTGAAGCAAAAGAACGAAGATGATATATTTGATGAAAATTGTCACCATCGGCGATCTGTTTCAATTCACCTTTGACACTGTTTTGTGTCGAAATATTCCTTTCACGTCAAAAGGCCAATCAGACGCGTAACGACCAACCAGATATGTGCTTACACGACCTTCTTCGCGTAGGCTGAATTACACGCGTGATATATTTGAAACATTTCTCAATGCCTGTTATTTAACAATCAACATAATTTGAAGCCAAAAACTCGGGAAAAAACGATTGCATCAGGAGCTCCCCATCAAACTGTTTCGATTTCGTTTTAGACAGAATCAGTTCCCGGTAAACCCTATACTGTCACATATATGCATTGTTAAAATAAAGTTCCTGAAATTCAAAATTTTGACCAGATTCAACCCAAGTTATACTGAAAAATGGGGGAAACCAAGAAAAATGCTTTATGAAAGGAGGTTGTTAAATAAATGTATATCATGATCATGTGCATTTCGCTCTAACGGGCTCATTGCGATCCGATTGGAAACACGACCTCGAATCTGATACAAATTACAGGACATGCACATTGTCACGATCATGTATATATCGGGCATTGTTCACTATACATTGCAATCATAGTATAAATCATCTGCCCCATATTTTACGCGTCAAATCCGCTCCTATTATGAACGCATTTCAGGCACCACATCTGAAAAATAGCGGGAAGATATATTTCCCTTACAGCTGTTAACTGGGACCGTTCGTTAGTTTCCCTCACCTTCCAATCCCTTCTGTCAAATGAAAGGTGTGGGTACGAGTCGAATGGTTCAAGGTATGTCGACGCCCCAAATGCATTTCGGTATTTCTATGTTTATACCTATATAAACCTTTTTTTCGAAAAAAAATAAATTACCACTTGATACTGCACTCATGGCCACCACTTTTCCGTACACTTCTACTTCACACAGTGTTAACACACCATCAAGAACAAAACGCTGAACTTTAACATATCTGGCTTTCATCTTGCTCGTGCAGTTTAAAACGGTCGTCGCGCCGTTTCCGACTGTTCCGGGATGGTAAACACATAGCTGAAAATTGCTGAAATCGTTGCTGGAATTCATCTTCTCCGCCGTTTCAACTGTGAAGTTAGTAAGTCTCTTATCTGTTGAAATAAATAAATAAATAAATAAATAAATAGATAATTACCTATATAACTAGCCAACTTATCAATCAATTAATCAATCAATCAATCAGTCAATCAATCTGCCAATCGATCGATTCTTATCTAGTACAGTGTGGGATGGCATTCCATTGTATGAGGTGGACTCCAACCTAACGTTAAAAGACTGCTCCTCGAGAGATGCGAAGATACCAGAAGATAACCAGATTATTTTAAAATCGCAAGCTAATTTTCAGAAGTCATCCAACGAAATTCGTCTATCACCGAAAATGAGAAGGTGTATGTGGATTTTTTAACGTACTAAGCCGCTGAATAATGTGTTCCAAGTCGAGCATATCTCACATTGGACAGAGAGTCCGTCTATTGACTGTAAACTGTGGCCAAACCTGTGGAAGCAACTTGTCAAAATATTCAGTCCTATTTGTAAGAATTTTGCCAAACATGATCATAGCATTTTGAACTCCTGAGGACGTTGTTTAAAGTAAAGAAAAGATTTAGTACGTAATAACACGTACATCAGTGTCAAAGGGTTAACCCTTAAAAAGGCTTTGCGTTTTAATAAATATGTAAAGAATGATTAAACTTTCAAGTGCAGTAAAAATGGCACTAAATAGAAAAGCTAAAAAACAACTATCTCCGAATCTTTTCAGTCCTACCGCACAGTAAAATTTCACGAGAATCCGACCAAATTTAATTTACTATGACGTTAACGTCAATAGCGTCACCATAAATTCGGCTCTAATTATTGGGAACTTCCAGGGGCGGTACCGACTTTTTAGATATAATTTGTGATGGAGGTAATATATCCAAAATGTGAAAGATGAAGGTTGATGCACGCGTTGATGTTAAGAGTAAGTAATATGGTTGAACCAGACGTTGTTGTGGATGAAGGTTGAAATTTTAAAGTATTAAAATGGTGTACACTACACATTACAAGCGTGAAGAGGGTTACAACGTTATATGTTGTAACGAGTGAGTTATGCGTGTCGCTGCTTTGGCCTTTTCGGTCATAAAGATTAACCCTTTGAACCCGAGAGGCCGCTTTTTTCGGCCAAGAACATGGTACGTCATAACGCCATTAAATAGGATGGCCGTTCAGTAATTGTGTGGGGTAGAGCAATTAACATTTTAAACGTGCATCCGCGAGGCGGCACGTTCAAAATACTGATTGGTCTACCCCAAATTATGAATACGGTCTCTTCTAATTGCTGCCATTCAATTGCCATTCAGATACCACATAGTTCAAAGGGCTAAAGAGTGCTAAAACTTCAATTCACGTACAAAAAGTCAAAATGGTCTCCAAAAATGGTTTGTAATAAATTTGTAAAGAATGATCAAACTTGCGAGTGACGTAAAACGTAAAAAATGGTACTTTTTTAACTTTTTAGCTCTACAATACACTTACATTTCATGAGAATCCGACCTCATTTGATTTTTAATGACATTGACGGCACAGATGTCGCCCTAAATCGGCCATAGCTATTGGGAATTACCTAGGTCGGTACCGAAATTTTGGATACGGTTTTTGTCGGAGATATTATATCCAAAATTTAAAAGAGAGGGGGTTTGACACAGGCAGTGTTATTAAAAGAGAAAAAAAGGCGTCAAATCTGACATTGCCTCGGATAAAGGTTGATATTGAAAAATGTTAAAATGACACGGACTAGACCGCCCAGATGTTAGCAAGATCACGATGTTTCATGATTTTATCTTACAATCAACATGTATTTTGTCTGTATTAACTCCGCAACTGTCGTGTATCCGACCCCTTGATACAGATGTTTGTATCAGGGGGTCGGATACAAGCACGTTCCTTTCGCGTGAGTTCTATTTTTTTCTTCTTTTTGTTCATCCGTACGAATAAATAGTTCGTTATATATTCGTCTACATTCTTGACTTATCCCCAATATATTGTAAGATAAAATGGGTATTACCATAATGTGGATGTGCAAAATATGTATCCGAGTCTCGCTCCGGGTTCTAAAGGTAGATCACGACTCGTCTTGATCTGCCCTTAGAATCCGGAGCTCGACTCGGTTGTATTTTCTAGTCATGACATTGAACGGGCTGAAATGTACCATTAGCATTTTCAAAGATGTGGCAATTTGTCAGCTGGCAAATTGCCACTTCTTTTAAAATACTAAGATTAATTTTAATCAGTCATATTTATTGGTAGAAAATACAATTTTAGAAAATACAATTGTAATAATTTTATAGTATTGATCCCAGATCGCGATCTAATATTATACAAAATCGTTTTGAACCATTTTCTTTAGTATATTTTATGAAATATCAAACATAAATCCCAATAGTTTCACAAGAAAATGTTACTTTTGAAGCTGATCTGCGCGCACCCTTGACCCCTACTGCGGACAATATGTAAGCCAGAGGTAGCGTTTTGAAAGTTAAACATTGATGAGAAACATCTATTGCACGAGATTGCTCTGCATATCACGGTAAGATCTGTTTATTGTGGACTTTATACACTTTAAACACGTCCCTACAATGATCTTGGGTAGTTAATTATTTGCTCATGAGAAAGCACGTGTCCTCGGCCACAGCAAACTGGTATATACACAGGTGTGTGATTCAGATAGGTCAGAAGAAAGTTTGGTGTAATAGTCTTGTCTAGAAATGGATTAAAAGTGGTCAGCATCTGATTCGTACTGTCATTCACAAAATGAAGCAGAGTTGTCTACCGTGTTTACAAGACAGAAATGCAGAGACCAAGCACTGACCTGAGAAAATCTGTTTCTTGGAAACCGACCACTTGTGCACTTGACGGATAATACCACGGATATTCTTCAATTTATACGAAATGATCATTAATTTCCAATAAATCAATTTATTTTCACGAGCTATATTGCTGATCATTATTGTTCCAATTCCTTGTCATTTGTAGCGAAATGTCTGGGGTGTTTCAAATCTGTTTGTGTAACATATATAAACCATTGCCAAATCATGACAGAATGAAGAAAAAACAATTGGGCATGGCATTTGATATGTGACTTTTTGGCTCTTCTGTTTCGATAGGCTATATTCTACTGTGTTGTGGAGATGAAAGCGTGCAGTAATTAAGATGAGTACAGTAATTTACAAATGTTACAGGCATATCAGTAAAAGTCAATAGCCGATTATAAGTGGTTGAGCGAGTGTATGTGGAGAACAAAGCCAACGTCTGTTTCGAAACTAAATGTAACACGCAGATTTGGGGACCAGTTGTGAGTCGTCTCGAGATCTTTGTTGAAAGCAGGTGTTATATGCGGATAATTGACTGTGCTATTAGTTGACACGTGTTGTCAGCATAACGTCTGGCGAGAGAGTCCAGCGTCTCGACATCTTTATTGAAAGCAGGTGTTATATGCGGATAATTGACAGTGCTATTAGTTGACACGCTTGTCAGCATAACGTCTGGCGAGAGAGTCCAGCGTCTCGAGATCTTTATTGAAAGCAGGTGTTATATGCGGATAATTGACTGTGCTATTAGTTGACAAGTGTTGTCAGCTTAACGTCTGGTGAGAGAGTCCAGACTGTACGCAATATCGTTGGTACAAACCCAGGAACGGTCCTAGCACAGACCCATTATGATTACCGGCTATTATCGGAGAACATGGGAAAACTGTACTGCTCACTAATACTCGCAGATTACCAATCATTACATAATGGACAACATAACTACTATAGATAATATAACCGCTATGGAGTCGTTGTATCCTCTCTGGCGTCCCTGATTGACATCATTATGAAAATTGACTATCGGTGAAAACATTTACCTTCCATTTATAAGACGAGCGAGAAACGTCCAACACTGAACGTCGACTTTGTCTCTTAGTTTAGCGAATGTATTTTTACGGTAATTTACAAGTTAGTATTCTTCACAGGAAAATAAAATAGCAAATCTCACCTCCTGTTTTTTGCAGTAATCGTAAGAAGAGTGCATGTATGACACGGCACGATGCGCACGTTGCTGATATAACGAAAAGAAAAAAGTTAAGGACATCATAAGATGGTGAAAGCTTCGTTTTCTTATGTTCTCCACAGAGAATTAATAGTCAAAAGTTCAAAGCGAGCGGGAAAAAATTATAAAAAAAACACCTTCTGTATTTTTATACTGCTCTACAGGAAAATGCCTGAAGGTTTTGAAATGATGCACACCCTGGCGATACAAATTCGCTAACATTTCGAAATTTCAGTTTTTATTTGCAACTCCCACGCCCAAAATCGGTAAACGAACGGATAATTAAGGGGAGCTAACTGTCCCTTCCATCCACGACATTTCGTCCCCTGAGTTCCGACGTGTTCAATGTGCCTACTGGCACATAGAACCTATTGGAACTCATTGGACGATTTGTCAGCCATGGAATCTTTTCCCATACTTCACTCGTTCCCTGGGGGCGGTCAATGTCAGGTTTTGACAGAAGTGAAGACTCACCTAACACCATTGGAATAATAATTGTGATTGATCCTTAGACATAGAGGGTCGCGATTTCATATGCAATTTCTGAACCAAGTTCACTGAAATCGATCTGAATCGAGGTCAGCCGAGCCCAGATTGATTTTAGTGAGAGCGGTTCAGACATTTCATGTCAAGTTGTGACCAATATGAAATTCTTTTTGATCACACAATGTGCAATTTAATCGTTTAGCCAACATGGCGGCTAAAGTTGGCCAGTGCTGTTCACAAAATTCGCGAGCCAAATTTTATTATTTTCTTCAATTATTGCCTTGCAAAACTTAACGGTCTGCTGTTTGCTGGAACGAAATCGTTCCAATAAGACGCCATCAGCTATGTTTTCGAGACAAAGGAATGAAAATATTTATTTATTCAGGAAACGTTTTCAGCAAATGCCGTCTGGTATTTGTATTTCGTAGTTAGTTAAGGAAAAATTAGAGAAAATGAATTCAATTCTACTTCTGAAACCATCTCACTGATAGCATTGCCCCGTCGATGTTGACTTCAGACGTCATTCTCGAATTAAGCGTGCTGTGAATGACATTTTCCGTAATAAGCTATTTGCTGATTATGTGATAAAAAAAACATTCAAGACTGTAACAGAATCTGGAATCCCGAAAAATAAATTTTCAAGAAAGCAGCTTTAACTGTTAAAATATTCTGCGCATCAGCATAATGTATCGGAAACTGAGTTTCGTGTTCTGAAAAAGTATGACGGAGAGGCGTGTGGTGGACTCTGGTCAAGAGTATCGCAGATGCCACAGCAGCAGTGACTGTCTTTTTGTGAAGCGATGTTCATGTTTTAAACAGGGATTTAGATGTGAACAATGTTGATTATAATATTATAATTACTTTAGTTAATGTATGTTTCTCGCCTTCAAAATGAGGAAAGTATCTTTATTTGCATACTCAAATTATTTTTATTATGATATAAATAAAAGCTAAAAATGCCTGTATAACAGTGCCCAGGTCACGAACTGGGCAGACACTTTCTCTTGTCCAGTTCATGAATTGATCAGTTCATGAAATGGGCACCCGAAATGCCCAGCTCATGAACTCGTAGCGGTATTTATTTCATTGTGTCGCCAATATCCACGTACCAAGAAAGGATTTTACAGACTGTTGCGGTTTACTAGTGAAACAGCATTATAAGTTATCGTGAAGGTAACATGTTCTTAGGCTTGTGGCTCGCTGTGTATGTTCAATCTCGACACTTCGTGACTGGGTTGAACATAGGCTCCGAGCAGTAAACCCCAGTCCATGTTACTGTCAATTCATCACAATAACATATATGTTCTAGTAAGACCCTACCCATAGGCCAAAACCCACAGCGTGAAATGAACAACGCATAATGAATGAACAAGGCAACTTTAACGATGGGAATTTTACTAAATAAACCACTCGTATACCCAACGACATCCCTGGCCAACGCAAAATCAATAATTTAGATAAAGGTCAAGGTTACTCATCACAGTTCAAAGCATGGACATAAAAGTGGGTTTGCTCAGGTGGTAGAAGTGCAGGCAAGACACTTCATCCCCACTTCCCACGTGGGGGCAAGGTGGCGTTGTGTACTAAGGCGTACTGCACGTCGATGTACAGTTAAAATTAGAAGTCCTGTCACGAATAGTGCGCTTATCTAGGCTTAACTGCGCGTTGGAATTGCGCGCAATTGCCATATCGAATGGCATCCAAAGCACGGCAGGTTCTCTTTGTTACTCATAGCAAACACATGCAATGTTTCTGCCAATGGACCTCCGGGTTACCCGGAGGTCCATTGGCTGAAACATTGCTTGTGCACAGGCCATATGTACAGAATTTGATAGCTTTACTTGGGCCATAACGCGTACATTAACGCGCATATCAACGTGCTATTTGTGCGCATTTCATGACAGGACTTCTAGTTTTAACTGTATGTACACCTGTCTTCAACCACTGCTAACCCTGAATGTGTGGAGTTAGTATGTTGGGGAGCTGACAGCTGCTCACTGTTGCTCGGTGGTTCTCTCCGGATACTCCGACTTCCCCCACCCGTAAAACTGTCGAGGTCATGATTAGTCATTGTGCAGAAATATGTGACCTTAAACACCAGTAAATAAATAAATAAATAGTTAAAGGTGGGTTGTGAGCATGCATTCATAGAATGATCACTGACCTCGAAAAATATTAGTCTATACGCAGTATGCACTTTGAATCTCCGTCCACCGTTATCCTCTTTTCAAATATTTCGCGTGTTGACGAAAGCCGGCAACATATGCCATTGGAGCAGTATACATAGAAAAAACTAACGGAGCACTCGCCCAATCAGAGGGCCAGGGTTTTAGCCTTATTAAAGCATAAATGATTAAGAGCCGCCGCTAAGGCCTTAGAGCGACACAAGACAGAGGGTTGCTAATCATTTCTGGGAGATCACAAGTGTTACCGTAAGGCCCGCCAAAGTCTTGTTATTGCTATTATTACCGCCAACTACATAGAAACAATCAAGTTACGCAATGATGGAGCTGAAGCGTGGGGCAATATTACTAATTACAGAAAGAGAATTTCCCAGCCACGAACAATTTGTAAAGAATCCCCAAATTCGGCGTGTTAAAACTCATGAACTTGGACAAAGATCAGTATTTACCGGGAATATGGTGGGAAATAGAAGTAAGAGGCGCACATGGCAATAATGAGGTGGTAATAATAATCTGCGACCTAATACTGAAATGATATTCTCATTACTTGAAGGTGGCAATTAACTGAGAGCGCTTCGACAAGAGCCAAGTTATCGATCTTCTTTCCAGAATATATTTCTGAACGTAATTTACTAACGCTTCCGGAACGATGATTCACGTTATATTGACTACGACACTATGTATTGTTTTTCCTTTTCAGTGAAATATTGTATACAATGCACTGCAGGAAAGACATCTATGAGCACCTTTCGACATTGTGTTACATCACGACATAAGATCGTCGCAATGAATCATCACAAACGTTTTCTTCTGGTATTATGTATGGGATATTTAGAGGTTATTACTTGGTTAGTTTCATGTCGGCAAATATATCAGACCAAGGTAACTTCATATCACGATGTAACCAAAGGTCGCAGTCTGATGTCAAATTACCGAGTACTCATATCCCGGCCGATATGAAACAAACCAAGTAATCACCTCTTTATTTATTAAACTGAATCAAATAATTATAAAATGTTTTCAGATCTTTTACAGTTTTCTAACTGTGTTAGTGTTTCCCATTCTTGTCATAAAATCCGACGTTTTCTCTCAGTGGCGGCGCCAGAAATTTTTTTTTTTTTTTTTTTTTTTTTTGGGGGGGGGGGGGGGCAACTAGGGGGGCAGACTCCCATGAAGGGGGGGGGGGGCAAATACGTAAAGGATCATATCATTACTTTGTTATGAGGTAGTCCAAACTTGGACCCAAAGTCCGTAATATACCAAAAAATTATATTTCGGACATTGGGTCCAAGTTTCGACTAAATGTAATGGTAATTAGCGGTCCTCCTTTCAAAAAATCCTGGATGCGTGTCTAGTGGGTCTGTGCGTGAGAGAGAGAGAGAGAGAGAGAGAGAGAGAGAGAGAGAGAGAGAGAGAGAGAGAGAGAGAGAGAGAGAGAGACTCATAATGCGAAATCCATGAATTTTTTTAGACAAGGGATTTGAATAGACATGCCTTTGTTGGCTCATAACTTAATTATAACTTATAAGTATCTGCATCCGAGTCTCTAAATCTCTACTGCCTGGATGTGTTCATCAGCTGGCCTGAGGCTTTGGGCTAAGTGTGTATGGGAAATTATTGGGAATAAAAAAAGAGAGGGGTGTGTGTGTGTGAGAGAGAGAGTGACTGAATGTGTTTGTGTGTGAGGGTGGATGGAAATGCATGCGAGATGGTTGGGGGGCAACTGGGGGGGGGGGGGGGGGCAAAGCCTTCGTTTGGGGGGGGGGGGGGGGGGGCGGGGGCAAATGCCCCCCCCCCCCCCCCCCCGTAGCGCCGCCACTGTTTTCTCTTCTATTTCAGTTATACGAACGTCACAGGCAAGCCGCGACGTTCGGATAGCTAAACCATCATATCTTATCTCACTTCGATGAATCTCCTCCGCTTATGACTCTCAGTCTTTGTTTGCGTCACATTTTTATCTTTATCCGGGGGCCGCGGCTGCTCTTTAGGTAGAGGAACAGGCTACAAGCCGAGAAGTCCGCAGTTCGAATCCCACCTGCGGCAACCACGTTGTGTACTTGCACAGGACACTTCACCTCCATTGCCCACGTGGGGGCATGGTGGCGTTGTGTACTAAGGCGTGCCGGACGTCGATGGTGCTCTTGCCTTGAATCAATGCTAACACTGCTTGTGTGGAGTTAGTGTGCTGGGGGCCTGACAGTTGCTCGCTGCTGCTCGGTGGTGCTCTCCGGGTACTCCGGCTACCTCCACCTTTAAAAACTGTCCGAACGAGGTTACAATGACTGACGAAAGTGTCGTTAAACCCCAATAAATAAATAAATAAATTTCTCTTCAATCATCTTATCCTTAGTTATTGCCAGCATTAATTCCTCACCATACAAACACTACTCCCTTTTGCCTGGTAAGGTAAATTTTGCTGATTGATTGCTATCGACGAAATGTGACGAACGAGTTCGCTGTAAACAAAATGGCAGCACATTGTAACTCATCGGAAGGCAGCTCTAATCTGGGTCATATCGGCCCGAGATCAGCGTCATATCACCTTTATTTGTAGTCATATCTGCCGATCTCCATAATGGGTAATTCTGGGGAAAAATCACATTTAATAAATAATACTAGCATATTAGTGATAAACAGCGGTTCTGGACAGTGCTTATATACGATAATAATATGACAATACGCAAGGCGTAAGAAGGAACCCCATAGTATCCAACATATTGAAATATTTCATTCCGCAACCATTACTCCAAAAAACATTTTGTGCAATCGAATTCCTGCAATTGTTTAATTTCAGCCAAACATATACGTATCACAGTACTAAATATTTTCCCATAGGCGACCGTTTTTACGTTCAGGCGAAAAAAATATGGTCGCATCAGTTAAATTTGGCATTCAAATATCTTTTGTTAACCCTTTACCTAACGTAACGGCCAAAACCGGCCAGCGCTATTCTCAAAAATCGCCAATTAAGTTTCATTATTTTTTTCATTTTTTGTCTCAAAAACATAGGTTATGACCTCTCGTTGGAACGAGCTCGACGAGCTCGTTCCAACGAGGGGTCATAACCTATGTTTTGGAGACAAAAAATTTAAAAAATTGGTTATTCAAGAATTTTTTTTGCAAGTGTCGTCTGCTTTTCAGATTAGGTAAAGGGTTAAGTATAGCCCTTCAGACAACCTGTTTACGATCTTTAAACATGGGGTTATGCAACAAATAAGAGAGAAAAACTAACAGAAAGGAAAGTTCTGGTCAAATGTACATATTTCACAGGGAATTCTCAACCAAAAACACACCAATTGTCAAATGAATTTTTAGGTCCAAAAAGTCCTCCGATCGCCCTCTTTATTCACCTGGAACGTTCAACAGTGATGCAAGATGTCAGTAGAATGCTTCAAATGTTTATTGAAACAATATATTTTCCCAAGACTGCTTAGTTTTGGGGATTACATAATTTCCGAGTGCAACTTTTCGAGGCAAGTAAATCTAATTAAAATATTTACAACAGTTATACCTATTAGCAAACCCAACCCTACCAAAGATATATTTACCTCTTTCATGTGATGAAAGACTAATTTCTGCAATAGAATTCAACTTTTGGCTTCTGCCTAGTCAAAAGCATGGGAAACTTGTTCTTTTCAAGAGAAGTGCCCAATCTGTGTCAAATGGGCTTAAAAACTGGTATTGTCTCCGACAGAATTCCTTCTCTGTTACCTTATGAGAAAGCTGGAAGGGATAAGAATTCACAGCTTTCTTTGAAATCTACCCTAATCTCAAAATAAAAGTAAAATCTGCATCAGCACACAATATCTTTTGATAAAACCTGTCTTAATTAACCATACAGTAAGATAAATAGTGTCCCACCCCCATGAAACAATGTCAATTTTGTTTCAAAATTGGGGTTGTACAGGTCTTATAATTCCACTAAATTTGGGAGAATTCATTTGGATTGTTGTAAAATCGTTGCGAGAATTCAGACCTGCTCTGCGTGCCCCAGGATCCCATGAGGCCAGTATGGTTGATCCCCTGTTGTATACTGATGACACATGCTAACCATTTACGTAATACAGCTTTTTAATTTTTAAAACACCAACTACTGATGTTTTAAAAAAAACAAGAGCCTCCACCCCAAGAGGCCTCAATCGCTCACCTGACAAAGTGGTTCAGAGAAGTATTTTGGGTCACATTCAGTTAGTCATAGTTCGTCAACACTACATAGGAATGATGTTATGAAATTATTCATAACTCTAGTGTCCATGTCAAATGATTATTAGCATAGATCTTCCTGATTGCTTCCAATGCTGTAGACAAGTACTTCCAAACTTCCAAGGTTGTTGTGTCACTGCAGCTTGAAAGGCAAATTTTGTGGAATAGCTCTAAGGAATGGATTTGAACATTAATGAACAACCTTGAACCTAACCCGCCCCTGTCCAAATATTAAGCCAGACACTCGAAATGAACAAACTCAAATCTGAACTGCCCCCCACCCCCATCCCCTCCCCGCGATACCAAATATGAAAGGATTCTGGCTGTTTAAAGAACTCTCCTCCTATTGTATTAAGTTATATTTCACCTCCAACAGAGACCCCAAATATTAACTCAGGGACCCGATTTGAAGAAACTTCAATTGGACCCACTTGCGATATTGTATACCAAGTATGAAAGCGTCGTGAATGGAAGATCTGAAGAAGATTTTTTTAATGAAATCTCCTCATATAGCACTAAGTTAGAATTCGGTCTCCCATAAAGAGCAACATATTAACCCAGGTACTCCATTTGCACAAACTTGAATCTGACCCATCTAGAGATGTTGTATACCAAATATCAAAGGATTCTATTGATTGTTCTGGAGAAGAACACTTTTAAAGAAATTCCATCCTCATATTGCACCAAGTTATAATAATAACGCAGGGACCCGATTGAACAAAATGGAATGTGACGACCCACTCCCTGCCCCCTCCCGCTTCTCGAGATGTTGTATACCAAATATGAAAGCATTCTGACTGGTGGATTTGAAGAAGATTGTTAAAGACATTCCCTCACATTGCACTGAGTTAAACGTTGGGCTCTAAAAGAAAACCCAAATATTATCCCAGGGACCCAACTGAAACAAATTTTGATCTGACCTCCCCAAAGATGTTGTATACCAAATATTAAACCATTCTAACATTTCCGAGTGCAACTTTTCGAGGCAGGTAAATTTAATTAAAATATTTACAACAGTTATACCTATGAGATATATTTACCTCTTTCATGCGATGAAAGACTAATTTCTGCAATAGAATTCAACTTTTGGCTTCTGCCTAGTCAGAAGCATGGGAAACTTGTTCTTTTCAAGAGAAGTGTCCAGTCTGTGTCAAATGGGCTTAAAAACTGGTATTGTCTCCTTCCTTCTCTATTACCTAATGAGACAGCTGGAAGGGATAAGAATTCACAGCTTTCTTTGAAATCTACCCTAATCTCAAAATAAAAGTAAAATCTGCATCAGCACACAGTGTCACGATTTTTAGGTCATGTTAGTGTTGTATTGGTTAAATTGCTGCCTTTGTGTTAGGTAAAGAGTTAAACTGACTCAGTTCTTTCCACGTGAATCCTAGCAGCGGTGCTACGAGAATCTGTATGATTTCTCACTGGGTTTCTTGCACGGATCTCTACGTGAATCAATTGTCAGATTCTCGTCGAAATATAAGCCCTGGCTGAGACTGTACAATTCACCAATATCAATAGAAAGTGCCATTTTATCTCAACAAATTATGTCAAATTTTCTTTTACCAAACTATAGCCATGGATGTGCCCCCACACCACTCGGTATGCCTATTTCCATTAAAAAACTATATTAATTTATAAATTAATTGATGTTGACACATATTGAATTTCCCATTTTTATTTAATCACATTCTGGCTTCTGGACACATTTCAAATTGTGTTTGATGAATATTTTTGCAATCTTTGTCGAAAAAGCCTTAGTTTTCTCAGTTAAGGCACCTCGAGTCACAAATCAGTGATTTCTTCTAACAGAATGACCAGTACCTGCTACAGTGGTGTCTTGTGACACTGTTAAAATTCCACAAATCATCAAATATTGATTCTGTAGTGCTGTCCTTGTGCTGCAAGTGTCCACAAGTCCACTTTCACTACTTTGGTTTTAATCCCCACAGGCACACATTCTGTGAAAAGGAGTGAAATTGTAGAAAATATGTTTCTACAGTTCAGTCGCCGTGGACTGGTTGTAATACACGTGTGGGCAGTGATGTCCATTTATACGTTTACCGGGCAATAAAAATCATCAGCAGCAAAATTTTAATTAATGAAGCATCGGGTTGTACCTGGTGCTTCACTATTTAAAGTTTTGATGATTATTCCTATAGTTCGTGTTTGGCATCAAATATTATTGTATCCGAGGAAATATTGCCCATCCGTGGAAAGTGAGCAGTACTGTATTTGTTTCAATATGTAATACTCTTTGATGTTTAATATATATGTGACAGGGCTGGGCCCAAAGTGCACAGTGCTCGTACTCGTAGTATTAGAGTACCACTTTTTTGACAAAGAACTCAATATTCGCCCCAGCTCTGATTTGGGTATGTGTGTGGCGGAGGTTGGAGGGTGAAAATTAGCTGCAAATTATTTAAAATGTAGAGCCAGGTAAATGAAAATCAAAGAAACATTTCATCTGAAGGACAGACTGACAGACATGCAGGAGCACATTTTGGAAGTCTACATAAAAATAGTGACTGACTTACAATGAAAAATGTAGAGAGCAGAGCCCGGGCAATGTTGTCAAACAGAAAACAAGTGACCACAGGGGGACTGAGGGCACTCACTTGACCATGGTAGCCTAAATATCAACCCAGGAAATTTTATTTGAACCAGTTGCATCTGCCTCCTAAGAAAAGCTTATACCAAATATCCAAAGATTCTGACCGGTGGATCTAAAAAAAAACAACAGATTTTTATAGAATAATCCTCATATTGATTGAACTAAGTTACAATTCGGGATCCCACAGGGAACCCAAATATGAACCCAGGGACTTGGCTTGAACAAACTTGAGTCTAACCTCCCTAATGATGCTGTATACCAATATCAAACGATTCCGACTACTGAATTTTAAAGAATATTCCTCTTATTGAACTAAGTTATAATTCGGGCTCCCATATGGAGCCCAAATATGAACCCAGTGACTTGGCTTGAACAAACTTGAATCTCATCCCCCTAAGGATGCCGCATACCAAATATCGAAAGATTCTGAAGGGTGGATCGGAAGAAGATGTTTAAAGAATATTCCTCATATTGCATTAATTTAATCATAGAAAATGCAAACATGTGAATGAATTTTCCAAAGATGTTACATGCGAAATATGAAAGCCTTTGGGCCAGTGGTATGGGAGAAGAAGATTCTTTAATGTTTTTCCCATTACTCACAGTGTTAAAAAATGATGGCTCAGCATTTGTTCAAAGTTCTGGAAAACTACCCTACGATAAAACCGATGGCAATTTTTTTTTACCATTCCTTTCTGCTGCTGTTCCTTGGGAAGCTTCACACAAAATAAAAATTCTCAATGCCATGTAGTTTTGGAGATATGGGCGTTTTAATTTGTTTCTATGTTTAGCCCCTGCGGTTCCCATGGGGAGGCGGGATTTTTTGGCATAAATTAGGTACTTATGACCCAATAAGCCTGTCATATCAAATTTGCTTCAAATCGGCCTCTCGGTTCGGAAAATAGAAATTTTGGTACAATTCGGGCTCCCACAGGAAGCCCAAATATGAACTCAGGTACTTGGCTTTAACAAACTTATATCTCACCCCCCTAAGGATACGGTATATCAAATATCAAAAGATTCTGACTGGTGGATGTGAAGAAAATTTTGAAGAATATTCCTCATTTTGAACTAAGTTATAATTCAGGCTCCCACAGTTAGCCAAAATATGAACCGAGAGACTTGGCGTGAACAAACTTGAATCTCTCCGCACTAAGGATGCTGCATACCAAATATCAAAACATTCCAACTGCTGGATCTGAAGAAGATTTTTAAAGAAAACTCCTCATTTTGAACTAACTAATAATTCGGGCTCCCACAGTCAGCCAGTGTTTCGCAAATATATTTTTTGCGGGACCCATTTATTTTCTGCGGCACCCATTTCCAACACGTGTCTTAATCACGTGAATTATGCTTATTTATCTTCAAATACATAAATCGTTATATTGTTCAACCACCACATCAAAGAATATTGGGGTAATCATGTGTATATAAATTAGTCAGAGCTGATACGGTTAACCGATTAATCGACTAACTAATGATCAACGTCTTGACCGATTAAAAAGTAATTGATCGGTTAACCGTTACTTTTGAACTACAATATTATATGGGTTAACTAAGGAACAAACTTGCTCCAAAACAGGCAAACATTGTCGCACTGGCTCACATCAATTATATGAGTCACAGTAACGTGTGCCAGTCACATGATGACATACTTGTTCACTTGCATGATCATTATACTGTATCAGTAGCTGGAAATGGTCATTCTCAACCCTTCACCAAATGCGGGTAGCAGACGATACTTGCACAAGAAATTCATGAATTACTGAAGATTTTCAATGTTTGTCTCAAAAACATAGCTTATGCCACCTTATTGGAACGAGCTCAATGAGATTGTCCCAATTGGGGAGTTATAATCTATGTTTTGACACAAAAACATAATAAAATTTGAATGACTTTTTTTATATATGGCGCTGGCCGGTTTTGTCCATTGCGTTAAGTAAAGTTTTGATTATATAAATCATCAACGGTACGGCAATTATTCGGCTACCTATTAGGGCAAGTGATTAATCGGTTAACCTAGGTTAATCCATGCGATTAATTGATCAAGAAAACCCTTAATAGTTTCAGCTCTAAAATTAATCTAATTTTATTAAATTTTATCTGATGAAAAAATGCTTATATTTTTGCGGGAACAGTAAGTGGGTTTTCTTAACAAGCGTTTGCGAGAACGTCACGGGAACGAAACGACCGTTCTCGCAATTTTCGAAACCCTGGCACTGAACGGAAATATGAACCCAGGGACTTGGCTTGAACAAACTTAAATCTCACCCGCCTAAGCATGCTGCATACCAAATATCAAAAGATTCTGATTGGTGGATCTGAAGAAGATTTTTAACGAATGTTCCTCATACTGCACTAATTTCAACCTTTGAACTCCCATAGAGAGCCCAGATATGAACCCAGGGATTTGATTTCAATAAACATGTGAGAAAAATCTTCCAAGGATGTTATATGTGAAATCTGAAAGCTTTTGAAGCAGTGGTTGGGGAGAAGAAGATCCTTAAATGCTTTCCCCATTACCCACAGTGTTCAAAAATGCTGACTTAGCATTTATTCAAAGTCCCGAAAAAGTACCCCATGGTAGACCCGACAGCAGTTGTTCTGGACCATTCCATTATGTTGGTCCAAAGGAAGCTTCACACCAAATACGAATTCTCAGTGTCGTGCAGTTTTTGAGATATGGGCGTTTTAAATGTTGTCCTATGTTTAGCTCCTGCAATTTCCATGGGGCGACGGGAACATTTTTTTTGCATAAATTAAGTACTTATGACCCAATAAGCCCGCATATTAAATTTGGTTCGAATCAGCCTCTTGGTTTGGAAAATGGAAATTTTAGGCGGAGCGAAAATTCTTGCCCCTCCCATAACGAAGGCAAATATAGCCCCACAAACTTCTCTCTTGAACAAAACTGAGTTTACTCCTCAAAGGGAAGCTGCACACCAAATATCAAGTCTCTGCTACTGCTGGTTCATGAGAAGATTTTTTAACATTTAAGCATAATTTTTGGGCGTGGCACTACTGAGGGGCTGGGTAACTTGATTTGAACAAAACCAAAATGCGATGTCATAACAAACAATTATCTCAAATTTCACTTAAATCGGTTTAGCGGTTTTGGAGGAGAAGATGCAAGCACCATGTTCACAGTCGACGGACGGCGAGTGATCACTACAGCTCTCCCTGACTGAAAGTCAGGTGAGCAAAAATCTCAGTGGACCATGAGTGCTGCAGTTGGGTGAGAGACTTGGTTCAAGGAGAGAAGAGACTTGGTTCAAGGAGAGAAAAAACTTGTAGCTGTGGGCTGTCGAAAGTGTTGTTAAAACCCATTAAATAAATAAACAAGAAGCTCCATGGAGCCTAAAGCGCTCACCTTGAACAGAACACGATATAACAGAGTCCAAGAATGAATCTACATAAAGCATTCCATCTCCATAGGATACACTGTCAATCCTTGAGCCCCTCAGGAGTGGCAAAAGTAGTCCAAGCATCATGCCTTTTCTTCAATTGATCATAATGTAAAATGTGGAGCTCCCCTCTGAAGCCCCTTGATACAACCTATGTAGATTAATCTTGGTTACACACCTTTAGAGGGGACTGAATAACAAATTTCCAATTCTTCAGCTACATGGCCAATTCCGGCTCCCATAGGGAGCCCAAATATTAACCCAGGCACACAATTTTAACAAAGTTGAATCTGACCTCCTTAGAGATGTTGTATACCAAATATGAAAGCATTCTGACTGGTGGATCTGGAAGAAAGAATTTTTAAAGAAATTTCCTCATATTGCACTAAGTTAAACTTTGGGCTACCATAGCGAGCCCAAATTTTAACCTAAGACCCGATTTGAACAAACTTGAATCTGACTCCCTACATATGTTGTATACCAAATATGAAAGCATTCTGACTGGTGAGTCTGAAGAAGATTTTTGAAGAAACTTCCTCATATTGCCATAAGTTAAAATTTGGGCTACAAAAGGAAGCCTAAATATTAACATAGGGACTTGGTTTGAACAATCTTGAATCTGGTTCTCATAACAATGATGTATACCAAACATTAAAAGATTCGGACTGGTGGTTCTGAAGAAGATTTTTAAAGAATATTCACCATATTGCCCTAAGTTAAAAAATTTGGGCTCCGGCATTGAGTCCAAGTATGAACCAATGGGCTTCATTTTAACAAACTTGTATATGACCCCTCTATGGATGCTGTATATCAAATATCAAAAGATTCTGACCATTGGTTCTTGAGAAAAGATTTTCTAAAAATGTTTGCAAATATGCTGACTCAGAATTATTTCGATGCCGTTTTTTTTTTGTATTAGTCAAGTACTTATGACCCAATAATACCACATAATGAATTTCGTTCAAATCGGACCATCGGTTCAGAAAATAGATATTTTGGGCGGTGTAAAAAATCCAGCCCCTTCCAATATTTATTTATGTATTGGTGTTGAAGGTCACATATTCATGCACAATGGCGAATCACGACCGCCCCCTTCCATTACAAAGTCAAATATTGCTTCACGAACTACATTTGAACAAACTTGATTCTAAACCTCAAAAGGAAGCTTCATAACAAATATCAATTCACTGTACCCACTGGTTCATGAGAAGATTTTAAAAATGTTTTTGAGCATTTTCCCCACCTCCTCCCTAGGAGACTAGGTATGTTGAGTTGAACAAAAATGCAACACCCCTTCGGGGCCGTCACCCTCACAAACTTTCACTTCAATCGGCCTAGTGGTTAGGGGGGGGGGGGGGGGGGAAGACCAAAACATTGGTGTTGAAGAAAAAATTAAATGGTTCATGTCCGATATTTTATCCATGTTATTAAAATTGATAAAAAGGCTTATGCTATAGAATTGCAAAGCCTCCTTGCACTCAAGGGGTGGAATACACCACTACCCATGCTATTCTGTAAATTATGAGGCCTAAAACAAACCAAGAACACGAACTTTTAATGGCAAAGAAATAATTACAAAAATAAAAAATAGAATAAAAAAACACCCGTCTGCATGCAATTTTACAAAAAATGGCTTGAGAAATAGATATCCTTTGCGGGGCCTTATGCATCAAAATTATTACAATGAATACATTGTCTTACACAAGGGAATACCACGCAATCCAGTGTATACTGATTTCAAGAACTCCTCCATAGTGGAAGGGCTATTTTAACAAACATACAGGTCCACATAAGCTTCTTACACAGTGTAAAAATTCCACAAAATTATTAAACATTCATGTATGTTTATTTGGAATCAGGAGTATTGTAATTAAAAGTAAATTTTGTGGTTGTTCATAAACTTAAATTACTCTGTTATCAGGTGTTAAAAATATTAATATTTGTAAACACACCCACCCATTTATAATTAGTCCCTGCTCATAGCAGTGGCACAGACATACAGTACAGTTGCCGTGGACTGGTCATAATAATCCATGCGTGGGCAGTGATGTCCACGCATGCTTTTACCAGGTAATAGAAAATCATCACCGGATTGTACCCTGTGATTTATTAACTAAATTTTCGATGATTATTGCTGTAAACAGCGTTTGACATCTAATATCATTGCGTACGTGGAAATATTGCCCAAACGTGGAAAGTGACCAGTCCACGGCGGCCGTACTGTAGGGATGGAGGTTGGGCAACTGCCCTCCCCAATTTCAGTCATCCCGCTTCCTCCCCTGTTAATCCATATAATGAACATCCGACAAGACATTTTAATATCTAGATATTTATGCTTGTTCGCAACTTATATATTATGGACACATATTGACAGAGAGTCAAGGGAATTGTGTTTTTCTGTCTTGAATTTCATCCGATCAGACCCCTCCACTGATGAGAGGGGCACACTCCCTCCTGTCCTCGCCCCATCTCACTGTTATATGGCTCAGGTGATGCTGCCTTATGCCCCGGCCCCCACCCCCACTAGATATTACTCTTGCCCCTAACTTTGATATCCTGGCTAAGCACCCGTATCGTGGTAAACTAACATTAAATTGCTTATGTACAGTTGCTAACATTGGGATAGTATAATGTGCTTTGTCAGAAACTTGATCAAGTATTGATGATCAAACGACAATTTTCATTACCAGTACCTGGTGACAGTAATAAAATAAGAGTTGCAAATATCACCCTGCGTTTTTCGGCTATTAACTAACATGAAATTTTGCGCTTTATGAAAATTATTTTGTTACTACCAGTAGTAGGAGAGCGATGGATCGTGCCTCATTGGATCTCATGTGACGTCATAGTCACATGACCTGATGGCGCCATGTTTGGTTGTCATGGTAACCGCGTGAGCGGCCATCTTGTGGCGTCATCCCATAGTGATGCGTGGTGTGAGTGCGCATGCGCAGCGCGTGTTGTTGAGGTGATACGTGTTTCCGTCGTCCATTTTGTATACTGGAGGCCGCCATCTTGGTTTCTATGGTAGCACGTGGTTGCTATGTGTCCCAAAACCTTCTAACAAGACAGGAGTTTGTTCGGAGGATGTGTTCCTTTGTACAGGAGTAATTTCCCGATTCGTAGAATTACCACAAACAACCCGACAATCCCTCCAAATCACCAAATATGACTTTATTTCCCCAATTTATCGGTGTAGTGCTAAAGTACAAAGGGGGTACAAGAGGTGCGTTCCTTTGTAGAAGAGTAAATTCCCGATTTGTAGAATTTTCAAATCACCGAAATTGACTTTATTTACTATGGATTCCCCAATTTATGGGTGTAGCACGTAGTGCTATAGTACCAAGGGGGTACCGGGGGTGTGTTCGATTGAATAGGAGTATACTCCAGTATCATAGAAGAGCCTATTAGCTGGAACAGCTTTGCTTATTATTACTATATTTAGCTATTCTGGTCTATTCTTGTTAGTTCTGACCCTATTCCAAGTACTCTTGTTCTTTCATTTATCTAGATAAAATTATAACTAACCAATCAGATTGCTTGATTTCTCGTATCCTATACTTAATAGTACAAAGTTATCTCCCCTTATTACAACGAAGTTGTATCCGATTTTCATCACCTCCATATCCAATGGCAATATCCCCGGGCACCCCAATTTCGGCACCCCTTTTTTGAAAAACATATGACCTTCAGCACCCCTTTTTGTCATATGTGCTTATGTGAAAAAGGCACAATGTGTCACAATGTGCCCTAGCACATAGGCATATGCTTTATGTACCGATATGTGCTTATGTGAAAAGGCACAATGTGACACAATGTGCCCTAGCACATAGGCACATGCTTTATGTGCCGATATGTGCTTATGCGAAAAGGCACAGTGTGACACAATGTGCCCTAGCACATAGGCACATACGGGTATTTGACGATACCTATTGCCTGGTATTGTATTATTCGAGGATACCTACTAGAGAGTCCCATTTTGTCATATGTGCTTATGTGCAAAGGCACAATGTGACACAATGTGCCCTAGCACATAAGCACATGTTTTATGTGCCGATATGTGCTTATGTGAAAAGGCACAATGTGACACAATGTGCCCTAGCACATAGGCACATACGGGTATTTGATGATACTTATGGCCTAGTATTGTATTATTTGAGGATACCTATCGAGGATACCTTCTGGAGAATACCTTTTTGTCATATGTGCTTATGTGAAAAATCACAATGTGACACAATGTGCCTTAGCACATAAGCACATGCTTTATGTGCCGATTTTACGGGAGTCTGATAGGAATCCCTTTTACGGAATCCCTTTTTAAGAATCCCTTTTGGAAAACACCTGTGGCTATGGAATCCCTTTTTGGTCGTATGTGCCTATGTGCTAGGCCACATTGTGTCTTTTCACATAAGCACATATCGGCACATAAAGCATGTGCTTATGTGCTAGGGCACATTGTGTCACATTGTGCTTTTTCACATAAGCACATATGACAAAAAGGGATTCTCCAGAAGGTATCCTCGATAGGTATCCTCAAATAATACAATACTAGGCCATAGGTATCCTCAAACACCCGTATGTGCCTATGTGCTAGGGCACATTGTGTCACATTGTGCCTTTTCACATAAGCACATATCGACACATAAAACATGTGTTTATAGGGCACATTGTGTCACATTGTGCCTTGCACATAAGCACATATGACAAAAAAGGGATTCTCTAGTAGGTATCCTCGAATAATGCAATACCAGGCAATAGGTATCCTCAAATACCCGTATGTGCCTATGTGCTAGGGCACATTGTGTCACACTGTGCCTTTTCACATAAGCACATATCGGCACATAAAGCATGTGCCTATGTGCTAGGGCACATTGTGTCACATTGTGCCTTTTCACATAAGCACATATCGGTACATAAAGCATATGCCTATGTGCTAGGGCACATTGTGACACATTGCGCCTTTTCACATAAGCACATATGACAAAAAGGGGTACTGAAGGTCATATATGTTTTTCAAAAAAGGGGTGCCGAAATTGGGGTGCCCGGGGATATTACCATTGGATATAGAGGTGATGAAAATCGGATACAACTTCGTTGTAATAAGGGGAGATAACTTTGTACGATTAAGTATATGTTATGGGAAATCAAGCAATCTGATTGGTTAGTTATAATTCATTTAAATCATCTAGATAAATGAAAGAACAAGAGTACTTGGAATAGGGTCAGAACTAACAAGAATAGACCAGAATAGCTAAATATAGTAAAAATAAGCAAAGCTGTTCCAACTAATAGGCTCTTCTATGATACTGGAGTATACTCCTATTCAATCGAACTCGCCTCCGGTACCCCCTTGGTACTATAGCACTACGTGCTACACCGATAAATTGAGGAATCAATAGTAAATAAAGTCAATTTCGGTGATTTGGAGAGATAATCGGGTTGTTTGTGGTAATTCTTCAAATCGGGAATTTAATCTTCTACAAAGGAACGCACCCCTTGTACCCCTTGGTACTATAGCACTGCACCGATAAATTGGGGAAATAAAGACATTTTTGGTGATTTGGAGGGATTGTCGGGTTGTTTGTGGTAATTCTACGAATCGGAAAATTACTTCTGTACAAAGGAACACATCCTCCGAACATACCGCTGTCTTGTTAGAAGGTTTTGGGACACATAGCAACCGCGCGCTACCATAGAAACCAAGATGGCTGCCTCCAGTATACAAAATGGACGACGGAAACACGTATCACCCTAACAACACGCGCTGCGCACGCGCACTCACACCACGCGTCACTATGGGGATGACGTCACAAGATGGCCGCTCACGCGGGTTACCATTGCAATCAAACATGGCGCCATCAGGTCATGTGACTATGACGTCACATGAGATCCAGCATGAGATACATCCAATGAGGCACGATCCATCGCTCTCCTACTACTACTACAGTTAAAACTAAAAGTCCTGTCATGAAATGTGCACAAATAGCACGTTGATATGCGCGTTAATGTGCGCGTTATGACCCAATTACAGCTATCATATTCTGTACATATGGCCTGTGCACAGGCAATGTTTCAGCCAATGGACCTCCGGGTAACCCGGAGGTCCATTGGCAGAAACATTGCATGTGTTTGCTATGAGTAACCAGGAGAAAATGCCGTGCTTTGGAGCCGTTCGATATGGCAATTGCGCGCAATTCCAACGCGCAATTAAGTCTAGATAAGCACACTATTCGTGACAGGACTTCTAGTTTTAACTGTACCTATTAAAAATCACTGCTTCTTGTTTTGCTATTTTAGAAAAAAAAATCACTCTTTTTCTGGCGGGCACACTAAACACCGAGGGAAACCGAGGGATACCACGGTGAATGAAAGCAGGATTGAAACGGGTATGGGGTGGTCTGTTCTTTTTATTATTTGTTTATTGGTGTTTAAGGTCACATATTTCTGCACAACAGCTAATCATGATCACGACATATTTACGGGTGGAGGAAACCAGAGTACCCAGAGAGAACCACTGAGCAACAGCGAGCAACTGTCAGCCCCAACATACTACGCAGGCAGGATTAGCCTTGTTCGAAGACAGGTGCACCAACAACACGCAGTATGCCTTAGTACACAGCACCACCGTGCCCCCCCCCCCCCCCTTCCCCCACATTGACAATGGGGCTGAAGTGTTTTTCCCAAGGACACAAAACTGTGGCCGCAGGAGGGATTCGAACCGAGGACCTCTCGGCTTCCAGCCTGCACCTCTACCTACTGAGCCACTGCACCCCTGGTGGTGTATTCTGATTGTGCAAATAGATTTAAGCAATATGTGCATGGTTTTGATGACAAATTTGAGAATTATGGGTGCTAAAGTAATAGAGGGCGCTGAAAAATCTTCCATTTGGTATTTAGCCGGTAGCTTGGTAATGGTATTTAAAGTGACTGCACCTCAGTAAACAACAGTGTGAACTGTTAATCACATAGTGACTTCTCAATTAGTTCTCTTTGTGGCTGTGGTCAATTGTCTTCTTTGTTAGGGCAGAAAAAATGTTATGGACCAATATCATGACATGGAAAACAGTATTTTTCAGAAGTGACAATTTTTCAGTCTCCAACGATGAAAAAAGAATTGTCCTAGGACTAGAGACATGGTCAGCACTCACGGCTGACCAACGTGACCGACGATCAAAAATATAGCGACTCAATTTTTCTACGATTGTATAAAACGGGGACAATTGTAAAAAAATGGTCACATAAAGAAGGTGAAAACCCTGAAAGAAAGAAAACCAACAATGGCAAAACAATAAACAAGAAAAATAAATAAATAAATACAAATTAAGAAAACAAAACTTTGGAGCTGCCGGAACTGAAAAGTTTGGCCGGCTCAAGGCCCTGATAAAATCTGATGGGAGTTTTAGTTTTATCAAATATTACAGTGATCTGTTTTATGATACCCAGTTTCCACTTAAGCGCTTCATCCACGCACAGACGTATCCCATTAATAACCATGCTACCAACTTTATACCAAGGGGTAGTTTTCGGTAACAACTCGGTCTACATGTATATGTCTTGCATTTACTCGAATAAACCAAGTAATATCGCATATATTGCTTTGAAGGAATCAATTAAAAGTCTGCAATAATATTTAAACCTTTTTAAACAACGCTGGCGTACATTTTTTTTCACCTCGGTATCTCTCAGTATACCTCAGTGTTTAGTAGGACTCTGGAGGGTGGTTTGGTTTGTATCAAATTTCCATAGAATTATTTAGGTTAAATATGCAGCCGGTTTGGGTCAAATTGCTGAAGGACAGTTTGGATGCAATTCTCACTGATGACAGTATATTATAGAACACATGGAACGTGCATTTATTTATTTATTTATTTGTTGGGGTTTCATAGCACGTTTGAAAGTCAGGGTTACCTCGTGTTGGACAGTTTTCTTGGGTGGAGGAAGTTGGAGTACCCGGAGAGAACCACCAAGCAACTACCAGGCTCCCAACAATGTAACTCCACACGGGCAAGGTTAGCAATGGTTGAAGACGAGTGCACCATCAACGTACTGTACGCCTCAGCACACAATGCCATGTGCCCTCACATGGGCAATGGGGGTGCAGTATCTTGCCCAAGGACACAATGCAGTGCCGCACGTGGGATTCGAACAGAGGACCTCACAGCTTGCACCTTTACCTACTGAGCTGCCATGCCCCCTTCGAACGTGGATTACAGCAGAGATAATTATGCAATATATATGTTTTTCTTAGAAATGAAAAAAATATATATTGTAGCGTATCAAAAATATCTCACAGATGTATAACTGTATTGCGTTTTTGGGATGAAGATACCCAGGCCGAGTTTTCCGCAGACCGAATCTTCATGTTACCGAAAAACGACGACATGTTATTTTCGATGCCGTGTAGAATCTAAAAAGTTTTCCGTTTTTGGGGTTTACAAAACTACAAACCATTGTTCATAAACAAAGATGGACATCACAAAGTACTTTGTTTTGATTTTTGACTGGACCAAAAAGTAACATCGATATCGGATCGTTTTGTCCCAACTGCCCTTAACCCCGGCTGACATGTTGTTTTACCGCGGGTGGTCTCGTCCCCTATATTGAGGCGAAATGACTTGGGTATGAGGGGGCGAAACGGCAATGATATTATTATTAAATTGTTTTAATGGTTTAAAGACTGCAAGTAACAAGCAACAGTAACCATCAAGTAACATTATAATGCATAAAACTAATACGGACACAACACACCATCTTGAAAACAATTTTTAACAATGGCAAAAAATTAAAATCCACTACCTGTTGCATTGGATGAATGTATTGGTGTTATTACAAAAGTGCAAAAGAAATTTCCTATTGGAAGCATTGAGATGAATGACTCAAAATTTGTGGAAACATATATGGAGAGGTGTCCGGGGAAAAGAATAAAAGACCCACAGAAGAGAAAGGCACAGACCGATTGATAATTGTAATGCATTGTTACAGATGTTATATAAATGTACAAATTATACTCAAATTATATGTCAAAAGTCGTGCTTCTGAATACTAAACTAAAAATATAAACAAATGCATAAGTAAAACAGGAATAAAACATAATATCACTGCAAGTTCTGTATTTGTTTTATCTGTACCTCATTGACATACAACCAAAACCCTTTCTATTTGTCTGATTTCAGGCATCGATCAATGCAGATACGGTAAAATTTTTCAATTTATTAACAATTATGAAAGATTTAATGAAAATTGTTTACTTCGGTAAATCCTTTGGGGGAAAAAATAATACTAAAGTACTAACAGAAACAATTACATTGCATTACCAAAATAAAAGTTAAATTTAGGGGCGAAACCACCAACCTCCGTCTGTGGGGCGAAATTACCCGGGACGAATAAGGATTGGGTCGAAACGACTCGAGGGGCGGACGGGAATTGGGGCGAAACGACCATGGAACAACTTAGCAGCACTGTATCAACTATTTTCAAGCAAACTTTTCATTACTATTTATTACATCTTAAAATTAGGATAATTCAAAAACTGCGTTTCGTTTTGATTCTTGAACTTCACTAGCTACGTGTCCATGCATATCTTTATGAAATCGCACCAATATAATCAACAAGATCGCCGGTTATATCTGCGGTTTTTCGACGAAGGTACATCATGTAATCACCGAATAGGACAAGTTACAACGAAATCAGGAGAGTTCAATCTGAATAACAAGAATATTACCTGACCGTATTGAAACACCTCTAAAAGGACAGCATACGAGTGATGTGTAGTCATGTAAATATCACGCAAAGCTGATATGCTAGTTGGGTTGCAAGAGAAAACGAACGCATTTGTCATTTTGTTTGATTGTTGATATCGACCCAAAGATTCCTAGAGGGGGATAAGCCGATTACAATTGTATCGGCAATTGTGAACTGGAAGTCACGTGATCTTTTCCCTGAAATTTACTGCCTAATTCAAAATATTGCCTGATGGTAATAATATTAGAGAATTCTGTTCTGGAACGCATTTATCTGATTGGGTATGTTCAACCCCTTGCGGGACTACGGTCAGCTGGGGTTCCTACTAACAAACCAGCTATGCACAAACTGAAATATTTGTAAATTTCAAACTTTCAGTGTAAGATTTTTCATGTTGTAGAACAGGTGGTGAAAGGGGCTGCTACCATATTCATTCTCCCCATCTCGATCCAACATTGGGTGGCATTATAGATACAAGTTTACTCACAACAGCAGCTTCCTTTTCTATTCACCAGTAGAACGTGTGAAACAACACACAGTTCACGTAAATCTACAATCCACCAGGGATTATCTTCGTTTTCAGTATGGGTGCAGGAACCTTCATAAAGGTTGCTGTTACGGTCTCCATCTACCGCTAATTGAGCTCTGCGAGAGTATTTATGAGTGGTTGACTGCCAGGCTGTCTTGTTTACTGCGACGTTTTGTGCCACAGAATCTTAAAAAGAACAAACACACTGACCTTTAATATTTTTTAAAAAGTAAAAAACAAATTTGCAAATAAATAAATGAACTGATATTTCTATCAATTCGGATTTTTTCTGAATTTCCTATTTTTTCTTTACATTGTTGCTGATGACCGAACTTTATCAGGGGCGGTGGAACCTGGGGGTGGGGGGGGGGGGGCTGAAGTGTCTCGTTACACTTGAACTGTGATAATACAAATACATACTGACTACATAATTTCACTTCAAACGATAATATGAAGCACATTCACAGAATATGGATTTTTGAAGTTATGGCGCCTCCACTTCAGAAGAAAGCCACAGGAGAGTTCCAGCACCCTCCAGTTAGCAAAGACCTCGTCGAACTGCTAAATGTTTTCATATTCTTGTCTGTCTTATGGGGATTTAACTCTTAACCTGCTAAGTATTTTCAAGATATTTTTCATCAAGTCTAGTCATGACTGCTGTGAGGCAGCCATGACTGAGTTTGATGAAAGATTCATCTAAATTTAACTTTCGAAAACTTTGGTGAAAAAAATCCATTCAGTTTAAAAGGGGAAAATCTGGTTAAACGTACCCAAATGATACATATTTCAGTGGCAAGAAAAATCCTGTCCTTGGCAGGAATATCCGCCAGCAGCATGCAAGGAGTTAACAACGCGACCAATCCATTTGTATACTGAGATCATTAGAAATGTTTGCCACTGTATCGAATGCTTGCATTTTGAATATTGCTTTATAAATTTCACTCTTTCCATATTCACCACCAATTGGACAACATTTTGTTGCAGACTGGTGGCATTTAGTTCTCCTTTCTAACACTTGGTAAATATTTATTTCTTACACGTAGATTTTAGGGAAATTTACTTTCTAATTTAACGGATATACTTCCAGCAATTAACAAATGAACCCGTGAGCTGGCTTTTCCGTCCCAAGAACATGATTCGTCATAATTTCATTGAGTACAATGGCTGCTAAGTATATGTGTAGGGCAGACCAATCAAACTATGAATTGCTCTACCCCTTAATAATGAATATGGACTCTTCCAATCACTGTCATTGAACTGACATGGGAGATACCACAAGGGTTCAAAGGGCTAATTTAGCACGTTTATTTAATCCAACATTACGCTTGCACAACTTTTACAACGAAATGAGAGCACTGACTTATTTCTGTAAAAAGTTGTTTTTTTCTCTGGGGCAGCGGGTGATTAGAGTATTTAAGGGCGTTGCTCTTAGTACAAACATCACCGTGGGAATTGTAATTTTTGGAGAGTTATTATTGCATGTGTAGTGTCTTGACAAATCAGCATACCATATTTTACTTGCATCCAAATATGATTTTCACATCATTTGAGTAATTGATTATATACCGGATTCTCAAAAATAATCGATAGGGATATTATTAGTTACCCCGTGTCTAATCATGTGGTACGGGTTTTTACCTATCCGAAGCCAGCCGTATCCCATGAGGCCTTCGGCCTCATGGGATACGGCTGGCTTCGGGTAGGTAAAAACCCATACCGCGTGATCAGACACGGGGTAACGAATTCATCTATTGACTTTCCCTTTTAAAAGTACAATCTATTTCATGTGTGAACACACACAGCATGAGATCTTTTATCTTCCATTGTTGAGCCATACAGGTTGCTGTGGAATTTTTGTGCAAAAGAGTTTTTGTGAAAAAATGCCGATATGACTAGTATAAAAAAAATTATTGAATTTCTTTTTTTCTTTTTTGTCTCAAAAACATAGCTTATGAACCCCACATTGGAGGGTACTTGACAAGTTCATTCCAATAAGGGGTCATGAGCTATATTTTGGAGATGAAAAATTAAAATATAATACATGTACACTGTAAAACTGGCATGACGATTTTTTGCGAATAGTGCAGGCCGTGATCAGACTTGGGATAACAAATTTACATGTATCTATTGACTTCTGCAGGGTATGGACAATTTGTAGATTTCGGAACGAGGCTTCCACTGGATATGGGAAATTTGTCAGTTGCTGGGCGTGTCGTGGGTTTCAATGAATATGGTCTCATACCACGTATCTATCAACCCATCAAATCAAAAAATTCACTTTAGTCAATAGATAAATGTATATGCACGAGTGGTTATAAGATTGCCTTTTAACCCTTCACCAAACACGAAAAGCAGACATCACTTGCCAAAAAAATCTTGAATAACTAATATTTTTCATTTTTGGTCTCAAAAACATACGTTATGACTCCTCTTTGGAACGAGCTCGTCGTGCTCCTTCCAATGAGGAGTCATAACCTATGTTTTTGAGACAAAAAATAAAAAAATAATGAAAATTAATTGGCGATATTTGAGAATCACACTAGCTGGTTTTGGCCGTTACGTTGGGTAAAGGGTTAATGACACATCAGTTTTACTGAACATGTCATGAAAGAAGTTACTGATAGGAGCAATTTGTGTATCGGCATCTATTTCTCCAATACGTCCTATACCACTTCATGGAGGAGTCACATATCTGGATCAAAACTAATTACAAAATATTCGAAAATGTCAAAAAGTCTAAAACGTTTCTAGTTTTTGAGAAAATGGAAGTGTAACAAACTGAAACTCCGTATGCCGTTTTATTATGTCACCTCTTGGGATCAACCAACCAACGTGGATAAATTGTGGCGACCTATGAAGCCCAATCTGGTCGACGCTGACGTCATCGGTGACCCCCATATGAAAGCAATATTAGGTGTGTGTCCACCATATTGTTTCTAGAAATAGAATACAACTGCCTCGTCTCAAAAATGGCAATCTTACAGCAAACGTTTTGAATCGTCCGTTCAATATGATTAAAGTTTCATTAAACTCACTTGAACAGAAAGAAATAATATGTTTATAATATGTGTCCCAAATTGAGAAACTTATTTCTATCGATAACCCCATCCGATAGCTCAGTGTAAATCGAAACACGCCCAAAATTCACAACAACCCTTTACCTAACATGAAAAGAAGACGACACCTGCAAACAAAATTCTTGAATAATTATTGTTTGCATTTGCTGCTTAAAAAAACATAGCTTATGACCCCTCACTGGAATGATCTCAACGAGCTCGTTCCAACGTGTGATCATAAGCTATGTTTTTGAGACAAAAAAAGTGATAAAAATGATGAAAATTGAAGGGTGATTTTTGTGAAATGCGCTGGCTGTTTTATTCTGTTACGTTGGGAAAAGGATTAATCGTAAAAATAATAATCCCTTCAGCAGGAAACGATTACCAGATAGAGTTACTCCCCTTACATTGTGTACTTACGTCTTCTTCTTCACATTTTCACAAGTACGATACACCAAAACAATTCAAATCATAACATAAAAACGTTTCGGTTGTTCCTCGAGAAAATAAATTATCGGGACGATTAATTAACGGGAAATACAGGATTTTGTCAGCTGGCAAAATAAATACGTTACGGAATGTTTACTGGTCGGATATGGTGTCATGTGAGGCGAAGTGAGTTCAATATTAGGCAAAGCTAACGCTTCGCTTGATATTGATCTCACTTCGCCTCACATGACACCATATCCGACCACAGAACATCCTCGCTTAATATTGATCTCACTTCACCTCACATGACACCATATCCGACCACTAAACGTCCCGTAACTTATAATATAGTGTTATGGGTCATCAGAAAAAGTGATGTGTGAGTTTTTGTGTCCGTGCACAAATATGAAAAAAAAATGCATTTTTAGTGAAAAAAGTCACGAAATTTCGGAGAATTTTGGAATTGTCCTGCGTACTTACAGAAACGTCAATTTCACCATAATGCTTTCTGGGGTTCTGTTATATGTTCAGGTGGACGCAAAACATGAACACAACTTAGAGAGGAATGCATTACATTTTTGTTGGACATTTGTTCTCGAAATGCAACAAAAATATCACGGATTTTTTATCAAATGAAAAAAATTGAGCTCAAAATAGTAAAATTCTGTTTGAAACAGATCAAACTTAATCGATCAAAAAAAATTATTGGGAAATGAGGTCACAGCGATATAATACACACTACAATGTCCCGCGTATATACACAGGATATCTACGCTACTTTAGTGAATATCGGGAATTATCTCATGAGTATGGACCTGAATGTTTTATTTTTAACCTGCGCTTGCCCGAGTGAAAAATAATATTTTCAGATCTACACGAATGAGATAATTCCCGATATTTACTAACAAAGCTTAGATTTTCTTTTTATTATATGCTACGTGACATTTTATGTCACCCGTGTGGACAAGAAAATATCATTTTTCACTCGCGCAAGCGCTTTTGGAAAATATAAAAATGCAGGCCCACACTCACGAGGAAATTCCGGGTATTCACTAAAATAGCGTAAATTATCTCCTGATTATATTCTACGTGTCATTTTACTGCACAATATTCAGCCCAATTCGTCTGAAAACACGCACTTTTCAAAACAATAACACAGATCAGCTGATTGTTCCTTCAAGGCGATGTCAAACGCCGAAGCATGACATCATTTAGGAAGCCACTGAGAGATATTACGCGTTATCCATCAAGTCGATGGATATCGAGAAATATCTTTTAGATAATTTGCGATAATTCACAGGCCGGTATATAATAAATTGAGATACTGTGTGTATGAATGAGAGAACCCTCGAAATTGGAATTAGTAGTATGCCTCCGTGGTCTCAACCCACTCTCCACATACATTCCAGCTTTCTTGTTCAATGAACTTCTCAATAACTAATATTGCAACAGAGAATGAGAGTGAGACTTTTTTTACCAGCAGCTCGTAACTGCAGCTCGAAACCGCCTAACTATTGATGAGGTCATGTCAGTATATTACTTGAGGCTTATTGAGGCAAAGGGGCTAACACTGTTAATCTTTATACATGTCGCCGGTAATGGAACTATTCATACCACTTCATATGGTCGAAGTAAAGACTCTGCATGTTTCAAGAAAACCCATACGCGAGATACGTATGGTACGTGGACACGCTCAATAAGACAAATTATTCCTGATAGTGTCATTCATGTAATATGAGACTGCGTCTATCGAATAATGACCTTAGCCGGCGATATTGAAACGAATCCTAGTCCCGAATGACAAGACGCTTCCCCACTGGCAGAAACGTCGCCGCGTGCAAACGAACCACTCAATGGATCTCTAGGGTTACGCCTAATGCATTTGAATATACAGAGCCTAAAGTCTAAAACTGATATCTTACAAAGTGAAGCCATGGAACACGGAATCACTGTTCTCACTGAAACGGGACTAAACATGGATGACCCTAGCATCGATATCACTCCCCCCGATTTTCATGACCCATTCGCAAAGACGGTAGTACCAGAGTGGAGGGATTGCAGTATATTTGAGGAACTCGTTCGCTTTCTAGACATTGCCCAGAACTCGAGGTTCCAAACATCGAATGTCTGTGGCTTCGAGTCACCTTGTACCATCCGAAAATATTACTTGTTACCTTCTACTGGCCTCCTAATTCAGAACATGTGGCCCCGTCAATCACATCCTGCAAGAGTTAACCTATCTCATGTAATCAGGGAACCTACCCACTTCACGAAAACATCCAACATCCCCTGGATATAATAATCAACCAATGACACATGACAGATTTCCAACTCTTGATTTGAAGACCCATTCTATGCGAGCTAACTCGTTATCATTGCCCAGCATTTTCCGAGCTCAAACACAAGATCGCCCAAAGCCATTAATGCGCTATATATGGCGCTTCAATGACTGTGACTATTTTAAACAACGAGCTTAACCACTTAGGTTATGTTGACCAGCTGCTCAGTGAACCCTGTTCTGTAATAGTAGACTATTTCAATGATATTCTAGACAGGGTGATGTCTAAATACGCACCAACAAAGATTATAGTACCCCGGCAAAACGACCCACCTTGGATTAACAACGAAATTAGAAGTTTACTACACCAGCGTAAACAAATACACCACCTACTGAAAACAAGAAACATTCTCCAAAAGCATGGGCCAGCTATCGTCGAATACATAACCACACGGTCACACTTGTCAGAAAATCAAATTTAAATTTGCATTAAAAATAGAAAGCATTCTCATCAGCCCATCTGCTCCGCCCTTTGTCTGCTGGAAGACTCTTAAACAATTTATTAGTAACAGTAAAATCGACATTCCAGTACTAAAACACAACGACCCTCTTTTATCAACGAACATCGACAAAGCTGAAGCGTTTAACGACTTCTTTTTCTCAGTTTCATCTGTAGACGATTCTGCAGAGCTTCTTAACCATCAACTATTATACCCCATGAAATTCCCATCTTAGATAACCGAACCTCTAGAAGGTGAGGTCGTCGAGGCTTTAAAAGCAATTGGTGTCTCTAAGGCCTGTGGGCCAGATAATAAAAGCCGAAGGGTTCCTAACCCTTTACCCAACGTAACGGATAAAATCGGCCAGCGCTGTTCTCAAAAATCGCCAATTAATTTTCAATTTTTTTTCATTTCTTGTTTCAAAAACATCGGTTATGACCATTCGTTGGAACGAGCTCGACGAACTCGTTCCAACGAGGGGTCATAATCTATGTTTTTGATGCAAAAAATGAAAACAAATTGGTTATTCAAGATGAAGCTGAAGCTCTTAGCTGAATGCTATTTTCCTGTCGAATGGAAACAAGCCAATGCATCGTCCGCCAATAAGAAGAGCAACCCTAATCAAGCTAATAATTACAGTTCAATTTCCATCCTTAGCGGTGTGAGACAAATTATCGAGAAATGCAGTTTTTAAAGAATTTTGGACTTCCTCAAATCTAATACTCTTTTAGCGTGTTCTCAGTTAGGTTTCACACCCTCGACTCTACAGCTTTCTTATTGACAGAAATATACAAAACCATCGACTGTGCTCTGGACGAGGAGAAGGAAATACGATTTATCTTCTGCGTCGTGAGCAAAGCCGTCGACAAATTCTGGCACAGGGGACTACTGAACATACTAAAATGTTTACGCTTAAGAGGTAAACTTCTTAAATGGTTCGAATCCTACTTGAGTGACAGACAACATAGAAAAGGTATTTATGCTGAATCCTCATCTTGGAAAAATGTTACACCTGGGGTTCCACAGGGTTCCATGCTCGGTCATATTCTCTTCATGATTTACCAAAATGATATAGTAGAAACAGTGTTTCGCAATATTAGACTATTTATCGATGGTACTTCTCTTTACCTTGTTGTCGATGACCCGATTCGCACTGGTGAATTGTTGCAAAAAGATCTCTTTCAAATAAAATCTTGGTCTAAGAACGGGCTCGTTGACTTTAACCCACAAAAAAATTATTTTATGAAACTATCGCGTAAAAATGACTGACTCCAGCATCCAACATTGATATTAGCCACCACGGATATTAAATTAATAAGCCAACACAAGCATCTCGGAGTAACTCTTAACAAAACTAGAAATGGAATGATCATATCGGTGACGTCACAACTAAAACATGGAAAAGAATTGGACAGCTTAGGAAACACAAATTTAATCTTGATCGTACAGTCCATGTAATAAATTATCGTGCATTCATACGCCCGGTTCTTCAATATTCCGATATAGTGAGGGTTAATTGTACCAAAGTTGAAAGTGAGCAAATTTAATTAGAAGCAGCGGCATCCTGACAGAAGCGACAGGAAGTGTCAGCAAAGCTTTGTTGTACATAGAGACAAGCTGGGATCTGTTAGAGAAAAGGAGCGAGAAACATAAATTGAAACAATTCTTTAAAATGTACCTCCTCGCGCCCTTATACCTGTCAATAGGTATGAAAGGAGAGTTCTAGACCATTGGAAGAAGTGGTCCAGAATAAGCAGCCCAGAAATCAATTGCGTTTTTCATAGCAGTATCTGCGTACCTCGAAAATCCTTCAAAAATCGTTCGCATTTCTGGAACACTTGAAGATCTAGACACTTCGCAAGAAAGTAAACTAAAATGCAAAGTCGTTACTGTGCCAAAAATGGATTAAAATAAAAAAAAATGATCTTTCAATGAATTCCACTAACATGCCAAGACGTTGCTGATAATTTCTGGATCAAAAGATGTTGGTTATTTTTCGCGCGTTTCTGTGCTCTTTCACAAACACGGAACCTTCAGTGTAACCGCTAGATTTTAATGGGAAAAGGGAGGAGATTCGTCGAGGAATTTCTGAATCTGCTGTCGTTTTGACGTAAAAAATCGGCAATTCGTTGCAACAGGTTGATTTTCTTCTCAGTTCAAACACTATGAGGATTTTGAAAAAAAACTTCGCCAGCTTAAAAGTAACGAAAAGGAAGCGGATATTTTTCTTACAAATCTCTTCGCTTTTCGCATACACATCGAATGGAGGATCGAAAATGGGAGAATTGCAGTTTCTTTCAGGGTGGTCCAGAGGAAAAATGTTTTTGATAAATAATTGAAAAGAAAAAAACCTTAAAAACATATATATATATATACTCCGATACAATAAAGCAAGTACAAAAAAATAAAGAAAAAAACTTCAAATTAATTAACTGATATTTTTGCAATTGAAAAAAATGAAGATAAAAAGGAAAAGGAAACATTATCATTTTTAAGAATCAAAGATCTTAAAGACGATTCGACGATTTCCCAAATCGAAGAGAAATATTAAAAAAGCAATATGATGAGATGAATGGGAGATTTGAAACGCGAGATGACTTAGTTATTCAAACCCGTGATAAAAACTCCGGAAGAGACTAAGAAAAAGATCTTCAAAGAATTGAAATCCTTTTGAGAGAGCAGGACTCCTCGTCCAAATCGTAGTTACAGACATTATGATACACCATTGTATCCCACAAACCTTCACCCTCTTCGGTACCATTTTTAATCCTAACTATTCGTCGCTATAACCGAGTTCTCTTGAGATAGAAACAAAAAATCTAGACCGATGCGGAATCGACGATCAGAGCCACACGACGACAGATATATATAGCAGGGTTCCCTCGTACGCCGACTGAACTTACAATATTTGAAAAGAATCCGTTGTAAATCTCTACATGGGAAATAAACGAGTGGAAATAGCAGGCAATAATTTGATCGTGGATGGTGATCGTGTGTTCGAAGGCTCGAGAGGACTATGGCATCTGCTCGCATTGTCTGGACTGAATTCCAATGATTAAAATTAAAGGGATCGCAACACTTAAGACAAGATCTTTATCTAACAATCATATAGATTTTGGCCTGAAAACCACGAGAAACGGTACGTATCACATAATGTGTTCCGATTCCGTATCATATGGAGGACTCATTCTGACTCTGTATCACATAGACGACTCGTTTCTGGTAGCGCTACGGGCTATCATAACAGGCGTATGGATACATTCTGTGTGCTTTTCAGTGATCGACCGAACATTATGTCCCAAAAATGTTTAAAAATAATTTAGCCCTTTACCTAACATGAAAAGCAGACGACACTTGCAACAAAAATTCTCGAATAACTCATTTTTTTATTTTTTGTCTCAAAAACATAGGTTATGACCACTCATTGGAACGAGCTCAACGAGCTCGTTCTAGAAAGGGGTCACAACCTATGTTTTTGAGACAAAAAATGAAAAAATAATGAAAATTAATTGGGATTTTTGAGAATAACATTGGCCGGTTTTGGCCGTTCTGTTGGGTAAAGGGTTAAAATGTAATCTTTTTATGTGACAGAATTGTTAGATAAAGCCGGCTCGTTGAGATCCCATTTTGGACACCGCCTCGAATCTGATACAAATCACAGGACATGCACATTATCATGATAATCCGTATTTATCCACTCGAATTTCATAAACAAGATTACGATCCTAACTCTACGAGATCTAAATCGAGTGAAAGTTATAAATGGAAACAAGTCATGACACATATTTTGGATGGACAAACATATTCGTCATATCGGTTCTCAGAACGGGAATGGCTGTTGTTGGTACGACGACGATCAACCTTTACGATCAGAATACACTAGTAGCGAGATTAGACTCTTGATGACCATTAGAGCAGCTGGTAACACGGGAGTGAGAAACCAGAAAATGAGTATATGCGATGAATTGTGGAGACAAAATACCGTTAATAAAAACTGGTATAAAACCGTCATGAGTGCTTTAAAAAATATTAAGTAGGACAAGAAAAAAAATACAAAAATATATTAAATTTAATTTGAAAAAAATGGCAGTCATAAAAAAGAGGATTTAAAAGATCTCAAGTCTACCGCGGATCTGGCATGATGGATTCTATGATACATTTTTGCATGTTTCTTCATCGCCGATGGAGCGAGATAGATAGTTTCGACGTTTGCAAAGGTCAGAAAAAAGAACGCGATGGACGAAGCAAGAAAGGCGCGGTGGAAGCCAGCAACAAGATCACGACAAAAACCGGAAAGAGAACTGTCTATTTAATTCATAAATTAATAGCGCCGTCTAAAGGAGCAAAACTGACTTCGAGATCTGAAGAGATTTTATCGAAAGTGAAGGATTCCCGTGGTGGTAATGTGAAAATACAAGAACTCGCCAAGTCCAAAATATAAAAAAAACTAAGTCTAAAATATACAAAACAAAGTTTAAAATATAAAAAAAGCTAAACCCAAAATATTAAAGAAACAGTAAGGCTAAAATATAAAAAAAAAATAAATTAACCCTTTACCCAACGTAACGGCCAAAACTGGCCAGCGCTATTCACAAAATTCTCCATTCAATTTTTATTACCTGTTCATTTTTTGTCACAAAAACATAGCTTATGACCCCTCATTGGAACGAGTTCAACCAAAAAATAGTGCTTCAAGAATTTTATTTGCAAGTGTCGTCTGCTTTCGTGTTAGGTAAAGGGTTAAATAAACAGAAAAGGATATCAAAGATTTATTGTCAAATGAAACGAAGACCAAGATATCGAAGCATTTATTGTTTCCGAGAAGCATAAGAGAACTGATCGAGGTAAATTTCAATTGTTGAATAATCTATCGTAATCTAACCAGTTCAGTCGCAATCTATTGTTGCGACTGAACTGGCCAGATTTACGATACATTATTTGTGTTTGGCAAGAGTCTCTTTCAACCCAAATACAAAATTATTGTGAGAAGCTCTGAACGAGACATAAACAAAATACCGGATGGAGATAGTGCTCAATCATCAGGATGAGATAGACAAAATTTAATGCAAGATGTCGGTTGTGACTTTCTTGCAACAGGTGTCGAGAAAACTCAGAAATAATTTTACATTGGATATTTTTTACAAAAACGCGGATGATGTAGCCGATCCCAGAGATTTGGATTGGGAGGATAAAAATCTGATGATATTCCACGATCCATTGTTGGAGAAACAGACTCGATGCGAGTCTTATTACGTTCCAGAAGGTCACAGCAACATGGATTGCTTCTATCTGTCTCAAAATTATTTCCAATTACCCAGACAAACCATAAGAGGGGACGTGAATTTCTCGTGTCTCTTTCATCAAAATCACAAGACGTTGAATCACATCTACGACGATCATGTGACTAACAACATTTGGAAAGAATTCAGGAGATATTGTAAGGCAGTGTGGGACCGTGGACCTTATATTTTCGTGGTCATACATCTGACCAATAGATTATACCACGGAAAATATAGGAACGTATTCGACGATTTTTATATTCCGATATAAAAAAAACCAAAAATCATAAGAAATGTTTTTAGAAAGATAGCTAAACATACGATATGGACTTTTCAAACAACAAGCCCCGTTTCAGTACGAAGTTCAATCCACCACTAGCATTGAGAAAAGCATACGTTCGCATTCCAAAAGGTAGTTACGACATTGTCAATCTCAATGATTTCTTAGAGAAGAGAATAAAGACAAATGGTCACGGAGATCCGTTAAAAATAGCTGCGAATTCCAGTACTTTACAAATGACACGAGACACGAGAGCTAGTTTATTTATATATTATTATTTTTTTTTATTGGGATTTAATGACACATTTGGCAAGTTGGGCCACCTCCTGTCAGACAGTTTTACGGTCGTGGAAGTCGGAGTACCCGGAGGGAACCACCGAGCAAGAGCGAGCGACTGTAATACTCTCCAACAAACTCCAAACAAGCAGGGTTAGCATTGGTTGAAGACTTGTGCACCATAGACGTGAAGTACGCCTGCGAACATAATGCCAAAGTGCCCTCTCTGGGAGAAGGTTATCGAGTGAATTTCGAAGCGAACAGTATTTTTGGAAGATTTGTGGGATTTGATCCGAACGTGTATCAAGGTCACATGACCTCCGAAAACGTGGTCAAACTTCCCACTGTCAATAGCATTTTAGTGAACATGGACGTGATCACCAGAAGTGCCATCAATAATAACGTACAGTCCACGATCTATTCTTTTTTTGGGACGCTTTTGCTTTTTCTCAGAGCAGAATATGCGATAATATCCCGAATATCCCGATAAATTGTGTATTTTGACTGGCCAGAATGCCTTGGGCAAATAGCCATGACAAAGGGTGCACCAAACATCCAAGGTATATGAGAGCGTGCAACATCCAGGGTATAAGCGCACTCGGAACATCGGGGGTATATAGTTTAAACAAAAGCTTTCCGCGTTTGTTCACTTCGACATAAAAATCGAACAAAAAAACTTGAAAGTCACAAATATCATCAGATTTTCGGCAATTCAGTCATGAAAATAAAATAAGAGCAAATAATTCGTCCCCTGAGTACCAATGTGTTATATGTGCCAGTAGGCACATAGACCACATCGGAACTCGGGGGACGATATGCCAACAAAATACTGTTTACTTGTTTCCTTAACGACTCAAGAAATGTTACTTTATCTGTTGTCTTCTGCGTTGATGAAAACAAAATAATTATCACGAATTTGGTCCAAATAATTGTGGAGCTGAGAAATGTGTTCATAAATTCATTTCCAATATGTTGGTATTGTGTTCCAAACGGGACAAAAACGTTATCTCCACCAACATGTTTGGTATATGGAGATTTAATACCTGGATGTCTCATTTAAATACATCGCCTTCGGCTCGGTGTTTAAAAACCGACATCCAGGTATTAAATCTCCATATACCATACATGTTGACGTAGATAACTTATAATATATCAAAAAATAAAAAAAATATAAAAAATGAGATATGTACTGAAAAAAGTAAACACAGCCGAATGACAGAACGACAGAAAGCTAAAATTCGTAGCACATCAGAAAATCGAGGCAAAGCGGTGAAACTAAAATTAAGTTGTAAAAATCTAGTTTGCAAATAGCAGAGGAGATTGAAGTGCTTGAACTCATATGCAGACCAATAAGATGGTGAAAGTGCATCGCAATAAGAGAGGATGTACTGTTGCACTGAGTCCTGCACAATTGAGATATAATATAAAAACGAAAAGCGGTTTCTTAGGATTGTGGCAGGACTGGCTATCAAAGCATTACCCATCCTAACGAAGAGCGTATTATTGTTTTGGGATATCGGTGCTCTTTCTGGACTAGCGAGTTTGGGTGCACAGAAAATGATAGGAAGCGCTCACTATTTAAAATAAAGTAGGAGCCAAGTGTCGAATCGAAATGAATGGTAAAGGATTGTATCTAGCATCTACGAAGGGTAGGCTATGAAAATGAAGTAAAAGTCTGATATTAGAGTCGAATTTTCTCACCTTTTAAAAATATACCCAATCTTGGTATTTTATTACAAATGAATTGACTTGAAATGGAAATAACAAGTGTGGTACCATCGATATTTATGTTGTTCTAAGTAGGATGTTTAAAAGAAAATGAAATAAAGAAAAACATGGAGTTAAGGAATAACAATATATATCCAAAAATATCCACCTCCGATCTCGTGAAAAGACATGACAAAGGGAACGAATTCTGCATGTAGCAAATCAACAAGATTCACGAAGATTTGGATCGAGACAAATGTCAAGTGCATCACAAAAAATATGCCAGAGTTATAAAAATCGTCGACGCGATGAATGTAGCTCTCATAATCGTGTCTATGGGATTGGGAGTCACCGGAGTGAGTCTCCTACACACTGCATCGAGTATTCCGGCAATGATCACCATTGAAAGTATAGTCACTGTTGCTGTATTCGGTATGACAGGAAAAGTAAGTAAAACGTATCATCGAAACCCGACAAACATGAAAAAGCACAAAAAATCAAAGCGTTTGTCAATGTTAAACTCCATTCCATCTGCGACATGAAATCCAAAGCATTGAGAGATTTTCGGAAAAGAATATCTTCATATTCTTGGTGAAAAAGATAGCTTCGACGCTCTGAAAAGGGGTTTAAGAATCAAGACTCATCAGATTCTCAAAGAGAAGATGAAACAGACCGGATAGAAAAGATCAACAAAAAGCTAATGAATTGTTTCATAAACTGTTGAGTTGAGAATGGATGTGAAAAAATTATATACAAATAAAAAAATATAAAAAAATGAAAAATATAAATATAAAAAAATGTATGTGTGAAATGTAAAAAATCTACAGACACAGCCAATATGCGTAGAGTTCACATAAAACAATAAACAGATGCTTTGAGGGATCTGTAAGGTGTGCGGTTCGAAAAGCTCAGTTTGTTAAATAACGAATGAATGCGAGCGTGGCCAAGAGACTCGTCAATAATCTTCCTTTCAAAATGCATCTGCCGGACATCAATTCACGTTACCCGGTACGAAATTGAGCAAGACAAAGAATCTAATGCCAAAATCGCGGGCAAATCCATTAATGCAGTGGACTGAGTGGCTTATAGTTACGATCTCCGTTATGCGAGATATTCCAATGGGGAAACTCAAAACGACATGTATGATAGGATGATGGTGAAAGATTTAAAAAAAACATTGCGAATTCCACGTCGAGAGAGAAATTCGAATATTTCGTGGTTGGCAAGATCATTGGTACAAAACTCGATTCGGAATGGAACAAAAAAAAAATACGAGTGATCTAGGAGACGAATTACACAAATCCGTGATGCATAAATTTCGCAAGAGAATAGTACAGGTCAAGTGACTGGATCATATGTGGGAGGCTGATCTAGTGAACATGCATTCGCTTTCTAGACACAACAGAGGCATGAAATACATACTGAGGGTCATAATGTTTTCCAAGTAGTTATAGATGAGACCACTGAAAAATAAATTGGGCTCGAGCGTGGCAGAAGCCCTGGAGAGCATCTTCGATCCTCTCAAAAACTTGAAAAATCAAATCCCCATTATGCTTGGACAAAGGTCAAGAATGTTACAATGTTCATGTTTGGCGATCGAGTGACATCCATTCCACTGAAAACGAAGAAATACGAATGTGGTTGAACGATTAAATAGAACAATGTAGGCAAAAGAGTTCAAATATTTCACGGCCAATTCGCCCAAGAAATATTTAGACGTTCTTGACGATCTAGTCAACGATTATTACCACACTCATCACCGCTCGATCAAGACGACACCCGAGGAAGCTAGCGATCCATGGCACAAAAAGAAAGTCTAAAGGCATCTCTATCCTGAATGATTGATAACAAGACAAAAACTCTCTAAATTTACCATGGACGATCGAGCAAGAATATATAGTTACAAAAGACATTTCGAAAAAGGTTATATACCTAGATGGATGAAAGACATCTTCCGAGTTTTTTACACCGATCCCACCAATTACAAGATAGACAGTGAGAAGTGCGTGGGAAAAGTTGTACGAACAGCAATTACAAAAGACCGTTTGTAAGAGAAAAGAAAAAAATGTTTCTGCAATCATATAATTTAATAAGAAAGATGGGGAAATTTAAACACATAAAAACGAATTAAATAAAGCAAAGAAATGGACATATTAAACATAACTGAAAGAACAGTAAAAGAGGAGAGTATCAAAAAATACGAAGTAAACGATTACGAACCCATGACGGGAACAAGTTTCAATAATGTGGGAGAAATCTGACATCATCACACTAGCCAACAAAAGTATAAATAGTATAATGTATTTATTCAGTAACATAAAATATTTACTGTTCGGTCAGGGAAATAGAATCCCTATTTCATCCAGGTCAGGCCATGCCCATGTTGGGACTCTTGAAATATCCCGGTGACTATTCCAAATCTGGAAGACTGAAGCATCTATGAGTGAGAGACACCCCATTCGAAGCGAGTGTCGACAATGGGATTGTGGGGATTGGAGAGAAACACATCATTCAGACCTTGGGTTCAAAAGTGATGTTTTCTTTTTGGATACCTACGAAACATATTTTCGGATTCGCTGAAGATTACTACAAAATCCAATACAGACTCAAACACAACCTCATTCTAATAAATAAGGGAGATGGTGGTGCCATCATGACAGTTGCTGATGTGGATGCTGGAATAGTGAAACTGATCAAGATATAGTTTGTGCTGCACATGATGCCAGTCGATGTGGAAAAATGTATGCTCTACAAGACCATCAAATTGAAAACTCTATTGCTGGCGGGAATCCGATTGAGACAGTACGATACCCAGAATGAGAACCTTCGCTTGGAAAGTGATGGTGAAATCTTCTTTGGAATGACCACATTTAATAATAATAGGCTTTCAAACCGACAATCTGACACTGTTTGATCATTTGAATGTGGGAAACATGCACATGATGCTCAGTGCCACAAGATATCACGTAATAGATTATAATGCCTCGTTCGAGATGAACGACTTCTATAGGGTGTAGCTATGTTCTAATCGAAATATTATCACATGAATAAATCAGTCCAACCAAATACATAACGCTCTATCCTTTGTGCGTGCACAACGTCGGCGATAATAGCGTTGTTGACATTCAGCTTAAGATGCAGTTTGAGAGAAATGCACCCACCAAAACAGGACAAACTGTTATCAATGCAAACAGATGAAAATAAAATGTTTGTCATTCAGAAAATATTTTTTTTTGTATTTGTTAAATTCAGAATAATAAATTAAATTTTGTTGTTTCTAAGTTAACAATTTAAATAGGAAGATGACTTTTAATAATGGAAAACATTTGATTGTTTTGTTCTGAACTGAAAACGGTATTTTAGTATGCTTTTCTGTGAAATAATATATCAGATGCAGTAGATCTTTCTATTTTTAATTTTGCTCTTTTGCTTAAAAAAGAACCCGACGATTTCGTTAATGTGTCTTCCAAATGCCACAGATTACTTTTGAATTCTCTACAGTCTGATTTGCAACTATGTCCGGGCAAGACAAATTCTCCAAGAGAACTGACCAGTACTTGATCTTTATTTTTTGTCTATATATCAAACTCCGTTGACCTTTAAATAACATCAGCAAACGTTTGCATCTGTTCTTTTTTTTTCTATTATGAACATAGGCTTAAACAATCTATAAAAATGGAATGTGACACGTTTCTTTTTTGACAGTTTTTTTAGTTCATTAATTTATTTTGTATTGTTTATTTATTCATTCAAAGAATTTTATTCGATCAGCAGAGATGCCACAGAAGTCTTAGCTCTGGTATTGGACGAAATGGTGTTGAAATTGATCTATTCTCCAGTTTGACTCGCAAAGGCAATGGTGAATACGTCACAACTAGAATATTGATTATTTGGCTTCTCGACGTTATCTATTGGATTTTGTATGCGGTTTACCACGATGTTGAATTTAGTTTTGTTTACCATGTCATGGACAGTCAAACACATTCGAATGATCTTTCCCCAATCAGCGTGGGATAACCTATCGTGCCGTGTAGAGGTCCATTTCCTCTATTTCTGAAAGTCCATTCCAATTCCAATTTGCCATGATCTCATACACCACTCTCCTCAACTGTCTCACGTATTTTATTTTTCCACCACCCCTTCATCACAGTGTAGGCATCGATCATGTGTGCAGGATCCAGTAGATTCGTGATTCTATAACCTCCCATGTCTGGTGCACCTTTCATCTTGTTGCCAGTCTTCCACAATTTAGTGTTGTCCACTTTGTCCCTGCTGATCGCACTCTATCCACATTCTGGGCCAGGCTCTACACCGAATAATCTGTGACCACCCTTGCTGATTCTGGTACCCATCATTCCTTCCGATTTTTTGTTCAAATATAACTGGTTCTTGTGCATTTCGAGATAGGACTGAGGTTTTGACAGAGCGGAATCTACGTAACCTTTAAAGACCACAGTAGACTCCAAATCTCCATCGTCGATTTTCGATAGATTGACGATCTTATTAAATTCAGCATCCAAATCGATCAGCAACTCATTCTTGGCCATTGCCTCAATGATCTTTCATTCTCTAGAGTCTACGTATATGTTAGACACTACATCTCTAAGATCCATGGGTTTCGATATCTTAGGATAATTTGCATTCAATTCCGAATTCATGGTGTTGTTGACGTAACGCTCTCTCAGGTGGTAACTAAAATGGGTCTGGAATCATCTTCATAACTTTTCATGGCCCCATCAGTCGAATTCACGGGATTGCCGACGATCACCAATCGTTTTGCTTTCAAGTCTAGATTGACGTTCATGTTTCTAATCACGTAATTATCTCTCGAACGTCTCTCGAAATCAGCGAATCTATTAATTGCATACTTTTTAGTGGTGGCATCACTGAGATCTACTGGGTCAGGATGATTATAAAGCTTATGAGAATTCATGTTCAACGGTTCGTGTATAGATTTGTATCTCCTGGCAACATGATCGTTCAAGTTAGTCTAGGATATATTACCACTAACACTATCAATGCTAGTCTTTGTATTTTTTGTAGAAATTTCATCACTTCTAAGAAATTTATCGACTGTCAATTTTTTGTTTCGTTTTCCTTTCTATTCTATAATTGTTTTCTCTTTTGCAATATATAGATAGAAGAAATATGATTAATGTAAATCATTCAGAATGTCTTGAGAATCCACAGACAAAAGATTCCACAAAACACTTGACATGGAGGCTTTACTCGTTCTTTTTTGTAAAAGATGGACGAGTTCAAATACTTCCTCAATTCTTTGGGTAGTGCAATCCCATAACTATCGAAACAATATTTTTTTTTAATTTTTCTTCTTCTTGAACCAAGCAACCCAGTGAGTACCTTCCCCCAAGATATCATCTGGAGTCAAAAGTCCATATTCTTGCTCTCGTAGAGGACCGTCGCTATATAATGTCTCGCGAGAGAAGACGTCTCGAAAATGCTTTATCTGTAATGCTTTGACCATTTCTTACAAATCTTTATTGGATAAGGGTTCGGTTGATGAAATAGCACCTTCTACCGATATGTTTATAGTTTTTTTTAAGTTGTTTTTCTTTCTCTCTATTTTTTCTATATTACAATTTGTTCATTATTATTTTTTCTACTTTTTTAATTTATTTCTTTTTTTCATTCATCTTCTAGATTTTCTGTGTCCTTATCAATTTCAAGGGTCGTGTACTCATCTAATCCCCCTTGATTTTGAGGAATCGTCTGTGGTTTCATGGAATAATGACTGTAAGCTTACATATTTACACCATCTGATTTTACGATTCTCTTGACTCTGTCATCCGATAAGGCAATTGTATTGATTATCGCCATACAGATTTCATGTTTATCACTTTGAATTGTGCTCATCGATTTGCGGAATGGTCAATGTCTGAACAAACATTTTTTATACTCTTTAAAGGTGATTTTGTTTTCAAAGGCAACTCTTTTGACACTTTGATATTCTTGATGGTTTGTCTATTGGTTATTGTGTCAGCACACAGTTTCGATTTCGAACCTAGGAATTCTGTGATTTGTCTTCCACTGTTCTCATCGTTGAATTCACCAGGCATTTTTTAATTCACTTGAGACAGAATTTCCAATTCATGATCGATGGGCTAATTTCATGCGTCAAACCATTCTGTCACAACTGGAGGCATGTCTTCATTAAAATCTGACACCTCTATCATATAAGCTAAACTATCTGAGTCGGTGCATAAGAACTTGGCTTTGGAACAGTCGCATTTTTTCTTCGTGTATTCGAAATGATATCGACACAACAAGCTCTTGCTGACATCCAAAATGCACGATCCCAAATACACCGGTTTGTCGAATGTCAAATGCGTCTTTTTTATGTGCAAGGTCACTAGACTTTCGTCGAAGATTGTTCGATGTTGGTAACTTGGTTTTGCTGTGTATTTTCTAGCAATCGCTTCTGAGATGATGAGATGATGTTTTCCATTGATTTTTTATACACACAATTGTTCATAGGTTTGAAGAAATCTGTTTCAAAATCGGTTTTGACTAGCGTTCTTAAGTGAGGCTTATGATCTATTATCTTTTCACCCAATGTTCATCATCAAATCTGTAGGTGCAATGTATATCGACTAATCTCATACAATAATCTATGTATAATTTCGAATGTTTGTGGTAAACCATTCATTTACATTTGCCATTTATAACTAGAATGAGTTTATCCACCCCCCCCCCCCCCTTCCCCCGATCACTTTAAACCATGCAATCGCCAACAGATAATCATTGAACTCATCATGTAATTCCTCTGGTAATCTCAATCCACTTCAAAAAGACATGGATAGTGTCTCTACTTTTCATTATCTTCCTGACTCTTCACCCATTTGACATTTCTGGTTGGTAGCAGATGACTCATAACCCAAAGGAATAAATTATTAGCATCTAAATATGTTATGTATTTACTCAGTTTGTTTAAATCGAATTTTCGCGTATCTTTGAGATATCGTGGACACTCCACCTTTGACACCTCTTTCGAACATGGGCAGTGTGCTCACATCAGATAATAATTTCGATTGGATTTTGGTCAGTTTCAACAGAGCATCCCAAGCCAGTCTGAGAGCCATGTAATACCAAGCAGGATCCATAACGTAATGTGTAAAGCGGACTCTTCAATCATATTCGAAAACGTGTCCCAAGAGGAGCACATTTTTTTTTAAATTGATTTTTTTTTAAAATTTAACTAATTTTTAAATCATTTTATCTTTCCTTTTTATAAACATATTTACTTTTATCTTTATCTTCAATAAGTTGGGTTTTTTAACTTAATTACTTTTTTAAAAAAACTTAATTAATTTTTGTATTTTTTGTTTTCAATATAAAACTTTTTTTTTAAATTTTTCCTTTCTTTCCTTTTTCTCTGAGTTATACATGTATTCCTTGTTTTTATGTTATTTCTTATATACTTTAATTTTTTCCCCCTATATATAATTTTTTTTTTTCTTTTTTCTTCAAGTTAACTTTCTTTTACTGTTTTTTAAATTCATTTAATTTTCAAATCGTTTTTCTTTCCTATGTACAGTACGTGGAGATTGAATTGTAACTAATTCACCCGTGTAGTGGAGTTATCACCCAAAGTATCACTTTTAAATTCTGTCCATATAGACAAAAAACTCAAGCAATGTTTCAGCCAATGCACATCCGGGTTTAACCTGGAGGTCCATTTTCTGGCACTTTGCTTGTGCTTGCCATGCTTTGCACCAAACTTGCAATTATTGCTTGGGTGGAATCTCAACTCGGCGGGTGATTTAATGATAATACACTCTCCACGTACTGTATAAACAAATATTTTTTTCTTTTCTTCAAATTGAATATTTTATTATTAGTATTATTATTGTCTTTATATATTTTAATATTTCTGTCTTTTATCTTAATAATATCTTTTTATTTATTATTGTTGAATATTTCTACCTCTTTTTTCTCTCGCATTTAAGAAGTTGAACAAAGATCAACTATTCATTTTCTGTTAATATCGGTGGACTTTTTCTTTTGTTTTTTTTTCCTATGAACATTTCAAATACACACTCTCCTTGAGTTCTCTATTCTCTGTTGAACACAGTCTCATCTAAGGGCATTTGTACTTTCTACGACTCAATTTTAGAACGATTTATCAATGGAAATTAGTGAGATTATATCCCTATCCAACTTCATAAGATGTATGTGGCATTAAACAAAATAATAAATAAATAATAAATAACTTCATAAGATGCCTCGATCGCAACATATGTCCTGTCCCGGGATTCTTTTATCATTCCAGACCGCGGAGAACACAAGCACTTCACTGCAGACTGCGCCTATCCCGTAGTAATTTAAACTGTCATCTTTTAAAAACTACCTTTCGTTAACACCTCTAAGTCGAGTCGATGTGGAATACTTCTATCCTTTCTATTTAGATGAACGAAATCGATCGCCTGGTGCACTCAGACACAATATAAGTTGTGACATTCTTCTGAATAGAAACATAGACTACACTCCAGAAGTTAATAAGGAAATATTCGACCGTGTGCAAGAATTTATGTTTGCAACCAAGCGGTTTTAACTCGCCAGTGATCATAGAAAGTATACACTCCCTTTTATATACAGTTACTGTTCGAATGAACCATGCGAGGATAATGTTTACTTGTTGAGGTGGGGCGTGTCGTGCACTCGACTTGTGGCAGTCGCGGTCGAACGTACTGGTGTGGTCGTACATCCACACGCCTACGCAATCCTAAGCTAAATTACATAATCAGCAATTTCTATAAGCCATCCGATATATGAGTAATAGATGTTTTGTGGTTCGTGTTGTGATAATAGTGTAATTCGATCTTATCCTGTGTACTCTTCACAACTTACACTTTCTTTCTTACTTTTTGGCATTTCTATGCTTTCGAGTATCCATCTTTCTTGAATGTTTACAGATACTGTCTTGACTCACTAGATACATTGTGTGATTTATTCGTCATAAACCATGTTGTTCAGGCACACGTTGTTATATGTAGACATCTCTCTTTAGCTTACACGCGTGCCACTTATTCCACTTTCTGTGGTTATATCTTGTACTTACTACACGTGCGTGAAATACTGATGTATCAATTAACAAAGAAATAAAATACTGTTTAATCTGAAGTTCTGAACTAAACATTTGTGGTATCTGATCGGGGGATCCCGTGCGATGCCAAGTTGTAGTGCAATGCTGTTACCACATGTAGTCATGGCAGACCGTATGGGCGAGCATAGTGTGTCGTTATTGTCATGGTAATGTGGAGTGTTCGTGTGCAGGGCATCGCGTTTTGATAGGGACTTACGTGTTTCCTTTGTCAAATTTGCTTACTGGAGGCTGCCCTCTTGGTTTCTATGGTGGCACATTATAATGGAACTGAAAGTCTTACAGTAGGCCTGGGTAAGTTCGGGGGATACGTTCGATTTCTGCCTATCCCGGACCCTATTCTCAACTTTCCTTGCAGTTTGTCTTGCCCTTATCACTATTTCTTATCTCTGGTCCTGACTACTGAACCCTACTCTCGTCCAAGGTTGAGTTAAACGAGGGTCATTTACCTTAGTCGGTATCTGTCTGTACAGTTCCTTTCAAAAGTGGCAGCAATACATCTATGAAATGTGCCTGTAGGACAGTGAACAACCTATGTAGCCCACAAACCCATACTAGAAGTACAGTGAATACAACTCACGAAGAGAAGTCAAGATAGTTTACACAGAGTTGTTTATAAGTATTTCTTTTTTAATAGTTTTATTCCAGGAAAGCGTATTATATATTTAGTTTGTATGTGTATGATGGAAGGATTATAGGGGTGACATAAAGAAGTTTAGGTGATAGGTTTTCCCGAGTTTACATTTATTTACTTTAGGTAACCTTTTTCGTGTGTTTGGTATCTTTCTGATTTCGGTTATTAGGTCCTATAAATATTTGTAAACATGAATGGTAAGTGCTCGACGGGTGTCCAGACGGAGGTGAGTATGGGTATCAAAGGGGGTCAGGTGGAGATGAGTCGAGGGGTGTAGGTGCAGGTGGGGGGATTAAGGATACACAGGCGTGATGGCAGTGTGATATGAGGTATGGTGGGGGTCGGCCAATGGATAACTGTGGGGTGTGTGCCAACTGCAGGGATATTTTACAGTTGTTAGAGATGCATTTTGGGTTCAAGCGGGACATTGCGGAGCTGAAGGGGAGGTTGGGGAGGGCTTGTGTATCTGGAGTCACACCAATGAAAGTTGCTTATGATGAGGAGGAGGATGGAAAGTCGTTGTGGACTTAAGGAGGAAACAGGGAGGCAGGGAATGTGTGGGGGGACGCTTGATGTGGGGGGGGGGGGTGTAACCGAGGAAGTGGGATCCAGTCGGAAAATTCGGAAGGTGGTGTCAGGGAAGGGGTTCGTAGAGTCAGACCAGAGTCGGCGCAAGGCTGCCAAGGTTGCTAGGCGGTGTTTAGAGAACAGGTTCAGTGTGTTAGATTCCGGTACCCCTGGGGATAAAAGTGAGGAGGACATTGAGGGGAAGAGGTGGCTGCTGATGTTGAAAAGCCAGATGGGGTAAGCAGGGCGGTGAAGAGAAAGAGGGAGCCAGAGGCATGTAAACCGAGGCGCGTTGCAGATGATATAGGAATTGTGGGATGAAGTTGAAAATTGGTTGTAGCGGGAGGTAGCATAGTACGACGATGTGGTTTGTGGTCCTGGTAGTTCTAATCGAACAGACTTGTGCTTCCGGGGGCAAAGGTGGAGGATCTGAGGGACCGGGTAGATGGGATTGTGGCAGGGTCAGGATCGGAACCGGTAGTGGTGGTCTATGTGGGGACCAACAATATCAGGGAGAGAAGGTCAGTAAGTTCAGTAGAGTCGTATAGAGGTTAAGTCAGCAAACTGCTAAGTAGAAATGCAAGAGTAGTTGTTCCTTCCTTGGAGGAGGGGATGAACGTGCCCCGAGAATTTTGGCGCTAAATGAGGAGTTGGAGGACTACTGTGTTGACATGGGGATGCCCTTTATCGACCATTGGGACACGTATTGGGGCAACGCGAGCTTGTACGGTCGCATCTTAGTAGGATGGGGAAACGGGTACTGGGAATAAAGGTCTACGGGTAGCGGGGCCGTTTTGTAGAGGAACGGGTTGGGAGGCCAGAGGCAAGTATAACAAGAGTGGTCACAGGTGGGGTGAACAAGCGCGAGGGAGACAGAATAGATTTATCAAGGCTAGCGCCAGAAAACAATGAGATCAGTAGGCAGAAGCCAACGAATCTCGGTACCCTGAACGTGGGTTATAGCAACATCCAGGGTCTCCACCGGAAAGAAGGTGAAATTGCGAAATTGATCGCGGAAGAGGATTTTGATGCCATGGGCTTAAGCGAGACGTGGGTATGACACGAGGAACGGATAGACCAAGTAAGGGGGTGCGTGTGGTTAGGTGTAGGGAGAACGGAAGGCCAGAAAAAGGGGAGAGGGGGTAGGCATGTACATTGAAGAGATTTAAAACCGTCGCTTATCACAGACCTGGAAGAGGTCAGCACCTCGGCTGGGGTATCGAAAGAAATTGGGTGGGTAAAGATCAATCTACGAAACAAAAGTATTGCCCTTGGGATTGTGTATTGTGCGGTGGAGGGAAGCAAGCCCGAGTGGAATGACTCGATATACTCAACACTAAGGTCCAATATCACAGAACTAGAAAACAGAGGCTCGGTATAATTCTGATGGATGGCTCTATTGGACACATAGGTGGTAAGGGAGAAAGCATAGAGGGCGGGGACAAGAAAGTCAACAGGAATGGAAGGAAGCTGTTGAACTTCACAAATGAGCTCGTTCTAAAGATTCTGAACAGGGACGCGAGGTGTAAGGGGAAGGGGACCTGGGAGAGGAACGACAGAAAATCAATTATCGAAGATATTCTCACAGATATAAATTTATTGGGCGGGGGGGGGGGGGGTGATAGGGGTAGAAGTGGATGGTGAGGGTAAAATGGAGGTGGACAGTGACCACGACTTAATTACAGTGACGATCAACTTAGGAAAAAGCAAAGGAAGCTTCAAAGAGATTTGGGAACTGAATAAGCATGCTGACTGGGCGAAGTTCGAGGAAAAATTAAAACCAAAGCTTGCAACCGTATACAAGAGGGGCAGTGTCCAGAAGATGGTCGATGCCATAATTGCGAGCCTCGTGGGGGCAGGGAAAGAAAGTGTAGGAAAGATTAGGGTGCCAACACGGGAACTTCGGTACAGAGTGAATGAAAAACTGAAAAGGGGCATAGAGGGTAGAAAAGCTAAATGTGCTGCATACAGGAGAAATAGAAAACTTAAGGGGTGGAAAACAACGAGGCCACGGTAGCAAACGAAGAATACAAACAAGCATGACATAAAGAAAATAAGATTAAAGACGATAATCGGAGAGTAAGAAATAGCAGTCTTATTTGGACGCTAAGAATGACAGGTGGGTCGAGTTCGAACATATTATGGAAATGGGTGAATAAATGTAACAAAGAAAGTAACCCACGGAGTATTAAAATAGATGGCAGAGTTACAGACGATTCAGATCAAATCGCATTAGAACTAGTCAAACGGTGGGAAAAGGTAAACGATAAGCTAAGGGGCATGGGGAACCCACCGTAGTGTCTGAACAAAGTCGAGGAAAATTTATCGAACTTCGTGTGTAGCGAAATTAAAACGGAGGAGGTACGAAAGGTGATCTCAAAATTAAGAAATGGAAAAGCGGGAGGGGTGGACGAAATTCCTAACGGGTTTATCAAAAAAGGGGGAGAGGAACTCTTGGAAAGCCTATCTGTCCTGTTCAATTTAGCCATAGTAACACAAGAGGTCCCAAGTGAGTGGCGAGGAGCAAAGTGACTTATTCAAACTAGGTTATCTTAACCCTTTACCTAACATGAAAAGCAGACGATACTTGCAAAAAAAATTCTTGAGTAACTAAATTTTTTCATTTTTTGTCTCAAACGAGGGGTCATAACCTATGTTTTTGAGACAAAATATGAAAATATTTTGAAAATTAATTGGCGATTTTTGAGAATAGCGATGGCCGGTTTTGGCCGATACGTTGGGTAAAGGGTTAATTATGTGGTAAATCTCCCTGACAGTCGATGGTGTATAGTAATGTTCCTGGGAATTTTCAACTCAAATATCAAGACAGGGTGGATGGTCCAAGTGAGGGAACTAATAGAGAACTACTCATTGGAGATCTCGGACCTAGGCGTTGGGGTAAACCAGGGTAAAACAATCGTCAGAGAAAGGGTCATGGAGAATGGTAACCGTAATTGGCGAGAGGGGGGTCAAATCAAAGAGGTCTTTGGGTGGCCTGCGCGATAATGAGAACCCTGGTTTTGAAGAGTACCTTGATGGCACCTTTGGGGGCCACTGAGGTCCATGGAGCTGAGAGGGAAAATTGGGAAAAACAGTAAAAAAGAGTACCAGATGTTTTGGGCGTGCTGGTACACTGGAACATTTTCTTCTAGAATGCCTACAATACCAGCCTAAATTCACTGAGAGTATAATGGGGAAGTGGGAAGGGAGAGTGAATGACATGTAGTTAGTGGAAGACTCAAAGGAGAGGGTTAATATGCTAATCGGGGAGATTGGGGAGAATGGGTCAAGGGATGTCAAGCAGTTCGTCTCCGAGTGTTGGGAGGAGAGAAGAAGCGTGGGAATGGAGAGGCAGTTGCGAATACAAGGGTTACCAAGGCCTTCTCATCCGAGAACCGCGACAAATCAGCGGCCGGCCAAAGTGTTATTATTGTTATTACAGATATGTGCCAATGTGATAGCGCATATTATGCAATAGAACGCATGTACATGATGGATGCGTCGAAATGTGGTCATGTGATAGTACACACATGTAAGCGTACACGCGGTTTGAGGATAACTGTGACGTGATATGTACTATTGAAGGGAATATTTTTTAAGGACAGCAAAATGAAAATAGTGATCTCACGATAACATTTGACTCAGTTTCCAAGGGTATTCCCTTTCCTCGTCAAAAAGGGCATATGTTGCATTACTAAACATTTATTGAGATTTCCATGCAAAGGTTAACAATGCGTTAACACTGTAAACAATTGTGGTATTTTCCATGTCAGTCCAATGGCAGCAGTTAAAAGAGTTTATATTTTCAACGCGCTGCCTTTGAGCTGCATGTTGAAAATAGTGATTCGTGCAGGGGTGGCGCCAGGGATTTCTCGACAGGGGGCTGACCTCTCCGACGGGGGGGGGGGGGGGGGGGGGGGGGGAGGGCTATAACATTTGATCTCCCAAACGAAGGAAAATGAGTGAAAATTGGTAAATTGGAGAACCAAAATAGAAGCAAATTGAGTATGTTTGTTGATAACCCTTTACCTAACCTGAAAAGCAGACGACACTTGCAAAAATAATTCTTGAAAAACTATTTTTTTCATTTTTTGTCTCAAAAACATAGGTTATGACCCCTCGTTGGAACGAGCTCAACGAGCTCGTTCCAACGAGGGGTCATAACCTATGTTTTTGAGACAAAAAATGAAAAAAATAATGAAAATTAATTGGCGATTTTTGAGAATAGCGCTGGCTGGTTTTGGCCGTTACCTTAGGTAAAGGGTTAAAGTAAACATATTATAATAAGGTCGGGAAATATTTCATCTATAAAGCCAGTTTGAAAACGACATTAAGGAATTTCGTGAGAATCATTATTCTCTATCAAAGTTCCAGTGCTACACGGGTTTGAGACTGACAAGACGAGATATCTACATTCGATTGTTCGATTGTCAGAAATTTCTCGTGAAGTCGGGTTTACGAGACTCTCCGACGGAATGACTAAAAATCTCCGACGGGGGGAGGGGGGGCTGGACCTCTCCGACGGTGGGCTGTAGCCCCCCCCCCCCCCCCCCCCCCCCCCCCTGACGGCCCTTGGCGCCACCACTGGATTCGTGTACTCCGCACATTCACTAAGCAGCCATTCTACTTGATGAAATTATGACCTATCAGGTTTCTAAGGTAGAACATCGGCTTGCCGGGTTTGAAGGGTTAAAGGCAAAGTTTGTTAATAGAGTTCAATGATAACAGTTCAGTCTTTGCTCACTTCCTTCTCCTCTTCGGTCTTCGTTCCGTTCAATTCTCTTTCAAATTCGATCGATTCGGTTCAGTGTGTTCTGTTTTTGGCCTTCGATGTGCTCAGTCTTTAATCATCGTTCTCTGCGATCTTTGTTCTCACAGTCCTCTTCTATCTTCATTCTCCGGTCATCGATTCTGTATCTTGGTCGTAATCTCCGTAAGATCTAGTTATGTTGAAGTATCTTTTGTATCCATTCATGGTTTGTGATCCAATAATCTCTGGTTCGAGACAACTCACTCACCCAAGTTTCAGTTGACCGTGCGTTCTTGTAAGTTTTCCAAGAGTTTAGATTCCACCATGGCCTACTTCTCATTTTGTTCCTTCGTCGCCGGAATACGGTGGCAAGGTAGTTTGACTAGTCATCCTATATTTACTAAAGGGCTTCTTGTCCACGGATCTCTAATTGGTTGATCAATTTAACACAGCTTTTCCATCTGGCCCATTAAGTTTATTTTTTAATTATTCTTATTCTCCCGCAGTCTTGGGCTGCACGTTGAAAATCTGAATTGGTCTACCATACAAATTTAATGAGCAATTCTACTTAATGCGTTCAGGCGGAATCACGATTCTGAACCGGAAAAGTAGCCTTTTGGGTAGAAAGGGTTAAAGTAGTACATGTTGCTGTTGTAGCAGGCCTGACATTCTTTAAAAAGTAGGAGGGCTAAAAATCGCTCCCCTTACATAGCCAAGGGGAGCGATTAACTCTCCCCAAGCTCACAAAAGCTAAAAGTGATGAAGTTTTACTATTAATGAAATCTGCCCAGTCGGCATTGTACATTTTATTTAGTGCTGCTAACAAGGTAGTCTCTGTGAGACGGCTACACTGCCCCTCCCACTCCTCTAGGCCTCGACAAGGCCTGGAGGTGTGGGAGAGGCAGTGTGGCGGTCTTACAGAGACCACTAACATAGCAGAGATCTGAAAAGATGTGGGTTTTAGGAATAGACAGTTATGGTAATCATTATTTTCTAAGGCCAGGAGGGCTAGTTTTCGCCCTCCTTAATTTTTTTAAGGCGAGCAGTAGCCGGGCGAATAAATCGCTCTCCTGAAAATGCCAGGCCTGTTGTGGGAATATCTTTTCCTGTAATGGTATATATGTTACAATTTGGCTGCAAAGAATACGGTCAAATGTGGGAATATGTGTAGATTTCTGAGAACTTCTTTCACGAGTATCTTAATCGCGGCACCTTTTCGAATGTAGTGCCCTATTTGTGTCCCAATTTTAAAAGCGATTCTATGGCAAAGCTGCATATTTAGCGCCACACAATCAGTTATACTAAGTTCTTATAAGGAAATAACGAAGTTGTTATAAAAATATCAATATAGTTCAGTCGTTATAAGAGAGCTAAGTTGGCATAATAAGACAGCAAAAGATGTATATGTAAAATAAGTTAGCTGAGTTTTAGTAAAACTGTCATGACTGTTTCCTAAACTTTTATTGCAGTTTAATAGCAGTTTAATAAACAGCTGTAACAATTTAACTAATTTGACAGTGTATTAATTAAATTGTTATAATAGTTTAACATATTAACATACAATGGTGCTAATACGCTGTGAAATTAGTCAAACTGTTATAACTGTTTATTAAACTGCTATAACTCCGACACGGAGTGACACTGGCTGTCCAACGTGTCGTTAAACCCCTATACAAAACTGATATAACAATTTAACAAACTGTTGTAACAGTTTATTAAATTGTTATAACAAATTATTAAATTGTTTTAACAGTTTACCTGAACTTTTATAACAGTTTAGTTAAACAGTTTTAATAGTTTAACAATTTGAAATTTGAAATTGTAACGGCGCTAATACACTGCGGTATCAGAGACCCAACTGAACTTTTATAACAGGTTAGTTAAATACTTATAATAGTTTAACCTTTTACCTAAGATGGAAAGCAGACGACACTTGCAAAAAAAAATTCTTGAGTAACGAATTTTTTTCATTTTTTGTCTCAAAAACATAGGTTATGACCCCTCGTTGGAACGAGCTCGACGAGCTCGTTCCAACGAGGGGTCATAACCTATGTTTTTGAGACATAAAATGAAAAAAATAATGAAAATTAATTGGCGATTTTTTAGAATAGCGCTGGCCGGTTTTGGCCGTTGAGTTAGATAAAGGGTTAACAATTTGAAATTGTAATGGCGCTAATACACTGCGGTATCAAAGAGACCTTAATGGTGGTGTGTACTCACCGATGACTTTTCAACAAATCATACAATACATAATCATGACCATGTGTATGTCCTGGAATTTGTATCAGATTCTAGGTCGTGTTTACAATCGGATGGCAACGAGCCCGTCAGGTCGAGTTGCGATCCGATTGTAAACACGACCGAGAATCTGATACAAATTACACGACATGTATTTTTGTCATGATAATACATTTATCTAACAATCCCGTTACATAAAGAGCTTTTACCAGTGTTTCAGTTTAACTTCGGTTTGGAATTGGTCAAAATTTTGTATTTTAAATTTTAATGCGTAATCACAATGCATATTGCTTTCACGATGTTGCGTAATGCGACAGTGCGGTGTTTACCGGAAATTGAATTTGTCTGATACGGAATAGACACGGGGGTGGGGTAGGTTCGGGGTCTTATACAAACGTTTTTTCAAAGTTTTTGGGTGCAAATTACGTTGATTGCTAAATAAAAGGAACATATAGCAGTCACTTTTATAGTTTGGTTTAAATGACAGACCGTGTTCCCCATGTGCCAAGGGTAAACAACAATGCCTTACGTGCAAATGTTTATCAAAAATATATCTTCCCTCTTCCATGGTTGAAAATCAAAATTGGGGTTCCTTCTAAAGTCTAAATGTTCCTTTTACATCGGGAATGTCATCATCAGAACCATCCGGAAATATATTATTAAACTTATAATTGGCTTTATTTGCGATATAAAATTTTGATTTCGCACCACCTAATATCACGTGTGCAAAATATGAATTAAAATCAGGAAAGTCATTTAATGTTTTGGCATATTTTTTCATTTTCTGAAAACTCTAACTGTATGACAATCTTGGGGTGGATAAGATATGCATGCTCGACTGGGATTATAAATTGAAGTCAGGGAGTTCGGTGCATTGTTGGAGAACACTCTCCCGCCCCGTCCCCCTCCCCTCCACATCCCAAAAACACACACCCATTATAACGACATACTTAAATGTCGAAACGTATTTTTAAAAAAGTTCATACAAACCTCCAAACGCTTCAAAAATCAGTGCTAAGAGTATTGTGGAAAAAAGCATCCTAAATTGTCAGGAGGAGCTTACTGGTACACTACGTATGTTTTCAAAAACAGAAACAAAATACTTGTATCGAGTCCACTATTTCCATTCTGTTAAATGTTCCAGGTGTGTGAATGTTGACAGTGAACACTGAATAAATGATGACTTTGTTGCAGGGAAATACTGCGAATTATCGACTATAATAATCTGTACGTTGACTCTTTCAACACTGGAGCCCTGAATGATATATACAGATTATCATGATAATGTGCATGTCCTGTGATTTGTATCAGATTTGAGGTGGTGTCCAGAATGGGATCTCAACGAGCCGGCTTTGCCGGCGGGTTGAGATCCCATTCTGGACACCACCGAGAATTTGATACAAATCACAGGACATGCACATTATCATGATAATTTATTTATTTACCAATTTTGTTACATAAACAGATTAAATCTTAAATTATTAATAGGTTTTTGGACATAATGTTCGGTGACAAAAAGATTTTAAAAACTCATATTTTATTGAACAATATTGTTGTGCAATTTAACAAACAATGAGTAACGCGGTCACCGCAAATTTTCAAAGCTGCGTTGTAAAATTATTCACTCATAATGTCACTTTCTTTGATGACACGCTTGAAGTTACATGTGTGTAATATTTAATTGTGCAGTTTCTATTTATTGTGGGAGGGGGGGGGTGGTGGCTATTAATAGTTCTGTCGTTAATTGTAAGGAATTTTGTTTTGTTTTTGTTAGCGATCAGCTGAGTCGATCACTGAAACTCGCATATAATGTATCCATGCGCCTGTTATGATGGCACGTTGCGGTCCCGGAAACGAGTTGAGTATATGATACGGAATCCGAATGAGTCGTCTATATGATACGGAATCGGAACACATTATGTGATACGTACCGTTTCTCGTGGTTTTCAAGCCAAAATGTATGTGATTGTCAGATAAACTCGTGTACAATGCTGGTTATAGAGAAATGGTCAAACCAATTCTGAATTTCTGCAGAGCTTTGGTGAGACTTTAAACTTGCAGATCTCTAGAGATGTAGGATTAAATTACGACTGCTCCCCTCGATCAGTTTATTGTTCATTGTATCATTCACTCTAGCTCACTACAAACGTTTTCCTTATACCGGGTTGAAAGGGGCTAAGTGAAATAATGCCCCAATAAGACTAAAATCCTCGCCCTCTGACTGGACGAGAGCACGCTTATTTCTTTTTCTATATTCACGGCTTCAGTGGTATATGTTACCATTTGAGGTCACCAATTGTAATATTTGAAAAGATGCTAACAATGGGAGGAGATTCAAAGTGCATACTGCCTATAAAATCGAATTTTTCGAGTCTGGTGTTCATTCATTGAATGTATACTCATAACCAATTTATAAAACGACGAGGTTACTCCATCTCAGTTGAAATAATGAACGTGTTCCTGATTTGAACTGAGATGGACTAACCTCGACCTTTTTCTAAATTGTTGATTTTTGGTTGCCCAGTGACGTCGTGGGATACACGAGAGGTTTATTTACTAAATTTGTTATCGTTAAAGTTCCCTTGATCATTGAAGTCGACTTGTTCTTTCCACGATGTGGGTTTCGGGGCTTCGGTGGGTCTTTATGATGAATTGACGGGTAACATGGTCAGAGGTTTGTGGCTGGGAGCGTATGTTCAACCTCATCGCTTCCCGAGTCGGTTGAACAAGAGCTTCGAGCTGCAAATCTTTGACCACGTTACCGTCAATTCATCACAATAAATTATAATGGTGAACAAAATTCAGTCCTGTAAGATAGTTTACTATTTTTATTTTTTTTCTTTTTCTATAACTGCCATTGCCATTACCATCCTGCAAAACAGTTCATGCACGCTTTATAATTATAATGCTCACATTTTGTTAAAGATCACCCCCTATTCGTCCGCATGATTTGTACATGAAAAGAAAATGTGTACATTATTTCTTGTTTGTTTATTGTGGAGAAATGACACTTGTAACAACCTGGGTTGTATCATGTTGTACAAATTTGCGGGTAGATGAAGCCAGAGTACCCATCGTGAAAGCTCACCAATGTTGAGTAACTGTCTCAGTCTCTAGTTTATCATCCTGGCACAAGTAGTGTCAGCACTGGTTGAAGACAAGTGAGCTGTGTGCATCAGCGCGTCGACAACAGATGTACAACGTGTCAATGTAACACTTATCTCCAACCATTGCTGACTGCTTGTGACAGAATGGTAAATTAAAGACCCCCGGAAGTTACTCACCATTACTAGGTGGTTCTCTCTGGGTAATCCGACTCTCTCGATCCGTAGAATTGTCCGACATGATAAGACCCAAGCTGTTGAAAGAGCTCTTAAACTATAGTGAACAAATAAGCAAACTTAAAACTATACACGTTTGACCTTTTGTGTATCAAATATATGGATGTCTAAGAGTGATTCTTAGCAGTAAGTTGTATATGACTTTGAAGTATACAACATTAACCCTTTACCCAACGCAGACGATTTCAAAATTTATTATTTTAAATATATTTTTTTTAAATATTTCAAAAAATTTCAACAAAACCATATCATGTGACCACTCGTTGGAACGAGTTCAATGAGCTTGTTCCAATGAGGGGTCACATGATATGTTTTTGTTGAAATATTTTGAAAAAATTATTTTTTTCAACTGCTCAATTTGCATATTACGCGGGCGGATGCGGGCGATTCGTAAGGTAAAGGGTTAATCGGTGAGAATGTTGATAGTGTACACTGAATAGATGATCATCTTGAGCCAATGCTATAAAACCTTTACACTTGTACTTTCTAGAATTGTATTTTCTACGTATTGATATAACATAGAAATGTTGATGAAATGGTCCGGTTTCAGGCCTCCACAGCACGCAAACGGTACACTAGAGATAAACATAGCTTCCTTTATTGAAAGTGAAATTCACCGAGGATCATTTTTTTAAGTAATAAGGGTGTTCAAAAAACCAAGCGTTAACCCGTTTTGGGCTTTTTAAACAGCAATACCCCAATAAAGCTAAAAAATGCATGTTTTCTGTGGATTTCTCTAAACGAGTCCGGTAGATTTTCAAGAAAAATTTGTCACTCCCAGGCCTTGATGTGAAAATAGAAGTTACAGGGACAAAATACTGCGGTGAGCATTTGTTAACCCTCCACGGGCTGCTAAAAGTCAAAATTGTGAAAAAATGGGCTGTTTTTGGACGCCAACACCACCCAATGAGTACGCCACAAATAAAAGTGCCTTCTTTTATCGAGCGCATAATCTAAACGGAAACATTTTTGTAAGTAGTAAGGGCATTCAAAAGTCGAAGTCTTAACCCATTTTGGACAGGCTAAAGAGAGAGACTCCTTAAAATCTTAAAATTCCCATTTTCTGTGGATTTCTCTTAAAACATCATGTAGGTTTTCAAGAAAAATTGACTACTCGCATGCCGTTGTATGACATTACAAGCTGCATGTACAAAATATTCCGGTGAGCGTTTATTAACCCTCTACAGACTGCCAAGCATCGTAATTTTGTTGAAATGGGCTGTTTTCGGACACGCACAGCACCCAAGTAAGTAATGTAATGAAGATATTCACAAAATAAACATAATCTCCTTTGTTGGAAGTGGAATTCAACGAGGACCATTTTTGTAAGTAATAAGGGTATTCAAAAAATCAAGCGTTAACCCCTTTTGTGGTTGTTAATAGTGATACCCATCAAGAGCTTAAAAATTTATGTTTTCCCTGGATTTCTTTACAAACATCTGGTAGGGTTTTCAAGAGAAAATGGCCATTGATAGGTCTTGGTGTCACATTACCAGTTGATTGGATAAATTATTCCGGTAAGCATTTGTTAACCCTCCATGGGCTGCTAAATGTCAAAAGTTTGAAAAAATAGTCTGTTTTTGGACACCAGCAACATCAAATGGGAATGCAACAGAGAAACCTAACTTCTTTTACCGGACGCAACACTGACAGGAAAACATTTTTGTAAGTGGTAAGTGATTTCAAAAGTCGAGGTCTTAACCCATTTTGACTAGTTAGGGAGATATACCCCTTAAAAGCTTAAAATTTCAGTTTTCTGTTGATTTCTCAAAAAATATTCTCAAGAAAAAATGACCATTCGCAGGTCTTGGAGTGACATTACAAGTTGCATGGACAAAATATTTTCGGTAAGCATTTGTTAAACCTCCAGAGGCTACCAAGCATAGACATTTGGAGAAAATGGGCTGTTCTTGGGCAACCATAACACCAAATGTGTACCTGCGAGATAAACATAACCTCCTTCATTGGAAGTGGAATTCACCGACGATCATTTTTGTAAGTAATGAAGATATTCACAAAAGCAAGCATTAACCCATTTAGGGCTGGTTACAGGGCGATATCCCCTCAAAAGGTTAGAAATTCATGTTATCCGAGGATTTCTCTAAAGCATCTCGTAGATTTTCAAGAAAAAATTCCCATCCTCAGATCTTAGTGTGACATTACAAGCTGCATGTACAAAATATTCCTGTACGCATTTGTTAAGCCTATGCAGGTGCTCAAATATCAAAATGTTGATAAAATGGGTTGTGTTTGCGTACCCACAGCACCCGAAGTTGAGAGGAGAGATCAAAATAAGTGGAAGTAAAATTCACTGAGAATTATTTTTGGAAGTAATAAGAGTATTCAAAAAAACAACACTTAACCCGTTATGGGCTGGATAAACAATGATTCCAATCAAAAGCTTAAAACTCATGTTCTTCCTGGATTTCTCTGAGAACATCTTTTAGATTTAAAAAAAAATAGCCTTTCGCAGTTGTTGGTGTGACATTACAAGCGCATGAATAAATATTCCTGTTAGCACTTGTTAACCCTCCTCAACAAGCTGCCAGACATAAATATTTTGGATAAATTTGAGATAAAATGGGACATTTTCAAATAGACACAGCACTTAGTGGGTATGTGTCAAACAAACATAACTCATTTTGTCGGTCATAAACTTGTCGGACGACGATATTGATATTAACCCTCTCCACCATTAATGATGGTTTTTACCTAAACATTTTTTTTATCAAACTGTGTCATTTGAGACTACTATACTCACCTTTCTCATAACATCAATGAAGGAACTTCAGTGAGACAGTTAAAAACAATTCATCCGACACTGTGGGATCATGAAAAATCAGGGAATCTCATCGGGAAAAGCCATGATTCTCCAGAATCATAAAGTCTAGTTGTGTCATGCACTGCTTCGCTGCAAACCTTTTCCTTTTCGTGGATTCAATAGGACAACGAGAAGTAATGGAAACCTGGGGTTAGTCCTATAAGCTGGTTTACTATTTTCAAAATTTATTCTTTGAACTGCCCTGTTAATTACCAGCCTTCCAAGGGGTTCCATACACTGTGTAAGATTGTTTTCTTGATGATCTACACAGGATACGTAATTCATAGTACAGTATGGATCAGAATAGGAATAGCTGTATAAAACTGGTTTCCAAAAATCTTGATCGCTTGCATCATTGTGTGTTTTGTAAAACTACAATTCAACATTAAGCTGTGGAGTGAGTATTGAAGAAATATTTGTTCTCGCAATCCGTTGCTCCGAATGCTCCTATGTTTGAGATCTACAGTACGTGGAGAGTGGATTGTAACTAAATCATCCGCGGAGTGAAGTTTTCACCCAAAGTGTCACTTTCAAATTCTGTACATATGGACATAAAACACAAGCAATGTTTCAGCCAATGGACCTCCGGGTTTAAACCGGAGGTCCATTGGCTGGAACTTTGCTTGTGATAGTTATGCTTTGCAATAAATTTGCAATTATCGCTCGGGTGGAATCTCCACTCTGCGGGTGATTTCAATGACAATACACTCTCCACGTACTGTATGATGTTAGCAATGTTGATTACAATCTAGTTCAAATTCAAAAACGAGAAGAAATGGAGATTAGCTAACAGAATTGTTTATAAGTATTTTCAATTATTTAGTTTATATGTCTAGTGATTTTTATTATACATTTATTATTATTTAGTTCGTAGATGTTTGGCGATTATAATAGGGTGAAACAAGTAGGATTTGGTCACAGGTTTTAAAGTATTTTAATCGATTTTTTACGTTATGTTTTTTCGTGTATTGTGATTTATTTTTGGATTTTGTGGTCAAGTCAAGGGTGATGCTACGATGTTAAGTATGGGGTACAGGTGCAAGTTGGCTCAGAGCTAGAGGTGTGTGCACAGTGCGAAATGTTGTATCAGGACGGCCGTGAGATGGGTTGGCAGGTGATCTGTGCTAATTGTCAGCAGATTCTGGAGTTGTTGGAAACGTATGTAAAACTCGAGGGGGAAATGGAGCAGTTGATGGGGAGGTTAGATAAGGCCAGATTGCCGTTGGTTACCCCAATGGAGATAGCATATGTTTAAGAATTGTATGCATTTTTTATAATCTTTATTGGGGTATGAACGTGTGGGAATGGGTACAAATTATGTATGAATCCCGAAAGGGATTCATACATAATTTGTACCCATTCCCATACGTTCATACCCCAATAAAAATTATAAAAATTGCATTCAATTCTTATAATTACATTCCGTAACTGTTTAAACTACTTTTTACCAAACAGCAAAGCAGAAAGACGAAATAAAACATGTACGAACGAACGAGGCGAAAACCACCCTCAAAAAGACAAAGCGCACAACTCTGAGTTGAGCGCCGGTTTTCGGCATTGACCCAAATTTGTCAAATTGCCGTCTTTCGCAACGAAACTTGGGATGTTCAAAACAATTTATTTAACATATCAGTAAACTATAATCACTTATCACTGCGAGAGGCGATAAAAGTTATAAACCGGCCGAAACACCGCCCGAATTACATTCTGTCAACTGCGCTCTACCGTAAATGCGGGTCAAAGTTCGACCAAATGTATTCATTGGAAAATGAATTACATTTGGTCATGACGTTTTCATCCAGCTGACCAATGGGAATTGAGTATTTGAACCCAAAATGTATAACTACATTAACAATGTAATTATTCGTGGATGGAAAATGGTCGACAAATTGAAAAGAAGGAAGGTGGTAGTTAGATGATCTCCACAGTATACGTAATTCATATAAATTCGTTGCTCCAAATGCCCCTATGTTTGCGATCTATGATGTTGGCAACGTTGATTACAATCTAGTTGAAATTCAAAAACGAGAAGAAATGGAGATTTGCTGACAGAATTGTTTATAAGTATTTTCAGTTATTTAGTTTATATTTCTGGTGATTTTTATTATACATTTATTTTTTATTCAGTTCGTAGATGTTTGGCGATTATAATAGGGTAAAACAAGTAGGATTTGGTCACAGGTTTTAGAGTATTTTAATCGAATTTTTTATGTTACGTTTTTTTCGTGTATTGTGATTTATTTTGAAAAGAAGGAAGGTGGTAGTTAGAAGAGGACCGTTGATGTAGTGGATGAGAAGTAATTAACAGGAAGGTCCGTAGAGTAGAAAAGAGGAAACCGATAGGTCTGAGAGGCGACAGAGGTAGGAAGACTAACCAGTGTTTACAGTGGAGGAGGGGGGGGGTGCTGAGGATAAAGAGGATGAAAACGAGAGGATATCGGCAAGAGGAAATGAGCGGACAGTTTAGTGGAGAGCGATGCGATCAGCGGTGGGTCTGACTTGAAAAATGAGTTCAATGTGTTGGATTTGGCAGGTAGTTATGGGGGCCCTGAGGAGGTGGTCGGAGGTGCGGAGGTGGTGTTATCGGGTGGCCGGAGTGATATAAGTCAGTGCATGAAAGGTGGAGATGTAGATAGTAGGAGAAGGTCTAAACGAAAACTTATGGTAGCGGAAAGTGGTATAAAACGGGGGCTATATAAGGTGGTTTGTTGTCCGAAGAGTCTGACCCGAACTAACCTGTTTTATTGGAAGCCAAAGTGAAGTATATTAGGGATAGAGTAGATGGCATTGTTAAGGGATCAGGGGCAGCTCCAGTGGTGGTGGTGAAAGTGGGTGCAAACAATATCAGGGAAAGGAGGTCACTTCTGCTTTTGGATCACTAAATTACATAGTAGGAATGCGACTGTAGTAGTATCGGGGCTTCTTCCAGTGATGAGTGACGCGAGTGAACGGAATTCTAGAATTATTGAAGCAAACGGGGAATTAGTGAAAAAATGCTGCATTGACATTTGATATCCCTTTTAATAATTGGGGAACTGTCCGTGGTAAGGCTGAGTTATATTGTATAGAGGGTCTCCTGGTGGTACAGATACGTTAGGTGTTAACATGCTGCAATTAGTGAAGTCTTTTTTGGCATACATATGGGGACGGCAAATGCCACACAAAGGGACAAGAATAACACCTCGGCGAGCTCACGCGTTTGCAAAATAGGATACAGATAATTTCGGATAATTACAGAGGGATGGATATCTGTTAGCAACGATATTGACAAGGTATTCTGCAAGGTTCTTTATGGAAGGCTTGTGGAAATTGTAAAAGAAAGAGGATTCCTGGGGGAAATCTAAAATAGGTTCCAGAAAGGGAGACGAGTCGTGGTATCTTGTTTACATTATCAACACTGATAAACGTCACGAAACTCAATAAGGAAAAAGATGTTTATGACCTCTCTGATGTGAAAAAAAAGTATACTGAAGGTATGGAGGGAAGACATGTGGCTGAAACCTGAGGGCTTTGGATTCAGAGGAAGTGTTGTTTTTTTTTAAATCATGAAAGCTCTGTACAAAGATGGGCATAGTGTACTTAACCTGAGAAATATTAAAACGGAAGGAGATAGGCCATTCGTAAGCAGGGATGAATCCTGTCACTGATTCGTTTTGCATTGTACATAAAAGATTTATGAGAATAGTTGACTGAAAGTAGGGTTTAATCTCGGGAACAGAAATTCCCGGATTCCCGGTTACGAAAACCGATCCCGATACCCCGGAAATCTTTCGGTTTGGAAAGAGAAAATTGATTTTCATTAAAACAAATGCGTCTTATTCCTCTCGTAAATTTGTTTTATAATACTCGGGAATTGTCCCGGTTGCGAGTTCTGAAGGTAATTTTATTCCCGTTCCCAGTCCCTACAAAATCAGGGAAAATATTAAAATGGGGAAAGAACAAGTGCTAACCATAGTAGGAATGTACAGGGAGGAATGGCGACTTGAACTAAACGTAAACAAAAGCAAGGTAATACCTGTGGATCTTCGGGTAGATGGATCGCGAGGGCGGAGAGTGGGTAATTTCTCAACTGGTGAGGAATTATTATTATTATTTACTGATGTTTAAGGTCACGTATTTCTGCACAATGGCTAATCATGACCACGACAGTTTTACGAGTAGAGGAAGCCTGAGTATCCGGAGAGATCCACCGGGCAACGGCGCGCAACTGTCAGCTCCCCAAAATTCAACTCCACACAAGCAGAGCTAGCATTGGTAGAAGACAAGTGCACCATCGGCGTGCAGTACATCACGCCTTAGTACAAAACGCCACCGTTCCCCCCACGTGGGCAATTGGGGTGAAGTGTCTTGCCCAAGGATACAACTCTCGGTTGCCACAGGTAGGATTCGAACCGAGGACCTCTCGGCTTGCAGCCTGCACCTCTACCTTCTAAGCCACCTCCCCTCCTATTGGCGAAGAAGGAAGCAAGGGTATGACAGTAATGGAAAAAGGTGAATATGAATATTTAGGAATGAGTCTGTGTTACAGTTTGAGATATATACAGAAAACACAGATAAACGTAACATAAAAGGTAAAAGAAAAATCAATTAGTTAAGACTTCTTGGAAGAAAGAGCTTTAACAATGTGTTCGTTGGAAACACTATTTAGGAGTGGTGGGATTACCAAGTATAACGTATGGAACACATGTGATCCCTCGGAACCAAATAGTAGCGAGGAACTTGGACATTCCACATATGATGTGGCTTCGTTGGATAATTGGTTCAAGTAATGCAGTGGCACTGGAAGGAATCATTATTATGACAGTAACTGTTATTGACCAATCAGCTTCAATATCTAGTGACCGAAAATGAGACTGTGTATTATCGAGCTAACCGTATATAGAGCTTATATACGATCAGTTCCGACATTTTGTTTTTGACATCCAACGCTCGCTTCGATGATTTTTTTCGCGTCTTTTCGCGTCTTCAACGAACAACAAATAATTTCGCGTGTGTGTCTGTTAAGCAACGTACAACTATAATACGTTTCTTCCAGTCTTTGAGAAATTTTAATAAACAAATGTAAATAAATACAATAAATAAACCACTAAAACGACATGTATAGGAGCCAACTGGCACTGTCTGAGGCGAATGGTGAATGAAACTGTTCCCACTTACCTTCTTGAAAGAAATGTTAATCCATTTGCTCCAGTTGTTTTATTTTTCGAGTACTTAACACTGAATTAAAGGTGTGAATTGTTAATATAAATTCATGTTTATTGAGAAGAAAACTCTGTTGTTTCAGCGCCTGCTACAGGTGTGACCTTCACATGACGTGAAATCCGGAAATTCTCTGATAGTGATAACAGAACATTTGCGCTAGGAATCGAGGTACACTTGTGGCTGTGTCTCTTTCAAAGGACTGGTATAATAAATACGCTATAGGGCTTTCAGTGGGCGGATATGGTGTGATATAAGGCGAAGTGGGAGCAATATTAGGCGAGGCCGAAGGCCTCGCCCAATATTGATCTCACTTCGCCTTATAGCTCACCACATCCGCCCTGGCCGAAAGCCTCGCCTAATATTGATCTCACTTCGCCTTATATCACACCATATCCGCCCACTGAAAGCCCCATAACTTATAATGGGGAGCTCGAGTGGGTGTAGGTTAGCGACAGAATAGACAATGGGAAATTATACTACCTAAATTACCCGGTGAACGTACCAAGCAGCAGATGGTGTAAAACGACGTTTATACATGATTGAAACTATAGCATTCAAATATTCAGACAACATGGATAAGGTCGCCTTGGGAGAGAAAGTCTGCAGAGACTGAAGATTCAGAAGGGGAACTGTTGCAGGGATTAGCTTTACAAGGGAAAGGGTGCGACGATTGTAATAGAAACTGACGAGCTAGAATAAGGTCCAAAAATTCTTTAGACGGGTTAAAAAAGAAAGATGTGCCAGCTTTCGAGGAGTACCTCCATGGATCATTTGTAGGGGGAGGGGGCATTGCTGTTTAACTGAGAGGTCCAAGTTTCCGAAGTTGTGGGCAAGAATCGGAGGAGACAAGGGAAGAATGTGCTGAATGTGTAACTTAGGTGAAATAGAATGCCCCAAATAATTGCCTAGTGGGGCAAGACTCCACTGGAGAAATCACGTGGAAAAATGGGATGGAAACATGAAGGATAATTGAACGAGGAATGGCACGAGGAAAAGGCTTAGTTTCATAATTGGGGTTAACTAATGGAGGGAAATATGAAACATTTTTGATGGAAGGATAGAATAAGAGGGAGAGGTGGGGAGAAATACCCCGGCGGAATGCTGGATTAATAAAGGGCTCCTCGTTACAGGGCCGCAACAAATCAGCGGAAGGCCGAAAAATTTCGGTCATTATTATTCGGCTTCTGGCATCATTTTAAGGATGTCATGCAGCCCCAAAGGTTAACAATGTTGTGTCAAGAACAATGCATTCAACGCTTACGCTGACGAAAACGACTATTGTCACCTATTTTATGATGATTGTCTGTAAGCTCTGGTATGCGCAGATCAAACCTGCTATCTGATTGGCTGTTAGAAAGAAGAGCCCTTTCCAGCAATTAATCAGTTGATAGAGTTTCAGGTATGTCATCAGTTTTATAAAACTTCCTCGCATACAGGCGTACACTGGGGTCTTCCATATATGGCTAAAGTGGGCGTGGCAGTAAAAGGATTAACCCTTTACCTAACATGAAAAGCAGACGACACTTGCAAAAAAAATTCTTGAATAACTAATTTTTTTCATTTTTTGTCTCAAAAACATAGGTTATGACCCCACGTTGGAACGAGCTCGACGAGCTCGTTCCAACGAGGGGTCATAACCTATGTTTTTGAGACAAAAAATGAAAATATTTTGAAAATTAATTGGCGATTTTTGAGAATAGCGCTGGCCGGTTTTGGCCGTTACGTTGGGTAAAGGGTTAAAAGAGCTTATTCTCGCAATCGACTTACACAAATGCTTTCATGTTAGGCACATCGAATTATTGTAATGATAATTTAAATTCGCTTTTTTCAAAACTTCGTCTGATTCTCTTATGTTTGACATAAAATATGTCAAATCTGGGACATGATACATATTCAGGGATGTCATAATGAGGCGGGACGTCTTCTCACAACCCAACGTTATCTTGTTCTCCGAGGGGGCACGATGACGCCGTGTACTAAGGCGTACTGCGCGTCGATGGTGCGCATGTCTTCAACCAATCTAACCCTGCCTGTGCTAGAGTGCGGAGTTACGATGTTAAGGAGCTGGCAGCTGCTCGTCGTTGCTCGTTGGTTCTCTCCGGGTACTCCGGCTTCCTCCACCCTCCACCTGTAAAACTGCCATGGTCATGACTAGCCATTGTGCATAAGTATGTGAGCTTAAACACCAATAAATATATAATCTTGTTCTCCGAAAAATATCCTTTCAATGCACACTTGCTTTTGCTGGTACGTATTACGTAAGTTTGTTCAAAGGGGGCTCCTATGAGTTTATTATATATGTTAATATCTCCAAAATTGCCAATTATCAAACTTGGCAGGTGCTTTTTCAAACTCGGTTGATTTGACGCCGATCTGAAGAGATATGAACCAATCCAAAATGTCCCCCTTGATGCGTTACTAGGCGTAACCGATTCCTCGGTTCGAATCCCACCTGCGGCAACCGCGTTGTGTACTTGGGCAAGACACTTTACCCCCCATTGCCCACGTGGGGGCACGGTGACGCTGTGTACTAAGGCGTACTGCACGTCGATGGTGCACCTGTCTTCAACCAATGCTAACCCTGCTTGTGTGGAGTTAGTATGTTGGGGAGCTGACAGTTGCTCGCCGTTGCTCGGTGGTTCTCTCCGGGTACTCCGGCTTCCTCCACCCGTAAAACTGTCGTGGTCATGATTAGCCATTGTGCAGAAATATGTGACCTTAAACGCCAATAAATAAATAAATAGGCGTAACCGATTGACATATAAATCGTTCATTGTTATTCGTCGAATAATAGTTCATAAGTAAAAGGATAAGGTTGACGAAGAGAAGAAAGAAGAGAGAGATGTGCTGAAAATTCAACGCGAACTGCGATTCTGAATCGTTAGGGAAGATACCTCGAAGTGTGGGAAGAGGTAGTTTAACCCCTTACCTAACATGTAAAGCAGACGCAAGCCTGCAACAAGGGTCGGGCGTCGGGGGGGGGGGGGGGGGCATGTAGCGAGGCCACCTCCCCAACCTGGACATAATTCCATCATTTTTCCATCTAGAATCAAGTGACTAATGTTCACTAATTTGGATACATCAGTAGTAGTGCATGTACCCGAACGGGCCTCATTGGCAGGAACCCGGAAGTGACGTCATGTCACGTGACCTGGTGACGTCATGTTGTGTTGTCATGGTAACCCGCGTGAGCGGCCATCTTGTGACGTCATCTCCATAGTGATATGTGGTGTGAGTGCGCATGCGCAGCGCGTGTGGTTAGGGTGACACGTGTTTCCGTCGTCCATTTTGTATACAGGAGGCCGCCATCTTGGTTTCTATAGTAGCACGTGGTTGCTATGTGACCCAAAACCTTCTTACAAGACAGGGGTATGTCACAACACAACATGACGTCACCAGGTCACGTGACATGACGTCACTTCCGGGGTCCTGCCCGGGGTCCTGCCAATGAGGCCCGTTCGGGTACATGCTATACCACTTACATCTTGCCAAAAACATGTGCGCCGGGCCGACCATGGTTCAACCAGGCATGGAAAAAATTTAAAATTTGGTATTAAAAGGAGCAATTTCCTGTCTTCTAAAGGATGAATGCTTCAACATACCCCAAAAAGTTTTATTTTTTCTGCTCAAATAACAAGATCCAATATTTGCATTTTTTTATATCTGTCCACTAACTTTTGAAGGACCATTCAGAATCATTTTACCCCCCCCCCCCCCCCCACCTCCTCAAAGTGACTAAATTCCACTAATTTGGACACTCCTTGCCAACCACAGGTGTCCCGGGTCGACCATGTTTCACCCGGCGTGTACAATTTTTAAAATTTGGCATTAAAAGGAGCAATTTCCTGTCTTTGTCCCATGGAAAGCCTCTGTTTGCGAAAGCATTTCTCCTACTTTCAATTACCAGTAACCAATCATCACTTGAAATTTAACCTGCTATTGAAAACAGATAATCGCTTCTGTTAATTAGTTAATGTTTCGTATTGTCATAGTTGTGTATAATATGTGTGTTGAATAATCACCTGAAATATAACAATAGAGACTCAGTCATCGGATTATACACAATGTAATTACAGGTGTAAATTGACAACTCGGAGTTAATTTACTGGTAGATAAAATGGATCAAAATGGTGAAAATTTAAAAACAGTGTCTGTAATTTTTCTAGGGGGCGAAAATGTTTCCGGGGTGGGCTGGGGTGGGGTGGGTGGGGGCGCCCCCCCCCCCCCCGTGGTTGCAGACCGGAGCAGACGACACTTGCAAACAAAATTCCTGAATAACTATTTTTTTTTTTATTTTTGTCTCAAACACATAGGTTATGACCCCTCGTTGGAACGAGCTCGATGAGCTCGTTCCAACAAGGGGTCATAACCTATGCATTTGAGACAAATAATGAAAATTAATTGGCGACTTTTGAGAATAGCGCTGGCCGGTTTTGGCCGTTACGTTGGGTAAAGAGTTAACTATACGAACGTCGCCACTTTCGGAAAGCTGATATGACAAAACTTCGTACTTTGCGAAAAGAATGGGAAAAATAACATTGTCAGAACACAGTAACAGATCTGACAATAGTTTGTAATTATTTGTGTAGGTTTAAAAATGAAGAGGTTATTACATAGGGGTCTTCTCGGTTTGCCGACGGCTATTGTTTCCAAAGGTGGTACACCGAGGTGTTAATAATCCTATACATCAAAGAGCAGAGGATTATAGTTTGTTCTAATGTTGTAGAGCGATAACGTTTGGGGAATGTCGCAGTTTGCCGGTGGGGTGAATGAATAAGTAATAACAAGAGCAAAAATAAAATTTTATACACAATGAGCTTGTATTTCTGTATGCCATTCAATAATTATTATAAGAAAATGAGCAATATATATAAAAAAAAGAAGAAAAAACATAAACGCTGCTTCGAGGGGGGTGCTCTTCCGAACATGGCGATTTCTCCGCCGCGGTAAGAAATACGAGATTACTCTGTCTTGCAAATATTAAAAGTTTTTCGTTTTCTCCGTCGTCTGCCAGAAGAAATTCATCATCGGTTGCAGTCATTTGATAACTATCTGGTAGACCGTGTCTTTGGAAGAGGTGGTCTGGTCTTAGCAGGAGAAAGGCACAAAGACGACCTTGCACTATAAAAAGTTGGCACTTTTTCTATTACACTATTTTCACTTTCTTCGTTTCTTAGTAACGATACAAGTTCTTGGTATATCAAAGAGACAGTTTTAGACTCGTCAACCACAGTTTGTGTCATTGTTGCCAACAACTTATCAACTTTAATTTGGTTGAAATCTGGTGGATGGTTGTGTTGTGTTCCACCGGAACATATTATATCATTCTTCATATCCAATGTTATTGCAGCATATCCAGTGAACTGACATTTTATTCTATACTTTTAATCATTGTATACTAGATGCCTTCCACCTCTACCGTTGGGGATATAAGTTGCACTTGTTTGAACGTAAGCCATTTTGATGTATGGAAGAGGTGATGAATGAAAGGTTTTAGCGCGCCGAAGGAGCGCTGGGACGATGTGGGATTTACAAATCCCTTGCGACCCTGTTAACTTTATTTTATTTCTCTTGGATCATACAGGCCTAGCTTTCCTATTGCCTCAAATGGGGTCTGCGGGGGTATGCACGCGGTTAGAATCCCCGGCAGTTTACGTTGGCGTGATAGATTGTCAATAATCAATCCCTCAACGCCAATAAGACTGTTAGAGAGTGGGCTCTATTCGATTCTAGCTTGGCGATGGTAGAGGTTTGAATCCCACCATGGTGGCGGGCCAGAATATAATGTTGTGCGACGCCGGTTTGGTAGCGGCCCCGGTATATGACCATAGCGGTTAAAAAACGGAATGGAGAAAGCGCCAACAGTTTAATTTGAAAAACCGGGAGTCATCCATCAAGCCTTCTGGGGGGTAGGATGCCGTTTGTGATTATGAGACATCTGGTTATCCTTCTGGAATTCAAAATGACCTCCCCCCCCCCCCCAAAGAAAAACCCTCTCACAGACACACGCCCTCGAGCCCTTAAAAGGGCTGTTGAATCTTTATTCAAATGCTTATTTATAAAAAATGTACACTCGTCCCCAGTCAGACAAGCTTGTTTCAATCCTTGCCTGGTGTTTGGTGGTTTCTTGTGTATGTTAACAGAAAGGTAGGTTGCACCAATTCCTCCTACGCTCTGTCTACCATTTCCATGTGTCTTCTTGATAAGAGTGTTGCAAGAAAATTTGAGAATGTTATCAGAAAAGTTATAGGTAGAGAGAAAGATAGGTATCCGCTATTATGTATTGTGACTATTGTATGTTGTTGCTATGGATGGGGTAAGGGGTGTGTTTCTTCGGAGCCCACTCCCCACACGCAGAGTTGCGAGGCAATCCTCACAGACTCAATCCTAAAGATCTCAATTAGTAGCGAGGCAATCCTCACTGACTCCACGCAGTTTAATTATATTGAGTAATTTCAATTTACTGTGGCTTATCTTGTTTTTCTGTTAAGGGTTCGGTGTTCGTTCAGCTTCACCATTGATTCACTATCCTGGAGTATGTAAAGGGCTTTGTTATATAGGTCTTATTAAACGCATTTCAGTCGCGCTTCAGCAGAGTTGCGAGGCAGTCCTCGCAGACTCTATCCTAAAGTTCTCAATGAATAGCGAAGCAATCCTTACTGACTCCACGCAATTTAGTTATATTGTATAATTTATTTTTTTATTTTTTTTTCTGGAAACTTATTTTGTTTTTGTGTTAAGGGATCGGTGTTTGTACAGCTCATCCATTAATTCACTATCTTTGAGTCTGTTGAGGGTTTTGGTTTGTAGGTCTTTTAATCGCGTATCAATAGTTTCTATTTTTGCTAGCTCGTGAAGTTCCTTTATCCGTGTCCATTTGGGTTTGCATAGTGCCACACGCAGGGCATAATTTTGAACCCGTTGTAGTTTTGCAATGTTGGTTTTATTCAGGTCACTCGTTATTATGGCCCCATACAATAGTACTGGGCGTATATATGATTTGTAAAGCCTGAGGAGAACTTCTTTATTGGCTCCCCAATTTCTACCTCTAATCATTTTCAGGAAATTGATGCGTTTAGTGGTTTTGACAGTGGCTGAGTTTACGTGATTGTTTAGATTGAGACTGCTATCCAGGGGGAATCCCAGAAACTTTGCCTCATTACTAGCTTCAAGTCTGTGGTCGCAAAGCTTAAGCAGCTCAATATTAAGGACAGCTTTTTTCCTTTGCTTTTTATAGAATGTGATTCTTTGTGTTTTCGTGGCATTTAGCTTGATGCGCCACAGAGCGCACCAGTCTTGCAGGTCGCGGATGGTATCCTGCAGGCGGTTTTGCATTATGTTTCGAGACTTACTAGCCGTCCACATTCCTTTGTCGACTGAGAATTGAGATAGTTCAACATGGTTCTTCCCTACTTTGTCAATGTCATTTACATATATTATAAATAGTGGCGGGCTGAGGACCGAACCCTGTGGAGTGCCCGCTTCGAGTTTGACCTCGTCTGACACTTCGCGGTTGACCCTCATTTTGATTTTTCGATCAGATAAAAAAAATGATATGATCCTTAGAATTTTGGTTGGTAGCCCCATTTTAGCTAGTTTGTATCTCATGCCATTGTGCCAGACAGAGTCGAGCGCTTTTTCTACGTCGAGTAATAGCGCTGTTCCTATTTCATTTTGACTGAACGCCGTTTTCATATAATCTACCAGTCTCTAAACATGCTCGATTCCCTCTCTTTGGCTTCTGTATGCCCTTTGCCACTTATTGAAAAAACTGATTGATTCGAGATGGCTGTGGAGTCTAGTCGTGAGAATCCGTTCGAAAATTTTTCCAATACAGCTGAGTAGGCTGATTGGGCGGTAATTAGCTGAGTTGCTCAAGTCCTTGTCGGGTTTTGGTATCATGACTCCTGAAGCTACTTTCCAACATTTTGGGAAGTATCCGCTAGAGAGACAGCAGTTTAGGAGGTTAGTGAGTCTACCGAAAAAAGTATTGGGACATTTTTTCAGGATTTTGTATGAGACCTCGTCCCCTCCTGGGGAAGAAGAAGACTTACATTTTTTAATTGCGTTAGCCACTTCTTCTTGGCTTATCGGTTCCGTCCTCGGGCGTTTGGCTGAAGTGGCCATCGTTAAACGTTGTCTTGTTGTCTTGAACAAATTTGTTTACTTTTTCTTTGAGCTCGTCATCAAACCTATCGCCCTCATGTGGACGATGATATTTCTTAAGGAGCTCAGCGAAGGCGCTAGCCTTCGCCTTGTCATCCAGGGCCATAGTTCCATCGCTGATCTTAAGAGTCTTACTGTTGGCGTCTTTATGTTTTTGTCCAGTAAGGGTTTTAAAAGTATCCCAGAACTTGTTAGTCTCCCCGAGTCCATTTAGATTTTCCGTTGCTTTTTCCCATCTCACGCGATTGTCGTTTGCTATTGCTTTTTTTAACTTCGCCGTGGAGGCGATTATACACGGCTTTAAGTTCGACCTTTTTAGTTGGAAGTTTTTCTGATTTGTATGCACGGAAGGCCTTTCTTTTTTGTTTTATTATTTGGAGTGTGGTTTCAGTTATTCTGTTGGCCCGCGGTTTAACCGTCTATTTGGGACAAATCTCATCAAGAGTGTTGTTAATGACTTCACTGAGATTGGTACATGCTTGCTCGAGCTCGCAGGTATTCATTGGGTCGTTTTTGTTTATTTTAACCTGAATTATTTTTCTGAAGAGGTCCCAGTCAATTTTGGATAGATTCCTCCTCCTCATTGTGGGGTATCTGTGGGTTCGCTGCAATCGTGTAATGTAGCATGAACAGGCAGATGGTCGCTACCTAAATCATCGTCCCCCACAAATATGCCTTGCATTTGATTAGTTAGTGATTTACTGGGTATAATTAGGTCAACGATGTCGTATTGGTGGAGTGTGTTGTTACTGACGTGGGATAATGACATGGTCGTTATTTAATACAAAAAGATCAAATTGTTCGATGATATTGAAGAGGGCGTCGCCATTGGGCTCCGTTTTATTGCATCCGAAAACCTGATGTTTGGCATTGAAATCACCTAAGAAAATACAGTGTTTGTGATTTTTCACAAAGAATTCAAAGACTTTGCTGTCAACTGTTTTTTTTTTTCGGTTCATTATAATATGAGATTCCGGCAACTTTTTTATGATTTAGTTCAATCTCAGCGGCAATCACCTCTGCGTTGAGATGATCGCTTGATATCGTTTTATATTTTAAGTCCTGCCTTATGAGGAGAGCGACTCCGCCTCCACGCTGTGTGGGACGGTCTCGTCTAATGATGTTGAATCCACTTAGCAAAAATGTCTTACTTGGCTTTAACCATGATTCGCTGATACCAATTACATCTTCGTTTGTGAAGTAATCGGACATCTGTGAGCTTTTGCAGTTAACACTTCGAGCGTTCCACTGAATTATTTTCAACTTATCCATAAGTGTTCAGTACCTGACGTAATTGTACTAGTTAACGTGTTGTGGGTGTGATTTATATTTTATTTATGGCGGCTTCTATTAGTGAGGAACAAATATGAGTTCGATAGAGCTTGGATGCTGTTTTCCCAACTTCTTTACATATGTCGGAAAGACTGACGTCGAAGTGTTTGTTCATTATATTAAAAATTGCACCAGCCATTAGGCTGCACATCGAATGTGGAGAGGACGCTGTTGACATTAATAGCTTTGGGTTATATGTCGGTTTTAACTTTTTTGTAGTGGGGACACCACCGATAATTGCTTGGGTCTTGCCCGTTACAATTTGGGCATTTCAGTGTTGAAACCTTGCATGACTTTGTTATATGTTTTTCGCCGCATTTCATGCAACGCAACTCTCCTTTGCATCTGTTCGACATATGGCCAAATTTCTGGCATTTATCACACTGTGCGGGCTGAGGCAAAACACGATACTCCACAGTCTCATATTTTTGTCCGTTTATACAAACGCCTTTGTTAATGAAGTTAAGCTTTATGGCTATATTGGGGCATTTTACTTCAATGTTCCACGTAGGGTTGCCTGTAGTCTTAGATATTAGTCTGCCCCACGAGTATCCCGACAGGGCTTCATCAATATCCCCATCTTTAATCTTTGTGGGAACCCTTGCGACGACTACGCAAGGGTTTTGCAGTGGTTGATGCTGTTGTTTATTCGTCTGGTGTTTGGCCGTATTATCCATTTGAGGTTGTCTAGAAAGGGCTCTTACCTTGTCGGCAAATGATACACCACTGTCAGTGGTGAATGTTGGCGTCGCCGGTATCGTTTCCGTTGCTTTACTGTCTGCCGATTTCCCATCATCATGGATCTCCGCACTGGTTGTTACTACTGTAACATCCATGGTGTCCGAGGTCTCAACGACAACAACACCCGGGTTATCGGTGTGTGTCGACGCTTTCCGTGTTTTCTTAGCCACCGTTTCTGTTTCCAGGGACTCACCATTTTCCTGGAAGTCTGTATCCAATTTCCTTTTCGGTCGCGGCGTAATCTGATTGACCACATCACAGGTGGGAACAGTAGTTTCCCCTTGCTCTATGAGCGAACACAACCAGTTGTCTTGACTGGCGGTAACGAGTTCCGAGCCCTGATTTGGTGGTACCTCCAAAGAGATGGTGTGCACAGGTCTCCTGGAAGAGGTGAGGTGGGGGATATATATATATATCCGTGCAGTGAATTAACTAAAATTCAACTACAAACATATTGTGAGCATAATTTTTACACCAAAATGCCGCATTTAGTTTGGATGAACATATTTAAGAGAAAGGTGCTCACTTAAAAAAACACAAACTAGGCATTCACGGTTACCTGTAAATTAAATGAAGGCTGTCGGTAAGAAATTCACACAAATCACCAAACTGATCACCAGTCAGATAGTTAATAGAAACAAACTATAACAACCTTACATAATGCTGGTCACTGATAAATAATAGAAGGCTGCCGGCAAAGTGAGACTAACCCATTACTTACATACAGTGTGCAAAAAAATACTCTAACCGACTGACCGTTTTGGAATAACTAAACGAGAGTAAACTGCTTCTTTATCATTGACACGCATTCATATATTTGCGTGGAATTTAAATATATATATATTCGCCTCTCCAGACACAAATCTACAAATAAATTAGATACAAGAAAGGCTGTCTAACTGGTTGAGCGCCATAACATTTTTGGTGGTCTAGATTTTTCATTCACAGTTTGTTTTATTTACAAATTATGCCTGCGGGCACTATCCAATAATTTGTAACAGAACACACTTGTACAATCAAAATTTTATTTGCATTTTACTGAATAGGAAACATATATTGGTTTTCCTCCGGGACCATTCCAGATACAATATTTGGCTAACCAATCAACCGTTCGCGTAGATTTAAATTTCGTCAAATTTTGCACACTGTTTTCATATCGGCCGACACATCAGCTATAGGAAAGTTCACGTTTGGTCTCAGGCTGATATATAGCTACGTCAGATTGATGTCTAGGCCGATATGAGACTAGCCAACTAATAATCTCTGAATATTGAAGGGTTTTGTCCCTTTTTAAAACTATCGCTAACGGTAAAACCAACAGAAATATTTATCAGATAGTTGCATCTAAGCACTTAATTCTACGAACTGCACCTCAGAAGAAATCAGCGACAGTACTTGTCTTTTTTTCAAATTTCTCGGATGACATAGAATTAAGAAAGGACGCTGGTTTTGTTTACATTGGCATGGCGGGGGTTCGAACCCACGCCGAGAGAGTTTTCTTCGGCACCAACCGCCAAGCGAAACTATACTGAACCACGCACACCACTCGGCCACCGAAAATGGGGTCTGTCGGTGGCCGAGTGGCGTGCATGGTTCAGTATAGTTTCGCTAGGCAACATTTCGGGGTCTGTCGGTGGCCGAGTGGTGTGCGTGGTTCAGTATAGTTTCGCTAGGCGGTTGGTGCCGAAGGAAACTCTCTCGGCGTGGGTTCGAACCCCCGCCATGCCAATGCCAACAGAAATAGTTTCTAAAATGTCTCAATATTTGGAGTTCAACATATTCAACGTGATAAGTTACAGTTTCCTCCATCTATGCTTCTTATAGCCGTGCACAGCTGTGTGTTGGGGATAGTTTCTTCAAGTCATTGGAGAAAATACATTCACATCGATTACAAATATTGTTTACGACGTTTTCACTTCAAGGGAACGTAAAACAATTGTTCTTCAATTTTGCTTCAGGTTGTTATCTTGATTGGCCTAATTTGTGTTACCAAAATGGTGAACTCAACTTCTGTACATCTTGAGGAATTTTTATATGTTTGTGATTCGACGATATTCCTTCTTTGGTTCACTACCGAATTTTATCTACCATTTACCCCAAAATGCATTTTCAAAATGCAATGCCAGCAATGATAACAATCCGGCGATAAAAGATATTGTATCGCCTTTACAGTAACAATAAAAGTCACATCACGTCGTGAGAAACGAACGCATGCGTGCCTTACGGACTTCAGTGGCACTCGTAATCACAAGTCAATCCCTTTCAAAACTGATAATGTTGCAACAAATGATGGGTCTCGTATTCTGCAATGTACCATAATATCCATACTGCTGGAATGCACGACACAGTACGCAAACAATCCACCGTTCGAAACACCGAAAAAATAAAGTCGCAATAATTGAACGTGACAGCTAGACAATTTGAAAATGTACTGTCAGTTTTATTGTGTATGGCATGCGTCTAAAATTTTGAATGGAGTGACGACATGTATTTAGCGCAATCATTGCGCATTACAAAGTATAATTCCCAATTCTTTTAGCAAAACTACACAAACGTTCCTTAGTTGACGTTATGAATTGATTTGAATTTGGTTCGAAATATCATTACCCGACAGACAAAGCATAACTGGTCAGAGTACTACTTCTTTTAATTAACATGTTTAATTCCATTCATGTTGAAGAAGTTCTCCCATGTGCCATTGGAAAGAAAGTCTTGAAATGGACTCTCTCTTTTTTGATCAGTTGGGGGTAGCATTTTGTCTGTTAACGACTAAATTTCAAGAAGTCATGTTATGGGTTTCATTGACGGAATGGTATACTGAGTCAAAGAAGAAAGTATAATAAATTTTGAGGAGTAATGTTTTTAGTATTATCGACTTTAATCCCAAACAAATTATTGTTAATTCATATTCCGAATCTGAATTTGCATAATTCCATGTTCTTACTGTTGCCAGCGTCACGTCAGGACGTCGCAATTCAGATATGGGGTGAAATGAAAAGTTCACACGTGTAGTCAATAGCGTGTATGTCCACTGTTTGCCTCTTGGATGGCAAGACATCGACAGCGCATGGTCCTGACAAATCTCTGGATGTCACCCTGTGGTATTGCGTTCCACTCCTGCCTTAAAAGATTACGTAAATCGCCTAACGTCTGAAGATCATGAAGTCGTATCCTACCGACCATTTGGTCCCAAAGATGCTCAATTGGCGACAAATCTGGCGAAAGTGAGGGCCAGGAAAGACGTTCGATGCTCTGCTCATCACGAAATTCACGACAGATACGCGTTATGTGACATAGGGCATTATCTTGCTTGAATAACTGCAATCCGACGTCAGAAAACCGTTCTCCTAGTCGGCGATACACTCTTGCCCTACCACCAGAGCGTCGTAAACAAAATCGCGATTCATCACAAAAAAGAACTGTGCCGACGCTGCTGTTTCCAGTGAACACGCTGACGTACTTATTCCATTCTGACGGTACGATGTCGTTGGGAAAGGATTGGTTCGTGGTATGGACGCCTACTTCGGATACCGTGTTCAGCGAGTCTGTTGCGGACAGTTTGTGCACTGATTCTATTGTTAGTTCTACCAGGAGTAATGTCTGCTGTCCTCGTCGCCGGAAGGCAGCGATCCCACAAGTGAGACGTCCTGGTGTGTCGGTCTCGTGCAGGGGTCGTAAATCTTGGTCGACCTGAACGCGGTCGGTAGGTAGTAGATCCAATGGTTTCATACCTTCCAATGAGACGGTAAATAGTGGCCACAGTTTTTCCGAACTCCGCAGTGAGCTCATCTTGAAGTATCCTATCCTCATGCATACCAATGACACGCACCATCTGATTTTCGGTTAACCTTGGCATTTTTTAAAATTTCGGAAGACAAAAACTAGCGTGTTTTTCCAATAACACAGGCTCTCTACCACATCATAACACAACGAAAATCCCATTCACGTTGACATTCTCGGATAGCACGTGCTATTTTGAAATCCGTAGCAAAACTGTGTACGGATAGGTGGACAACAATAACATGTCATTAAACTCTTTCCACGACTTCCTGTCCACAAACATGCAACAATAGAACTATTATATTTCCTCCTTTGTGCTGTTTTTTCACATTTGTTTCTATTATACCTTCTTATTTGACTCAGTATGTATAAAGTTGGCATGTATAGTTTGATAACCTTCTACGTATCATAGCTTCTATACAAAGACGTGTCTACTTGTAATAGAGAAAATAATGCTTGCCGTAGGATATATAGACAGAACGCGAAGTGTGTTTGAATTGGTGGGTTTTTACATAACGATTTGGAATGGCGTTCCAACGAGTTTTGTAAAAAACCTACCGATTCAAACACACATCGCGCTCTGTGTTTATTACACAGCCCATGCATTAAAATTTATTTAAATAAACAAATAGTAATTCCGATGTTTGAACCCAAAGGTAAAGAGTCTGTTTGTTTTGACTGAAGCTGACTGATCAAATGGATCGATAAAAAATCAAAACAACCTTTTCGGAACCAGTTGTTGTTGAAATTCGTTTCGCTGTTTCTCTTCGGCTGGTGTCCATTCACACCTAACCATTTGGTGGCTATTGCCGTTAGTAAAAATATAAGTCCAAATTTGTACAGATTTGCAAAACAGCTGGGAGAAACATTTTTAAAAGAACTTCGATGTATGTCAAGATGTACGAAGATTTTCTGAAATAAAGTTGACCAATTTAGATATAACGGATCCACAAAACGAGACGGCAATGGGACTGAGTTAATGTTTTGGTTTGAAATGACTGGGGTTTTCATTTAAATATTATCTTATTGTGGGTTCAGGTTGGTTTACTAATTTTTTGTGAACCGACTTTATTTTGCTTTGGACGTTTTCTTTTTCACACTATGCGACAGACTGTCGATAATTGTATAACGAAATATGGAAACTTTTCGAAGCGTAACTAATGACTCGATGAGAAAGGAACTGGTATGAACGGTGCTGGGAAAAAAAAGTTCCGACTTGTGCATCACCCATTGAATACAGACTCATTTATCTCATAGCGACTGTAACGTTAAATACAAGGATTTAAAGATGAAAGAATGTGTAATAAAACAGAAGTCGCACGCTACATTTTGTGGCATTAAGGTATATTTATATTGGGTGAAAAAGCGACCGAGTATTTTCTCATGATGGTTCCTGCCGCTCTGGGTACATGCTTAAATATTACACAATAATGTTTTGAACCACCTCAGTTTTCCTATTTTTTTTTAAAGTATATTTAGCCAAATCTGGTAGGAAAGACATTAATCCAATAGTTTCACAAGAAGATGTTAATTCTGAAATTGGTCTTCGTGCACCCTTGGCCACCACAGCATCTACAACGTAGACCAAGGGTAGTATATTGTAAATCACGAATTGGCTAGTAATATGTATTTTTAAACGAGATCTCTGTACATTTTATCTTCAGATATGTTTATTATGCCATTGTTATATAATTTAAATACTTCTGTAATTATCTCAAGGTAAATATAGAATATACCCATAGTCGCTTGGTGTACGAAATGTTCAGAACGAGTGGTGAAATCATGTTGAAAATTGAAAATGAAATGGAGCCTTTTTCGTTTTAATGACGTAATAACATACTATTTCGAGTTATGGGTGCTTTATTAACACGAGACAATGCATGTTTGTTAATTTTTGGCATCTTATGAGGTAAACCTATTTCAAAACATAAAAAATAATTGCCGGTTTCATTTCATTCTTCGCGAGGCGACGTGCGAAACATGTAGACAACTTCGCATTCAGATCGACGTCACCAAAGGTCAGCTTGGGCGTAGTTCCACTATAGGTGTAAATTTTAACCATTTACCCAACGTAACGGCCAAAACCGACCAGCGTTATTCTAAAAATATCCAATTAATTTTCATTATTAATTCTTTTTTTTGTGTCAAAAACATAGGTTATGATCCCTCGTTGGAACGAGCTCGAGCTCGTTCCAACGAGGGGTCATAACCTATGTTTTGGAGACAAAATATGAAAGAAATAGTTGTTCAAGAAATTTTTTTGCAAGTGTCGTCTGCTTTTTCTCGATTTTACTGAACAGCTGACGAACATACGTTAGAATCTCTATTTATTTGCATGAACATCGATGGATCGGATGTCCTCTGTCAATTTTATCGCCGAAACGAAATTAAAAAAAACGGAGCCTTTTTCTTTTTAATAGCGTAATAACATACTTTTTCGAGATATGGATGCTTTACTAACACGAGACAATGCATGTTTGTTAAATTTTGGCATCTTATGAGGTAAACCTATTTCAAAACATAAAAAATAATTGCCGGTTTCATTTCACTCTTCGCGAGGTGACGTGCGAAAAATTTAGACAAGTTCGCATTCAGGTCGACGTCACCAAAGGTCAGCTTGGATGAAGTTCCACTATAGGGGGAAAGTTTAACTACTGCATTCCCATTTCTGGCGTGTTCACCACGGTTGGTGTACAAAACTAAAATTTATGTCATAGGCTTTTCATATATAGTAGAATAGGTAATCAAAGTATCGACTGATGTGGAAGCCCATATCCTCTGCTATATCAAACCGGCATTATGCTTGTGTGTGTGCAAGATATGTGGCTAGAAAGTTTGGTGTAACGTTCTTGTTCAGAAATGGATCACACTGGTCAGGATCAAGTGCGTCCTCTCATTCATAATATGAGGCAGACGCGTCAAGCGTGTTTACAATTCAGAGGTAGGCAAACCCGATACTAACATGTAGAAACGTGTTTGTCGTGAAGGATAATGCCAAAGATATTCCTCAAGACATTTGTACCATTCATTCGGCATTTTTATGTAGAAGTAATAGGTTCTCAGTTTTTTAGAGACCTGAAGGTATATGCGGTGTAAGTTGATATTGGGAGAAATATGTAACGCACATATCTTAACGACTACATTTTTATGAACTAAACTATCACCGAGACGAAGAATCATTGTGAGAGATTAAGTAAACGAATGGGAAACCACACTGACTGTCAGCCGTATATAGATTTCGACTGAAACTGTTGCGACTCATTTATTTATTTATTTATTTATTTATTTATTTATTTATTTATTTATTTATTTATTTATTTATTTATTTACTTGGAGGGTTATGACGACACTTTCGACAGCCAGGGTCACCCGATGTCGGACAGCTTTTTCGGGTGGAAGTAGCCGGAGTGCCCGAAGAGAATCACCGAGCAGCGGCGCGTAGTTGTCAGCCTCACCAACGTACTAACTCAGCAAAAGCTGGGCTAGCAGTGGTTGAAGACAAGCGCACCATCTACGTGCGGTACGCTTCAATACAGAGCGACTCCGTTTTGTCATCGGGGAAGACTCATAATCCCGATTGCCCACATGGTCAATCTGGATTAGGTGCTATGCCCAAGGACACAACGCAGTTACCCTGGCGGTGATCGAACCGTGTACCTTCGACTTTGAATTACAATCTCACAACCACTGAGTCTCCCGGGAGAAAAGATATAAATAGATATCGAAAATAATGGAACTAAACTGCTAAGGCAAATTAAAGTTAAGTTTCCAATATCACACATGAAACTCCTTTTTATCCACAATTGATTCCCAACGTGTCAGTTTTACACCTTTTATTTCGATGTCTCGGTAACTTTATTCCGTTCCGTAGCTAATTAGCAAAGGATATTTCACGACAATTTTACGATGGAATACTGAAAGTAAGCAAGATACTAGTCTTTTTGCTTAGCGTCTTAAACGCGTTCCTGAAAATGATTGGCGCATAGAGTACTAACAAATGTTCAATAAATTCTGTCAAACAAGATTGAATTGGTTGAAAATCTTAGTTGCATTATGGGCAAACATTGCAGGTTGAAACAGTGATATTTCGACATCGGTGTGAATGATGTGAATTCAGTATTGATTGGCATTAACTGTTTGTTGACCATTAAATGGTTTGCTGGCCGACCATTAAATTTCCTTACCCGCAAAAAATTATGCATACCATTTCGAAGCCTGAACACATTTTCGAGGGTGTACGAATTGAAACGATTGTTTATCATTTATTCAGATGTCTCTGTTTAACAAGCTGTGGAGCGAGTTTGAAAACTTCAAAAGTTGGGAACTGAAGTGTAAACAGGGGATCCGGGACCGTCTTCTTGGAAATAACGTGAAAATGTGAAAAAAGCAATCTGTAAGATCCTAAAAAATTAGTGGACAATCGGAACCGATCCGTTGCGGGTAGTGCACTAAATCTCTAAATCGCTTAGATCGCACAATAGACTGGTGTTGGGTACACTGACACACTATTGGGGTAGTCACTGATTCGTTGCTGACCCCGACTCTGATAATCACCGACTCTAAACATCTTTGGTATTAGAACAGAATGACAAGAAGTAATCTCGTACTGTTTTCAAATATGTTGAGCATTGCTGATAGAAAAGGGAGGAAGCTGATAGCATCGCATGGAACACGGCTCCGTTTGATTGATTTGCTCAATAATCCCAAGAACAAGAATGCTTGATGATTTCCTGAATTAGGGACTGCCATGTTCGCAGGTACTTGTTTGTTATGTATTTATGGTATCACTGAACTAAATATTTGAATTAGAAATACCCGCCTTGAAATGTTGCACTCGGAAGTGATGCAATCCCTGAAAATATACAGCCTTGGGAAAATAAATTGTTTCAATAAACATTATTGATGAATATTCCAGATAAAAATGAGGGTGATTTGATGATTTTGGGACCGAAAAAATACAATTTATATTTGGTGTATTTTTGTAGGGAATTCCCTGAAAATATGTGCACGTGGCTGGTACTTACCTTGCTGTAAATTTGTCTCTCTTATTTGTTGCATGACCCCTTGTTTTGGGGTCAGAAAAGGTTGTCTGAACGTTTATGCGATCGTATACCACTCACAGTTTGCTAAGCACGAATTATATCCAACTACCTGTTTTACGTTTTAATTGAAATATCGTAATGAAAAGTGTATATAGTTTGTATTAAATTATATCTGTAATGATTTAAGTACAGAAATTAAGATTTTATTCGTGTTTGACATTATTTGTTAGCTTTTGATTACGATAAGCATGGAAAATGGATATTATTGGTCAAAGAAGAAATTTTTCAATTTGCCAAAAAGTTGACGGAGCGAACTGGTATGGGTTCAATATCGCGTATGCGACCCATTACTGTTAATTACAGCTTGACAACGCCTTCTCGTGCCCCCAATCAGGTTCCTGGTGGTCCTTTGTGGGCTGTTGTTCCATCGTTGGACCAGCATGGCACCAAGCTCCTGGACACCTCTTGGCTGGACTGGACGAGCTGAAATTGTAAGCTGCAACTCATTCCAGACATGTTCGATTTGATTGAGGTCAGGGGATCTTGCTGGCCAGTCCATACGCTCAATCCCCTCCCTCTGTCGATACTCACCGACAGCATGGGCAACATGAGGACGGGCGTTATTGTCCATCAGAATGAATCTATCACCCACTGCAACTGCATACAATCTGACATGGACATCCAGGATCTCATCAATATACCACTGTGCAGTCAATGTACCACGTTCGAGAACACAGAGCTCTGTACCTCCATCACTGCTGATCCCCCCCCCCCCACACACACACACCATGATTGACCCTCCTCCATAGTGGTCATGTTCAGCAATGTTGGCTGCATAGAATCGCTCTCCTGGTCTTCTCCGTACCCTAGAACGCCCATATGTGTGGTATAGGCAGTACCTTGACTCATATGTAAAAAGGACAGTTCGTCAATCTTCTCTGGTCCATCCAACGTGGTCCATGACCCATTCATATCGTGCCTGGCGGTGGTTCTGGGACAGCGTAATGCGAATACATGGTCTTCTCGATAGGAGACCACCTTCGTGCAACCTTGCCCGGATAGTCTGCGTCGAAACATTTACCCCGAATGCATTCTGAAGGTCACTGCGAAGCTGGGTCGCTGTGGCAAAGCGGTTCCTACGGGCCCGAATGATCAAAAAACGGTCTTCGGCCTCGGATGTTGCTCTGTGTCTGCCACCACCATGCCATCTTACTGGTATGCCATACTACTGACATCTTGCCTAGGCTCCGGTGATCACCGTATGGTGCACACCAAGGCTTCACCGACCTGACGATGGGTATCCCCTTGCTCCACCATCCCTACAGCTCCCCCCCCCCCCCCACACACACACATTTGTGCTTCAGGCAAATGTCTTCTTACATTTGCATATGCCATATTCAATCACCAAATCACAAGGGTTTGTGTTGGAATGAAGACTGAATACCCTACACATGTCATGTACATGTAGGCAGTACACGAAAACATCATGAAAATCAAGGGGTACATGCTTTCCACGACTGTCACGAAAAGTCTGCATGTCAAGAGAGCTAATGCAAACACTGGGGACCATCTCAATACATTCCTCATTCATATCCACCAAAAATATCGCAAATATGTCACAAGCAAATTTCACAAAGATGTGTCAAATTTTTGGTGCTTAGCAAACTTTAAGTAGTATATATTTTTTGCCTGAACGTTATAATGGTCGCCAAGAGGAAAATATTTAGTTCCGTGATAACTTATTTTGTCTGGTGGGACGGGAACAGTTAAAACGATAGGCATGTACACCTGGTGTTCTGTGGCATGTTTTCATGCTTACGTAGACAGACATAGCAGTTGATGGAATGGAACTGTTAATACAAAGGAGAAGAAGGTTTAAACCTTTTCCATGCATGGAGAGTTACAAATGCCTCATTTGATATCTATTATTTAGACACATCCATTAGTCTGTACTCACGAACAATAAAAAGCCATTAGAGAAAGCTGATGGATTTTTTCAGTGATGTAATATCCGTTTTTTAGAATTACGTCGTATCTTTGATGTGTTATAGAACGTTATTACGTGGCATAGCATAAAAGCGAGGAGGTTTAAAGAGTGCATGAAAACCCGAAGGTAACAGGGGGCACGTGCCTTTATCATGTGCAGAATAGAGAAGAGAGAGAGAGAGAGAGAGAGAGAGAGAGAGAGAGAAAGAGAGATAGAGAGAGAGAGGGGGGAAAAGGAGAGAGAGGTATCAGACCGCACAATAGTATATTTCCAAATATATTATACACCACTACCAACCAAAGAGATAGACAGAGAGATACGGAAAGAGAGAGAGAGACAGGGGGGAAAGGGGGTAGAGTAAAGAGAGAGAAAACATCAATCTCTTTTTCAAATTTCTTGCTCGAGGTATTCTGAATGAACCCATGTAATACAGATGAAATCAGTAAGAATGAATCTCTTGAGTACCTCGAGCAGGAACTTTGAGAAATCTCTTTTTGAAATTTGAAAAAGAGATTGATTCTTACTGATTTCATCTGCATTACATGGTAGAATTCATTGTAAACAGCTAATTCTGGGGGATACCGAGTAATTTCGTATGGACTGTGCCAGTTCCATGGACACTCGACCTGCTAGCATGACTTTTTGGGGGTTTGTCGGTAGCCGAGTGCTCTATGGCGCTGGTCCAGTTTCGCTAGGCGATTGGTGCCACAGAAATGTACTCTCGTCGGGCAAGGCAGTGGTTCGATCCCCATCGGCGTCAGAGTCTTTCATCCTAAAAAATGCATAACAGAAGTGCCGAATTCTGTATTCTATACCTCAAGCAGGAAATTTGAAAAAGAAATTGATTCTCTCTGATTTCATCTGCATTACATGATATAATTCATTGTATATATATATACAATATTAACAAATTTTCAAATTTCCTGCTTAAGGTATAGAATACAGAATTCGGCACTTTTGTTATGCATTTTTGAGGATGAAATACTCTGACGCCGGTGGGGATCGAACCACTTCCTTGACGAGAGTACATTTCTGCGGCACCAATCGCCTAGCGAAACTGGACCAGCGCCATAGACCACTCGTCTACCGATAAGCCCCCAAAAAGGAGTGGTAGCAGGTCGAGCGTCCATGGAACTGGCACAGTCCACACGAAATTACTCGATATCCCCCAGAATGAGTTGTTTAAAATGAATTATACCATGTGATGCAGATGAAATCAGTGATTTATTCTCACTGATTTCATCTGCATTATATGGTATAATTCATAATACCTGTTTCATACATTAACACAAAGTAGTCGTCAATGTTAATTTCACTTAATATATTTCGATATATGCATCTCGGATGAAAAATATTTACTGGTCATTCTTCTGAAAACATTAAGTCTCGGCTTTCTAATCCAGTCACACTCGAATAATGGTATTTATTATGCCTCACGTTTGTAACATCAGCCGTGATTGGTTAATTCGACACCTTGTAAAAGTCATAGTACTGGAGTTTTGAGGCAAAACACGGGTACAATCGGAACGTTTTTCCCTGGAGACAAGAGAACGAAGAAAATGTAAGCGCCACTTCCATTGATCAGCGTCGATTGGAATTTCTCAACACCAAACGCTGGCTCCGTGTCCGTTTAACTTTTTTCAACACCGGTAGACACACACTTACCAACAAATATATCATCTTCATTGCGTGTGTTTTCAATTTTAACTGCAAACAATGAATTCAAAAGAATCAGAAATATTAAAAAAGCTCACTCACGTGTTGTTCACCACTTAAGTGAATCCTGAATATGAGTCTCAGTTATGACTTCAATCAATTATATTTCCACAAGTTTAGTACTCTTCGACCTTAAGTTACTGAGCCTCCGCCTCAAGTTCAAAATAAATTGTTTCACTCCGCTTAATTCTATCAACTGTTGTCGTCCGAGAAACATGAATTTATATTCCATTAATTTATATCACTTTTCACACAAGCATTAGCAATGAATTATAACATGAACAGCATGATGCAGTTGTAAACACTGGCATTTGTTGATATAGAAACTCCCAAAGCGACGGCACTTGTGACAAGTCATTTTCGAAGAGACGTCATTCGTTCGAAATGACGTCATGTTTTTGGATTCGACTACATTGTTGTTACAAGATTGATGGCATGTTGCAGTTAACGCTTAACAATGAAAGTCATATTTTGTTCGGCATAATAAAATAAATAGAACGTTCATTTTCATGTTCTATCGGTCGCGCTGCTGGAGGTTTTATTTCAGAAATCACACAAATTCAGGTACTATCGACCGATAGAACATGAAAAGGAACGTTCTAATATTATAATAATTTCCAAAATAAACATTGGTCTGCATTCGACAGTTGTGTATTTAAAAAAGGTTTTCATAATTAGGGGTTGTTAGCTCGGAGAAACCCGGGAGGTGTCAAGGTATTAAATTAGTCATTGTACGGTGTTGTTCAGCCTACCAAACAAATGAATTCTAATTTAGATTAGTGGCATTATGGGGCTGTATTAGTTTTGTTTATTTGATCGTTTACGGGCGTAGCACGAATGAATTCTAATTTATGTTAGTCGCGTTTACGAGTAGGTGAGACTGAATCGGCACAAGTCAATTCGCAATTTGTCCTGCGAAAGGCTACAGTTCTCTTCTTCGTCTTTTTAGAACCAGCCTCCATAAACTTGTTGATGATTCTGCTGGTTTGGTTTTCCGGGGGTGCGCACGGATTTGCCCTCGTGGAGGGGTTAAAGATTTTGTTTCATAGTTATTTTCCAATGGCAGTCAATGGTGAGGGTGGTTTGCATTTGCTGAAACTGTAGGGGTTTAGTGTTTATAGTATGATGGTAACTGTTAGATTGTTTTCGTATCATTTGTCGGTTATATCTATATACTTTTAAGTTATGTTCTGTGGGGCAGTATAGCGGAGATAATGCTCCACTGACTGCTCCAATTATAGTATTTATAAGACACAAAAAATGTTTTGCGACTTTTTACAAATTTTTATATGTATGTCCCAGTTTAGATCAGATTTTATAGTTAGGCCAAGGTATTTGATGGTGGCTGAGTATATGATCGTGTAGTGTATATGTATTTATTTGCTTGTGTTTCTTGTTTGTTACAGAGAGAATGTTACACTTGTCAGGGTGGAATTGCATCAGGCACTTTGTTTCCCATCTCCCCATTTCTTGCAGGTCTTTTCGAGCTGTATTTTTGAAGATGGTTTGTTTATGGTGGTATATGCAAATGTGTCATCTGCAAAGAAGCGGACTGTTGATTTTATTTTGTCCGAAAGGTCGTTTATGTAGTACAGGAAGAGACATGGGCCAAGGACTGACCCTTGCAAAACACCTGGTTCTACTGGTATGGGGTCAGAAGTTTGCCCTTGCGCAACAACGGATTGTGTTCTATTACTAAGCCAATTTTGGATCCAATCGCAGATCTTTTCGTGGATTCCGTAGTATCTGAGTTTGTGTATAAGCAGGCTGTGATTTACTTTGTCACATGCTTTAGAAAGTCCATAACGATGACATCAGTTTGAACTTTGTTTTTTATGTTTTCTGTGAGATCATCAACAAAATCGAGTAGTTGAATTTCACAGGATCTGGCTTTTCTAAAGCCATGTTGGAGGCGGTAGAAGATATTATTTGTTTCGCCATGTTTCATGAGGGCACTTGTAATTATTAATTATGTGTTCAAAGATTTTACAACAGAAGTAGTAGTGTTCGTATGTTTGGGGCCTCATTGGCCGGACCTCGGTGCCGGACCTCGGAAGTGACGTCATGTCACGTGACGTAGTGGCGTCATGCTGTGTTGTCATGGGAACCCGCGTGAGCGGCCATCTTGTGACGTCATCTCCATAGTGATTCGTGATGTGAGTGCGCATGCGCAGCGAGTGTTGTTAGGGTGATACGTGTTTCCGTCGTCCATTTTGTATACTGGAGGCCGCCATCTTGGTTTCTATGGTAGCACGTGATTTCTATGTTACCCATTTTTTCTGCAATAAGACGGGGTATGTGCGGAGGGTGTGTTCGATTAAATAGGAGTATTTTCCCGTTTTGTAGAATTACCACAAACAACCCGACAATCTCTCCAAATCACCAAAATCCACCCAACTTTTACTATTTCGAATTCTTTCAGAATTCTCTGCTTCTATCTATATATGCAATAGTTTTCGTCTATCTGGCCATGTTCCTTTGGACTAGAGTGTACTCCAGTAGCGTAGAAGAGCCTATTAGTTGGAACAGCTTTGCTTATTATTACTATATTTAGCTATTTCTGGTCTATTCTTGTTAGTTCGGCCCCTATTCCGTGTACTCTTGGTGTTTCATTTATCTAGATCATTTATAACCAATCAGATTGCATGATTTCCCATAATCTGTATGCAGAGTTATCTCCCTTCTGTATAATAAAAGCCTATATCAATGGCAATATCCCATGGAATCCCATTTTTGGGAAACATCCGTGGCTATGGAATCCCTTTTTGTCGTATGAGGCCATGAGGGCTATGTAAAAGCCCCCAATGAGTCCGCATATATTATGCCTCATAGCCTCATTGAATTTTGAGGTTATGAGGACCTGGTATTGTATTATTTGAGGATACCTATCGAGGATACCTATCTAGGATACCTTTTATAGGATACTTATCTGTGGGAATTATATAGGCTGTACATATCCCTGTAGGTCTCTCGCTGGCCCTTACTACTATTAATCCACCTTATGCTTCATGTTATCATATGACTGGTATAGGTAGTATGCAATGCTAGGCATAGGGGTATTGTGGGTAGGGGTACTGCCTGGTAGTTTAGAACGGTACTATAGTATTGGCGGTATATACACCTATAGGCCCCTGTTAGTGTTTGGTACTATTAACCAACCGATTGCTTTGTTTTATTATATGGCTGGTATATGTAGTACGTTATGGTAGACCTAGTGATTTTGTGGGGGTCGGGGTAATGCTTGGTAGTTTAGAACGGTAGTATAGCATAGGTTGTACATATCCCTGTAGGTCTCTTGCTGGCCCTTGGTACTACTGATCCACCAGGTGCTTCATATTATTGAGCGGTATTCTGGGGTGGGGTCAATGCCGGGTATTACAGAACGGCAGCAGAGTATGGTAGGTATATTCCCCTGTAGGTCCCATCCTAACCGTTGATAATATTAACCTACCAAATGCTTTGTATCATCCTGTTACTGGTAAGATGGTACGTAATACCAGTAGTTCCTACCCTATTCCAAGTACTCTTGTTGTTTCATTTATCTAGATCATTTATATAAATTATAACTAACCATTGATTTCCCATAATCTGTATACAGAGTTATCTCCCTTGTGTGTAATAAAAGCCTATATCCAATGGCCATATTCCCAGGCACCCCAATTTCGGCACCCCTTTTTAGGAATCCCATTTGTGGAATCCCTTTTTTCTGAAATGAGGATAAGAGGCGTAGTAAATTAGACCTCAATGAGGGATTTTTAATACGACTCTTATCCTCATTTCAGAAAAAAGAGATTCCACAAATGGGATTCCTAAAAAAGGAGTGCCGAAATTGGGGTGCCTTCTGGAGAATCCCTTTTATCTGAAATGAGGATAAGAGTCGTATTAAATTAGACCTCACTGAGGGATTTTTAATACGACTCTTATCCTCATGGCCTCATACGATAAAAAAGGGATTCCATAGCCACGGATGTTTCCCAAAAATGCGATTCCATGGGATATTGCCATGGATATAGGCTTTTATTATACATAAGGGAGATAACTCTGCATACCGATTATGGGAAATCATGCAATCTGATTGGTTATAAATGATCTAGATAAATGAAACACCAAGAGTACACGGAATAGGGTCCGAACTAATAAGAATAGACCAGAAATAGCTAAATATAGTAATAATAAGCAAAGCTGTTCCAACTAATAGGCTCTTCTACGCTACTGGAGTATACTCTAGTCCAAAGGAACATGGCCAGATAGACGAAAACTGTTGCATATATAGATAGAAGCAGAGAATTCTAAAAGAATTCGAAATAGTAAAAGTTGAGTGGATTTTGGTGATTTGGAGAGATTGTCGGGTTGTTTGTGGTAATTCTACAAATCGGGAAAATACTCCTATTCAATCGAACACACCCTCCGAACATACCCCGTCTTATTGCAGAAACAATGGTTAACATAGCAATCACGTGCTACCATAGAAACCAAGATGGCGGCCTCCAGTATACAAAATGGACGACGGAAACACGTATCACCCTAACAACATGCGCTGCGCATGCGCACTCACATCACGTATCACTATGGAGATGACGTCACAAGATGGCCGCTCACGCGGGTTACCATGACAACACAACATGGCGCCACTACGTCACGTGACATGACGTCACTTGCGAGGTCCGGCACCGAGGTCCGGCCAATGAGTCCCCAAACATACGAGACATACTGCTAACAGATACATGTCAACGATATTGGTCTATAATTTCCTGGTGATGAGCGTGAGCCTTTTTTAAAGACAGGCGTAACTATTGCCATTTTCCATTCTGATGGTACGTTGCCCGTTTCGAGGCTTTTCTGGAAGATCATGTTGAGGATAGGGGCTATTTCATGAGAAAGTGTTTTTAGGATGATTGGTGGAATATTGTCTGGACCTGGGGCTTTGTGTGGTTTTTGTTGGTTAAGTAGCGTTTGGATCCCGGGAGAAGTTATGTTAAGTGATGGCATAGTTGAATAGTTTACAGGTTGTGACATGCAGTCTGATGTTTGGAACTGCTCATTTGATATTGTAATATTTGCAGAGAATGCAGAGTGGAATTGATCATTTAGGATGCTTGCTTTATCTTGTGGATTTGCATGTAGGATTCCATTTACTTTAAGAGACGAGACTCCTGTGTAATCTTTTTTCTTATGTTTAATAAAGGTTCAGAAGTGTTTGTTCTTCTGAGGCTTTTCACATAGGTCATTTTCTTGTTTGCTCCGAGTGTTATCTGTGTTCTGACTTTCCGAATCATTAAATAAGTTTTCAACATAGTTCCAGTATGCTTGTCTCATGCGTTCTGGACTAGCCTTTTTATGTTTTTTTATAATCTAGTTGTGATTTTTCGTCTGCGTTTTTCTTCTTTATTTTATACAGGCGTTCCTGTTTTTTTAATAGATGTTTGAGTTCGAAATTAACCCATGGTAATTTAGTATTTTTGTTGAGGGTTTTATGCGGGATGTACTTGGTGATGCCATCGGTAATGGTGTGATGGAATGCTTCCCACATTTTATTTGGGTCTCTTTCTTGATCTGCTAGATCGGTGTGTAAAGATAGCAAATCATCTCGAAATGAACCCCAGTCTGCTTTTTTGTACTGTGGTATTTTACAAGGTGGTTGATCCAAACTGGCTGGAATAATGTTGCATTCTGCGAAGACAATATCATGGTCAGACAGGCCAGGGATCACATCAAGTTTTGTTACTAAGTTTGGTTCATTTGTGAGTAGAAGGTCTAGGGTGTTTTGTTTCCTTGTTGGCTCCTTGACAAGTTGGTTTACGCTGAGGTCTTGTATCAGATCAAGAAAGTCAAGATGTAGATTTGAGTTTGGGGTATCAGCTTTTAGGGTGGTGTCTCGCCAATCCCAACCTGTGAAGTTGAAGTCCCCACCAATTATGTTTATTGAGTTGTTTATATTTATACCTCTTTCCAAGGACATTTTTAGATGGTTTAGACTTGTTTCGTCAGAAACTTTATTTCTGTAATAAGAACAAATTTGGATATTTCTAGATTCTTTCAATTTTATTTTCGCCCAGATTATTTCGCAATCAGTGTCAAGTTCTGGTATTTCTTCGCTTTCAAGGCTTGCCTTGATAGCGAGCAGTACCCCACCTCCGTGTTTTCAAGTTCTGTCTTTTCTAAAGACTTTGTAGTCTGGAGGGAATATTTCTGATAACCTGATGTTAGCCATGTTCCTGTACCAATGACTACGTCGGGGTTGCAGCTGGCAAGCATATTAAGGATCCTGTCTTCCTTCATTTTCACTGATTGGAAGTTCACATTTATTATTCTTAATAAGGGTTTATTTTTATCTAGATTTTTTCTTTCAGGAGTTGAGCTATGCAATGGTTTAATGTCTTTAATTTCAGGGCTTTTGCATGTATTTAGTGTGTCTGACAATGATGTTGATTTTGAGTTTTCAGGCAGGTAGCATTGCTCTTTTATGCTCAGCGGGTCAATAATTACAGAACTATAATTTGGATTTTGGCATACTTTGCAATGCCAGCTTACATCAAGTTCTGTGTCGCTTAGAAGATTGTAAGAACTGGAAGTTACGCTTTGACATAAGCTTCCCAAACAAATGAATTCTAATTTAGTCGCGTTATGGGGCTGTATTGGTTTTTGTTTATTTGATGGGTTACGGGCGTAGCGTGATGCAGGCAGCCTGGAATATTATTTTACTCAATAATATATTTTCCAATACATTTTACACCACTGCCCTTCAGAAAGGACTCAACAGCAATCACCTGAAACCTGTATTTCTTTTTTGAGTTTTTGTCGCTGCAAAGTTATTGAGAGTTAGTCGGAAGGAGGTGCTCTGCCTCTTTACTTTATTACACGGAAAATTCTCTCCAATGATTTATCTCTTCGACTGCCTTAAAATTGCAAACCAAAGGGTCAATATGAATGATTTGCAATATACATTTACATGGAGTGTAATGAAAAATTTGCATACATGTACAGAAGTAAATGTACACTGCATGGAAATTTTGAATTCTCAGGGAGGCACACTTATTACTTAATTCTTTAACCTCTCGCCTGGAACAAACAGAAGTACTCTCATTCTCAAAAAGTTATCTTAACTAGAAGTTCGATTGTTGAGTTTTCAGTTCCTTCAGTTTCAATTTCCGCCCCAATAGCAAGGCCATGACCTCCCAGCGCGGAATGACCTCGATGAGCTCACTCCAGCGTGGAACCAAGCACCCTGCATTGAAGACAAGAACAAGGAAAGGAATAAAATCCGAAATGCGATTTTTGTGAACAGTGTAAGCCGGGCACGGCCTTCGCGCGTTGGTGAGGGGGTCAAAGTATTACAGAAATTCCATTACAGAAATTGTATGGTTTAATTCACAAAGCCTAAACTCCAGAATATTGAGACTCTGAATATTAAGATTCAGGCAAAGTGTAAGTACTATCGGGACAGCTTACTACGAGAGACATCTGTAAAATGTGAATTTAGAGCCTTGTCTATTATCGCATTTTTAAATTCGGATCTATTTAAGCGTCGGATTTGTGGTTTAATGCCATTCTAAATCCGCTGGAATGAATGGAGAGGGAGTTCGGCAGAGAAGCTAATGTGACGTCCGTATCTACCCAAAATCAACAATGACCCACAGGATAAAAAAAGAGAGAGGGATGGTCAGGGTTTTAAGATTGGGGTCTTGGAACGTTCACTACAAACATAAGTTACCTCTCTCCCAAAATAAATATAAAAGAAATAGTTTTACAAAACAGAAACAATCAGAAAGTAATATAAATGTATTTAGTTTGTAGGATAGTTACATAAAATCAGACGGGCAATATAGTTTTACAATTATACAAATTACACCGCAGCCATCAAGCCAGACACAGCTGAGCGCCCGTAGTAGAAAATTCCAAGGGCCTTTGACTTAAAGACAGAATATATGTCGTTAAAGCAAAAAGGCGCCTAGCATTTGCCCATGTCAGTTATCGTAAACGAATTATTACACTGCGCACCAAAATCTAACTTAATGTTACCAGTCAGTCAAGTCGGGATGCCTCACTAGAAATTCACAAGAACCATCTGTCTCAACGGCAAAAAATATGTCATTGAAGCAAAAAGCGCTCAGCATTTGCCCATCTCAGGCACTGTAATCAAAATCGGATTTCCACGGACACAAAATTCAATGTAACGCTGCCAAACTAATCCTGCTCAGTCTGCGTTGGAATATTCTTCAAAACTCCAGCCCTGGACGACATGAACAGCACATTCGGAGAAAAAAAACATAAAAAAAACTCACTGAACGGCTAACTCATGCCTTTCCCCGGGTACCGGAACCAAGGTGACATTCCGTCAACAAAATAAATAAAATTTATGCTCACAGACTTTAAATAATCAAAAACACCATGCCCAATGATGTCACAACAGAACTTGGTTCTTCAAATTTAAAAACAAAAATAATCCACGTCAAATTTTACTGATGCAGCGATCCAATTGAGCGTCATACTGTACTGATTTCTGCCTTAGCAAATATAGCTAGCCTGCACGAAAATTTTAGCCGAGCAAACAGCCCCGTTAACTCATTTCTATTTCTTCACATCAGTAGGTGATAATTGCTGATTCCAGACCACTTTGTACATGTACCGTACACGTACACGTACATGGTGCGTTTACCATCGTCGGATTCAGTGTTAAATCGCGTGCATGTATATAAAAATGTCGTTTTTTCATGGTGGTCCAGAATCGGCTATTGTTTTTTGAGGCTCACAGATCGCAATTTTAACGTTCAAATACCTGTTGGCGAACGCGTACATTCAACACGTCGCTCAAAAAAGTGAAAATGTACGATTGTACATAAAAATTTTCTTAAAAATTTTTGTTGACGTTCCCATCGTGGATTAGACCTTCAATCTATCGTTGGTGAACGCGAGCAAAAAATGCTTTGCCGATTCCAGACCAGCATCAAAAAACGATTTGCCGATTCTGGACCAGTGGTCCAGAATCGGCTATTGTTTTTGAGGCTCGATTTTTAACGCGTTCAGAGGCAAAACGCATTTATATATGGCGTACGAACAGGTTCGAAAATAATTATTGAGGTACATACTATATTATTTGAGGTTCATCCTATATTATTTTAGGTTCATCCTATATTATTTCAGGTTCATCCTATATTATTTCAGGTTCATCCTATATTATTTCAGGTTCATCCTAAAATAATATTTATGACCCTCTCGTACGCGATCAATAATTTGTCCGACCCTGGATGGACTATAATTATTGTTTCATGTTGAACCAGGTTCGACATAAATATTTCAGGTTCATCCTATATTAATTGAGGATGAACCTAAAATAATTTGTCCGACCCTTGATCGACCATAATTATTGTTTCATGTTGAACCAGGTTCGACCTCAATATTTCAGGTTCATCCTATATTAATTGAGGATGAACCTGAAATAATTTGTCCGATCCTGGATGGACCATAATTATTGTTTCATGTTGAACCAGGTTCGACATAAATATTTCATGTTCATCCTATATTAATTGAGGATGAACCTGAAATAATTTGTCCGACCCTGGATGGACCATAATTATTGTTTCATGTTGAACCAGGTTCGACATCAATATTTCAGGTTCATCCTATATTAACTGAGGATGAACCTGAAATAATTTGTCCGACCCTGGATGGACCATAATTATTGTTTCATGTTGAACCAGGTTCGACATAAATTTTTCAGGTTCATCCTATATTAATTGAGGATGAACCTGAAATAATTTGTCCGACCCTGGATGGACCATAATTATTGTTTCTTGTTGAACCAGGTTCGACATAAATATTTCAGGTTCATCCTATATTAATTGAGGATGAACCTAAAATAATTTGTCCGACCCTGGATGGACCATAATTATTGTTTCATGTTGAACCAGGTTCGACATAAATATTTCAGGTTCATCCTATATTAATTGAGGATGAACCTAAAATAATTTGTCCGACTCTGGATCGAACATAATTATTCAGGATGATGCTAAAATCCCACGATGCAATACGCTCCACAAGCCAATCAGTTGAGTCGTTATAAACGCGAACAATGGGACATAACTGGGGGAAAAAAGCAAGATAAACTTGATGCAGGCACACAGCTTCAGACAAAGAATCCCGCTGAGAGATTGTTTTGTATGCGCTTCACACGATTTTTTTTCGACACTTTGTAATCACGCAAAATAATTAAGATTTTTTCCCATGAAAATGTCAAATGGGCAGTGTTGATTGTTTACTGTACTGTTACAAACAAGTTGTGTTTTAATATTGAAATATGACTCTCTAACCAATAGTGTTGCGGAACGGACCGCAAACAAACGGTCCGGTACCGATCCAGGCGTGGTCCGCGGTACGGTCCGATGAGGACCGGGCCGCCCCTGCTGTACCGGTACACAGGCACGCTGGACAAGTCCGGGGCAGTCCAAGGGACCGGTCCAGGGAGACGCAAAGGGATTTTTTGCACTCTCCCAATTGATACACAAACTGATAATTTCATCTTGATAGACGGTGAATACACTGAAGTCGAGTAACTTTGAAGTAACTGTCAACTATATTGAGCCAATCTGTCACCAATCAACCACCTGCATCCTTTGATTCCTGTCACGGGTGTCGGGTGAAGGTATCAGCGATGAGCGGTTCTACAAAAGTTGAAATTGAACATAGGAGAAAATTGAGGTTGTAGCACAAGTGCCCCCACCCCCCCCCCCCCCCCACATCCCCGTCCAAAAATGCTCAGTCGGACAATTTCCCCGGTGTATTTGGCAGCTAGGATGACTCCCCCAATTGTATTAGCTAGGACGACTGCCCTCCAGTTCAGTGGGTGGACAAGACTAACTGCCTCCCACTCCATTGTCAACCAGGACGTACGAAAAAAAAAATATTTTACTGCATATGGGTCGATGTATGGAATACCCCAACTATCAGGTTGGCTAAAACTTGCAGACATATAATAATTCTGCATAGTTTTTCAAAAAGTGTTGGACAGAAATCGAAATTTTCAAAAGATGAATTTTGTTATTAGATCAAAAAAACCAAACTTTTCGGGGTATGTTGAAGTGGGAATTGATCCTCCAGAAGAAAGGAAATTGCTCCTTTAAATGCCAAATTTAACAATTTTCTCACGTCGGGCCGAACCATGGTCGGCCCGGCGCGACCGTACTCGCCGAATTAGGAAGATCTACAGTTCTAATAGCTTGTCAAGAACGCGCCCACTACCCAGTTGGAATTTCGAGGGCTCTCACCCCCCACCCCCTCATAAAAGGCTCTAGCGACGGCCCTACAGCTGAGGCATTATCGCGTGATTTGTTCAAAACAGTCACCTGCTTCTTTGAACATAACACCGTGACATGCCCCACAATGACACCGAAAACATGCTGACCCAGGAGCCGCAGAGCAATTTGAAATTCTGTGGGGGGGGGGGGGAGGGGGTGGGGATGCATTTCGAGCATTCTGGCATACTAAACCGCTTCCCAGCATTGTTACCTGTGTGAAAATGATGAGTCAAAACAGGTTTTAACAAATACTAGCAGGGTTACCCGATGCTGTACGGTAAATTTCTAAGAAAAAACAGTTCATAAAACCACAGCCCTGACTTCAAAAGAGTAATTTGGGCAGGCCTGCGGCCCTAACCGCACCATAATATTCTCGGTAAAAAGTGACCTCCGGTAGATACCTTTGAAGATCTATAGAGGTGAAAAGAAAAATTGTCATGACATTGGGTGACTCTCCCCACCCCGGCCCTTTTTCAAACCTGACTTTTTCAATCCATGACTCTCGGTGTAGAAAAAAACCCCTAGCAGAACCAGCTTGTGCACTGTGGGTGACTCCGTATGCCTTTTTATAGTGGTCATACAGACATACACACACAATCCACAAGTTTTGCCCCCCCCCCCCCCCAACACCACCACCCGCAATTTTTTGAAACCTTTAAGATTCCTCATAAGAAGTCACCACTAGTAGACCCCTTTGAGGACCTATATCAATAAAAAACAAATTGGTCATAGCTTTTGGTGCTCCTCTCCAATCCCACCCCTGCACTTTTTTAAACCTGACAATGACCTCCGCCATAAAGTAGGCCAATTTTGGGCACTATGGGTGGCCCCATATTTATTTCTATACCAGACACACAGACAAACAAGCATACATACGAAATCCATCATTTTTGCCCTTCCCCACCCTACCCCACAGAGGCACTTTTTTGAACTGCTCCATTAAATTTTTAAACTTCACGAGACGTTTTCCCGATATGTTGGTTAGCAGTGATGCGGACCGTACCGGACCGCCAATGGTGTTCCGGTCCGGTCCAAGAAATAGCGGTCCGATATTCGGGCAGGCGGTCCATTTTTTTCTAGATGGACCGGTCCAAGGCGGTCCAATTCAGGGGCACTGGTCTCTCTCTTTAGAGTGTGTGTGTGTGGTGGGGGGGGGGTGGCTACACAATGCGCAGGGCCGCCAACCATGTTTTGGTCCTGCGGGCGGAAAATTTGAAAATGTAAGCTGAAAATACACGATTTCCGCCTATTGCAGGATTGCTTGGACACACAACGCGCAGGGCCAAGCATGGTTTGGCCCTGCGGGAGGAAATTTTGAAAAAGCAAGCTGAAAATACGCGATTTTCGCCTATTGCAGCATTGCTCGAACAATATCAGCTGGTATCGGACCGATATATGTGGGAGGAGCGCGGGGGACATAACATGTAATGCTCCCCCCCACCCCGAAAAACATGATCTGCATCCATGGTCCAATTTAATAGGGTCACCACACCAAACCTACCAGATGAAATACACGGACCAAGTTACTACCAACTAAGTAGTTTCCATGTGCACATAATCAAGATCGGGGTTTATAGAACATGAAGCAATAATTATGGTCCATCCAGGGTCAGACAAATTATTTCAGGTTCATCCTCAATTAATATAGGATGAACCTGAAATATTGATGTCGAACCTGGTTCAACATGAAACAATAATTATGGTCCATCCAGGGTCGGACAAATTATTTCAGGTCCATCCTCAATTAATATAGGATAAACCTGAAATATTTATGTCGAACCTGGTTCAAGATGAAACAATAATTATGGTCCATCCAGGATCGGACAAATTATTTCAGGTTCATCCTCAATTAATATAGGATGAACCTGAAATATTGAGGTCGAACCTGGTTCAACATGAAACAATAATTATGGTCGATCCAGGGTCGGACAAATTATTTAACTTTCATCCTCAATTAATATAGGATGAACCTGAAATATTTATGTCGAACCTGGTTCAACATGAAACAATAATTATAGTCCATCCAGGGTCGGACAAATTATTGATCGCGTACGAGAGGGTATTAAATATTATTTTAGGATGAACCTGAAATAATATAGGATGAACCTCAAATAATATAGGATGAACCTCAAATAATATAGGATGAACCTCAAATAATATAGTATGTACCTCAATAATTATTTTCGAACCTGTTCGTACGCCATATTTATAGAGGTTTTATCATGTAAAATGTTTTTTCCTCAACTGGTTTTTTAGTTATTATATTAAAGACGGAAGATTTTTATTTACTTAAAACATAAAAATAATTATACATTTAATTTTGAAAATAATAAATAACTCACATTAGCATACTCAAAGGAAATATTAATAATTTAAAAACGAAAAAATGTTTTTACAGATGGATGCTAAACGTCGAGATCAACTTTTAAGCGAATATGAACGTGCCAAGAAGACCATTCAATCGTCTGACAGAAGCAGACGTCTTGGAGAGATGGAATTGAGACGCGAAGCCCCAAAATTTTGAAACCCGTGACGGAGGTTCAGGAACGAAGCAAGAAGGAGATAGTTGAAGAATTGAGACCCATAAAAGAGAGTTCTTTGAGAATGGGTTCGTTGCCCGGTAGTTTTACAAAACAGTATTCCTTTCAATCTACACCGGATTACGTTCCCATGAGAATCGAAACCGATGTGAGCGAGAGCGACGATACAGCTTCGACTATCACCACTGATAGCGTCGCGTCGTCCGAGGATGGTGGTAAGAAAGATCTGTTGTATGGAATTTATAAGGATTCGGACGGTAGAACTTTTGTGGGCGACACAGAAGTGGAAATGGATGATGATAATTTAATCGTCGGTTCGAATAAGTATAAAATAACTGATGGACTGCGCAAATTGCTCCTTTTCGACAAGCCTAGTGATTACACGGAACAGGATTTCGACAATTACGGCGACATTCTGGTTCAGACCCACGCCATGAAGAGAAATAACGATGCCAGAGAGACGAGACCCAAAGCCAACAGAGGTTACAAGTGGACGAAAGTGGTGAAACACATATGGGATATGAATAAGAAGTTCGTCGAATCGGTGACTGGCAAAGGGGTGAAAACCACTTTTCTTCCAAGCGATTCAGACGCTCTGTCTCAGAGATTGAGTTTGTTGATGGCAAGTAGACGTGCTGGTAACACAGGATTAGATAATGAAATAGTTACTATATGTGACGAATTGTTAAGACAGAAGGTTTTGAATAAAAACTATTATAAAAGGTTGATGAACGAATTGAAGGATTGATGTATATAATAAGTAGAGAGAAACAAACAAACAAAATATATAAAATAAAATAGTAAATTTTACACTAGAATAATAAAAGTATTTAAACAACAAACGATTTACCAGTGAAAACAAAATATATATTATAAAATAAAAAATATGTTGGTGATAAAGAACAGGGGATACGTTAGAACTTACGTTCAGGGCGGTTCTGGCATCGTCGATTCTATAATGCGAGCGTTCACGAGTGATGCAGGTAGAAAACTCGCATCGACCGCGTTTGAGGTTGGTAAGAAGACGGCTTTGGATGCTGGTAAGAAAGCCGCTTCCGAAGCCTGTGGTAGGATAGCTTCTGTGGCTGGCAAGAGGGCAGCCAACGCGTTGATCGACAAGTTGATCAGTCCACCGGCGAAGCGAGCTACGTTAGAGCGAACACCGAAAAGTTGGAAAGAGTTTAAGGATGCTGTGGTACCCATACAAGATTTAGCCAAAATGACGAGTGGATCTGGATTGAAGAGAACTCGCGACGGTGTAATATAAATAAATAATAATATTAAAAACTGAGTTTGATAAAACATAAAATTGTGTTGGAAAAAATCTAAAATAACAACAACAAAAAATAAAAAAAGATGAACATTAAAGATATGTCTTGGAACGATGCCGCGACTAAGAGATCGAATAATGAGTTCTTTCCCAAAAGCATAAGAGGCTTGATAGTGGGAAAATCGAATTGTGGAAAGACCAATCTGTTGATGAATCTGTTGTCCCGACCCGACGGGTTGGATTACGACAGATTGTTTGTGTTTGGCAAGAGCTTGTTTCAACCCGAATACAGATTGCTTCGAGAATGCATGGATCGTAGATTGCCTAAGGACGTCATAGCCAGAATCTTTGACAGTAGGGAGGAATTCGACAAAAGCGAAGCTCTTTCAACCATTTTGGACGGTGCGGCGATGGAATTGATGAAGAGAAATGCATCTTCGAACGTCGAGTGCCGATTTTATGAGAACGCTAGCGACGTTCCGGATCCTAGAGAATTGAAATCGGAAGATCAGAATCTCATGATTTTCGACGATCTGCTTTTGGAGAGACAGAACCGATGCGAATCGTATTACGTTAGAGGTCGTCACAGCAACGTGGACTGTTTCAACCTGTCGTAGAATTATTTTCGATTGCCCAGACAGACGATAAGGGAGAACGCTAATTTTCTATGTCTCTTTCGCCAAGATCTTAAGAATCTCAATCACATCTACAGCGATCACGTCGCAAACGACATGAGAGCGGCGGAATTCAGGAGATTCTGTAAGAGGGTTTGGGATGGAGGACTTTACAATTTCGTCGTGATCGATTTCACTAGCGAATTTAATCGCAGAAAATATCGGTGCGGATTCGACAAGTTTTATGTTTCTGATGATAATAAGATAGAGCGTGAAAATAAAAATTAGAAAATAATAAATCTTCAAATAATTAGTTTTGAAAAAATAAAAATAAAATTAAATATAATGTTCAAACAAGGAGAATTGTTAGAACGGATAGCCGAGAATACGGCTGCAAAACAATCCATTCAAATCGTGGTGAGTGGCGATTCGACTCGATTCGCAACGAAATTCGAACCTTCCATCGAACTGAATAGAGAGAAAAGATACGAGATGGCGTTGGTGAATCTGGAGACTTATTATTCCTTTCCCAACGTCACCGAAAAGAATAACTCGTTTAAGTATTCCGACGGAGTGGATTGGTTGGAGATTCGAATTCCCAAAGGAAGTTACGACATAGACGATTTGAACAATTACATTCAAACGCGTATGAAGACGGATGGAAAGGGAAGCAACAAGATCAGACTCGCTCCCAACCCTAATACCTTACAGACGATGTTGGATTTGGAAGATAATTTTCGAGTGGATTTCAACACGGACGATTCTATAGGCAAGATGCTGGGATTCGATCGAAAGATGTATCGAGGCCACGCGGCATCTGAAAATACGGTTGACATTCTCGCACTCAATAACATTCTGGTGAACGTGGATGTGATTGCTGGAAGCTATGTGAATGGTGGCGCTCAACCGACGATCTATTCCTTCTTTCCAAACGTTTCGCCGGGTTATAAGATCGTGGAACGACCTCGAAATTTAGTTTATCTACCAGTGATTTTAGACACATTGTATAGTCTCAAAACCACGTTGACGGATCAAAATGGTGAACTGTTAGATCTTCGCGGAGAGAGGGTGACGATACGATTTCACATAAGAGAAATATAAAAGCAAAAAAAAAAAAATATTGTGTGTATATATATTAATAAGAAAATAAAATAACGCAATATTAATTTACAAAAATTATTTAATATATATATAATTATCATTTAAACAAAAAAAACAATTGAACAAAATATATTTAAAAAAAAAGAATTATGACAAAATATGTGGTTAAAAACGTGAACATATCCGCAGGACAGAGGAAGAAACTTAAGAGAGTGTTAACAACTCGAGGCGAGGTGGTGAGATTCAAATTCACTCACGAAGATCTGACGAGTGGCGGCCAGGATTCGATCGCCTGGACCAGAAGTCAAATCAAAAGGATGGAGGAAGCGACTCGTGATGGAAGAGGGTTGACGGTGAGATTGAGTCCCGCTCAAATGAGATACAATTTGAGAATGAAAGGCGGTTTCCTACCGCTATTGGCAGGAATCGCCGCAAAAGCATTACCCTTTGCCGCAAAAGCATTACCCTTTCTCGGAAATACTCTCGGCATGGGAGCTCTCTCGAGACTCGCGAGTTCGGCAGTTGAGAAATTAATGGGTGGCAGCAGACTGTTTTTGAAGAAGGGAGGAGCCGTGTGTCGCGTCCACGTAGACGACAGCGGTAAAGGATTGTATCTAGAACCCGTTAGAGGTGACAACTCTTTGAGTGGAAACGGTCTCTGTCTGAAGAGTGGACGGTACGTTGAGTGACTCAGCAAGGGTTTGTTGTTTGGTGAGAATTCGCCATTTAAGAATATACCGATTTTGAGTATGTTATTATAATGTAAAAATTATATACTTATATAAAATATAAAATATAAATCATAGAAAGTATAAAATAATATAAAATGGATAAAAAGGTGGAGAAACAATTAGACGATAATGATGAATATCGTGAGATAGAGCGCAAAAAAGATGTGGAAAAACGATTAGACGCTAATGATGGATATCTTAGGAAAGAACTGATAAAAGAGTTAAATAAAGATCGGGATAGGCGGTTGAAATTTAAAAGAATGAGACGTTTTCAACCGTTACCACTACCTTCTGAAGAGAATGGTAATGATGCGAGTGTTACCGAGAGATGCACAACATTCGTTCATAATTATGATTCGGATAAACAAATGTGTTCTTATAAAAAAACATAACGTATCACAAAAAAAAGAAAAAAAGAATCAACGCTGAAATTTGAGAAAAAGGGAAACGTTATTATAATATATAGGCAATAGTGAAGAAGGAAAACAAAAAAAAAACAAAAAACTTTAGATCTCATTACTTTTTTTTTCCTTTTTCTTCGCTGAAATATCAATCTCTCTATTGTTTATATTTCCAAGTCCGTTATTAGCATGTTGACACTCGTGTCTTCTCCTTTTTCGAAAATGTGTTGAATGTTTATCTTTACTTTTTTGAGTTTTTTTACATCGGTGAACGCGCTCTCACCACCCGATTTGTCTACGAGTTCGAGTGAGATTTTTGGATATATGTAACTTCCATAGGACAACAACAAATCGTCCTTGTCGAATTCTCTATCTTTGGCGATGATGATTTTCTGTAGATCGCTTTGGTAGTCGTAAAACAAATCGAGCATGGCTTCGTCCAATTTCAAAGGCATTTTATATTTGTCGTAATTTGTGCTCTAAGCCCTTCGTCTCGACCTCGTTCAATTCGATGGAGTCGTGTCGTTGTAATCTATAGATTTTAAATCCAAATTTCTTACACGTTTCGACTCGTTTCAATTTCAATTCGCATCTTTTAGGTGTTGTTGTCATGATCGATTATTTGATTTTTTGTTTTATGGATTCTTGCAAATAATGTATATTTTAAATTTTGTATTTTAATAATTTGTTAAAAAGTTTGTTTTTTTGTTTTTCACTCTTTATATATGTTACAGTCAATGTCTAAAATCAGGCAATGTGTACAATGACTGAAATAACCAGTCATTGTGTACATTGCCTAACAAGCCCAGTCATTGTATACAATGACTGAAATTTCTAGGCATTGTACACAATGCCTGGTTAATTGGCCCAATTATTGTACAGATTGACTGATTGATTAACTGGCTTCTTATAAAAACAGATTTTTGACTGGCTTCTTATAACAAGGTTATGTTTATAATTGAGATCACACAAGTACCATTCAGTGATAACATATTGGCTTCTTTTATTGAGTAGTGTTTATTTGTGGCTTCACAAACTGAATGTTTATAATTGAGATCACACACTGGGCTTTCTATAAAATGCAAAGCATTTCTTACTACTCTTCACTCTCTATCGAGTTACCATCATGGAATCTACATTTTGTGAACAGCTCCTGATCAGGAGGCAGTCTGATGCCAAGTCGGTTTTATTGACCAAACAAGAGTATTTTGATTTGATAGAGGAAGTCAAGGTTGCATCAGTAGCTGAAAAGAAGACATTCCGGCAGTATTATGTGCTTGGACGGTATGAGATCTTGCAGTGTGGCGACATTGAGAAATTAATCAAAAAGAGAAAATCAGAATCCGACACTACCTATTTCACACACATTGATGAGATGTTTGATATAATAAAACGTGCCCACATCTCTACCGGGCATGGTGGAAGAGACAAAATGGTGAAAGCATTAGTGAAGTATGCAAATGTAACACGCGAGTCTATTGAGTTGTTCAAATCCCTTTGTCTGGAGTGTCAAAAGAAGAGAAAACGAGTAACCACGAAAGGTGTTGTAGTGAAACCGATTGTGTCGAAAGATTACTTGACTCGTGGACAGGTGGATCTTGTGGACATGCAGTCTATGGCCAGTGGATCAAATAAGTGGATCATGGTTTACCAAGACCACTTTACTAAATTCTGTGTTCTTCGCCCGCTCAACTCAAAGCGTGCATGTGAGGTTGCTTATCAACTCATGGACATCTTCCTGTTGCTTGGTGCACCCACCATATTACAAAGTGATAATGGATCTGAGTTCACTGCATCTGTGATAAATGAACTGAAGCTCATGTGGTCTGACTTGGTAATGGTGCATGGTAAACCAAGACACCCTCAGAGTCAGGGGTCAGTTGAACGATTGAATTGTGATGTGAAAGACATGCTCATAGCTTGGTTAGGAGATAATAAGACCACAGAGTGGCCTGTAGGACTGAAGTTCGTACAATTTCAAAAGAACAATAGCTATCACTCAACAATCAAGATGTCACCTTTCAAGGCTTTGTTTGGCTCTGATCCTAAAGTTGGACTGCGTTCTCTGCCACTTCCGAATGAAATCTTGGAACGACTTGTGTCAGAAGATGATCTTCTCCAGGCACTTTCTGCAGAGACAACAACAGCACCAGACACACCTGAAACTGAGCATGTAGAGGCTATATCAGTAGCAGCAGACTCGCCAAATACATCGTCATCAGAGACTCCAGCCACACCCGAGACACTATCAGTATCAGACAACTTGCCTGAAACTGAGCAGCTAGAGGCACAACATGCCAACATCATATCATGTCGGAAGAGAGCTGCTGATGGTATCATAACACAGGCTGAAAGAATGATGAAGCGCAGTCGCGTTATCAATGTTGCTGCTAGCCCTGGAGACAATGTGAGTGTTCCAATCCCCATGGTTGACCGAGGAAAAGGTGACCCACGCAATATTATGGGTGTGATTCTTGATAGAAATGAAAGTGACATATACAAGATTGGCGTGAAGGCTGGTGTTCTAAAAGGGCGATATGCAAGGAGTCAATTTGATCTTTGCCCACAAAAACTTTATAGCATGAATGACATTTCAACAGAGACAGAAATTGGACTGAGACAAGCGGTTCAGAAAGAATCTAAATGTGGTGGGCAAGGTTACACAAAGTGTAACTGTTCAAAAAGTGGCAAGCAGTGTGTCACAAACAAGTGTAAATGCTTCAAGTCAGGGGTGCTGTGTAACAGCAGGTGCCACAACAGTGTCAACTGCCAAAACAAAAATTGTTGATTATTGCTATAAACCTGTTTTTTCATACTTTACATATTTACATATTTACTACCATGTTTTAAATCTAATGGAAGGTATTTTCTTTTGTGTGTAATACCTTATGGCTGGTAACTGAAATGTTTAACGTTTTAATCCTATACCCAAGGTTAGTAGCAGATGAGAGTCGTAAAGAAATTTCTCGTATAACACAAATTTTCATTTGTTACTTCCAAAACATAGGCTGTGACTCCTCTTTGGAACGTGCGCGTTACGCTCGTTCCAATGAGGAGTCACAGCCTATGTTTTGGAGGGGGCTCTGAAAGGATACTGTGTCATCAGGTATATCCGGGTGTGTATGTGTGTGTTTTATCACAATCCAAACTTGGACCCAAATTATGTAATATAATGTTTGTATTTGGGTTTGGTTTTAAATTCGGTAGTATATAATTTGGGAGTTTTAAATCTAATGGAACTTCATCTCCTTGCATCATGATACGAAATAAAGTCAATTTATCATTAATGTTGTTCATGGTTTTTTTTATAAAAATTCATGTGAGTCCTGTTAATCAATCAGTCAATCTGTACAATAATTGGGCCAATTAACCAGGCATTGTGTACAATGCCTAGAAATTTCAGTCATTGTATACAATGACTGGGCTTGTTAGGCAATGTACACAATGACTGGTTATTTCAGTCATTGTACACATTGCCTGATTTTAGACATTGACTGTAACATATACATATAAAAAAAGTTTTTTTTAATTTTTAATTTTCTTTAATGTAAATTTTTTTTTTGTAAAAGTTTTTTCTCTTTATATATAAATAAAAAGTTAAATTTTAACATCCTTTTTTCTCATATTAATTCAATTTTTTTCACGTTAAGGAACATAAAAAAATAGATTAATTTCATCAAAAAAAAATTGTTCACATTAAAGAAAATTAAAATTAAAAAAAAACTTTTTTATATATATAAAGAGTAAAAAACAAACGTTTTTAACAAATTATTTAAATACAAAATTCGAAAAAATAAATATTCTTACAAATTGAGCAAACAAATAAAAAAATGGAAAATTTAAATAAGAAAACCGTACCTCAGTTAAACGAGATTTGTAAAATATTAAAAATTCCACATTTCAGAAATCATAGAACCAAATAAAAAAAAATTGAGGTCATAGAGGAATATTATTTGTGAAACGATGAAAAGAAAAAAATCGAAAGATCGGAAGTGGATAAACTTAAACAGTCAAAAAATGCATCGATTGTGAAAAATAAGAAGACGACTAAATGAAAAGCCATTTATGAACTTCAAGTTTCAAAAGAAAAGAAAAAAAAACAAAAACGAAAACGAGTGATGCACTTCAGAATCTAGACAAACGATATATATCGAGCGAAATTCGACAAGCAATCAACGAAGGGAAAGGAGAAGAATATGTAGCTAGCACGACTCATCATGGAACTATTCCAATCGAAGCCTGTAGAACGGGAGAGTGCGATCAAAGGCATTTTTAAAACTTTCGACGTGGTTCCCTCGTTCAAGAAAATCGATCCGAAATTGTTCATGGAATGGGTGAAGAAAAAAGTATTGGATTTGTTTCGCGAACACATGAATGTGGGACAAAAAATTAAGATGATACTCCATTGAGTGATGAATAAAATCGAAGTGAAGTCTGGCGAGAGCATCGAGACAAATGCATTTTTCAGATCTAACGTTGAACCCGTATTTCGAGGTTCAGATTTATCGGACGTTTTCAAAAAGATGAAAGACAAGATGTTGATGTCTCTCGCAAATTATCAACATGAAGGTAGTAATTGGACGTTCAATGAGGTGTTGAAACTCCAAATTCATATAACTAAAAATGATTCGTTGAAAGCGTCTTCTTATGTGGAATTACCATATTTCTTAGCTAAAAAAATGCTGTGATCAATGTGAGAAATAAAGATGATCAGTGTTTTAAATGGGCAGTCACCTCCGCTTTATACCCTGTCAAAATGCACTCCGATAGAGTTTCTCGTTACGAGGAGACTTCTAAAAATCCCGATTGGACCGGAGTGACTTTTCCAATGCAGTTAAAACACATCGAACTTTTCGAGGCTCAAAATCCCACCGTAGCGGTGAATGTCTTGGGATACGACAATGAAAAATGAACGATCTATCCTCTCAGACTTCGTATCTCAAAAGAGAAAACATGATTATTTTATTATTGATTTTGAATGGTGACAATCGTCATTATTGTTGGGTTAAAAATCCGAGCTGATTACTGTCAAGACAAAATAAAAAACATGAACATAAGATATGTTTATGTTGCAACTGCATGAACGCGTTTTACAGCAAAAAGTCGTTAGCGAAACATCAGGAATATTGCAACGAAAATCAAGGTGTCGCCATCGAAATGCCCAAACCCAACACCATCGTGAAGTTTAAAAATCGCAACAGAAGGTTAAAAGTACCATTCGTCGTGTACGCCGATTTCGAATGCTTCACCGTGAAAATTAGTTCCTGCCAACCCGATGCTCTTTGAAGTTACGTCGAAAGATATCAAAAACACACACCTTCAGGTTATTGCATTTACGTGAAATGCGCTTTCGACTCGCAACACGACATGGGTCCCTTCACCTACATGAAACAGTGCAAAGTCGACGACGTGGCTCAAAGGTTCGTGGAAGAGTTAGAATCGAAAATTCAAATGTTATACGATAAATTCAAAACGCCGGCGAAAATGATCATCACACGAGAGCAGCAGGACGAAAATAACAGAGCCACCGAATGTCACATATGCAGACAATTGTTCGACGAGAATTCAGAGGAAAATAAGAAGGTCAGAGACCATGATCATTACATGGGTCTGTATCGCGGTCCGGCTCACAGCAAGTGTAATTTAAAATATCGAGATGCCGTTTTCTATCCAGTGATATTTCACAATCTCTCGGGTTATGACAGTCATCTGTTCGTGAAAACTCTCGGCACTTCCCATGAAGAATTAAATTGCATTGCGAACAGCGAAGAAAGATATATTTCCTTCACGAAATGGAAGCTCATGGAGAAGAAAAGAGTAATCGACGGAGAGACGTTGAAAGAAAAAACGAAATTCATTCGTAGAGGCATACGTTTCATTGACAGTTTTAAATTCATGTCAACCGCTCTGGAAAAATTAGTCGATAACATGAGCAAGGATAAATTTAAAATCACGAGCGAACATTTCGGAGAATGAGTAGACGTTATGTTGCGGAAAGGAGTCTATCCTTACGATTACATGAACGATCTAAAGAGATTCGATGACACCGCACTACCTTCGAAAGAAGATTTTTATTCAAAATTATACAAATCCGACATTTCCAACGAGAATTTCAAACACGCTAAAAACGTGTGGAAATCATTCAATATGAAAACCATGAGAGATTATCACGATCTCTATCTGAGGACTGACGTTGTGCTCTTGGCAGACGTGTTCGAACATTTTCGAGATGTCTGTCGTCGAAATTACGATCTGGATCTGGCTTGGTATTTCACCGCACCCAGTCTGGCGTGGGACGCTCTGTTGAAGTTCGACAAACCATATTATCTCGGACCGATCATCTTAGATATCAGGAAGCGATTGATGTACAAGTTTCACTACGATTACGTCAAACGAAAATTTGGTGATAAAGCAAAGCCAAACTACTGTTCACCGACACAGACAGTTTAGTTTACGAGATAGAGACGAAAGACATCTACCAAGATATATCTCCGGACGTGGACGCGTGGTTCGACACGAGCAATTATCCCGTCGATCACCCGTCCAACATTTAATCGAACGACAACAAGAAGGTGATAGGTAAATTTAAGGATGAGAGCAGTGGTAAACAAATCCTCGAATTCGTGGGCTTGAGACCTAAACTGTATGCTTATCGTCTAGAAGATGAAGAGATCAAGAAGTGCAAAGGGGTTAAAGCGTGTGTGGTGAAGAAAAACATCTCTTTCCAAGAGTATAAAGATTGTCTGTTAGGAAGTGGTCCAGTGTATAAGACTATGAAATTGATTTGAAGCAAAAATCACGACTTGTATACCGAAATAGTCAACAAGATTTCGCTGACGGCCAACGACGATAAGAGTTTCGTGTTAGACTTTGGCATTCGGACATTGGACTTTGGATCTAATTTTAGATGATAGGATTTCAGATATGATTGAGGATGATAAGATTCCAGATATGATTAAGGATGATAGGATTCCAGAAAATCAAGAGGAATTAAATAGATTCAAGATTATGGAAGTCGAGGAATTAGACGGATTCAAGATTATGGAAGTCGCTAGAGTTAGTTTAAAAAGAAAAATAAAAAAATAACATCATTTTAGTGAATTATAATAAAATAAATAAATTTAAAAAAAAAAATATATGCATTTATGAATAAGAAAATAGAGATATCCATAGAAGGTGTCGTCTTACCTAACGAACCCCTATCCAACATCAATCTGTTGAATGCGGTGAAGGATTTGAAAATCAAAGATATTCTAGGCATGTTTTCCAGAGATGCCTTGCCGAAGAGAAGACCTCGACAATCGGAATGGGGAATTTTAAATCTACACGATTTATCAGGTGAAGGCACTCACTGGGTGTCATGGTTCAAGAACGGGGAGAAGAAGAATTATTATTTTGACAGCTACGGAATCTCACCGTAGAAATAAAGAACTATTTCAACAAATCGATGGTTTGTTACAACACGGAACGAGTGCAATCACCAAATCAAGTGTTTTGCGGTCACCTATGTCTCTACGTTCTCAAGAGATGGTCTGAAGGAGATCGGTTTCAAGACATTTTCAATGATTTACATTAGAGAGAGATTTTTTTATAGTATATAAAGGTAAAAAAATTATATAAAAAATATTAATCGAATAAAAACGAAAAATAAAAATAAGTGAAATAATTCATTTTTAATAAACTGCATTTGAAATATATTTTTAAAACAAAAATCTCAAAACAACATGCCAGTCGATAAATTTGGTAGAAGTGACGATGAAAGTCAACCCAAAAAGAAGAGGAAGATGCTCGAAGTCGGTGATGGTTACGACGTTGCCAACTTGGACGAACATTATGTTCGGAGATACGAACCTAGAGAGGAACCTTTGAACATGAGTGATAAGAAGCTCTACAATCTTCCCGAGCTGATAGATCTCGCAGATGCTGCGACTAAAAAATATGTTGACAGGGGGAACGCGGATTTTGAATGAATCATACTACATAATTACGTGGATAAAGCCATGACTGACGATCTCGATCTGAAATCTAAACGTTTGGTGAACGTCGCGAATCCCATAAATCCCACTGATGCCGCGACCAAGAAATACGCTGACGACTCACACGCGCGATTCAGCGACCATCTGAGAAATAGATATGTTCAGAAAATGATGCACTCGGAATTGAACACGAATTCTAACAAGATAACGAACGTGGCCACTCCCACGAATCCCAAGGACGTGGCGACCAAACACTATGTAGATCTGGACCAGAGAAAGTCTGACAGACGAGAAATGAAATCGGATCTGAATGCGGGATTCAACAAGATATTGAATCTGTCGAAGGTCGATGACACAGATGCGGACTCAACCGCAGTCAACAAGGGCTATGTAGATTCTGCTGTGATACGATCACAAGAATACGTAGAATCGCAAGTGGACGATCTCTACCTGAACAAACAATCTGGTGGAACCATGGAGGGTGGTATCAACATGAACGGTGAGAATTTATTCGGTCTCAATCATGATCCTGAATTCGATTCCAGCACAGTCAGCAGGAAGTACGTAGATGACAACTCGGTCAGGAGAAAGGGCGACATCATGGAAGGTAAACTAGACATGGGCGGACACGCGCTCACGAATCTATCGGATCCTGTGAACATGACAGATGCCTGCGCCCTGATTTCGGTGGTGGAAAGAGTCAAATACGCTAGACAATTGATCTCCATGTGGGCTGAGGAGGCCGGCATGTTAGAGGAGGGAAAAACCGTGTGGTCTTTCGGAAACGGAGGTAGCGGATCGAAGCATGGTCAGGTGGGATATCCCATGCCGTTAGGAGGTGAAATCATTCGAATGAGTCTGGCTTCCTCGGATTTGAATAACAGAGTGGTCGTCAATCTCGTGGTGAATGGAGTAGAGAGTGATAAGAAATACAGCGTCGAAAAGATTGAGAATCAACACGCGAATGTTAGCACGTTCGGTACACCTCTCAAAGTGAACGCCAGAGACAGGATTAATTTCGTTACGAAAACCAATAATCCCGAAGGCGTCACTTCCATGGTGAATCTACTGATCGAACTAGATCCTTTGAACAAACAGCGAACACGTGGAAATAATTAATTGAAAAAAATAATGTGTGATTATTAAAAACAAAAAAAAAAAAGTAATGAAATTTAGAAAGATGTTCAATCTCTCTAGATCTCATTACTTTATTTATTTATTTTTTTTTTTTTTTGTTTTTTTTGTTTTTAATAATTACTCATTACTTTTTTATTTTGTTTTTTATTTTTTTTCACACACGTCTCTCATCGAATGATCGACATCTTATTTCCATCCGATTTGAATTGTAATTCTCTGTCCGACAGGACCAGAGTGAAGGCTTCGGTTTCTCTTGGCATGTTCCTATCGAATTGCATCTTGATCTGAATGTCTAAGATGCTACTCTTGAGTCGTTCACTCTGTTTACTGACGTCAAATACGAACATGGGATACATCGACTTGTATTCGCCGGGAGATATATTAGGGTTGCTCATCAATTCGTCTAGACCATGATACTTCTTTCTAAAATCAGCGGCGTCACCGTACAGTCTGCAGAAATCGTTCTTGTCGAACGATGCATTGTAATCGATTGCTGGATATCTCGTGGCGTTCAGAAACACTTGCATGTTTCTCAAATGGCAGTGATCGAACAGCGACGCATTCTTTTCCTGAGACTCATCCGTATCAGTCTGAAACGCAACCACGATGAAACGCGGTCTCTCGGAAGTGGATTTCTCCATCAATCTCCAATCGAAGTGATTTGTGGAGAGTGGAATGCTAGCCGTGTCGCACTGTCTCATTCTAAATCCCACAGGTAATTTACTCTTGGATTCTATGATCTTGTGGAGACGCGCTTTTTCCACGATCGAAGGCTCCGCGTGCGGAACGAACCACGATATCATGTCTAGAGTTATCTTACCCACATTGGTCGCGGGGAGTCTCACTATCCCGTCATCATTTCCCTTTCGAATCAACGTCAGATTGTGTTTGAATCCGTACATGATCTTGTTGTAATCGTCCGCGAATCTGAAGATGTGTTTCAAAGGTATCCTGAACGAAAACGTTCCTTTACGTCTGGACGTCTTGACGACGTAGTCGAATATCGCGGCGGTGCCGGTGTTAGCAGGGCCGACGGTGTCTTTCACCCACAACTGATTAAGTCCTCTGGATTTCGAAAAATCATCCGGATACGTCAAGAGTCCGAACATCGTGGTGGCCTGACCAGGATGAAACCCAGATTCTATCTCTTGTCCGGATAGCATGTATTTTATTTTACTGAATAGATGCATGATGCCATTATTGGCTAGAGTAACCGTGTCGTCGTCGGCGTAGTCGCTCCCATCTTCCTTGCTGAGACGCCCCTGCACCACTCTGTAACTCTCGCTAGGATGTACGAATAGATCTTGAGTTTCGATGTTGATTCTTATCTCTCCCGCATTGTTCAAACTCGTTCCGGTTACCGGCTCGTATTCGTGAACCTCATATTCTTGAATACTTTCATCTTTCACTATGCTTTGTGGTATATCTATTATATTTTCCATTTTTGAAGTGTTTTTGTTTTTTGTTTATTAATTAGCTTGCTTTTTTATCTAAAAATAGTTTTAATTATTTTTTATTATTATTATTCTCTCCTATATATATATGTGTAAACAAGAAAATGTTAAAGAAAGTAAAATAAAAAAAAAATTGTTTTCTTTATCGAAACTTCGTCTTCTGCAATTGTTGTTCGTAAAACTTTCCGATGATCTCTTCTCCATCCAAAGCTTCGATTTCGTAAGTCACCGGATCGGTGTGAAATATTTTGATTATCACGAAGATTTCCGAAGTCCATTGAGGAGTATAACCCTTTTCGAAGTGCTTCTTATAAGCATAGATTCTCACTCGATCACCGACCGCAAATTTCGGCGTTCTAGACTTCTTCCTGATCTTAGATCTCTCAGGATATAGATTCGCGTAGACCCGTTTTTCGTTGTGAGGATCGCTAGCTTCCACGGGAGTCATCTTGATCGATCTGTGTCGCGTGTTGTTGTAATCTTTGACCAGACCGTTCAGAGCGTATATGTATTTTTTGGTCGAATTCGCCGTGAAGTATCTATGCATCTTTTCCTTCATCGTTCGATTCCAACATTCCACCACGCTGGCTTTCTCTTCGTTTTCGATCGAGCAGAGGTCGACCAATCGATGAACGTGATTGTTGTAGAATTCCTTTCCCTTATCCACCCACAATTTATTTGGTTTTCGAGAAGACGAGTCGAACACGCTCTTCAGAGCCTCGGCGACGCAAGGTCCCGATTTATTCTTCAAAGCTCTGATCCAACCGTATTTGGAAAACACGTCGATGACCGTCAATAGATATTTGACAGCCTCGTTCCACCTCGAAAACGATCTCATGTCGACCAAGTCGGCAGACCAAATATCATCCAAACCCTTCACGAACACCCTTCTCTTTCGAAATTTACGCACGATGGGTTTGTGTAACTTCTCGACCAATTCGCTCGTCAATAATCGTTTCTTCTTCTTTTCAGATGCGCTTTTTTGAACGCCCAATCCGAATCGACGTTTCGTACCGATCAGATTATCGAGCAGCGAACGTTCTATCTTCTCTCTCCTGGTCTGATTCGATATACCTCTCAATTTCGCCAACATGTTTTTATCGCAGACATCGTTGCGAGTCTTGGTGTCGGGATGTCCGGCGTAGCATAGATCGTGATCATACGCGGTCGCGTCCACCCTATTCACAGGTTTGCTGCACGATTTAGGAGTCAGATAGGCGTTGAGTCTCTTGTTCAATTTCGTTCCAGGTCCCGTGAATCTGTGACCAGGCAGATGCATTTCGAAAGGTAGATTATTGATCATTTTATTCACGATGCCTTTACCTTTGCTCGCGTTCCTTTTTTGACGAATCGAGTCTTGATAGAACCACACACGTCGCAAATTCCGCGAAGCATCTGTCTGTCGTTTTTAGTTCGTACTTCTTGAGAATTACTCGTCTCGGTAACTCTTTTACGCTTTACGCAATACATTTTTTTGAGAGTTATTTAAATTAATTTCGTTTTTATTTTATATATAAATTTAATATTCTTTTTTAAAAAATTCTGTTCTTATTATATATATATATATTTTTTTCAATCGCTGCTCTTGAGTTCTATCATCTTACTGAATTCCTCCCTAGCCTCTTTCCTCCCCTTTTCCACGAGAGAATCCTTCACCCCTTCCTTGATAATCTGACGAGTCTTGATTCTCACGGCTTCTTTCATGGCTTCATATTTCGTTTTCTCACCCAATATCGTGAAGTATTCTCCGTCCGATATCCTACCGTCTTTCAACGCCGTCGAGATCATTTCGGATATCGCGTCGATCTTGGAGTCGGCCAAGACGCGAATCTTGTCGTGTTTCCTCGCCTTCAGATATAATTTCCTACTCAAAAAGTTTCCGAGCGTGCTAAACAATCCAGCGGCGAGAGCCACTCCTTTTATGGTTAACACGATCGGAATACCGACCTCAGTCGACAACAATCCGATGCCGATTGCGTGTAAACCCATGGCAATCGTGATGAGTGTCGTGTCGATCGCTTTGACGAATTTCACGAAACGCGAATACTTCTTCTTGAGAGAATGACGAGAATCTCTCTCTTGAGTTAGATACGATTGGATTCTACTGATTTGATCGATGCGATACCTCTCTCCTCTTTCTTTTTCTTCTAGCGACGGTGCCGTCGGCAAAACGCCGTTAGGCTTCTCTTCCTCGTCGTCATCTAACGTCGGATACAATTTATTTCTGGTTCTCATTTTTGTGTTTTTTCTTTCTTTCTAATATTAGATAAAAAAAATTTATGTGTGTATTTATTTTTATTTCCTATTCTCCCTTATTTATATCAACGAGAAAACTTAGACGTATGCTTCATTGAACAATAATTTCATGATGCACCCCGTGTCTTCTAAAGTAAGACTTCTACGCGCCAATTTCAGTTCTTCCGAATCGGTGGGCTTGTCTCGATCCTTACAGAAGAGTAATCTCTTCCAAAACGTGATCACTTCGTCGATTTGAACGCGTTCGAAAGCCGGTTCGAAATACTTGACGACCATATATTCCCTTTCCATCGTCAGACACGAATGATTCTCATGATCGAAGTCTAGGTGAACCCGACATCCGACGCATCGTTCTAACAAGAAGCGACATAGTTGTTCGTTCACGCAGAATGCGCAGGCTCTCATCAGCATTTTTAAAAGAAACCTTGCTCTAACAGTCTGGGAAGCGTTCATGATTTACGTATGTTTTATTATCTCTTCGATTTGATATATTTATTTTTTTAAATAACTATTTATTTATATTTTTTTTCTCTCCTTTATATATCAATCACTTTTTATTCCCTTACTATTTTTATTTGAATGAAACAAATTCTACAAAGTGTTTTTATTAAGATTTATTTCACAAAATTCGCAGTGACAAAACGTAAACAAACGATTTTCCCATCGATTTTCTAAAACTCAATTTTTGAAGAGCCTCAAAAACAATAGCCGATTCTGGACCACTGGTCCAGAATCGGCAAACCGTTTTTTGATGCTGGTCTGGAATCGGAAAAGCGTTTTTTCCTCTCGTTCACCAACGATAGATTGAAGGTCTAATCCACGATGGGAACGTCAACAAAAATTTTTAAGAAAATTTCTATGTACAATTTCGTACATTTTTCACTTTTTTGAGCGACGTGTTGAATGTACGCGTTCGCCAACGGGTATTTGAACGTTAAAAGTGCGATCTGTGAGCCTCAAAAAACAATAGCCGATTCTGGACCACCATGAAAAAACGACATTTTTGTATACATGCACGCGATTTAACAATGAATCCTACGATGGTAAACGCACCATGTACGTGTACGTGTACGGTACATGTACAAAGTGGTCTGGAATCAGCAATTATCACCTACTCACATCTATAGTAAATGTGCGCTGTTGTCGAACAGGACAATATTAACGCACCTGATATTTCAGGCAGGTACCAAAATTTATATTAGCCTACCGAATATATTATCCAATTGTATTAACCCACCCAATATTTTAGATTCGTATTATAGAAAAACACAATACTTTAACTCCAAATCAAACGTCCCCGTTCAAGATATGTCTTATAAAATATTATTTTCATTTTTTTTACTATTTACAAATATAACTTTACTCCGTAAATAATTACAAAAAACAAAACGTACATCACGGACTGCATAAGATGGAATATCTTACCTCCTACAAGTATCTGGGAATTCCATTGGTTCAAAGACGTCACATGCAGACTGCATATAAAACCATGTACTGCCTGGCAACAACAATATACGATGACAGCTATGGGAAATCTCCCCTTTGTTCATTGATTATTCAAAATGGCGGCAGCCGATAAACGCTTCAAGTTTTTAAGATTGAGAGTTGGAAGCCCATATTTGGTCTGAGATGCAGGTTAGGCAAGTTATAAGGCTTCATATTCTGTGGTTGTGTGTCATGTTACCTTCGAAATGAAAATGCTTGGTATGTATGAATTTGCCTTGTTGCAATTTATAGGAGAGTTTTTTGCCTTGTTACAATTTATGGGAGAGTGCACTCTCCCATAAATTGTAACAAGGCAAAGACAAGTGAACACATTGTGAGAATTCTCTCATTTAATTTTGATCGCTGTTGTTTTTAGTTCTGTGCATCGATGCAGCAGTCGGTAAGATATATTCGTGGCACAGTTTGTTGTTGGCCTAATATGGTATATATGGTGTCAGTTCTTTGTTTGTTTGTAATTCTTTATTAACGTGACATGTGCAATACAATTCAGCGTAACAAATGTAAGATTTACAATCAGATGCACCCGGCCCAAGGGAACTATATGTCACCTATTCCCCGGGATATAAAAAAGTGCTGCCCAATATTCACAGAAAAAAATACTACAGAGTGAAAAAAAAGAAGAAAAAACGAAGACAAAATATGTTTCGTGATTTCCTAATTTGTAGAAGATATAGATGTCTCAGCGCCCATCCCTGGCGACAACAATGAAACAGGTCAGAGAGTTGCCAGTCTCGCGTAGCCAACAGCAAGGCGAAAATGGCAAATCAGAACTGGCTTCACAACTGTCGTTGGGATGGGCGTAAAAACATTATTTTTCCTTCACTGTGATCTGGCATTACTCAGAACATTCCTTGGTCAACGGTGATCAAGCGCACTTAGAGAATTGGAAAACAGAAAGCATGAGCTTTAACTGACGTTATCCCACCAGAGAGTGGAGCGTCAGCTTCGAAAACAGACCCCATTCGAAATCAAACTAAAGTTCAAGACCGGAAACAAGGTGTTCGTTCCCGAGACCGTGCCCCTAGCGGGTCAACCTTTTCTAATTAAAGTTACTGTAAAATTGTTCCCTCCTACGCTTAAAAGCATCATAAAGAAAGATGGCACATTGTCTGGGATAATTATTAAGTATAATGGATAATTCTTTATCTTTGTTTAAATTAATCTCTGGCATGTGGTCAGCTTTTATGAAGTTTAATAGTTTTTAGAAAGAAATGATATTCATTTTCTACCGCTGCCTGTTTAGAGAAAGTACATAGTCTTTCTTCTAATTTCTCGTTCCTGAATCTGCACGTTTCAACTCGCAATGGCAAAATCCCACACCTAAACTGAGCTAATATTGAACGGTAATGACGACCAAGATTTAATTTCAAATAAAGTTCGGTTTCATACGTTTCCTTGACCGTTATATACATTCGTAATTTAGGCATGTGTTGAATGCCATTCTTCCATTTTTCCCGAAAATAATCACCTACTAAAGACTGCATTACATTCATATCACATTCAGAATGATTTTCATATCAAGTTAGCTGATCAGTATTATCAAAGATGTCTTTAATTTCAGAACACCACCCATTGGGGACGTTGTAAAAATCCCATAGAAATATTTTCTTAATCAGCCTATTCGAATCAGTACGCTTATTCGACAGACGGAGCATATATATCCATCTGCGTTGTCTACATAACGAAATACCAAAATATCCGTTCATAGCTACAATTGGGGTAAATCTGTGCACCCCCAGAAAATATGTTATTGCTCTATTTTGCACATTGTCTATACAATTATAATTTTTGAAGCCCCAAATTGGTGAGCCATAATCTAAAATTGATGAAACCCCCATTGAGAATAAATTAAGGAAGGTGTCATAACCTACCACCTTGAAGGGGTGTATTTTCGAAATAGCAGCACCCAACGCTTTTCCGCCAGATTTTGCCAGTAAGTCTGCAGTTTCGTTATACTCCTTATATTCATGAAAAACTAAACCCATGTATTTGTATTTTTCGGCTACCTCAATATTCTTATCATTCAAAGTGAAGGTAACTTTTGTTTTCGGCCTACGTTTTGTCCTGAAATGGACAATTTTAGTTTTTTCATTATTTATGGCCATACGTCATTTACAGCACCAGTCATTTATCGTGTTCAACAATAATTGCGTATCGGTTTCGTTCTCAGTTGTAATAACAACGTCGTCTGCATATAATAATATAGAGAAAATGTCGTCATTAAACTCAACACCAACTCCCGTACGTTTTATCTCTCTTGCTAAATCATCTATATAAAGAGCAAATAGCGTTGGGGAAAGACTATCACCTTCACGAACACTGTTTTGACAGCTAAAATATTCAGAAGTCATATCGTTCAGCCTAACACACGCGGACGTGTCACTGTAATAATAATAATAACTCTTTGGCCAGCCGCTGATTTGTCGCGGTCCTCATAAGAGAAGGCCATCATTCCCCCTGCACCCCACCCCCTCTTCCTCTCCTCTCCTCCCAGCATTCAGATATAAACTGCTTAATAGTGTCCCTCACTTCCTCTTTTTCAATTTTTTCAATAAGCATTCCTACCCTCTCCCTCGTGTCCCCCTTCAGCCATCTATCCTTTGTTTCTTCACCCCACTTCTGCATTATTCTTCCAGTAAATTTTATTCTTATGCTGTAAATAGACTTAATTGGATGATACATTTTATCATCTACGCCAGCATTGAGGAGCTTAAAGAGAAGCATGTCACGATCAACACAGTCAAAAGCTTTACGGAAATCTATGAAACTCACAAACATTTCGGACTTTCCCCTTATCAATGACGATAACATAAACGGGTTATCTAAACAGGACCTTACTCGTCTGAAGCCATTTTGCTCATTTATGAGTAAAGCGCTTGCTTCTAAATACCATAAAAGACGATTATTTAAAACTGTATTATAGATTTTACGACTTGTTGTTAACAGGGATATACCACGATAATTAGTAGGGTTTCTTCGATCTAGCGAACTATTTTCACAAGGGGGCAGATTATAGACTTTCGCCATTCTGAGGGTATCATACTCATGTCAAAAATTAACAGAAAGAGCTTGTGCAACGTTTCTATAACTGGTCGAACTTTCAGGGCTTCATAAGGAATTCGGTCAGCACCGAATGCTTTACCGTTTTTAATTTCATGATCACTCTTTCTTCCTCTTCCTACTCTATTATAGAATTCAAGGCAGAACGTGGTTCGTAAAGGGGGTCTAACATGCGATCTTCAAGGAAATATTTTCCGTCTAGGATTCTCTGTCAAAAAGCTTCATGAAAGTTCAGATTTTGTAGGGGATTATAGGTATCTATAAATGCTGTTGCCCAATAATTTAGAACCTTGGTTTTGTCCCTGGCTACTTCATCGGATTCATCCGTAATTTCATCCGGTATTATTGATTTAGATTTACCGGGCACCAGTCTCTTGATACACGTCCAAAAGCTCTTCGGATCATCGGTGCTAAAACTATCTATTTTCAACATTAAATCTTTTTTTATGTTTCCGTTCAAAATACCGTAAACGTCTGTTAAACTTTCTGCGTGCTTTAATAAACGCCAGATGCACGTCGCGCTTATCTTTACAATTTTCCTTTAGTCGTAAATACTTTTTTCATTAGCATGTATTTGTGTCCGTAGCTCCGTTAATTCAGTATTCCAGAAAGGTTTGTGGAACTTATTTTTTTTACGTACCCTCGTCGTTCCCTCTTGAATGGGTAACGCTTCTGTAAGTTGGGATGTGATTGTTTTTACCCAATCAGAATAGGATCAGTCGATGTCAGCTTGTGTTTCACGGCTTGTCTCAATCAAATGTATGATAATTGTTATCTCTTGTAGAGCGATTGACGACGTCATAAAACCATCCAAAAGGGGAGATGTTAACTTAGTCGGACATCGCTTCTGTCTTGTCGAAAACGTTTTATCAGGTGACCCCAAGTACAAGTTCAAGTTATATTCAAACACAAGAAAATTATGGTCCGGAGCAGTACTCTTCTCACCAAGTAAGCCGTATAAAGAATTATCTTCAATTAATACAGAACGCGTAATAACTCTAAAATTCATTCAGAGTTCTAACTCATCAATGGGATCGCACACGTAGTCGACCACTGTTTTCCCAATAGAACTAAAGCTTGTAAAATTATCGTATGTCTCGTCAAATCTCCCATTCAAACAGCAAAATTTCGTATCATTCAAGAATTCGAGAAAGGAGTGCCCATGTTGATTAATTACATAATTAAGTACACTTCTGTCACGAATATCATCAAATTCCTTATTAACCCTTTTCCCAACGCAGACGATATCAAAATTTATTATTTTAAATATCATTTTTTAAAATTTGTCAATCACTTTCAACAAAACCATATTGTGACCCCTCGTTGGAACGAGGAGCTCGACGAGCTCGTTCCAACGAGGGGCCACATGATATGGTTTTGTTGAAATTTTTTGAAAAATATTTTTTTTTTTTTCAACTGCTGCATTTGCATATTACGCGGGCGGATGCGGGCGATTCGTTGGGTAAAGGGTTAGAATCAACGAGGTTTCCGATTCGCGAATTCAGATCCCCACACAAGATGTTGCCATCATTCTAATATAAATATATTTCGGAAAGTAAGTGAGCAGCAAAAAAGGATTCAGCGTCCATACCCCAAGGGGAATTTTCGGGGGGCAAATAAGCAGATATAAGAGTAAATTTCAATTCCTCGTTCCTCGAAGAAAAATTAACCACAATTATACCATCGTATGTCAAATCTTTCACTTCAGTATAAAAATGTCTAGCAAATTCTTCTTTAATTAGAACCTCCACTCCACCAGGTTTTCTATGCAAATCACTTCTGTTAAAAGCTTTCCATAAATACTCCTCCACATGCAAAATATCACTTCCAGTTAAATGAGTTTCATTTACACTCAAAATGTCACACTTCACTGACTTAAGGGGTCGTCCAACGTAACTTTGATCAATTTTTTGACATTTTTCCCAATGCCTTAGAAACAGAAAAGAGAAGTAAGGAAAGGCAAATTATATATCAAAATAATGAGTAAAGTGCATAGAAAAGGTACATATATTTTTTTTCAGGAAAAAAAGTGAATTTTATGATTTTGAAGAAGATTAATTTGCAAATGGCATAAGTAACGAACCGGTAAAACCACAAAATAATCGGTAATTCGAAAGCCTTGTCCTCAATATAATGATAACATACTACAGACTCGGAGAAAGCATTTTTTTGACACACACTCTGGTGGGTTTTGACGTTTGAATGTAATAACACCAACACAAATTTTTGATGTTCCCTATGTGGCCATGTTTCAACGATGTTTTTCCGGTCATGTGATTACGATGTGGTTCTTGCAGAAATACTCAATTTGGGCAATCGTAAGAATGCAAGGACGTGATCACGCCCTTTATTTGTTCGAGACAATGTATGAGCGTATTTGCAAACAGGTGACAGCAAGTACTTGAGCTGTTAATGTCATAACTGCAAAATATGGTTCGAAATTCCCTCTCGTGTTTACAGGCCGTCTGAACTTTTTTGTTGACAAAAAATCTGAATTATTGCGCACTAGAAAGACAACATGAACCACTTGTAAAAAAAATAACCGAGTGTATAAAATCGGGACGATACACATAAAATAAGGCAATATTCATAACAAAGTAAGCAGAATGCTTCAGAAATCACTTTTTCACGAAGTATATTCCAAGTGACCTGGAACTATATTGAGCGTGTTAATTTCCCCCTGTCGCTGCGAAGTTATTTACGTCCTAGTAACCATGGAATTTGAAGGCGGGTATGTTTGATGTCTGCAAAGGACCGATTGAAGATGGGTTGAAAATGATGCATTCGTGCTTTTAAATAAGGTGCGCTTGGACGATGCTGAGAATTTAGTTTTTTCTTCCAACCAACCATAGTAATACAAGCGTCGATCAGTGTCTTTCATGATCGTTTTACACTGACAAATGTGACAAATCTCCTTCACGGGAAACCATCCCTCAATTTGCATATCACAATAAACATAACCGCGTGGCCGTGTGGTCAAAACTGAAACGAATTATCGAATGCACGGTCAATATTAGCTGCAATTGGCTTTTAAATAAATGAAATACACGAAATATTCGCAATTTCTTCATTATTCATGCCGAGTTACTTTTTAATCAAACCACATGCGTTCAGTTTCGTTTGTCGGCATCAAACTGATATTGTTTGTGGTAATTAAATAGTACGAGAAGGCGAAGGAAGCCAAATATTTTTACATCATCTATTATTTAATTCAAATTGATAATTTCTTTTATTTTACTGAAATTATGAACTGATAAGTTAAGTGTGTTGCGATTATTATGCCCCAGACCTGGAACTTAGTGAAAGTTGGAAAATCAAAGGTGCATCTAGGGCCGTGCAGTGGTGACCCCCTGTCCTCTTAATCTTAGTCTTACCCATTCATCATTGCATGTACCAACATTCCCCCTTGTATCTCAACCATTGCTACTCCAATTTGAAGGATATTTGGTTTTGTGATCGAGCATCATGGAGAAACAATACCTGTGTAGCTGCTGTAGCATGTGTTTCTTCCCACATTTTTTCAGAGTTGTGGTACTTTTTCACTCTTTTGAGTTAGAAAATTTTGTTTATAACTAGTTGATTTGTTACAATTTGTTGCAGAGTGCCTGCTAATACCCTCAATTGTATTGCTACAGAATTTTTTTGTGAAGATTTTGTTCCTATTACTTATCAAGCAAAAACCTAATGAATATTCTGTATAAAGCCACCAATCTGATGTTTGACACTTTTATTGGAGCTGTTTTGAAGGCTTATGGAACTCAAAATGTTGATTATGGCAGGACTTTTCTATTCACCCATTAATCGATAAATTAAGTGTTATAGTTGGAAGTAAAAAGCATGAAAGGTCCAGAACTAAAACTCTAAAAAGAATGTTTTGCAATGTAACATGATTTTTGCAGATACACTTATTTGGAGGTTTACCTGTCTGATAGTGTTTGGAACATGTGTGGCCAGGGTCTTCAAAAAGAAAAAAGAGTTAAACTTTGAGAAAAAAGGCATATACCTTGAGTGCCGGAGGTAGAGTCATACAAGGAAGAGAGTCCCCCTCCCCCCGCCCCCCCAAAAAAAAAATTTCTGTGTCAAATGGAGCTCACTTGTCATCTTTTGGGGATTGCTTTGTGTACTGCGTTCTTGAAAAAAATATGTGAGACCCTCTGGATGTGCCCTTCTGATCTCAATATGTCAGTAAGCCTCCTTGGGGAAAGTACATGCAATAATGGTTATGTAAGGTTGATTTGATGTTTTTTGAATAACAATGTACTTTTAAGTACATTAGATGGTTTATTGCAGTGACAGGTTACAGTTACCCTTATTTCTTCTTCAACAGATATCATGAGTGTATTGGTGTCCAAGAGTTAAACAAAGCTAATATACTTATTGATAAACCAGACAAATTTAACAATTTAATCACTATCAAATTGATGCATGGGATAAAAGGGGTTACAGAGCAAGGGGTTTGTAAATATATTTATTCAACTACAATGTATGACTTTGCAGTGCATTCTACATAGGAGAATATCATATTTTCTTTCCAAACCATTACAGTAACACATACATCTTGATATTGGGAGACACTCTTTTGTCCTTCCATACTTCTTCTGCTGGACTCCTTCAAGTTGACCTTTGTTGAACTCCCCAAATCAAAACATAAACAAAAGAAAATGTCTGCCTTCAATCAGTGAGCACTCCACTTATAACATTTGGTCTCAATCTTCATTACTTTCATGAATTAGGAAAAGATTTCATCGAGTATGTACTTAAATGTTAAAAGAATACAGCTGTTATTTTATTTTGAGGTATTTTATTGTAAAAATTTTGTTCTCTTACTTATGCCATAGCAGACTTTCAGGTGGTGCTATTTACACATGGCAGCAGTTCCATGGCAAATTTCAGTTTCCACATGTTCTATGTTTCATTCCAAGCATTTTGGTATATAATTTATTGGGGTTATTCATTTTGGGCCTTTTTTAGAATTGAAAGAAAATTACATGAAATTTGACCAAAGTTAGGTTGGACGTCCCCTTAATGAGTTCCGACTTCAGAGCGCTGTTGTTACTTGTCCAGCCGTTTAAATTGATATGACCAATTGTAACTTTGTCTACCAGACGAAAATTAGGTTCACTGTTAAGTGTTTTCTGATCGGCTTCCCCCAAGACGGGGTGTCACCTATGGTTTCACATCGTGTTTCCTAACAATAATGCCACTGTCCGCAATTCGAAAATCTTTCCCCTGTGATAATTGTCCCTGAATCGTCCTTGCATTTAGCTCGATCAACCGTTCAGCGTGTGTCTTTCCGCTTCGAATAGAACAGTTCTTATAAACGTCATTAGTACGTAGCTTTTTCTTCTTTTTTTTTGTAGCACGGCTAGTTTTTGTTGTAGGTCTTCAAATTGAACTTTTGTTAATGCCGGCTTGTCCCTAAGACGTTTCCTGAGACGCGTTACACCAACAATCTTTATTGAGTCAATCACACCTTCGCCCAAACATGTAAACAGTTCATTAACGGAACTTGTGAGATCCTCTCCAACATGCTCAGGAATGTTTGTTATAATTACGTTTGTATTTATCTCGGACTGCCCGTAAACAGACCCCACAGCATCATTATTCGACAAAGCCGATGACATAACCACACGAGAATCACAGCTCAGCTTACCCTCTATTGTCTTCATTCTTGATTGGAACTCGTCCACCCGTGAAAATAACTCATCAATTTTCTTCTGCTCCAAACCTCACTGAACGTCCAAGTCTGTTTTGATTTCCTTCATTTTAAAATTTATAGTAGCCATACGTTCACCATTCAGTTTGTCCAGCTCACTGTCGATAGTTTTCCTTATACCATCCTGACCAGATTTTATTTCAGACACAAGAGCAAAAAGCTTACTTAGTTGGCAGTTGACTGATTCACCCCCAGTCGCTTCATCAGAGAGAACAGACTCATCTTCCATCTTCGCTACTTTTTCACTGGGCTTCGGAGTATCTCCATCCGACGCCCTTTCACGCCTTGTAGGGCCGTTTTGTTTCTCACCATCTGACTTGGCAGCTCTATACACTCTTACAAACCAATTCCAATGTTTACGAAAATTCACAAAAGACATTTAATGCCACATTTCGATATAAATTTTCAAGAGCCGTCGGAGACACGTTTGGTCACACCGAGCATGCTTCGCTCTCGTCTCACCGTATATACCATATTAGCCCGGAAACAAAGTGTGTAACTAATAATACACACAACAATTAACAAAGATAAATAAAACTTCTTGATACGGTGGGCCAAAGAAGAATCGCCCAACGACCCTGGCAGTTGTGGAAGCGGAATCGCGCATTGATATAGGATATTACACACCGACCGGTCTCGACTGGATGTTTTGCAAACATTTCAAAATATTTGCATCTGTGACGATCCACAGTAACTTATGTTTATCATCTTTCGTTTCGACACCTCTCACTGAACAACATGCCATCCTCAACCAAAATGTGGTGCCACTGAGAACTATATCTTTTATATTCAATGGGTTCCTTAACTCCATCGACCACAGCCTTCAATGTTCTTCTCAAAAATGGATCGCTCCTCTGATTCTCAGCAGTAGCGATCACACTTTCAGACAAATCAAGTGAGATAGAACACGATCAAAAAATGGCGGAAATTGTTCTCACTTTTAATCACAGCCAACTATTCTTTCCGGGTCACATTATAATTTCGCTCCACTGGCGAGTGTCCATTACAAAAATATGCTACCACTCGCTCTCGGCCATCAAAAATCGGGGACAGCGCTGCTCTACTGGCGTGATCGCTCGTGTCAGTATTCAATATATATACAGAACTGCACATACGTTTGAATGGATCGCACGACATTGCTGTGACCAAAGCAATCGAGAGCGATAATTCTTAACCCTTTCTAACGTATGTTTGGTCTGTATTTATCACACACTGCCTATGTAATAACCAGTCCACACGAAAATTGAACTAAAAACGTTGCAACTTTTTTCCCTTCGTTGCCAAGAAGACATCACTGTTAATTGACGGGGTACCAACACTAATTTGGTTTTTAATTTTTACAGCATTCAACTGGTCGAAACCAATTGACAGCGATCTGTGTCACGGTCACGATGATGAAATTTCAAATATTGATTAAACTGCAGGGAATAACACAATTTATTTATTTATTTATTGTTGTGTAAGGTCACATATTTCTGCACAATGGCTAACCATGACCGTGACAGTTTTACGGGTGGAGGAAGCCGGAGTACCCGGAGAGAACCACCAAGCACCGACGAGCAACCGTCAGATCCCCAACATACCAACTCCACACAAGCAGGGTTAGCATTGGTTGAACACTTCACCCCGATTGCCTACACGGGGGCACGATGATGCTGTGTACTGAGGCGAACTGCACGTCGATGGTGCACATGTCTTCAACCAATCTAACCCTGCCTGTGCTGCGGTGCAGAGTTCAGAGTTACGATGTTGGAGAGCTGACAGCTGCTCGTCGTTGCTCGGTGGTTCTCTCCGGGTACTCCGGCTTCCTCCACCCGTAAAATTGTCACGTCACGATTAGCCATTGTGCATAAGTATGTGACCTTAAACACCAATAAATAAATAAATATAATATAGCATTGGTTGAAGACAGGTGCACCATCGACGTGCAGTACGCCTTAGTACACAGCGTCACCGTACCCCCACGCGGGCAATGGGGGTGAAGTGTCTTGCCCAAGGACACAACGCGGTTGCCGCAGGTGGGATTCGAACCGAGGACCTCTCGGCTTGCAGCCTGCACCTATACCAACTGAGCCACCGCGCGCCCCAAATAACACATCAAAAAGGTTTTAAATAGGCAATAAGTTTAGCACACTCCATCATCATATAACCAGCTGTGGAAAGAATTTGTCGAGGAACAAGCCAAGCAGTCAGAATGTTATTTTCGTTTTGTTGATTTTGACTCGAATCTGATTGTTTAAATATCCTGGGTGAACCAGGAGGGGGAGGAGGTGGAAAAACTTTGCAAAACACTGATGCCGGGGTGGGTAGTCAAGGAGGACAAAAAAAAATTCCGATGCTTGCAAATTTTTTCCTCAGACACTTTCGGGCAAAATTGTATTCCATAATCAGTGAACTATCATTCAAGAACCAATAAAAAGACACTCAAGTTATCAGGGGGTACCTACCGTGGGTTATATACGATTATAAAACTGTTATTGCGGTTGAGCTATGATTCGGCTTATAGTGATACAATGTATGACATATTGAATAATGCAAGTTAAAATGCATCACTAATCAACTGCTGCATAGAGATTTTTTTTGGCTACATCACCACCCTTCACTTTGATACTGAAGTATACTTTCTCATCCGCAATTATCTCTCTTCATGTCAGTCCATGCTGGTTCATGTATGTAGTCAAAAAAATCAACAATTTGTATGATATTTTACAAAGCTCTCTGAACTCGGTCGAATACCATATATATTGTTGGTTTCTACAACATGTCTGAACACATGGAGAGATAACTATAGGTAAAAAGTTAATGATATGACACCCAAGAGTGTTAATGAATTACAATAGAACATGCCTTAAGAGACCGATGTCTTTGGAGACCAAGTTTTATATGGACATACCTGTACATACCAGCTTTACTCAAAATTTGATTTGTTATGGAAGACCATCTGCCTTAAGAGACCACTTTGGTCTGGTAACACGGATGTTCTTTCAAGACCTGTCCTACTATACAAGGTCAATCACTCAATACTGTATGATAAAATTGGTTATGGTGTAGTATGGTGGGAAGGATGATGCAGAAGCATGTATTTAGTGGGGGTGGGTGGTTCACATAACCCCGAAAAAAAATTGTAAAACTGGAAAAAAATTACATGGGGTGGGTGGATGTGTCCTCCGACCGGTCAAAAACAAAAAAATCGGCATCGGTGTCTGCAATTTTTTTGTTACCCCCCCCCCCCCCCCATTCCCCCCCCCCCCCCACCCGGGGTGAACAAATGTAGAGGAAGAAATTGGAGTTTCCAAGCGATCTCAACTCCGCTGCATTCGAAAAAAATTAACGTTGACGTTGGAAACGAAATCGAACGTGTTTTGTATCACCACATGTGCGATACAACTTTATTTTTATCGTACAGGCAGAACGGTGGAGATCCGTGTTTAAGATGTGTGTGATAAAAACTTTTGTTCAACATCTTGGAGAACTAAAGTTGAACTTTGACTTTTTCTTCAAAAGATCGAATGCATTCTGTCGACCTTGAAATTTTTACATTTTTCTGGTTAGTTCTATTAACTCTTTACCTAACATGAAAAGCAGACGTCACATGCAAACAAAATTCTTGAATAACTATTTTTTTTTATTTTTTGTCTTAAAAACATGTTATGACCCCCTCATTGGAACGAGCTCGGCGAGCTCGTTCCAAAGAGGGGTCACAACCTATATTTTTGAGACAAAAAATGAAGAAAAAAATGAAAATTAATTGGTGATTTTTGTGAATAGCGCTGGTCGGGTTTGGCAGTAACGTTGGGTAAAGTGTTAAAGGTCTAGTAAAATCAGAGAAATTTAGTAGAAATGTTCTATAATAACAGCAAAGGCCAAAAAACTTCTAATATTCTTGACACATTTTGGTGTCGGCTAGTCGTCAGTCCAGGCTATCTTCTCCAGGTGAGCCCGTTCTCCATCACATGACACGATTCGACCCAGATAACACATCCGGCGCCTAAATATTGCACACTTAGACGGTTTTAACTTTAACCCCGCACCGCAGATTTCTTCGAACACCTTTCCATCCTTTCTATATGTCCTTGAGAGATTCGGGCACAAATTATGATATATTATGATATCATCCAAATAAATTAGTCATGTCTTCCAATGGAGGCTCTTTAAAACAGGCTCTATGAGTTTGGAGCCCCAAAGAACCCCAAACGGGGGTACGTTAAAACTGATACAAGCCCTTACCTTTACTAAAGCCTTTTTTTCTTGAGCCGATGGGGCTATCTCCATTTGCCAGTACCCCGAAGCCAAGTTTAGCGTAGACCACCAGCTAGGCCCTGACATTCCTTCCAGGCTGTGATCAATACGCGGTAAAATGTATGCATCTTTCCGGTAGTCCACGCAAAAGCGCAGACTGCAATCTTTCTTTTCAACCAACACAATGGGGAGCTGCCCAAGGACTCCCATATGGATCAATCACTCCCTGGTTCAACATTTCCTCAATTTGCCTGTCGACTCCCTGACGTTTATGGACGGAAAGCCTTTAGTTTGTTTCCAGCTGTAATACTATTTGTATTAATGTCTTTGATGGGCTCTTTCCTTAATGGGTGGATGTATACCTGTATCAATTTTATGTTTCCAAATATCACTTCGCCACAAATCACCACCATACTGTATAAATACCTCTTTATTTCTTTCTAACAGTTGTCCTGCCTGACTCACCTGTTCATGATTTGAAACACTACTAAGAAGCATTTGATGCAAAGAGTACTTATCACTATTTTAAAAATGGCCCTCCGATCCTGGTCCCGCCAACACATCACAGCTACCAGCTCACCGTATTTTTAAATGCTGGGGAACGCCTATAACATTAACTAATCGTAATGGTACAATACCACTCTCAAGGTTCCAAAATTACATCGCCCCAGCATTACCCGACTATATTTCCTAATGAAAGCTAATTCTGCTTCACACATTCCTTCTTCCTACCCGTCCATCAACAATCATTTCAGAAAAAGTGGCAATATTGTATCATTTTTATTAACAACACTTTATCCTGACCACCAACCCCTGACAGGACTTCAAGGAAAGCTCCACTCCCGCCATTTTAATTTTACCTTTCCTAAAAAAAATCTCCATATCAAAATTTTGCATCAAATTCATACCAAAAATGCCCACAAACTCTGCCACATAAAAGGTATATTCCAGTTTAGCAGAGACCGCGGAACCGGGACGCTGGGGGTGGGGGAGGGGGGTCAGCACCCCCTCCCCACACACACCTTTTTGGGCAGGCCATGTTTTTGTATACATATATTTTAACACAACCAATGAATGGTGAAACAAGGGGCGGATCCAGAGCCTCCCTCATATTTTCGCCAGCTATGTTTCTGTCGTACTAGTTCAGTTTCAATGAATTTCGGATCATTTTTTGCAGTTAGTGGCAAAAAACGCTAAAATGTATACAGTCTGTTGAAAAATCGGTTAACTGAAATTGTTCGTAATCTTACAGACATAGAAGTACCAAATCCACCCCAAGACAAGATAATCTACAGACAGGAAAATTGCTGTTAACGTCTGGTAAAGCATACAGGTGAGGTCTATTTATCAGCTTTGGTCGTTACGACCAAAGCTGGTAAATAGACCTCACCTGTATGCTTTACCGACGTTTTTTAACGGCTCTTAAAGTGTGAAATCTTTCAAATACATTTTAAAAATCTCAAAATATCCGCTCAGATGCTTGGAAATGGGAGTTTTGGAACCCTGGAATTTAAAATTATCGTACGACGACCAACCATCGTCCGATCCAGCCCTCCCCCCCCCCCCCCCCCCCACACACACACACTTTGAAAATCGTTCCTCCGGCCTTGTTTAGATCTACCAACCATAACTGGTAAAGTTATAACTCCATCCACATTCAAAAGTTGACCATTAGCCCCAAGAACTTCAAGCCAGAAAGTTCCATGGAGAGCATCTCTTCCACAAACTTAGTATTCACTGTACAAATGGACGAACCAGTATCCAACAAAAAGTCGATCTGTTTTCCACACAATCTAAAAGGTGAAATAAACATAACCAGCCTCATTTCTCAAGGGACTCCTATCAAATTCGGACTGATGTTTGACCCCAACCCAAGTCCCCACTATTATAAATGCGAATCTCCATTTTGATTGTTTTTCTCTATTTTGGATTCGATTTTCAGCTGATTGGAAATATGAACAAATTGTAGCTTTTTCACGTTCTCACATACTTATGCACTTAAGTTATTGTTCTAAGAGGGGATGATAGGTCGACAGCCAATCTGGCTATGTCATCCTCGGCAGTATGTTTGCCTTGATTTCTGAAATATTCATTATGTAGCATATTTGTAGTTTAACGTACTGTACTGTAAATGTCTCTTGCACACTGTGAATAAAAAATATCAATATCAACGCAACCAAATGAATACAGCTTAGGCTGCGTTATTTATTTATTTATTTATTTATTTATTTATTTATTTATTTATTTATTTATTTATTTATTTATTTATTTATTTATTTATTGATATTTAAGGTCACATATTTCAGCACAATGGCTAACCATGACCTTGACAGTTTTACGGGTGGAGGAAGCCGGAGTACCCAGAGAGAACCATCGAGCAACGGCGAGCAACTGTCAGCTCCCAAACATACCAACTCCACACAAGCAGGGTTAGCAGTGGTTGAAGACAGGTGCACCATCGACGTGCAGAACGCCTTAGTACACAGCGTCACCGTGCCCCCACGTGGGCAATTGGGGTGAAGTGTCGTGCCCAAGGACCCAACGCAGTTGCCGTAGGTGGGATTCGAACAGAGGACCTCTCAGCTTGCAGCCTGCACCTCCACCAACTGAGCCACCGCGCCCCCTAGGCTGCGTTCCAATAATCTTCAGGACTCCAGCCCTGGTCAGCATGAACTCCAATTCCAAGAAAAATATCAATAACAACTCACTGAACGGATAATTGGTGCCTTTTCACGGGCACCGAACGCAAGATGACCATTCCATAAAATATCAGATTTATACTCACGGACTTTAAATAATCAAAAACTCCATGTTCAAGGTCGATAATTCTATTTGTGGCCGCAGAGTGCCCTTAAACGTGGACTCCATATATTAAGCGGCATTGAATCAGAGAGAAATGCAATATTCTTAGAGCTACTCGGGGAAGAATTCTTTTGTCCGATGCATGGCAAAAGTAGCCCTAGCTATTTCCAGGCAAACAGCGGAGACGTGTTGTTTGAATTTGAAATTGTCATCCATGTGAATACCTATAAACTTAAATGTTGCCTTCTCATGGTAGTTACCTACTAGTGTAATGTGTCTATCATTCAATGATATGTCCTTGCCCCTCTCACTATGTGGATGAAATAATATGAATTTGGTTTTGGAAGAATTTAGAACAAATTTATTCGCACAGCAGCACTACTCACTTATGCTGTGTAACTCGGTGTTTGCATTTTCTGTAAGAGTGTTCACGCTATTGTTAGCTGCATAATCGGTTGTGTCATTCAATGACATGCTCTTGCCCGTCGCTCTATGCGGATTATTTTGTGGATGGAGTACCTTACATGAAATTGGTTTGGGAAGCGTTAGTAGTATATTGTAGCGGTTTTAACCCAATTCTGGTGGAGTGGATGGGGAGGTGGGTGGAGTGGGTGGATGACGTCATCTTAATTAAAAAGTTACGTAAGATAATTAACATGACGTCACTTAATGATTATTTTTTTAATCGCTTTAATAACTGTTGCTTAATTAATTTTAATTAATGACTGTTGCATAATTAATGTAATTAATGTAATTAATGTGTGTAATTAGGGTTGATTATAATAATTAGTGGATTAATAAATGAATTTATAATGTTGATTAGTAGACTTTTTATAAAATCATAATTTGGGATAGATATTATTAGATAAAAAATAATATATTTAAAAATAAAATATTTAAAAATAATATTGACGTACTGGACATATATATGAATGCTATCGACTAACTTTGACCTGGACACGTGCTAAGGTTAACAGTTCAATGCATGTTTAGGTGCCATTAAAAACCAATGAAATCTCGTTAAATCAATTTTTTCTTTTCAAACGCCAACTACTATAAGAGAGTGACAGATGTTGAGATCATAATCTGTCCTAAATATTGTTAGACTGGACATGCTATCATGTATTTAAAAATCAATGATGATCTCACGCGACAATGTGTCTTGCTTTTAACTGAAGACTGTGACTGACTCCATTGTGGCAATTTTTATAGGTGTAATTAGATTTAATAACTTGGCGTGATTCTTACATATTAATAATGCAAGTTTATTCTTCTCGTTTTTATGGCGGTCGAAAAACTCTCATAGACCAAGGTATTCTGATTTTATGCCTCACGTGATAAAGTAATTTTTTAATCCGATGACCACATGAACAAATAACATTTCGGTTATTGAAAAGCAGGCATGTTTTTTTCCCCTATAAAGTCCGACGATTCGAACCTCACTCTCATTAGAAACTGTGTCAGAAAAGCCAAGATGACAAGCATCGACTGTACTTTCGTGAACAGCTATGAGCGACCCAAGAAGCAGCGAGCCAATGAAGAATTTGCATTAGCATTAAGAAAGTGGTGGTCAGCGACGCTCCCCATGAAGGAACAAGATAAAAAGCGATGGAAACTGATGAAAAACTGATGAAAAACTGATGTGCACATGTGATTATCTGATTAAATGGATTATCTGATTAAACTGTGTGGAGTTGGTGGTTCAGATGTGCTACCTTGGCTTGTCATGAATGTGACTTTGGTGTTGTTTTTTTTTTAAGTAAACTATATCAATTTGTTGAAGTTGAGCAAAATCTTATTTTACCTCAGAGCTCTACCCCTGTAATTTGCCACAATGCACTGTGTGAGAATTTGAAGTAACCAATGATCAACAGGTTGGGGTAGAACCCACCTTATCTTGATATATAATTAGCCAATCAGTGATTGACAGGTTGGGGTGGGACCCATCCTATTCATACATATAAATGGAAGAGTGTTGGAACTGTATTGTCACTCTATTAACTCACTTCTGAAAAGGATGAATTCACGCTACGTCTGTGAATTGTGTCAAAAATCTTACTCTCCTAAAACTCATTATTATCGACACAGACGAAAATTACACAAAAATGTAAATTTTAAACACACTCATGAGGGGAAGCGAACCCAAATACAGCCGAGTTAACAACCAGATCTGTCTGTAAACAGCTACCCTATCTGCCAGTGCATATGAAATCAGCCTTTAATTGGAACAATGCATTAACAAGTGGAAATATTTTGGGGCTTGCAAATAAGTTAGAGCCAGTAAAACCGCTAATGATGGGGGAATCACTGAAGGGAAAACCTATAGATGACTCAACCAGCCTACCCTCAAGCAAAATTCAGTGTATTGAACCATGGGGGAGTGAACAGTTGCATCAAACTTACGCAATGAAAACACCAAACCACACTCCTTAAAGACCAGTTTTTCAGTGAAAAATCATCCGGACTGGTTAGCCGTTATATCCGATTCCATGCAGAAGAAGGCACTTTTGTTACTCCAGCTAATAAAGAATATACCCAATTTATCCTGGGATGAGAAACATCAACTCGTGTATAACGGCATTACAATTTCGGGCTCCAATATGTGTGATCTTATAAATGATCTGCTGCAAAAAGAAAAGATTTTCAACCGACAGGCTGGAAAATTTTGGCAAACATCCTTAAAGATCAAAATATCCCAAGGGGTCAATTGGAAATAAAGAATGTATGCACTTTTTTCTTCCAGAAAACAAAATCTCTGCAAAGCTGCGATGGACCAGTCTTTGAAGAAAATCTCCTGGAAAAGTCTGCGAATGTGGAATGGACTTCGTGGAAGCGCTAATGAAACTGGATGAAAAACAAAAATGAAAACTCTCACCAATAGGTTGTCATTCCGAATAGCCGTATATGGCGGTGGTCATTTTACTGCAAATTTCATATTCATTTGTAATTTAATACTAATCAATTTGACTAGTTTCGACCTCTGGTTAATATTGATATTTAAATAAATGCAATATATCTCAGATTTTTTATTTTGTTTTATTTATGAATTATTCAAACTCTGTGATCCGATAAAAATTTGGCTGTTATTAAGTGGGTACATTAATAATAGTAGGTAATAAAGGCCGATTCTGGGACACTTTTCCAAAAAATGTACAAGTACACATACATGTACGTGTACCACCATAGGGATTCAGTGTTAAATCGTGTACACGTGTACAAAAATGTCGTTTTTTCATGGTGTCCCAAAATCGGCAATTGTTTTTGAGGCTCACAGATCGCACTTTTAACCGTTCAAACACCCGTTGGCGAACGTGTAGATTCGACACATCACTCAGAAGTGAAAAAATGCATGAAATTTGAAGAAAATGTGAATTTAAAAAATTTTCTCGACATTCCCATCGGGGATCAGACCTTCGATCTATCGTTGGTGAACGCAAGCAAAAAACGTTTTGCCGATTCTAGGACAGCATCAAAAAAGCTGTTTGCTAATTCTGGGACACCGACGTTCGCCAACGGTTGTTCAAACGATTAAAGTGCAATCCGATCGGCGAAACCCCATTTGCCGATTCTCGGACAGAAAAAATCAACCTCAAAATGTTTACTCGACGTTCGCCAATGGTGAAAGTGAGCGTAAAGTGCAGTTACTCATCGAGGATTTTTTTAAATTTTGTTTTAAAACCGATTTAGGCCTCCGGTACATGGAAAAAAGATAGTTTGCCATTTCTGGGACACCATGTTCGTGATCACGTTTTGGACAGTCTAGGGTGTGATTTGATCGGTGAAAGTGATTTACCGATTCACCTCACGAGTTTTGTGAAGTGAATCACATTTAAAAACGTGGATATAATGGCTAGAGCAATGTATACCAAAAACCAAAAGCTTGAAGAGCTTGAAATAAGTAATCACTTCACGTTCCTAACGCTAATTAACCAATCAGATTGCTTGATTCTCATAACCTAAACTTAATCATACAAAGTTATCTTCCCTCATCGTGGGGGTGGAGGTCACACACGTCAGAAAATCGAAAGTTTCGAGAAGGTGGTCACATGACCTATCAAATTGAAGGTCTCTACGAGTGCATTAAGAAGATCGTAATTTTAACCCTCGTCGTGGAGTGGGGTCACGACCAGAGCCGAAAAACGTCTTCCTTTTTACAAATCCAGGCATGTGAGGTATTAATATAAAGGGCTCGATGAATACATTACAGAAATGACGTTTTTCATTTTATGTGGGGGTGGGGTCACGCCGATCAGAAAAATTGAAAGTTTTGAGAAGGTGGTCGCATGACCTATCAAATTGAAGGTCTCAATGAGTGGATTAAGAGGATTGTAATTTTAACCCTCGTTGTGGGGTGGGGTTATGACCAGAGTCGAAAAACGTCTTCCTTTTTACAAATCCAGGCATGTGAGGTATTAATATGAAGGGCTCGATGAATACATTACAGAAATGACGTTTTTCATTTTATGTGGGGGTGAGGGTCACGCCCATCAGAAAATCGAAAGTTTCGAGAAGGTGGTCACGTGACCTATCAAATTTAAGGTATCGACGAGTGGATTAAGAAGATTATAATTTTAACCCTCGTCATGGGGTGGGGTCACGACCAGAGCCGAAAAACGTCGTTCTTTATACAAAGCCAGGCATATGAGGTACTGATATGAAGGCTCGATGAATACATTCCTAAAATGACATTTTTCATTTTATGTGGGGGTGGGGGTCACGACCAGAGACGAAAAACGTCTTCCTTTTTACAAATCCAAGCATGTGAGGTACTGATATGAAGGGCTTGATGAATACATTACAAAAATGACATTTTCCACCCTCGCCGTGGGCATGGGGTTAACACCGATCAGAAAATCAAAAGTTTCAAGAAGATAGTCGTGTGACCTATCAAATTAAAGCTATTGACAAGGATATTATGAAAATCATAATTTTTCCCTTCTTATAACGGTGGAGTTGGGACCATCTTGAAATCGAAAGTATTAAGAAAAGGTAGTTATGGAACATATTAAATTGGAAAAATCAACAAGTTGAATCTGATGCATCATTCATTTTTGATATCTGTGTTAAAACGAGAAAAATGTTTTCAATATATATGATTGTTATGCAAATTAGAGATGCACTCGCTTGTTAACAAGTCACGCCTTAAGATGTTTCCTTCAATAATAACTCTGTTTACTGAACCATAGATTTGTCAATAAAAATTATAAGTTGATCTTCTAATGTTTCTACATATTGAGGATAGCCTATTTCACCATTTCCGAAAAAAGTGTCAATCCAAACTATTTTTTTTTTAGGAAAAAATGCCCACGTCGAGAAGACATTACAAAACTAAGCGAGTATAACCTTGACTAAGTTCAAATAAAACCATTTGTCACGTGTTAGAAAAGATTTGTAAACAGTCTAAACGCACGTGTGGGAAAGTTGTTTTGTTTTGTTTTTTACAACAGGAGTTCAAATATTTTAAGATAGGTGGCGTTATATAAATACAGCAACAACCAAAAAACAGTGTTTACAGTTTGTCAGCATATGACTGAATGAAAATGAGAAAAAAGCTCTTTTTCTAACTACCTGATAGCAAAGCATTACTTCAGTTGTCGCGATATTGATGTCATCCAACAGCAGCCAAGACATTAAGCTTTTTAGGTCGACATACCATTTGTCCAAAACAATTCTCTTTTAATGCTAAAACGGGTGAAATACATCTCGGTAATGACTCCCTTTTTTTCTTGATCAGACACAGTTGTTGGCAGAAAGTTGACTGGAGGATCGTTCAAAACAATTGATCAAATATATCGAACGAAAACGACTCATTTTTTAACTATGATTGTCACCGTATTCTAAACGTCACCACACTAATCATACAATACGATATTGGAACTGCACTACCTCTTGAATATTACCAATTTACGATTTGTATTGTCTTCAACACAAATCGTAAATTCCTTCCCGCATCACCATACTTATACTATACCACATCGAATTTGACATCGTCATCATCCCCTTGCTAGATATACTTGAAATTGTCATCCGAATGGTGTTGCGAAGAGAGCCTATAGGGGATGATTAAGCTCGCAAGCTCGGGTAAGAGTTCGAGCTCTTGAGGTTTTATTTTGAGGATTCAGTGGACTCATGTTTATTCAATGAGCCTGATATCGTTTGGTAAGGAAACACAAAATTACAGAGCTGGTGAGACCTCACAGAACTGTCAGTTATCACAACGTTTATAGTCCGATCTTACGATCTCTGATCGATAAATTTTCCCTAACATTCCGTAACAATGGTCGATAATAGAAATTAGTATAGAAAAGCGTGTGAATTGTTCTCTGAAAATTGCATTCGCTTGTGCAGTATTTCTGATTTTTTACAGATTGCGTTCAGGGTTCAGTAAAACAAAAAACCTTGTCAAATGGTTAGGTTCATGGGAAGTAACTCTGCAACAACTCATCCACCAAATGGTTAGGTTTATAGGAAGTGACTCTGTCAGCCGTAGGTAGAGGTTTATTATGAGGTCATCAGAGGTCATAATACAGGTTAGGTTCATGGAAGTAACTCCGTTCATCCGTAGGTAGAGGTTTATTATGAGATCATCAAGGGTCGTGATACAGGTTAGGTTCAAGGGAAGTAACTCGGTAACAACTCATCCCAAAGTAGAGGTTTATTATGGGTATATCAGAGGTGATGATACAGGTTAGGTTCAAGGGAAGTAACTTTGTAACAACTCATCCATCAAACGGTTATGTTCGAGGGAAGTAACTCTGTAACACCTCGTCCATAAGTAGAGGTTTATTATGAGGTCCTCAGGAGTCATGATACAGGTTAGGTTCATCAAATGATTAGGTTCGAGGGAAGTAACTATGTAACCACTCATTCATCCAAACAAAATTAAAATTCGATGCACCATACTAAGAAGTGCTTGAAAAAAAAACATTTTTAGGTTAGGTTCGAGGGAAGTAACTCTAACAACTCATCCGTTCAAACAAAAAAATTAAAATTCGATTCACCATATTAAGAAGTGCTTGAACAAACCTCCAGGTTTTAGGTTATGTTCAAGGAAGTAACTCTGTGACAACTCATACGTTCAAATGATTAGGTTCGAGAAAAGTAACTCTGTATAACAACTCATCCGAGGTTTATTATGAGGTCATCTGGTGTCATGATACGGGTTAGGTTCAAGGGAGGCAACTCTGTCATCCATAGGTTCAAAGAAGTAACACTATAACACCAAAGTTTATTATTAGGTCATCAGGAGTCATGATACAGGTGGGGTTTAAGGGAAGTAACGCTACCACTCGTAGATTCGGGGAAGTAACTCTCAACTCACCCGTCAAATGATTAGGTTCAAGGGAAGTAACTCTGTAACAGCTCATCCGTAGGTTCGAGAGAAGTAACTCTATCATTCATAGGTTCAAGGGAAGTAACACTGTAACACCTAGGTTATTATTAGGTCATCAGGTGTCACGATACAGGTGAGGTTTAAGTGAAGTAACTCTATCATCCATAGGATCGAGAGACGTAGCTTTGTAGCACCAAGGTTTACTATGAAGTCGTCAGGGTAGGTTCGAGGGAAGTAATAACTCATCCCAGGTTTATTATGAGGTCATCAGGGGTTACGATACGGGTTAAGTTCAAGGACAAAGTAACAGGTTCGAGGGAAGTAACTCTGTAACACCAAGGTTTATTATGAAGTCATCAGGGTAGATTCGAGGGAAGTAACTCTGTATAACAACCCATCCAAGGTTTATGATGAGATCATCAGGGATTACGATGCGGGTTAGGTTCGAGGAAAAAGTAACTCTGGACAAAACAAATAAATATCATAAAGTATAATTCGTTGCAGTTTTTTGTTCCTTTTCTATAAAAAAATTCTATATTAAAAAATTGATAATAGAAAAAATTAGTAAGACCATACAAAGTTGATTGTCTGTTTTTCAAACCATTTTTTCCAAAAAAGCATGCGGGCGGGAGGTCTTTTTGTTTTTTTTTCTTTTTATTTTCTCCCCGAGAGGTTGTTGGTGGTAATTCGACCCCCACCCAAACGCCTGGTAGACCACGCAAAATTTCGCAAATATATTGGTTATTCACCGTAGTAGGTGTGTTGAGTCATAAATGAAGTGGGGTTTGAATGTTTTTTTAAGTGAAACGTGAAAAATTATGACACAGGACGAAACGCCTCGTGGGTGAAGCGTCTCAGGATGAAACGTCTCTGGGAACAAATCAAATGTCGAAGTGCCAACTTCACAGATTTATTTTACCAAAAAAAAAAAAATCCTTTCATAACCTGCCTAATAAAATCGTGAATCACAATTTTTCCCCCATTATATTCAAAATTATCACAACCCATTTGAACGGGTAGTTCATCTATAAATCATATTTTTGGAAATCTGAAATTGAAATACAAAACGAATGTTTGCGTGTTTTTATCAACCAATTCGACCGCACATACCTACCTATATGCGATTTATTTTCAACTATGTCTGTTACTTTTATATCAAGCAACGGTTACTGTTAGTGATCCAATTATCCTGCATCTCAAATGGATTTATTTAAATTAACTGGGAAACTCATAACGGTTTCAAACAACAGTACACAAATTCCCAATGACAGTCATTTACAATACAAATGATACTAAAATAAATGCCAGGAGACTGTGTTCCATTCAACATAGCACCTGACTTTGCAGACTTTTCTGAGGGTTGGTGCGAATCAAACGTGGTGCGAATCGACCAGTCCCTTTGTGACTGTTGTCAGACTGAAAGACACCTTCCTTCTTGCTGTCATTATGACTTACCTTTTACAAAATAAAACACTTTCTGTCGTGAATATTGCTGAAACCTACACACTTTATTAAAGTATGATGTAGAAAAACTTGAAGTGTTAATTAAAAAAAAAAAAATCGTCAACTCATCGATATCGATTTACCGAAATGAGTACAATATCACATGTTTTTTTAAAGATTTTTTGGTGTTATAAAAGGTTGCATGCGCAGCAACAATGACCATGCGCGCGAGCTTGAAATACAGATGTTCTTTTTTATGGTCTTATTTCATTAATAATACATCAATATTTTAAAAAAAAATATCAGTTTTTAACTGATAGTAGTGTTGTTGTTATGACAGATAGGTTAGGGTTTTTATTACGAGTACATCAAGGTGGACAGCTCTATTTCATTCCCTCACTCGAGTCCCTTTGCGTGAAGACTTCTGTTTTTAATTCAATTCAAGAGGTGTTAACCTCATCGAGATTTGGAAACGGTTTATAACTTCACGAAATATACATTTCTCTTGCTCTTTGCTTAATTTTTTATATCAAAAATAATGACTAAGAGTTTGTTGAACCTAGAAACGTCTTTTAGATTTTCTCCTTGATAAGACGCGAAACACGATATCAAACGCAGTTTATGTTTCTTGCTTCTCACGTTTTTGAGTTGTAAGAATCGTTGAAATCGAATATGTGTTTGGTAAACGGATCGAACGATTTTTCATCTTTTTTTACCTTATAGGGAAACTTCGAATTATCCTCTTTCGCTCACGAAAACCCATTGATCATTTCCAAGTCCGATCCAGGTGAGCAATATACTGTAACACATCGCGCTATCGTAAGGACAATGCTGCTTTTTGTAAGGATTTTATAACCTACATTAGGTAGGGGTACGCCCCCCCCTAGAATTTCAAATTCTCGACATTATCCCTATCTTTTTACACAGTAGAGTAATAAGACCTAATCTCTGAGACTCTGGCAGATTTTACCAGAGATAAAACGCTCAAGTTGAGATACTGCCACTTCATGTTCTAATGATACTGAAACGGGAGTTCTCTCTCTGAATACTACTATGGAAAACTATGATTATAACCCTCAACTAAATTGTCCAACACAAAAAAAATATATATTTCCTATACACCTCCCTAGCTGGCCCCACCCCTCCCCTCCCCTCCTTTCCCTAACCCCTCCCCTTCTCTAATTTCCATCCCTTCCCTCCCCTTTCCTACCCCCGTGCCCTCCCCTAACCCCCTTCATCCCCTTCCCTAATCCCCTCCCTCTCCTTCCCTAATTCCCTCCCTATCCTTCCCTATCCCCACCCCCTCCCCTTCCCTAATCCCCTCCCTTCCCTTCCCCAATCCCTCCACTCTCCTCTCCTCCCCTAATTCCCTTTCCCCTCCCCTCCCCTTCCCAAATCCCCTCCCCTCCATAATCCCCCTTCCCCAATCCCCCTTCCCCAATACACCTACCCCCTCCCTAATCCCCCTTCCTAATCCCCCTCCCCTCCCAACCCCCTCCCCCTTCCCCTGGGGGGGGCGGCTAGGGAGGTGTATAGGAAATATATATTTTTTTGTGTTGGACAATTTAATTGAGGGTTATAATCATAGTTTTCCATAGTAGTATTCAGAGAGAGAACGTTTCAGTATCATTAGAACATGAAGTGGCAGTATCCCAACTTGAGCGTTTTGTCTCTGGTAAAATCTGTCAGAGTCTCAGAGATTAGGTCTTATTACTCTACTGTGTAAAAAGATAGGGATAATGTCGAGAATTTGAAATTATAGGGGGCCCGTACCACTACCTAATGTAGGTTATAAAATTCTTACAAAAAGCAGCATTGTCTTTACGATAGCACGATGTGTTACAGTATATTGCTCACCTTGATGTATTATTAATTAAATTAGACCACAAAAAAGAACGTCTGTTTTTCAGGCTCGCGCGCATGGTCATTGTTGCTGCGCATGCAACCTTTTATAACACCAAAAAATCTTAAAAAAAACATGAGATATTGTACTCATTTCGGTAAATCGATATCGATGAGTTGACGAATTCTTTTTTTTAAATTAACACTTCAAGCTTTTCTACATCATACTTTAATAAAGTGTGTAGGTTTCAGCAATATTCACGACAGAAAGTGTTTTATTATGTAAAAGGTAAGTCATAATGACAGCAAGAAGGAAGGTGTCTTTCAGTCTGACAACAGTCACAAAGGGACTGGTCGATTCGCACCACGTTTGATTCGCACCAACCCTCAGAAAAGTCTGCAAAGTCAGGTGCTATGTTGAATGGAGCACAGTCTCCTGGCATTTATTTTAGTATCATTTGTATTGTAAATGACTGTCATTGGGAATTTGTGTACTGTTGTTTGAAACCGTTATGAGTTTCCCAGTTAATTTAAATAAATCCATTTGAGATGCAGGATAATTGGATAACTAATAGTAACCGTTGCTTGATATAAAAGTAACAGACATAGTTGAAAATAAATCGCATATAGGTAGGTATGTGCGGTCGAATTGGTTGATAAAAACACGCAAACATTCGTTTTGTATTTCAATTTCAGATTTCCAAAAATATTATTTATGGATGAACTACCCGTTCAAATGGGTTGTGATAATTTTGAATATAATGGGGGAAAAATTGTGATTCACGATTTTATTAGGCAGGTTATGAAAGGATTTTTTTTTGGTAAAATAAATCTGTGAAGTTGGCACTTCGACATTTGATTTGTTCCCAGAGACGTTTCATCCTGAGATGCTTCACCCACGAGGCGTTTCGTCCTGTGTCATAATTTTTCACGTTTCACTTAAAAAACATTCAAACCCCACTTCATTTATGACTCCACACACCTACGGTGAATAACCAATATATTTGCGAAATTTTGCGTGGTCTACCAGGCGTTTGGGTGGGGGTCGAATTACCACCAACAACCTCTCGGGGAGAAATTAAAAAGAAAAAAAAAACAAAAAGACCTCACGCTCGCATGCTTTTTTGGAAAAAAAATGGTTTGAGAAACAGACAATCAACTTTGTATGGACTTACTAATTTTTTCTATTATCAATTTTTTAATGTATAATTTTTTATAGAACATTCAAACCCCACTTCATTTATGACTCAACACACCTACTACGGTGAATAACCAATATATTTGCGAAATTTTGCGTGGTCTACCAGGCGTTTGGGTGGGGGTCGAATTACCACCAACAACCTCTCGGGGAGAAAATAAAAAGAAAAAAAAAACAAAAAGACCTCCCGCCCGCATGCTTTTTTGGAAAAAATGGTTTGAAAAACAGACAATCAACTTTGTATGGTCTTACTAATTTTTTCTATTATCAATTTTTTAATATAGAATTTTTTTATAGAAAAGGAACAAAAAACTGCAACGAATTATACTTTATGATATTTATTTGTTTTGTCCAGAGTTACTTTTTACTCGAACCTAACCTGTATCGTAATCCCTGATGATCTCATCATAAACCTCGGATGGGTTGTTATACAGAGTTACTTCCCTCGAACATTTTACTTTGTCCTTGAACCTAACCCGCATCGTAACCCCTGATGACCTCATAATGAACCTGGGATGAGTTATTACTTCCCTCGAACCTACCCTGACGACTTCATAGTAAACCTTGGTGCTACAAAGCTACTTCTCTCGAACCTATTGATGATAGAGTTACTTCACTTAAACCTCACCTGTATCATGACACCTGATGACCTAATAATAACCTAGGTGTTGCAGTGTTACTTCCCTTGAACCTATGAATGATAAAGTTACTTCTCTCGAACCTACGGATGAGTTGTTACAGAGTTACTTCCCTTGAACCTAATCATTTGACGGGTGAGTTGAGAGTTACTTCCCCGAATCTACGGGTGGTAGCGTTACTTCCCTTAAACCCCACCTGTATCATGACTCCTGATGACCTAATAATAAACCTTGGTGTTATAGTGTTACTTCCTTGAACCTATGGATGACAGAGTTGCCTCCCTTGAACCTAACCCGTATCATGACCCCTGATGACCTCATAATAAACCTCGGATGAGTTGTTATACAGAGTTACTTTTCTCGAACCTAACCATTTGAACGTATGCGTTGTTACAGAGTTACTTACTTGAACATAACCTAAAACCTGGAGGTTTTATCAAGCACTTCTTAATATGGTGAATCGAATTTTAATTTTTTTGTTTGAACGGATGAGTTGTTAGAGTTACTTCCCTCGAACCTAACCCCCAATTTTTTTTTTTCAAGCACTTCTTAGTATGGTGCATCGAATTTTAATTTAGTTTGGATGAATGAGTTGTTACATAGTTACTTCCCTCGAACCTAATCATTTGATGAACCTAACCTGTATCATGACTCCTGAGGACCTCATAATAAACCTCTACTTATGGACGAGGTGTTACAGAGTTACTTCCCTCGAACATAACCGTTTGACGGATGAGTTGTTACAAAATTACTTCCCTTGAACCTAACCTGTATCATCACCTCTGATATACTCATAATAAACCTCTACTTTGGGATGAGTTGTTACCGAGTTACTTCCCTTGAACCTAACCTGTATCACGACCCTTTATGATCTCATAATAAACCTCTACCTACGGATGAACGGAGTTACTTCCATGAACCCAACCTGTATTATGACCACTGATGACCTCATAATAAACCTCTAACTACGGATGACAGAGTCACTTCCTTTGAACCTAACCATTTGGTGGATGAGTTGTTGCAGAGTTACTTCCCTTGAACCTAACCATTTGACAAGATTTTTTTTTTACTGAACCCTGAACGCAATCTGTAAAAAATCAGAAATACTGCACAAGCGAATGCAATTTTCAGAGAACAATTCACACGACTTTCTATACTAATTTCTATTATCGACCATTGTTACGGAATGTTAGGGAAAATTTATCCATCAGAGATCATAAGATCGGACTATAAACGTTGTGATAACTGACAGTTCTGTGAGGTCTCACCAGCTCTGTAATTTTGTGTTTCCTTACCAAACGATATCAGGCTCAGTGAATAAACATGAGTCCACTGAATCCTCAAAATAAAACCTCAACACCTCGAGCTCTTACCCGAGCTTGCGGGCTTAATCAACCCCTATAGGCTCACTTCGCAACACCATTCGGATGACGATTTCAAATTTATCCAGCAAGAGGATGATGACGATGTCAAATTCGATGTGGTGTAGTATAAGTATGGTGATACGGGAAGGAATTTACGATTTGTGTTGAAAACAAATACAAATCGTAAATTGGTAATATTCAAGAGGTAGTGCAGTTCCAATATCGTATTGTATGATTAGTGTGGTGACGTTTAGAGTACGGCGACAATCGTAGTTAACAAATGAGTCGTTTTCGTTCGATATATTTGATCAATTGTTTTGAACGATTCTCCAGTCAACTTTCCGCTAACAACTGCTTCTGATCAAGAAAAAAAGGGAGTCGTCACCGAGATGTATTTCACCCGTTTTAGCGTTAAAGGAGAATTGTTTTGGACAAGTGGTATGTCGACGTAAAAAGCTTAATGTCTTGGCTGCTCTTGGATGATGTAATGCGTAGTTAGAAAAAGAGCTTTTTTCTCATTTTCATTCAGTCATACGCTGACAAACTGTAAACACTGTTTTTTGTTGTTGCTGTATTTATATAACGCCACCTATCTTAAAAATATTTGAACTCCTGTTGTAAAAAACAAAACAAAACAACTTTCCCACACGTGCATTTAGACTGTTTACAAATCTTTTCTAACACGTGACAAATGGTTTTATTTGAATTTAGTCAAGGTTATACTCGTTTAGTTTTGTAATGTCTTCTCAACGTGGGCATTTTTTCCTAAAAAAACAGTTTGGATTGACATTTTTTTCGGAAATGGTGAAATAGGCTATCCTCAATATGTAGAAACGTTAGAAGATCAAGTTATAATTTTTATTGACAAATCTGTGGTTCAGTAAACAGAGTTATTATTGAAGGAAACATCTTAAGGCGTGACTTGTTAACAAGCGAGTGTATCTCTCATTTGCATAACAATCATATATATTGAAAACATACTTCTTGTTTTAACACAGATATCAAAAATGAACGATGCATCAGATTCAACTTGTTGTTTTTTCAATTTAATATGTTCCATAACTACCTTTTCTTAATACTTTCGGTTTCAAGATGGTCCCAACTCCACCGTTATAAGAAGGGAAAAATTATGATTTTCATAATATCCTTGTCAATAGCTTTAATTTGATAGGTCACACGACTATCTTCTCGAAACTTTTGATTTTCTGATCGGTGTTAACCCCATCCCCACGGCGAGGGTGGAAAATGTCATTTTTGTAATGTATTCATCAAGCCCTTCATATCAGTACCTCACATGCTTGGATTTGTAAAAAGGAAGACGTTTTTCGTCTCTGGTCGTGACCCCACCCCCACATAGAATGAAAAATGTCATTTTCGTAATGTATTCATCGAGCCTTCATATCAGTACCTCACATGCTTGGCTTTGTATAAAGAACGACGTTTTTCGGCTCTGGTCGTGACCCCACCCCACGACGAGGGTTAAAATTACGATCTTCTTAATCCACTCGTCGATACCTTCAATTTGATAGGTCACGTGACCACCTTATCGAAACTTTCGATTTTTCTGATGGGCCTGACCCCCACACCCACATAAAATGAAAAACGTCATTTCTGTAATGTATTCATCGAGCCCTTCATATTAATACCTCACATGTCTGGATTGGTGAAAAGGAAGACGTTTTTCGGCTTTGGTCGAGACCCCACCCCACGCCGAAGGTTAAAATTACGATCTTCTTAATCCATTCATCGAGACCTTCAATTTGATAGGTCACGTGACCACCTTCTCGAAACTTTCGATTTTCTGATGGGCGTGACCCGCACCCCCACATAAAACGAAAAACGTCATTTCTGTAATGTATTCATCGAGCCCTTCATATTAATACCTCACATGCCTGGATTTGTAAAAAGGAAGACGTTTTTCGACTCTGGTCGTGACCCCACCCCACAACGAGGGTTAAAATTACGATCTTCTTAATCAACTCGTCGAGACCTTCAATTTGATAGGTCACGTGACCACCTTCTCGAAACTTTCGATTTTTCTGATGGGCGTGACCCCCACCCCCACATAAAATGAAAAACGTCATTTCTGTAATTTATTCATCGAGCCCTTCATATTAATACCTCACATGCCTGGATTTGTAAAAAGGAAGACGTTTTTCGGCTCTGGTCGTGACCCCACCCCACGACGAGGGTTAAAATTACGATCTTCTTAATCCACTCGTAGAGACCTTCAGTTTGCTAGGTCACGTGACCACCTTCTCAAAACTTCCGATTTTCTGATGGGTGTGACCCCCACCCCCACGACGAGGGGAGAAAACTTTGTATGATTAAGTTTAGGTTATGAGAATCGAGCAATCTGATTGGTTAATTAGCGTTAGGAGCGTGAAGTGATTGGGTGATTACTTATTTCAAACTCTTCAAGCTTTTGGTTTTTGGTATACATTGCTCTAGCCATTATATCCACGTTATTAAACGTGATTCACCTCACAAAACTCGCGAGGTGAATCGGTAAATCGTTTTCACCGATCAAATCGCACCCTAGACCGTCCGAAACGCGATCGCGAACGTGGTGTCCCAGAAACGGCAAACCGTCTTTTTTCCATGTACCAGAGGCCTAAATCGGTTTTAAAACAAAATTTAAAAAAATCCTCGATGAGTAACTGCACTTTACGCTCACTTTCACCGTTGGCGAACGTCGAGAAAACGTTTTGAGGTCGATTTTTCCTGTCCTAGAATCGGCAAATGGGATTTCGCCGATCGGATCGCACTTTAACCGTTCGAACAACCGTTGGCGAACGTCGGTGTCCCAGAATCGGCAAACAGCTTTTTTGATGCTGTCCTAGAATCGGCAAAACGTTTTTTGCTCGCGTTCACCAACGATAGATCGAAGGTCTGATCCACGATGGGAAGGTCGAGAAAAATTTTTAAATTTACATTTTCTTCAAATTTCATACATTTTTTCACTTACCTTAGTACACTGCACCATCGTGCTCCCATGTGGATAAACGGGGTAAATTACCTTGCCCAAGGACACAATGCGGGAGTTCGAATAGTGTACGTAGCTTTGTTGCAGCTCTAGGTGGGTTATATTTTCCCAAGTTTTACACTTTTGGGTGGTTAATACAGAATCGTGTATCCTTTTACCATTTTTGATCGAGTAACAGCGTTTTTCAACTATTAAAATGAGGGGGGGGGGGGGGGGGGGGAGGAGGGTGAAAGTACTGTTGATTTTCCCCCTCACAAAACATGTAAAACGAAGGAGGGGGCTTGGCCTGTTATCATAGAATTGTAGTTTTTTTTCATTTATTTAACGACAGTTGGAGCAATCCGGAAAGAACCATCGTGCAGAGGCAAACAACGGTCAAAGTTCTGCACAGGGTTATCATTGGCTGAAGGTAGTACGCCATAGTACACAACGTTACTGCCCACCCCCACCCCACATGGGTAATTAGATAATGGTAGCTCTTTCGTGCTTTTACTTAGATGGGTGGGTTATTCTTCAGTAAACGTTCAAAAAATAAAACATACGGGTTAGTAACAGCGCAGGTGTGATTTTTCTATGATTAAACACAGTCAGTAGTGTTATCACCCAAATTTTCATTTTCAAATGCACTGGTCCACAATTAACTGTTAAACACCTAAGGGCTTGACCATTTATTTAAATTTATTTATTGGTGTTTAAGGTCCCATATTTCTGCACAATGGATAATCATGACCGTGACAATATTACGGGTGGGGGAAGCTGGAGTACCCGGAGAGAACCACCGAGCAACGGCAAGCAACTGTCAAAATTCTACACAGGGTTAGCATTAGTTGAAGACAGGTGCTCCATCGACGTGCAGTACGCCTTAGTGCACAGCGTCATCGTGCCGCCCCCACATGGGCATTGGGGTGAAGTGTCTTGCCCAAGGACTCGCCCGACAGACACTCATTATTAAATCGATACACGTATTTCTGTCAAACTAATCCGCCATTTTGTTTTTTTCGAGAAGTGTCTTGTGGAATAAATTATTTAACGAAAATTATTAATATATTATATTAAATGAATATACGCTATTATTAGGGGGACAATCTCATAGTAAATAAGGGTTAAGAGTGTGGTAAGTTATGAGAGGAGACTAATCGGGGTAATTTGATCGCTCAAAATTGTGGGGGAAGGGGTATCCGGGGCCTGACATGTCCATTACATTTAGAGAACTGGACTGGGGTTCGAGATACTTTAGCTATTGTGAGGGATAGGGGGAGGGGGAGAGAGGTTTCCAAAAGTTTATTTTTAGTATTGGATGACCTGGAGGAGGGGAGTTCATGAAAGTTTTAGGTACTGTGAGGGGATACAAGGGTGTGACGGTGAGGGTGTGGGATAATGGAGGTGTCTGATTGGTTGAAAAAGTGTGTTTTTGTGACAAAGCAGCCCCTTTTAAGATTATGGTGGCCCTGAAAACGGCCGTTTTTTTTTGCTTTCCATAGAAAGCTATTTTTTCCTCCCATCTCTGCCTCGGTGAAGAGCTCCTTTTCCCAATCTTCGTCAACTGTTACCGGTGGCTCTAAAAGTGCTTCCTCCTGCATGCGTACGGGTCGATTTTTTGTACTGGATCTCCCCGAAAGGACGCCTGGCAGCCTCAACAAAAGGGTAGTCTTTTAGTCTATTTTCTTGTTCCTTCATGGGGAGTGTCGCTGACCACCACATTTTTAACGCTAATGCAAATTCTTCATTGGCTCACTGGTTCTTAGTTCGCTCATATCTGTTCACGGAAGTATAGTCGATGCTTGTTATCTTGGCTTTTCTGACACAGTTTCTAATGAGAGTGAGGTTCGAATCGTCGGACTTTATAGGGGGAAAAAAAAACACGCCCACTTTTCAATAACCAAAATGTTATTTATTCATGCGGTCAGCAGATTAAAAATTACTTTATCACGTGAGGCATAAAATCAGAATACCTTGGTCTATGAGAGTTTTTCGACCGCCATAAAAACGAGAAGAATAAACTTGCATTATTAATATGTAAGAATCACACCAAGTTATTAAATCTAATTACACCTATAAAAATAGCCACAATGGAGTCGTTCACAGTCTTCAGTTAAAAGCAAGACTCATTGTCGCGTGAGATCATCATTGATTTTTAAATACATGATAGCATGTCCAGTCTAACGATATTTAGGACAGATTAGGATCTCAACATCTGTCACTCTCGTATAGTAGTTGGCGTTTCAAAAGAAAAAATCCATTTAATGCGATTCCATTGGTTTTTAATGATACCTAAACATGCAATGAACTGTTAACCTTAGCACGTGTCCAGGTCAAAGTCAGTCGATAGCATTCATATATATGTCCAGTACGTCAATATTATTTCTAAATATATTATTTTTTATCTAATAATATCTATCACAAATTATGACTTTAAAAAAAAATATGTACTAATCGACATTATTAATTCATTTATTAATATACTAATTATTATAATCAACCCTAATTACACTCATTAATTAAATTAATTATGCAACAGTCATTAATTAAAATTAATTAAGCAACAGTTAATAAAGTGATTTAAAAAAATAATCATTAAGTGGCGACATGTTAATTATCTTACGTAACTTTTTAATTAAGATGACGTCATCCACCCACTTCCCCCACTCCCCCATCCACTCCTCCAGAATTGGGTTAAAACTGCTACAATATACCACTAGCGTTTAGAGCTAGTTTATTCGCAGAGCACCACACATACATGCTATATCACCCAGAGTTTGCACTTTCTGTCAGTATGTCTACGCTATTACTACCTGAAAACGCTGTTGTGTCGTCTGCGAACGACAATACCTTTAGCATAGTCAGTTTGCTGAAGTCGTTGATATACAGTACAAATAAAAGATACTAGAGGATAGAATCTTGGGTGTACTCCTATAATGATCTCCTTTTGCCGGATACTTCATCCTCGGAAAGAAACAGAATCGTTTCTTTGTGTTAAATAATCCTTGAATGGAGAATTAGTTAACAGTCGAAAGTCACAAAATTCCAGTTTCTTCTTCAGAATATCATGGTCAATGCTGTGGAAAGCTTTCGCAAAATCTAGGAAAATAGAAAGGGTGCAGTCCTTCGTTTTTATCATTTTCTGCTGCATAATTATTTATTGGATGATGTATAGGATGTATTGTTGAACGATGCTTCCTAAAACCAAACTGATACTGGTATATAGACATTGGTCATCAAACAAACTTCATAAACCAGAATACATATATTTTTCAAGTATTTTCGAAACTGCGACAAGAATACCAATGGGTCAGTAGATATTGATTACATGGCGATTATCGGATTTGAAAATAGGTATAATTTGGGCCACCTTCATCTTTCTTGGCACTATACCAGGATAGAACGAGAGGTTAATAGTGTGATTTAGCAGATTTGCCACTTCGGGATGATCTTTTATAAAAGCTTAGTCACAATATTTTGGTGGCCTTCCTCGAAGGTTATTAACACAGATAATTACTTCCTCCACGTCGGTGCGTGATATATTGATGTGGCCAATGTAGTCCGAGAAATGTCGGTTTCTCAAAGGTACTGTGTCACTTATTAATTTACGTATCTTGCAAAACAGGTTTTAAATCTATCGGCAATGAATTCGGGGTTGGTCCGTTCACCACTGTCAACATGAAAAGAAGACGACAGTGTTGGGGTTCGTTTACTTTTGTTAATGGCTTTACGCAAATTACCCAGGTATTTTAATGTTGTTTTATTTGGGTGTAGGGTATCGGTGTAATAGTTAGGCTTTCCCTTCTGGAAAAGACTATTGTTTTTCTACGGATTATTATTTTTTTTTTTTTTTTTTTACATATATTTTTTCCACACATTTTGACCGTACGATTCAGAAGCCATTTTCTAACCAACTTTCACAAAATTTGGTACACTCATAGAGGGGCATAAAATCTAAAAACGTACCGAAGCGGAATTTTCGATCAAACCTTATGTCGAGAGAATTGGCAAAACACTGCCAAAATTGGGGTTTATTGGCACTTTTTCGAAACACGTCTTGTAGATTTTTTTTAAACATTCATCATTGCTAGACCTGCCTGTGACACGATCACTGATACACAAGAGATATTAGGCGATGAGTATGTTAACCCTCCACAGGCTGTCAAACATCGAAATATTGATGAAATAGGCTGTTTTTGGCCCCCCACAGCACCCAAACGATACAAGAGAGATACACATAACTTCCTCTATTGGAAGTGGAAATCACCGAGGATCATTTTTGCAAGTAATAAGGGTGTTCAAAAAACCAAGCGTTAACCCGTTTTAGGTTGGTTAAACGGCAATACCCCCAAAAGCTAAAAAAATCATGTTTTCCGTGGATTTCTCTAAACGAGTCTTGTAGATGTGCAAGAAAAATTGGTCACTCCCAGGTCTTGGTGTAACATTACAAGTTGCATGGATAAAATATTCCAGTCAGCATTAGTTAACCCTCCCTGGGTTGCTAAACGTACAAATTGTGATAAAATGGACCGTATTTGGATACCAACAGCACCCACTGTGTGTATCCAAGAAAGGTACCTTCTTTTATCGGACGCAAAATTGATGGGGAAACATTTTTGTAAGTGGTAAGGGTATTCAAAAGTCGAAGTCTTAACCTATTTTGGGCTGGTTAAAGAGAGATACCTCTTAAAAGCTTAAAATTCCCATTTTCTGTAGATTTCTCTAAAAGCAACTTGTAGGTTTTCAAGAAAAATTGACTATCCGCAGGACATTGTGTGACATTACAAGCTGCGTGTACAAAATATTCCGGTGAGCATTTATTAACCCTCTACAGTATGCTAAACATCATAATTTTGATGAAATAGGCTGTTTTCGGAATCGCACAGCACTCAATGCATACCCGAGAGATAAACATAATCTATTTTGTTGGAAGTGGACATTAACCCCTTTTGGGATGGTTAATAGCAATACCCATCAAAAGCTTTAAAAATCATGTTTTCTCTGGATTTCATTACAAACGTCTCGTAGGTTTTCAAGAGAAAATGGCCATTGATAGGTCTTAGAGTCACATTACCAGCTGCATGGATAAAATATTCGGGTAAGCATTTGTTAACTCTCCATGGGCTGCTAAATGTCAAAATTTCGAAAAAATAGTCTGTTTGTTGACACCAACAACATCAACTGGGAATGCCGCAGAGAAATGTAACTTGTTTTACCGGACGAAAACTGATAGGGAAACATTTTTGTAAGTAGTAAGAGTATTCAAAAATCGAGGTCTTAACACATTTTTGACAGGAAGGGGAGATATACCCCTTAAAAGCTTAAAATTCCAGTTTCTGTGGATTTCTCCCAAAACATTTTCGAGAACAATTGACCAGTCTAGGAGTGAAATTATAAGTTACTTGGACAAAATATTCCGGTAAGCATTTGTTAACCCTCCAGAGACGGCCAAGCATAGACATTTTGAGAAAATGGGTTGTTCTTGGGGACCCATATCACCCAATGAGTATCTGCGAGAAAAACATAACCTCCTTCATTGGAAGTGAAAATCAATGAGGATAATTTTTGTAAGTAATGAAGGTATTCACAAAACCAATCATTAACCCGTTTAGGGCTGGTTGTAGAGCGATACCCCTCAAAAGGTTAATAATTCATGTTATCCGAGGATTTCTCGAAAAACATATCGTAGATTTTCAAGAAAAAATGGCCATTCTCAGATCTTAGTGTGACATTACAAGTTGCATGTATAAAATATTCCAGCAAGCATTTGTTAACCCTCTGCAGGTTTTCAAACATCAAAATTTTGATAAAATGCCTAATGGGCTGTGTTTGCATACCCACAGCACCGAATGTTAAGAGGAGAAATCAATATAAGTGGAAGTAGAATTCATTGAGAATTATTTTTTGAAGTAATAAGGGTATTCAAAAAACAACACTTAACCCGTTTTGGGCTGGATAAACAATCATACCCATCAAAAGCTTAAAATTCATGTTCTCCCTGGATTTCCCTGAAGACATCTGGTAGATTTTAAAGAAAAAATGGACATTCGCAGTTCTTGGTGTGACATTACAAGTTGCATGGAAAAATATTCCTGTTAGCTCTTGTTAACCCTCTACAAGCTGCCAGACATCAATAGTTTGGATACATTTGGGATAAAATGGACCGTTTTCAAATAGCCGCAGCACTTAGGGGGTATGTGTCAAAGAAACATAACTCATTTTGCCGGACATTAACTTGTCGGACGACGATATTGATATTAACCCTCTCCACCATTAATAATGGTTTTTACCTAAACAATTTTTTATCAAACTGAGTCATTTGAGGTAACTATATGCATCTTTCTCTTAACATCAATAAAGGAACTTCAGTGAGACAGTTAAAAACAATAATTTCTTCAGACACTCTGGGGTCATGAAAAATCATGGAATGTCATCTGGAAAAAACATGGTTCTCCGGAATCATAAAGTCTACTTAACTTCACTTATTCCTTTCAGTCGGTTGAAGATCTGACAATAGACTTTATATCCAGTGACGATTTGTGTGGGATCGGGGAATTTATCTTTCTAACATACAATTTGTTTTTGTTCAATGGGGATTGTAAGAATCCACGTGTCATCCATGGTCCGTGTTTTATGTGTTTTTTTAGAGCTGACCTCACTTTCAATGGGACGCTAGTAGTATGTAATGTGGTTTTGAGCCATAGGTTGGATATCCCCGGTGGATGATCCCGGAAGTTACGTCATGTCACGTGGCATGTTTAGGGAAGTTAGAATAAATCGAACAAAGAAGACATAAAAAGGGATTCTGGGAGAATCCAAACCAGAAAAACTACTCTAGTTATGTCGAACGTACCCCAGGGTCCCCCTTGGTACTTGGGGGTTTCTCGGTACCATGGTATTGTGGTCATAAATAGGATTCTGGGGAAAATCTGTACTAAATAAAGTCAATTTCGGTAGTTTGGGTGGATTTTGATAATTTGGAGGGATTGTCGGGTTGTTTGTGGTAATGATACGAATCGGAAAAAATACTTTTGTACAAAGGAACACACCCTCCGAACATACCCCTATCCTATAAGAAGGTTTTAGGTCACATAGAAACCACGTGCTACCATAGAAACCAAGAGAGCGGCCTCCAGTATTCAAAATGGACGACGGAAACACGTATCATCGTATCAGCACTGCTGCGCATGCGCACTAATACCACGTATCACTATGGGGATGACGTCACAACATGGCCGCTTACGCGGGTTACCATGACAGCCCTACATGGCGTCACTGGGTCACGTGACATGACGTAACTTCCGGGGTCATCCACCCGCGTCAACCAACCTATGGGTCAAAACCACCTTACATACCACTGACGCTCTGTCGTAGATTCGATAGAGTTTGTCGAGGAAAACATAATACGCCTCATTCAGTCATTCTGTTTTGAAGGCGCCGAGAAGTGACACTCAGATAAAAACTGCTTAAGTTGACTAATATTCGTCCTATTGAACACGCGTTCCATGGTTTGAGTTGAGCGGACCAGGCAGTTTCTTTAGTCCCACAATAATATGGTCGCCAACATCGGCAATTACAATTCCATTTTCATATGGGTTAAGATTGTCACTAAATATATAATCGTTGCAGAAGTCTCTGTAATTCTCGCTGGCCTTGTGATAGCTGGAATGAAACATGCAACGAACAGATAATCTATACAAGAATTCGTCTTTGTGTGAATGTTGAAGTTCGGGAGATCAATATTAAAGTCGTCCATGAGATAAATCATTTTATCCTCGAAGTTTATTACATCCAGTAGCCGAAATATTTCGGTTATAAATAGGGTGAAATCTCTAAATAACATGATAGTGGAATCTAATCACTTTAGTCTCTTGGAGCTCGTTTCTGTTGGGGACACATGTTTTATTGAGGCAGATAAGAAGTATCCTGAACTCTGAATATTGTAGAATGGTCGTCTTCTGGGGGAATACAGACAGGGCTACTTAAAAAGCCCTATGATCGTATTTTATGTTCAGAACACAAATGGAATCTGAAAATGATAGAAATGGTCATATTGTAACTAAAATTGAACGTATTATTTCCCTCTCCTTCCCACCCGAGCTGTTGCTGGATTAAACCACACCCCGCATCTCCATTCAACAACTACATGTAACAATGCATATGTTTTTTGTGTATTTTATTATTTTAGTCCTACACCTTTGGGCGCATTGTAACAAAAAACTTGCAATGCGATCCCAAAACCTGCATCTGCATCAAGAAAATAATTCGTCACCCTGCGAATTGCGACAATATTGTTTACAATAAATTTGATACCCTTTTCTGGTCGGTATTGGGAGTCTTGGCCTCCACTTACGATGGCGGGTAACATAAGTCTGGAAGAGATTCGAACATGTGAAGACTTCAATTTTACTGATAAGTATAATATGAAAACACAATCAATAACTGATGATTCAGAATCTACTTTTAACTCAAATATCCGTAACTGCAAATATTATATGCCAAATGAATTTCAGCAGAATTATGCAGGCTTGAACAATTCTTTGGCAATCTTAAGTTTAAACATCAGAAGTTGAAACGCACATTGGGGTGAATTAAATAACTTTCTACTTAGTTTGCAAAATAAAGAAAATGTTTTTTCACATTATAGGTCTAACAGAGGTTTTCAAAATACAGGATAATGTATCATTTAAACTCAGTGGATATCACGACATAGTAAGTATTGTAAGAGATGATAATGTCAGGGGAGGGGGCTGGTCTCTACTTTAAGGAAGATATAAATTTTAAAATAAGGACTGATTTGACAGCCTTTATTCCGCATGTTTGTGAGACTCTTTTTGTTGAAATATCCAAAAAGAAACACCGGCCTACGACAATAGTTGGCGATGTCTATCGACCAAATACTCAACCCAAAGCCGACCTAGAAGTTTTCATGAACAAAATCACAGAGATAATAAATTTGGTAAATGACGAAAAGAAACAATGCTTCCTGATTGGTGACCTGAATATTGATTTACTTAAAATATCAACACATAAACAAACCGACGACTTCATTGATATGATATTTAGTCAAGGCTTTCTACTAACTATAACGAAACCAACAAGAATTACAGATGACTCAGCCTCCTTAATTGACCATATTTACTCTAATAACGTCTCGCCTACCGTTGAATCCGGCATAATTATTACAGACATTACTGATCACTTCGGAACATTCTTATTAGACCTAAAACTAAAAGCAGGTCGAGAGAATAGAACAGAATTTAAAAGAAATATCTCCCCAGAGAATATACTCCTATTTCGAGAGAAACTCTCACAAATAGAGTATACGAATGTTCTCGAATCCACCAGTATGGATGAAGGCTACGATGGTTTTATACATTCTTATATGCAGATATTTGAGGAAGTCTTCCCCTTGAAGCAAATCAAACTGAATAAAAAATATATAAAGAAACAACCCTGGATGACTAATGGTCTATTACAGTCATCTCTATATAAACACATGCTTTATAATAAGCAATTAAAAAATCTATCTACCGAAAACAAAATTAACTACAAACAATACTGACAATTGTTTAATACAACTAAAAGAAAGAGTAAAGACTTGTATTATAAAAACCTCCTGGCCGAAAGTAAAAATAATATTAAAAAAACATGGCAAATCCTAAATGATGTAAGCCAAAAAGCTAGTAAAATTTGTAAACTTCCAGATACCTTTATCATTCATGATACTGAAGTTTCAGATCCCAATGAAATAGCTAGTGCGTTCAACAAGTTCTTTTTTAACTATCGGGCCTACCACCAGTGACCTCATTCCCATTTCTGATACATCTCACACAAGCTTTTTTGTCCGGCAATTTTCCTGATAGTTTTTTCATTGAACCAACAACTCCCGGTGAAATTATCTGTATCGCAAATAGACTTAAATCTAAACGAACCAAGGACTGTGATGGTCTATCAACATGGTTAATAAAGCAAACAATCGGTGAAATTGCTTTTCCTTTATCAGATATTATAAACAAATCATTTAGAAGTGGTATTGTCCCTAGCGGAATGAAAATTGCCAAGGTAATACCTATATTTAAATCGGGTGACAACGGGAGCCTTAATAATTATAGACCAATTAGTACACTTCCAGTCTTCTCCAAAATTCTGGAAAAGGTCATGTACGCCAGACTAATTAATTTTCTCAATCTGCATGATGCTCTATATGATCATCAATATGGTTTCAGTAAAGGTTATAGAACGATATACCCTATATTACAATTTCTGAAACATGTATCAGAGGAAAATAATACCCCCTTGAAAAATAGTACCTTAGCCGTGTTTTTAGATCTATCAAAAGCTTTTGACACCATAAACCACACCATTTTGTTAACAAAATTAGTGTTCTATGGCATTAGAGGTATAGGTAATAGCAGGTTTCGTAGCTATGTGACCGATAGAGTTCAGTTTGTCGAATATTCTGGTAAAAAGTCACCAAAGGCGTACGTTGACTGTGGACTTACCCAAGGTTCGATTCTCGGGCCCCTCCTATTTCTGATGTGTGTAAATGATCTCTCCCAAGCAACATCGCTTAATGTTCTCTCATTCGCCGACGACACTTCAGCGTACAAATCAGGCATAGATGCCAGTACACTGCACAATACGGTAACCCTTGAACTAAATAAAGTTGGTACGTGGTGCAGAGCTATTCGCTTATTATTAAATGCCAAAAAAAGTACATTTATCGAGTTAAACTCAAAATATCCTAACTCTGATAACCACAGATCATTAACAATTGACGGTAAGCCAAAAGAGAAGGTTTACGGGTCCTCTAGCTTAAATAGCTCAGTCCGTTTTTGGGAGTATGTATTGATGACAAATTAAACTACAAAATTCATATATTTATGGTGTGCTCTAAAATTGCTCGGGCAGTTTACTCAATATTTTATTTATTTATTTATTGGTGTTTAAGGTCACATATTTCTGCATAATGGCTAATCATGACCTCGACAGTTTATGGGTGGAGGAAGCCGGAGTACCCGGAGAGAACCACCGAGCAACGGCGAGCAACTGTCACCTCCCCAACAGACTGACTCCTCACAAGCAGGGTTAGCATTGGTTGAAGACAGGTGCACCGTCGACGTGCAGTACGCCTTAGTACACAACGCCACCGTGCCCCCCACGTAGGCAATGAGGGTGAAGTGTTTTGCCCAAGGACACAACACGATTGCCGCAGGTGGGATTCGAACCGAGGACCTCTCGGCTTGCAGCCTGCACCTCCTCCACCAACTGAGCCACCGCGCACCCCATTTACTCAATAAATAAAATTAAAAACATTCTTCCGTACCAAGCCTTATTATCAACTTACTACGCATTAGTACACAGTCGTCGTTTATATCGAATTCAAATATGGGGTCACTCAACTCATATTAATCAATTGTTTCTATTGCAAAAGAGAGCAGTTCGCATAATCAATAATAAAAAATATAACAGTCACACAGATTCACTATTTTTAAAATGTAAAATATTGAAAGTAAAAGATCTTCATACCCTTCACGCGTTGTTATTCACGCATGACTGGGGGCGCGGTGGCTCAGTTGGTAGAGGTGCAGGCTGCAAGCCGAGAGGTCCTCGGTTCGAATCCCACCTGCGGCAACCGCGTTGTGTCCTTGGGCAAGACACTTCACCCCGATTGCCTACATGGGGGCACGATGACGCTGTGTACTGAGGCGTACTGCACGTCGCTGGTGCGCATGTCTTCAACCAATCTAACCCTGCCTGTGCTGCGGTGCAGAGTTCAGAGTTACGATGTTGGAGAGCTGACAGCTGCTCGTCGTTGCTCGGTGGTTCTCTCCGGGTACTCCGGCTTCCTCCACCCGTAAAACTGTCACGGTCACGATTAGCCATTGTGCATAGGTATGTGACCTTAAACACCAATAAATAATGAATAAATAAATAAATTCACGCATGACTGGTACAATAATAATCTTCCTCCTTGTTTTCAGTCATTTTTCGAAAGGAACACTAATCTATCGGGTATGGAGACAAGACAATCTGACTTACTGAAAATTGGTAGAGCAAGGACAGAAGCACATTCCCAGCTGTCAAACAATTTATTCCCTAAAATGTGGAATGAGCTAGATGCTGAAATACGATCCATAACAAATAGGAACTTATTTAAGAAAGCGGTAATCTCAATGCTAATTGGTACTTATAATCAAACTGTACATTGTACCAACCCGCATTGTAACGATTGCTTTCGTAATGTGATATCCAAAAATGGTGGGCGTAGCCCGTGTTACCGCAAGATTAACTGGGTACACGCATGCGGGTTCACGGAATTATGATAATGTGTTCACTTGAGCTCTTCAACTGAGAGCCGTGGCCAGTGTCTTTATTCACTAATCGATTTTCCTCCGGCTTTGATGCTTATAATCACTGACTACCTTAGTCTTTGTCTTCACAAACTGAATCTTATATCCCCTCAACTTGACCCCCCTATGAGACCTAATATTTACATATCTAAGTTAATCATGGATGTTTACGTCACTCGTGTCCCTCCCTCGTGTCCTTCTAAGCCCACGACAAGCTCATTACGAGCTGTCGTTATGGTATACCAGGTTAAGTATCCCAGCTTATACCAAGAACTTACTGGGATACAGACCCAACACTTGCGAAAAACTGGAAATGGGAAAGACAACAAAATTAACTATATCTTGAAGGGTCTGTTGTGGTATCCGTTTCTAAAATAAGGCACTTGAATACCGATAGAGATGGCTCCGTACTTTAGAACGCATCTTGAAAGATGACTGTCGCAATTCTCAGGCTGGCGCATGTTGCTTACCCAAGTGGGAATGCCGTTGTGGCTATGCCTCTTCCCAGCCATACATTCCATATACAATAGGGTGACAATAAACCGCAAACTATACGTATAAAAAAAAAATAAATAAATAAATTTTGTGTAACTGTATTTTCTTTCCACTGTTATATTGTACATGTACTGTATATGGCAAATAAATCATTCATTCATTCATTCTGCCTTTGGAGAAGCATTTGGTCTATAGACAAAACCAGTTATATATTTATTTCTGCCAGGAATCAAATCATTGAGACACAAACACAAAGTTTTTCTTAGATTGGGATGGGTGACTAGGCGCGATCCATCTACCCTATTATGCCAAATACCATGTTATCTGATGATTACTTTTCAAGTTAGTATAAAAATTATAACGAAGCAAAATTCACAAAGAGCATTAACCCTTTACCTAACCTGAAAAGCAGACGACACTTGCAAAAATAATTCTTGAATAACTAATTTTTTTCATTTTTTGTCTCAAAAACATAGGTTATGATCCCTCGTTGGAACGAGCTCGACGAGCTCGTTCCAACGAGGGGTCATAACCTATGTTTTTGAGACAAAAAATGAAAAATATAATGAAAATTAATTGGCGATTTTTGAGAATAGCGCTGGCCGGTTTTGGCCGTTACGTTAGTTAAAGGGTTAACTATCTCACCTTTTCACAATTCGCGGCGACTTTTAATCTCATCCAAATTAGTATTAATATTAGGCTGTTCATCATATTCTATTGAAGGTTGATGTTAACGAATCAGGAAATCACATGGACATTTATTTAATTATTGGTGTATGAAGCCTCATACAACGTCTTTACCTGTTTCATGGCATGGACATTTTTATTGGGGTTTAACGACATTTTCGACGCCTTGTGGCGGACAGTTTTACGGGTGGAGGAAGCCGGAGTACCCGGAGAGAATATCAGCAACGGCGAGCAAATGTCAGGCTCTCCAAAATACTACCTCCACATTAGCAGGGTTAGCATTGGTTGAAGACAAGTGCACCATCGACGTGCAGTACGCCTTAGTACACAACGCCACCGTCCCCCGTGGGCAATGCGAGTAAAGTGTTTTGCCCAAGGACACAACGCGGTTGCCGCAGATGAAGTTCGAACAGAGAACCTCTCGGTTTGCAGTCTGCACCTCTACCAACTGAGAGCCACTCGCCCGTACATTAACATTTAAAATTTAAGTAAAACGGAACCGTCAAAGGGCAATGCCTCCTTTACTTTCCACGAACGTAACATCAATTTGGAACCTATCCACGACATTATTAATAGAAGGCGTACCAGCACAATCTGTTGGAGTCTGGTGTATTTTTGGCCAGGTTATTGTATGGACAATGAGACTTCACATACGATGCCACGAATAAAATGTCATAACTCTCTCTTCGTTGATAAATTACTGTTAATTTTGAACCGGACGAGTGTTGAGATAAAAAAAATGGCATCAAAATTCATTAAGATCCGAGTCTCCTTTTCGTGAAAACTGGGCTGAATGCAAACACGAAGGGCAATAACTCTGTAATTTTCGTCGGAGATGTTGGTGGTTAATGAAATCGACCAAGACACTGTTAATGTAAAAAGATAATTTCTGTATGGATGGACGGACAGAAGAGTAATAGGACGGCGGTGCCATACCAAGAGTAAATGTATATGTAACACATTTCGCTACCGCACCGACACATGTTAACCCTTTACCTAACATGAAAAGCAGACGACACTAGCAAAAAAAATTCTTGAATAACTAATTTCTTTCATTTGTTGTCTCAAAAACATAGGTTATGATCCCTCTTGGGAACGAGCTCGACGAGCTCGTTCCAAAGAGGGGTCATAACCTATGTTTTGGAAACATAAAATGAAAAAATATTGAAAATTAATTGGCGATTTTTGTGAATTGCACTGGTCGGTTTTGGCCGTTACGTTGGGTAAAGGGTTAACAAAAGAGCTGAAAATGTGATTTTTGTCTCAAAAGAAAAGATGAGTAAGTCCCACTCGTTGCTTTGTTTAATGTATTCCTACATACCAAATGACTCTGCCCCCAAGTTCGAAACTTTCCTGTATCCCTGGACTAGGAGGCGTCTTAAGAACATTTATTGAATTACAGCTGATCACCAAGGTTACAAAAAAAACAACCCGCTCTGGCATGGGTTCTTGCATTTCATGGTCCTTCAGACTGATTTGGCATTAGAAACGGTAACCATGTTATACACACCACATTCGAAATAGTAAAGTCGTTAAAGCTTTTAAATCACAAACTGACTCACAAAACATTTCAAATGTCCCTGGAGTACATTGCCACGCCTGATATATCTTGTTGGCGTTAAAAACATATAGCGATTATGTTTCAGCCATCAATGTTACTTCATGAGGTGGTGAAAGTCGTTTATTATTAAACATAACAGACATTCGAAATGTTAAAAGCTCCTTCAACCCTTTTCAATGCTGTCAAAATACCAAATTTTCAAGCCGCAAATTTTCCCCATAATGCAACTATGAATTTTGTTTGACAGACTTCAGTGAGCTCTGTCAAACAGGGCTGATTTGAGGGGAGACGTAGAGAGAATTTCGAACTTAAGAGGCACGATCATACACTGATATATACCCATTAATGGTATTGTAAGAACACAATACACAAAGTTATGTTTGGCACTCACGCGCGTCTACGTTGAGGCTAATATACATTTGTGGTTCCATATTTAGTATTGGGCCAAAAATGTGCATTTTCCCGACTTTAAAGACTATTCAAGTGGGGGAATCTTCGGTCACGTCTTATGAGTGCGCATCCCTTCCTGCCAGTTTTCAATAAGGTTTTTGCAATTGCAAAGATAATGTTGGTCTAAATTCTCTCTCTCTCTCTCTCTCTCTCTCTCTCTCTCTCTCTCTCTATCTATCTATCTATCTATATATCTATCTATTTTTTCTAGCTCCTTCTCCCTCTCTCTCCTTCTTTCTCTCTTTTTCTGCCTCACCCTCTTCCCCTCCCTCTGACTCTCCCTCTCTCAACAACGTCTAGAGAATTTCTGGGTGGTCTGGGTCCGCGGCCAAATGTGTCAAACCCCACTCGCCCCGGTTCTTACGTCCCTGGAATTTGTTTGATATTTTGACATCAGTATGCAGAATGCTTAAGAATACCACCCAAAAGGTTCTGAATTTTTTATCACTCTTAGTATTGAACCAAGTGAGTACAAATAACACGTGTTCGTGTTTAGTATAACATGACTTTCCATAACCCTAAATATTAGCAAAAATTGTAACCCTAATCACAAACAGTCGAAAATTTCATGCCCTTGCTATGACCATTTCTAACAGATATTTAGTGATTTTTGAACCACATTTCACGAGAGTTTCCAACTGGTTTCAATATTTCTTCTCTTGAGTGCAACAAGGCGTAATCTGCAATGATAAGACTTTGTAGATGGCGCTTTGTTGCACCCAAGTGACGGATTCCAACTCCAGAACTAGGGACCTGCGAACTGTGGTTCGAGATTCGATTCGGCTCGATACCACAGCGATGATTCGATTCGACTTGAAGCCAATCACCGAGGTTCGAGATTTTCGAACCCAAGCCCACTTCTATTTAAAAGACGTGTACGTCCGTCATATTCGACATTATTAACGTTATCTCTTAACTCGCTGAGTGTTTCCAAAATATTTTCATCAAATCTAGCCATGGCTGTTGTGAAGCAGCCATGACTTGATTTGATGAAAGATTCAACTAAATGTAACTCATGAAATCATTGATGAAAAAACCCATGCCATTTACAAAGGACAATTTGATTAAATGTGCCCAAATTATACTTATATCAGTGGCCAGCAGCACATAACGCGTTAATACATTCGAAATACCCACCGCTTTCATGATAGAAAATAACGTTCACGTAATTGCTGGTTCTCTCCTTCACGGATTAAAAATGAGGCTCAAACGAGGAACTTTCTTTCACCAAAAGCAACAGATTACATTGCATTTTCACCATTTTAACAGTTTTCACCACGATTCCAACAGTTTTGGGCTCGTCTGACGTATACCACCAAGCGTATGTTGGAGTATGTCTACCTATCACAATATCGCGAAACTGACTGACATCAGGACTCGAGATTCGATTCGATTCGAAACCTTTTCAGAGATCCGATTCGAGATTTGACTCGAGCAGCAATCGGAGGTTCGCAGGTCCCCATCTAGAACCTAAGGTTATATATTTCAAACACGAGTGCAAATGGTGTATTCGAATTTCTTCAACTGTTGAATATTCAAATATACCAGTTCTATGTTTGACAGAAAGGAAAGTGTTGGGGTGGGGGGGGGGTGGGGGGTGGGGGGTATAGTTGGTAAATCAGAAGAAGCGCATCAGCTGGTCACGTCCCTGTAACTGCTTCACTAATCGTGACGTGGGTGGTTCTCGTAATAGATGAGAATACACAGCTGAGCAATACAGCTTTGGTTGGGAACTCTTTCTTTGATGTCTAATTGACCAATAGTCTCATAGGAGAAATATTTTCTTCACAAGGTCATCGATAAGGGAATGGGTTACGGGGTGACACCCCACCCCAATAATTTAATGTTTTTTTTTCAAAATGGGAAATTTTTCCCAGAATTGGAGTCTAAGATAACAATTCTCTCTTGCTGGTAATCATGTTTTGTTTTTACTGGTAGAGTGCTAGAAGCCACTACCAGGGCTTCCCCAAAAATGGAAAAGTCATCATTTTCCTTGCTTGTGTTCCATATTCAATCAAACTCAAATAATATTTTGTATACACAAATTTGTTCTGCTACCAATTATTGGAGAATACCTGTTGGCATAATTTGTAGTAAAACAAATCTTGATAAACAAATCCAGACCACCAAAAATAATCTACTCCTCAACCAGTTAAACTACTAGATTTGATACTTGGACTGGGCTTGTGCCACACATACAGTCGGTCCTGAAAAACAGAGGTCTACGGTACCCGTTTCGGATGTTGAGGGGTCAGCATTGTTATTCTGGAGTACTGGTACGGCACGTATTAATTAAATATAATGTTTCGTTACGACTACCACATGCATTATATTATTGATTATTTATTCACCATTATGTTTCCTAATAGCATAGAGGTTTTGTTTAGTATTGATGGCTGCCTTTACGATTTGGTTGGACGGTTTATTAATCAGTCAAGTCTTCATCATCACAGTCGAGACAAATCAGATTTGCCCCCCACCTCCTAAACACACACACAGACACCAATCGTCCATCTTCGCGGCGCCTCTGCATAAATCGCTTCAATAATGGGTGGATCGAAAAACTGAGCAGAAAATAACAATAACATGAGTTTCAAAGACGTTACAGCTCATCAACTGTCCGACAGGAATGAGTCACAGCTCGAGGGCCGGTTTAATACCGACCAGAGACGAAGTCGAGGGCCATTAGTAAGAAGAGGGCTGCCATTCGTTCCTCACAGACCGGAGGCGGGTCATGGGCCGTTAATGATTTTTTTTCATCATCGCTCAGCCGCCTGCTTCTGGTTGCCTGACACCATGATATACGGACGTTTACTGTCCTTTTAACCCTTTACCTAACATGAAAAGCAGACGACACTTGCAAAAAAAATTCTTGAATAACTTATTTTTTTCATTTTTTGTCTCAAAAACATAGGTTATGACCCCTCATTGGAACGAGCTCGACGAGCTCGTTCCATTGAGGGGTCATAACCTATGTTTTTGAGACAAAAAATGAAAAAAATAATGAAAATTAATTGGCGATTTTTGAGAATAGCGCTGGCCGGTTTTGGCCGTTACGTTGGGTAAAGGGTTAAACTCGGTGAATATTCTAGAACGCCCGCTAAGGTGGTAATAACATGCATGTCAGCAACAATGTTTTAGTTGCAAACTCTCTCAGTGCAGTCTATTTAGTCAATGTTCTTATTCGGAATTCCGGATATTTAATTTTTGGGTCATTTCATAAATCAGACATATTTCAATTTATACCATGATTACCTTTTCTACTATATATAAAAAGCCTCTGACATAAATTTTAGCTCTACACACCAACCGTGGTGAACATGCCAGAAATGGGATTTCCGTAGGTAAAATTTACACCTTCAGTGGAACTACATCCAAGTTGACCTTTGCTGACCTCGCCTTGAATGCAAACTTGTCTAAATTTATCACTCGTCGCTTCGTGAAGAGTGAAAATTAACCGGTAATTATTTATTAGGTATTACATAATTTTACTCCATAGGATACCAAAAATTAACAAAATACGCCGTCTCATGTTAATACAGCATCCATAACTCGAAATACTATGTTATTATGTTATTAAAATGAAAAAGGCCCCGTAATTTGCGCGTTTCGTTTTCTATTTTGTTTCGACGATAAAATTGCCAGCGAAAGTACGCCCACCGGTGCCCATGTAAACAAAAACAGATTCGCACGTGTGAATATTGTATTATTTAACATTTAAACTCTTATTAATCTGACGATCATGGTATAAATAAAATATACCCGAAGTAGCTTGGTGTACCAAATATTCACCACTCGTGCTGAAGTGGTGTTAATCGCGCGCCAAAGCTCGCGGTTAATACCACTTCACCACTCGTGATGAACATTTGGGTATATTCTATATATAATATAAACACTTTTCCGACTGAACTGCGAATTATGAACGAATTAGGTTATGTGTTGTTTCTGAAGGAAGAATATATGGTTGCATCAATTGTGTGAAGAATGGCGTCTTTACCCTGTACATGAGTTACTATTGTATACATTTTGTGTAAAATATGTTTTAATTGAAGTTTTACAGAGTGTGTGATTGATTTGTCAGGTAACATATTTGCGGCGTGAAGTAACAATCCGTTCAGATGCAGCATCTGCTGCGCCTAGCACAGGGGCCGTAGAATGAAAAAGTCTTTGACAAAAAAAGTTTCTTCCTAAAGTTTGATAAATAGAAGACATTTAGTTTCCTTTGCAATATATTTTTATCTCGTAGCGTTATGGAACACAAAGCTGTGTGTTAACTTGAGAAGATAATCTATAAATAGAATATGTGCTTGTAGTAAAAAGCAAAATTTAAGCCTTTCTTAAACACAAGCATACACTTATCAGCAGAGAAAATATGGGAGTCAACAGTCAATTATTTAAACAAAGTTTCTTTTCTGTAACATTTGAAGCGCGCAGAACTTCAACGTTTACCACATTGTATACTTGTCATCGGGACGTAATGCGTTCGGTCCATTGATCTCTATACAACTGGATTGCTGGAAGGTCAGCGAAACGCTTCACACCTCATCCCCCTCCTGCACCCTATTATGGCGTCAACCCAACCCGTCTCGACCCATCACACGTTATATTACACGCCTGTTCTATGCAATCCCCATCTACAGCAACACTAAACCATGCGGAAAATGAAAATTCCGTTCCGCACATATGTGTGGAACCGAAATCGTTGACGTACTACTTTTAAATTGAAGCGAAATTTCAGTGGACTTTTCTACAAATCGTGTACCGCAATTACAATTTGAGGCGCTAGCGATAGCTAGAAATCCACCCCTGAGTTCCAATGATGTGCTAGTAGGCACATATAACACATTGGAACTCAGAGGACGAAATAGTAACACGGGTTCCCCTCTCAAATTTGTTTGTCGATAAAATGTGTTCTTTTTGTTGATAGTTGTCAAATGAATTGCTGAGCATCCTTCTGATAATTGTTTTTATAGACGTGAAGGCGTTTAATAAACACATAACGACACGCGTGTGTGAATGGGTTAATATATACGGCACTTGTGCCATCGCGAAAGGATAAATCTCGAGGCCTGCGGCCTCTCGTTTTATCCTTCCGCGCTGGCACTCGTGCCATATTGATTTACCCATTCACACACGCGTGGCGGGTATGTGGGTGTACATATCGCATGTGATATCCCCGTACACATATACATTGTTTATTTTAACTCTTTACCTAACACTGTGACCAAACACTGCAAGAAAATTAACCATATCCATATCTGTGTGCTTTCACTGAGATTTCATTTTCGAAAAAAAAATTGAATTGAATTTTTAATTAAATGTCGTGTAAGGTAAAGGGTTAACTGGTAGAGTGCTGGAAGCCCATTTGTTGGGCTTTACACTGAGATGAAGATACTGCAGCTTGAAGGCTTCATACTCAGAGGATGAGCTTTGTTTTATCTTTGAAGTTACATTATTTAGTCTGTAAGGCATTGCCTTGTTACAATTTATGGGAGAGTGCCTACAGGCACTCTCCCATAAACTGTAACAAGGCAAAGATATGTGAATAAATTTTGATGGCCAAAAATAATTTAGCACTCTACCAGTTAATCAAATGTCATGGTGTATACGCCTGTTCTTTAATATATTTGAGATATTTGTGTAAAAAAATGTGTTACATATTGAACATCAAAGTTTTAAAATTTTATTGAATAAAGCTATTCACTGAAATTTTTGTTTAAGTTTATTGTTACCAGAGGTGAAACCCACGACGACCAGATTAACGGTAAAAGGGATATGTCCTGTGAATGGAACAAATCACTTGAGAGGATATCGTTCTGGAGACTAATTAACGATAAACAGCTAGTGACAGCAAACACAATACATGGTTCAATCTAATTAGCTGCTAACAAAATAAGCAGACAAATGCGATGCATATGCATTGAAGCGTACATATTCACGGGCGACAACTCGAAAATACGAAATGTACTACACCATTGGATATAGTTGAACATGTGTGTATTTATGACGCGAAGGCTGTTACGCCAAAGCGTAATAGCTTTCAAATCATCAAGCAACACGTCGTCCTGCATTGCCTGACAAAAATAATATTCGAGATTAAAATGTTGATACGGTATTATTATTAATAACACTGTATCAACTTTTCAATCTTGGAACTTATGTTTGTTAATTTATTTATTGGTTTTTAAGGCCACATATTTTTGCACGAGTTTGTTAATAAAAAAAGAAAATATGTTGGAAATATCCAATTTGCATTGCAACGAAAAATGTAAAAATCAGCAATTTTTCTCAGATAATAAAGTATTTTGTTTATAAATCGGTCGAAGACTGCGAGGCGTCGGTACCAATAATCTAGTTATACAAAGATCAATATCTCGGTCCTGCCCACTGTCACTTACGCTGTATCCTATCGTAAACGAAGAACGCTGTGCCCCATTGCGCCTTCAAGTTGAAGGCACAATGTGGCTCCCGCCCCTAACAGAGCAGACAAATGTTCCAGACGCGCTGTATGCTGATAAGCTTATTGATAATCAAGTCCATCGTCTGAATTTAGTGCATAAATTACAGAAATGACGATATTTAATTAATTCGTGCAATAGGGATTAGTAAGTCCCTATTATTGATATGGGGTGTGAATTTATGGCTTGAGTCAATTGACGTGGGTCCATGGAAACCTTTTAATCAATATGATAAGTCAATAACTCAAAATACAGGAAGCATTATAAAAGTATTTAACACATATTCCTAAATACACTTCAGATTATAATGTATTTGAATACTAAAACGAATATGTGAATTCATAAAATTCAACGCATTGGAATACGACAGAATACGAATACTGAATACGAATACACAGTACGAATACCCCAAACCTGACTTTCACCAGTACAAGTGCGTTAGAAAGTCTGACAGCTGTTTATTACCACTCGGTAGTTTTCTCCGGATATTCAGGCTTCCTCCATCAAACAAGAGGTCTGCAAATCTGACACCAAAATACGGGTGCTAGAATGGGAGTAGAATTACACAGGACTTAGCGCCGCGTGTTGAGTCTATATAAAATTAGACAACGTTGACTCTACATATGGTATTTAAAGTCTAAGTTCAGCTACATGAAATATTTATGCTGTACAGAACTGGCCACTTTCCACGGGTGCGCAATATTTCCACTGACGCAATAATATTAGATTCCAAACACTAATTATAGGAATAATCATCAAAAAGTTTCATTAACGAAGCACAGGGTACAACCCGGCGCTTCTTTAATTAAACTTTTGCTAATGATGGTTGTTATTATCTGGTAAACGCATGCGTGGAAATCATTGCCCACGCGTGGATTACGACCGGTCCATGGGGACTGTACTGCAGTGTTCATATAGCAGGAAATTTGACTATTACTTCCGTCGTGGGTGAATAGGTATTATCACGAGTTTCTATAATCACGAGTTTCTATTAATCCACGTGTTAATATTACGCCCATGCAATTAACCTATCAAGGTAGTTATTTCAAATGAAAGTTGCCAGATTCATGTTCATATGAGAACACTTCTTAGAGAATAACGGCCGCTGGGTGCTCTATTAATGGCTACTAGAAGTGTTACCCATCAACAACACGGTGCTGTAAAAATGCAACTTAAAAATGTTTACCCGCCTCTAAAACTTCTTAGGAAAACAAAACGAATATCAGATACTTTAAGAAAGCTTAAACTCACTTAAACATCAAGGACATCTGAAGCAACAAAGCAACGCAAATTTAACCCCCTTTAACCTGATACTTGCAGCTTTATAAACTGGCGAAGATTTTCCAAGAATGTAGACGACTTTTAAAGACATTTTCACTTCTCTTCATGTGTGTTTTCTTGCAGTTGAAACGAGTTCCATTTTTTTACGTTACTCAGACAAGTACTGGCTCTAAACTGGGGAAATATGGGCAGCTAATTTGCATTTCCGTTAAATCCGCTTGGGAATGCAGATTGGAATCTTGAGCTAATATACGCTCTCATGTTTTATACACTCAGTGATCTTTTCATATCGTATCCAGGTAATAATTCCACATGCTGTTTAAACTTCCAAGAAAACAACGCTAATATTGCAAGATAAAAAGTGACAGTTGCATTTGCGTCGATTGCCCGTTGGGAAATCTGAATCTATTATTACTTACACTTGTTTCAGCAAGAGAGGGAGGAACATTTCGTCACTGCTGCTTTGACATATATCTTGGAACGGATCCGTAAACTATGTAAGTAGAATATATTTGTACTGTAGTTCTAATTTCCAACACAGAAATCTCACCTGATGAGAGATATGTAAAGATGCACTTAACCCTTTACCCAACGCAGACGATAATAATAATAATAGTTTATTTATATAGCGCTTTTCCCAGCGAAACACTGCTCAAAAGAGCTGAAAACAAAGGTAATGATAACAATGGTATAATCAGCGGCCGAAGGCTGCTTGAAAGAGATGGGTATTACTATTTTAAATATCATTTTTTTCAATTTTTCAAAAACTTTCAACAAAACCATATCATGTGACCCCTCATTGGAACGAGCTCAATAAGCCCGTTCCAATGAGGGGTCACATGATATGGTTTTGTTGAAATGTTTTGAAAAATTTAATTTTTTCAACTGCTCAATTTGCATATTACGCGGGCGGATGCGGGAGATTCGTATGGTAAAGGATTAACTGGGTTTATCTGCGTTTGTTTCTGTCCATTTCTTGAGTTATGACCCCCAAAAAACAAATGCCAAACAACCTTTTTACGCCATGTTTGACCTTTGTTTTGGGGGTTCATAACTCAAAAAATAGACAGAAACAAACGATCATTCCTTATAATTAAACCTGGGCGCAATAAATTTAAACACTCTCTGCTTTGTGGAGTTATTATAACAACCAGGTCGTACCATGCTTCCTGGTGAGAACTGAATAAAACAGGCATAGTTTTCTAAAATTCTGTTTGAAATAACGATACATTTCACTGCAACATGTTATTGTGTTTTTACACATTCATTGAACAATGAATTTCGTAAGTTAAAACGAACATCATAGGTCACACACACACAAAACTTTATTCTTCTTTTTCACTTAACGGGAGGTGGGGGGGGGGGGTGGGGGTGGGGGTGGGGGTGGTTGTCATCAAAGCAACGCTGGGTTAAATTCAATTCTAATTTCGATCATTTTCTGAGAAATTGAAAAAGAGTTTGTAAATGTGGAGTTCGATATATAGATATTATCATAACAGTGTGTTGATCCGTGTCGTAGTATCACATCGAGTTGAGGTGGCCAGATTTTCGGATCACACGAGCTGCCGCAGGCAGCTCGTGTGATCCGAAAATCTGGCCACCTCAACGAGACGTGATGCGACGACACGGATCAACACACTGTTATGATGATATGTTTATCATATGACATTGTTTCGATGTCAAATTCACCCAAATTTGCCATTTTAATTAATATGCGTTGAAAAGCCGGTTACAAAATAGCAGACGAAACAACAACGACTTCCCTAGTTACGAAAACTATTCACGGAAACTCTCGGATATTTCCGTGTGAGTGTGATATGGATTTTTGATTTCCGTAAGAGTGTGATATGGACTTTTGATCGGGAAAAATCTCACCCGGTGTGATACAACAGTTTGGAAAACATCGTCAAATAGTAGTGATATTTAGGGTAAAAATGTCATAGTCATATGATAAAAACCCAGATGACATGAAGTTGGCTTAACATTGTCTCAAAAAAGAGTTCATTCGGGCTATATTTGGAAATTGAAAAGTTCTGAGTGTGCGAGTTTCGTTTGTGGATGCTATCGATGTCAATGATTTATCTTTTTGTTCATGTTGACATCGTTGTGCACGAGCCTAGATTGTCAGCGAGGCGAGTGTTTAACTGTATTTTGTTTCTTTAAAGTGGGACATTCCCCATAGTAACTGAAGATGGAACCTTCATTTCGATGTTCACTGACGTACAAAATGTGTCGTGAAATGTCAGACATAAATTTTGAGAACTGATATTCTTTTACCCTCTTTCATACACATACATTCAATTGATGGTGAAAGGATAGCACCGTGGAGTGCAAGTATATGGCACTTTCATTTAAATCAGTACGATAAATTATATCTTTGTGACAGGTTGGAAATTATTTTATCTTATACCTGTTGAAGATATAGCCCATGTGTTATAGATTATCTATAACACATACCCCTATGTCATATAGATTGGAGAACGGACTATAGTCTTTTTCTATATTATAATATAATGATGACATTCGCAAAATTGTTTATAAATCGTGTCAAATCAGGTAAAATTGATTATCAAACATATTTTTGTCATAAATCATAAGAATTGAGGCGTAAGTATATTTTCTGTAATTGTTTTCCCAGTTACAGGGCCACTTTCTAAGGGGAACTATACTCTATCATTCACTTGAATTTGTAGCCTTGTTACGCACCAACAGCTTTTCCGGGCACATCACATGTATTCATGCCCAACAAGAGAAAGCAGTCGACTCCACTCCAGATGAGTCGACATTTTGACACGAAATCATCCCCAAAACCCTTTTAAAAATGCAGAAAAGAACAAAAATGGTCGGTATAAGATAAATACAACAATACTATAGTGTGTTTTGATATGTTTGATATCTCGACTCGTTGAAAGTGAGTTTTTTTCGCTCGGCAAGCCTCGCGAAAAAAACTCACTTTCAACTCGTTGAGATATCAAACATATCAAAACACACTATGGTATTATCGTATATATAACCAGCCATTGTTTACGTTTGATTTGGGCAAAACGATGAACGTGGACTATTACTTTTAATTGTGAATAAAAAAATAAACACGGAAAATAAAGCATGAAATGGATTTAGTCTAAACATATTTTATTTGTCATAAAGTACAAAAAGGATTGGAGAACAAGTTACAAAACTTAGTTAATATCCTTTCCCTAGATACATTACAGAAATTTGACATCGCGGCATGACAATACATATGAATCAGGTAAACTACAACGGTAAATTCCATGGATCAAAAAATTTGAAAATATTGTAACTGGAAAGACAAGTTAGGAAATTTATAATACAATAGTTGGCTAGATTATCGTCAGAGTATTTGGATGTTATTGTCGAATAGATAGCAGGTGATGGGGTACATTTGCTTCCACAGAATATTATATTTTGGTACCAGGGACCCATAGTAACGCTACATAACATAGGCCGTCACGAACACACTCTCGTCTTGAGAATTTGGCGTTGTTATTCGATATTTAAGGAGGTTAATACCGACGACGTTAATACCGACGACGTGCACCCCGTTTCAGCCACGACATCACTAATTAGGGTAATTCAGAGTGTCGTTGGTCGGAGCGGGGTGCACCTCGTCGATGACAATAGACAAATTTCGACATGTGATCTGAATAAAGGGGTCGTTTCCTTATCTGAAATATTCGAACCAAAATTGCGAGGTGGGGTTATAGTGCACGCACCCCTACAGACCCTCGGCCCCTGTCACGATGCGAATTTTTGATGTCCCACACAATACATGAGCTGGTTAGGCAAACTCACGGTGACCGATGGTGGACCATCGCATGTCACATAATCTTAATTAGCGGGGTTGTCTGTTGATTTAACTGAAACGTCCACTAGACGTGATAAACCTTTGGACTTTCAAGAAGAGTGAGAAATTAAGTTTTACAGGGAGATCTGGGATTCCATACAATAAATCATCAACTGACGTGATATTGCAAAAGTTAAGACCGTTCAGTAGTTCTCTTCTCTGAGTATTAAATTTTGGACATTCAAAAAAGAAATGGGCTGCATTCTCGAGTGGGTGGCCACATGTACATTGGGGGGTCGAAGAGATAAAGTTGAGGAACTTGTCGTGGGATAGATCACTGCAACCATTTCGAAGCCTACAATGTAATATATTCGCATTCCTATTTCCAGCACAGAAATAACTTGGCGGTCTAGGTGAAGGATCGTTGCTCGAGATTAATTGCTTGAATTCAAGTAGGGTGGGTGCATTCTGGGTTTCTCGGGGGAGTTTGTTCCATAGCTCTATTGTGGAAGGGAAGAAAGATTTTTTGAAATTTTCTGTTCGGCATTGGTATAATTTATATTTGGAAGGATTTCTGAAGTTGTAGGCTGCGTTATCCCCAATTCGCCGTGGTAGGAGTTCTGTTAGGAAATCCGGGGCTTCATGATTAATAATTTTATATAGTGTACATAGTTTATGAAACTGTCTACGGTCGCTCAATTTTCTCCATCCAAGCTCGAGCAGAAGGTTTTCAGACGGTGTGGAGCGCGTGAGACCCGTTATAATTCTCGCAGCATCTTGCTGTAATCTATCAACTCTATTTAGGAGATATTTTGGCGCTGAGTCCCATAAGATGTCACCATAGTCTAGAAGTGGTAGTATATATGACAAATATATTTGTGTAAGTGCTTTTCGGGGGAGCATGAATTTGAGTTTCCGAAGCTGAGAAAGTCGGGCTGTAACCTTCTTACATGCCTCTGCTATGTGGCGATCCCAACTTAGATTTGATTGGAGATGTATACCAAGATGTTTATGGCATTTCACAGTAGTGATGGGGACACTATCAAGAAGTAGGGTTTCATTAAAGTTAGTTGACCGGTCGTATGTAAACTGAATAGCTTCAGTTTTTTCGGGATTAAAAGTCACCAGCCATTTCTGAGACCAGCTGTGGATAACTTGGTTTAGTGAGGAAGCTACATCAGAACAGCTGGGTTTACTATTTGTTAAGCAAGTATCATCCGCAAACAAACGAGCAACTGAGTCGAGGAATTCTGCAATATCGTTAATATAAATCAAGAACAGGAAGGGTCCAAGAACAGATCCTTGCGGAACACCAGCTGTCATCAATGAATAATTGGAGAATGTATTATTCACTAGTACTCTCTGTTTCCTATCAGTTAGGTAGTTTTCGAACCACTTTAAAAGTGTGCCACAGACGCCATGTTGACGAAGTTTGTAAATAAGACCTCTGTGCCAAACTTTTTCGAAAGCTTTTGATATATCGCAAAAAATGGCGCACGCAGCAAGACGGGAGTCAAGCGATTGACAGAGGGTGTGGTATAATTCAAGTAGTTGGAAAGTTGTACTATGTCCAGGTAGAAAACCAGATTGATATTTATATATTAGATTATTCTCATGAAAATGGGTGAAGACATACTTCAATACGACTTTTTCGAAGACTTTTCCTAATATCGGGAGTAATGATATGGGCCTATAATTTTTACAATTTGATGGATCTTTCTGTTTAAAGATTGGAATGACGTTAGCTTTTTTCCATTCATCTGGAAAAACTGCGTGATCTAAGCAATTCTGAAAAAGTGTTTTTAAAGGAACTGATATGGTCTCGGCAGTACCCTTAAGCATTTTAACACTACTATCGTCATGTCCGTGGGCTTTGTTAGACTGGAGGGATTTAATCGCATCGGTGATATCATTTACTTCAATGTTAATGGTCGATAAGCACGCGTCAGTTTTAGAAAGAAACACTGGCAGTTTTCTATTTCGGTCATTAATTGTACTATTTTTGATAAATGTCCCGTTCAGAAGTTCAGCCTTATCTTCATCATTTACGATTAGGTTATCGGGGTTTAGCCCATTGCCGTCATATAAGGGTGGTATTGAGGTTTTTGCGGTTTTGTGGAGAAGCTCCTTAATAACATGCCAAAACATCTTAGGGGAGGATGAACTATTGAGACTTTCCTCAAGGTTGTCGAGATACTTTTGTTTTGCGTACTTTTTCATGTTATTTGCTTTATTTCTAGCGGACCTATAGGTATTCCAATCTGCATCTGTGTTTGATTTTAGGGCTTTTTTTCTTAAACGATCTCTGTGTCTCAGTTGTGATCTGAGCTCACTAGTAAACCAATGTTTATCTCGGGGGCGTACGATAATTTTGGATTGCGGAATGGTTTTGTCTATTATTTCAAGGTACTTTTTACAAAATGTGACTTGGGTTGCATTCATATCTGTGCTGTCATCAGTTATGGGAGTCCAATCAGCTTCTGAAATTAATTTATTGGCCATGTCGAAATCAGCATTTTTGTAGTTACGGATAGTTCTATAATATGTTTCCATGGGTGCAGCGTCAAAGTCAACATAGGCATAAACTGCAAAGTGGTCAGACACTTCGAGATCAATGGTATCGGCTTCTATAATAGGAATAGAATCGGTAACAATTATGGGGTCCAGTAATGTCGAAGAATTGGGGGTTACTCTCGTGGGGGTTCGAATGATATTATGAAGATTGTAATGTTGTAAAACGTCGTGTATTTTCGAACTTGGGTTCAAGAGGTCAGAATTCAGGTCGCCTAGAAGAATCATATTCCGGTTTATATCTAGGGCCAATTCAATGGAATTATCCAATAGTTCCCAATATTCAGGGGAGGCAAATTGTTGTGATCTGTAGGAAAGTGCAACGATGTATTTTCTAGCTTTAGATAAGATTTCGAACCATATTATTGAATCGTCAAATTCCAATTCCGTTCTACGACGAAAGTGGATTCGGTTTGATATATAAACAGCGATTCCTCCACCAAACGAATCTCTGTCTTTCCTGATTGGAGTACAACAATTTTGTAACATTATATTGTCCGAGCTAAAGGTTGGGTGCAAATGCGTTTCAGTGAAACATACCACATCAAACTCCTCAACAATTTCCTCTATTTTATGAAGTTTTGAGCGTAGGCTACGAATATTATAATGGAAGATGGAGAGGGCCTTATTGTCTTCAACGTGTGCACGTGGTGTGGGTCCTGGGTTTAGTTCGATGTCATTGCTACATAACAGTATCAGCAACAAGATTAGAAACTGGTACGATGGGGATATTCTGATGGAGAGGTTAGAAAATATGTGCTTTACTATCAAGTGTCTTCTGGGCTCGCGAGCAGCATTGAAAGATCCCACCGCTGCACGGTACTGCTCTAGCGAAATGGCCATCGATGAAAACAAACAGACAATGTTAAACTTGAAGTGCCGCGATGGGATCCATCAATGCCGATGCCGTTTATCCAGTAGACAAGATTTGTGTTAGGTGTGCCCAATGGGCGGTAGAGTTGTCGGATTATGTGTCTATGTAAAATTTTTTCATTTTCTGGCGATAATCTAGAAAAGATGAGGATTTGAAGAAGTTGTAAATAATTACAAGGTGAATATACAATGTGAGATAATCTGGAATACCCAGAAATAAGCATAAGCTGAAGAGTTGAGATGTTTGGTGGGATTTGTGTGGATTCTGGTGTTTGGTATTACGTCTACACGAGTGTCACAATACCGTGTGTCCCCAAGGGTCGGCCAACCTTATGGGACTCGTGGGAGAATTACTGACATGTTGGAGAATATGGTTGGCAATAGTTTAAGTTCATAGTAAAAATAGGGGGCTTGGACTAGGACTGGAGGTGAGATCAGAGAGATAATTATATTATGGGTTATTAAAAAAGTTGTCAGCAATGAATGATAATCTAAGACACGATCTACTTTGTTTCTAAATATAGTATACAGAAGACCCCGAGTTGCGGCCCCATCACCGGTGTTGTGCGTTAGTTCCAAGCTTGGTCGATCGTTTGTAGCCTCTTTGGACCGATTCTCGCTAATTGGTCCAAAGAGATACATGGTCAGGGTTTACTTGAGGCCGAGAACCACACAACAGTCGGAGTGGGTGTACCTGTGGTACCAAGCGGACCATGCCCGAAAACTCGAAAATAGCATCGTACGCTTGTCCAGGCCGCACAGTCCATGGGTGACGGGGCCCATCGCGGCTCCTGAGTGTATAATTCAACCTGAGTCTCGCGCGCATATACGTTAGACATCGTTCATTCCAGGCCAAGTAGGCCACGCAGAAACAACCCTACGCATTGGACACGCACTCACTTTTATTGTTGTTGAGCATCGTTTATGTTTTGGAGCCATCCTCCTCCTTCAAACGATAACGGCGGGGAAGACACTTTTATATACGCGACCAGTGAGTATTTCAGAAATCCAGATGGCTATGCACCAGTGGCTTGTACTAAAACTGGCTGAAAAAATTGAAAGGTTACTGGAACCACCATCGATGGGGTTCAAATACGGGACGACAGCAGTTATCGTCGAGCTGTGAATGTAGCTGCGCATATATTAATGGAGCTACCACACAACGCACAATAGGATTGATCGTAACTACTTCAAGCCAGTTGTTTGGTTTGGATCTAGAACCCACCGATGTATCCGATGTGTCCGATGTTCGAGAAACGAAAATTTCTGAATGCCAATTCTCCCATTCCCATTTGAGGCGTAATGAGGAAGAGAAGCCGAGGAAAAGTAGTATTGGGATGATAATTAGACTGAAATAGGAAGTGTCGGTACACACCATTTCAGTAATGTGTGTAAACTTAGATACTTATGCGGTTGTGGAGGCTGGCGCGCGCAACGGGATGAGAAAGTAGAAAATAGTAGGATGTGTGCACATTACCCATTTTTTAAAAACAAAATATATACGCCCGCCTGTCACCTAATGCCCCCACAGTTTAGCGGTCATTTCGCTAAGACACGAGACCCTGTCACAAACGACACCACAGACCATAAGTAATTCAGACGAACCTTCAGAACGGGAGAACTTTGATCACTAAGGAATCGTTGCCACGTAGCGTTAATTTATAAACGAAATTGAAATGGCTAATGGGAAAGCTATCGTATTGGATGGTTGTGCACATTTGACTGCCTCAATTCCAAATGGAGAAACGTCATTCATATTTTAAATCGCCCCCTCGAGGGATGATAAATGTGGTACGAATGTAAAAAATAATTGTTTCTCGACGTTTAAGACTCTGTTAACCACCACGTATGTAATAACCATCCGGTAGTGTAATGGAACTTGTGATGTGATAAAAATAAACCAGTAGTGTAATAATCAACCGGTAATGTAACACAATCAAGCAAGAGAGTAATAACCAGCAATGTAATAGACTTACGAGTAAGTAGTGTAATAAAAGTCAGTGAAAGTGAAAGATTTTTCAACGAAATTAACCCTTTACCCAACGCAGACGATTTCAAAATTTACTATTTTAAATATCATTTTTTAAATTTTTTCAAACAATTTCAACAAAACCATATCATGTGACCCCTCTTTGGAACGAGCTCGACGAGCTCGTACCAAAAAGGGGTCACATGATATGGTTTTGTTGATTTTTTTCGAAAAATAATATTTGTTCAGCTGCTGAATTTGCATATTACGCGGGCGGATGCGGGCGATTCGTTGGGTAAAGGGTTAAAAAAGATTTCGGGTGGCTTAAATTAGTGTTTTATCACATTTGATCGTAATTCTAAAGACGTTGTCATGGTCATACACAGAACGACACAGACGTGTGAATTGGTTAGTCGATAGGGCACGAGTGCCAGCGCGGAAGGATAAAACGAGAGGCCACAGGCCTCGAGTTTTATTCATCCTTCAGCGATGGCCCAAGTGCCATATCGATTAAACCATTCATACGTGTGTGTCGTTCTGTATTTATTATACGCCTTCACGTTTATAAAAACAGTTTTTAGAAGGACACTCAGCAATTCAGTTGACAACTGTCAACAAAAAGAACACATTTTATCGCCAACCACATTTGCGAGGGGAACCCGTTTTACTTTTTTGTCCCATGAATTCCAAAGTGTTCTATGTGCCTACTTTCAGCTATCGCTAGCGATTCAAATTGTAATTGCGTTGCACAATTTGTGGGAAATTCCAGTGAAATTTCGCTTCAATTTAAAAATAGTCCGTCAACGATTTCCGTTTCGCACCTATAAACAGATTTTAATTTTTCATGGTTTAGTGTTGCTGTAGATGGGGATTACATAGAACAGGCGTGTAATAAAAATATTATTTGGTTGGTTCAATACTCTGACGGAAGGTATTCTCTTGTTTTTTATGTGCATATACACTGGCGTTTTAGCTCAATTTCAGCATCTGCGGAAAGGCTACAGCTGCAAGTGAAATTTAAATTAAAAGTTAGACAACCAATTATTTATTGTAATGTCGTGCTTGTTAGAGGATGCTCATCCTGGGCAAAAGAAGTCGGGTGCTGCGATAACACTAAACGTGTTCTCCTTAACTTGTAGGTGAAGATATGGCTTCTGAAGCTAGAATTTTTCTGATCTCTTGCTTTGTCTGCAATTATAATTTTTAATGTGCTTCTGGCCAATCTCTATAGATCTTTCTAATCTCACCTAGCTTCCGTTGGTGTGTCTCAGTGCATATTTATTTTTTTTTTGTCTGTTTTCTCACTTTGAAGTACACCTTAGAACGCCGTATTCGTCTAAGCGGGTTACATATGTGCCTTAAAATGGAAGAGAGGAGAATATTTGCTGACTGTTGATATCCCAGTTTGGTCATTTGTGATTCAATCCCGTGTTAAAATTTCTTCTTAATATTTGGTTGAAATCAAGCTCTTATTTCAAATAACTGGCCATCAACCACGACATTAGAGCAGCATCTCCATAGCAGTCAACCTAGACCGCCTTGCTACACTATTTGCTCTTACTGAGAGAAGGGTCGTCTCTTCCCTTAATTTGAGAAAAGAACGACTGGAATTTATAAACTATTTCCAGCGCCTCCTCACCTACTCCTATGGAAAACATGGGCGCCTCCCATTAAAAAACATGAACACCACTCTCTAAAGAACAAAGTCTCACAGAATATCCTTCAAAGTAGCCAAGCAGGAAGAAAAGTATAATCAGTCCAATATGGCATTTGGAAGCGGGGTGTGGGGAGGAAGATTGTTCGAGGGTTTATTAAAAATCATACTTGTAGACTACGCAAAAGATCAAAAAATTCGAGTCCAAGAAGACTACACTTCACACTTCACCTATGCGTTGTTCTGAAATATACTTTATGTGTTTTTGGACCCAATCCTCCTGGGGTAAGCTATCTTTAACCCTTTACCTAACGTAACGGCCAAAACCGGCCAGCGCTATTCTCAAAAATCGCCAATTAATTTTCATTATTTTTTTCATTTTTTGTCTCAAAAACATAGGTTATGGCCCCTCATTGGAACGAGCTCGTCGAGCTCGTTCCAACGAGGGGTCATAACCTATGTTTTTGAGACAGAAAATGAAAAAAATTAGTTATTCAAGAATTATTTTTGCAAGTGTCGTCTGCTTTTCAGGTTAGGTAAAGGGTTAACAAGTTTAGCTTTACTCCACATAACTGTCCGTTGTAACAGTTCGTAGATGGCGTCTATTTTGCCACCTTTTGACCGAGTAGAGACGAGACAAATAAGCAGTAAATCTTTCAATATGTAAAATCCAGTAGTTTTACAGCGTTCGTTTATGTTATTGGAATCCATTATGTGTCACACTGTTGGTAGACAGATTCGTGTTTTCCCCTGAATCTGTGCCCCCCACCGTTGGTTCTGAAGATCTGTCAACAGTGACAGTGGAGAGATAATATGAATAGCTCCCAACTACCTGGATCGTTGGCCTAAAACAAAATTCCCCTTCAACCAAGAATCAAACCTTCTTTCACAAAAATATGAGTGGACTTTGGGTGATGCGCTCTCTCCACATTCTCTCCCCCTACACCTCAACTGCCACCTGAAATCCACTCCGGCACTATCCTTCCATGGAACTGGGGAGAATAAAATAATAAGTCAAACGAATCGCATTGAAATCAAGTTTAGGGAAATGAGCCAACCATCTCTGGCTTATCGCATATATGTCTTGCAAGGAAACAGATTCCTTCAGCTTTGGGGAGGGGATGTTGCTCTCTAGATATGAAAGCGTTTAACAGCTTGACGGACGGATGATACACAGACATGACACCAATGACCAAACTGAAAAAAGTAGACACCATGACTGCAAACCTCTGGTCAACAATAACAACCAGGCTGTCCATAACTGCATATATTTGCCATGAATACAAGGCTCGGTGTTTAGGAAAGGCAGTGCGCTCCCTTAATGTTTTCGAAATCTTGACGAAAGTTCAAAACAAGTGCGAAATTAGGCTACATCAATATATTTCTCCAAATTTCCACTTATTTCCATCCAGTTGTGCTGAGATATCACTTGATGATTAACAAACCCGTGTAAAAATTACATTTTAAAAAATAGCCAATTTTTCGAAGCCACTGTTTCCCATAATTCATCTGGTAATTTATCCCTATGTATCAGAATCCAACTTTGGGACAAAAACTTTAAATTCTCTTGTCCAACAAAAAAGCCTAATGTAATCATATATCTGATACTAAAAATATATCTCAATTTTACATGGCCTTAGTTTCAACATATGCCCTATGTTTAGAATTTCACCCCTGTGAGGGGGGGGGGGGTGTTGCTCTCTAGATATGAAAGCGTTTAACAGCTTGACGGACGGATGACACACAGACATGACACCAATGACCAAACTGAAAACGTAGACACCATGACTGCAAACCTCTGGTCAACAATAACAACCAGGCTGTCCATTACTGCATGCATTTGCCATGAATACAAGGCTCGGTGTTTAGGAAAGGCAGTGCTCTACCTTAATGTTTTTGAAATCTTGACGAAAGTTCAAAACAAGTGCGAAATTAGGCTACATCAATAATATTTCTCCAAATTTCCACTTATTTCCATCCAGTTGTGCTGAGATATCACTTGATGAATGTGAACTACTACTAACAGTTGCACACAAACCAGAAATAATGAAAAGTTTTTTGAAAAATGGTGTATTTATAACTCAAACACAAATAAGGAACTTCCTGGTTCAAGAATTGACACCGACGGCAGAATGCTTTTTAAGGTTCCGCTCCACAATTTTCCAGGCATTTCCAAATATGACATTCCATACACTCTCTTCAAATGCAAATATTCTGTAGCTTAGTTATCTAACTCATAGCATGTATTACATTTCCCAAATCCACAAAAAAACAAATAACACCATCTGACTAAGTAGAAATGAACAATCTGAATGCGGGTGGAATAATTTATTGTCAAAGGCCAGACTTCAACCTGAAAAATTGCTGGACAAAATGCCGAAACCAGTAATTTTCAGCCACCTAGCAGCCTCAAAAGCAGACTTTTCCCACCAACCCATCCTACCCACCCCTGGAACAGAGCATCCCCTGTTTCTAAAATGCAAAAAAAAATTTATATGTTTCCGTTTCATTTTTTAGTTACCTGTCTGGTAACAAACCCGTGTAAAAATTACATTTTAAAAAATAGCCAATTTTTCGAAGCCACTCTTTCCCATAATTCATCTGGTAATTTATCCCTACGTATCAGAATCCAACTTTGGGACCACAACTTCAAATTCTCTTGTCCAACAAAAAGCCTAATGTAATCATATATCTGATACTAAAAATATATCTCAATTTTACATGGACTTAGTTTCAACATATGCCTTATGTTTAGAATTCCACCACTGTGCAATAGTGCGAAACTGTGGAGCGGAACCTTAAAGAGAAAACAAGAGTGATCTCCCCTTGGATTTCACTCAGGCAAAAGAATCTGGAGTCTATGCTGAGTTGAATGAACAAAAACCGCAAGTCTCTATTTTCAACAAAGTAAAAAGATACAGTATGGCCTTTCTGACTGCCAAATAGCTTTTGCAGCCAGTTTTCGCCTGATTTTCACGACCACACCACACCACACCACCTCAACCCTCACATTTCTCTGTGCCACTACAGAGAGCATTTTTTGTTATTTCCACCAGCCACATTGACTAACCAGGTCCAGCCAATAGCACTGTTTAATACAATCAAAATGTAAAACAATAAGCAGTGATAACCACATCTTTGGGGGTGGAGGGTGGGGGCGGTGTTGCTCTCTAGATATGAAAGCATTTAACAGCTTGACGGACGGATGACACACAGACATAACACCAATGACCAAACTGAAAACGTAGACACCATGACTGCAAACCTCTGGTCAACAATAACAACCAGGCTGTCCATAACTGCATATATTTGCCATGAATACAAGGCTCGGTGTTTAGGAAAGGCAGCGCTCTACCTTAATGTTTTCGAAATGTTGATGAAAGTTCAAAACAAGTGCGAAATTAGGCTACATCAATATATTTCTCCAAATTTCCACTTATTTCCATCCAGTTGTGCTGAGATATCACTTGATGAATGTTAACTACTACTAACAATTGCACACAAACCAGAAATAATGAAAAGTTTTTTTGAAAAATGGTGTATTTATAGCTCAAACACAAATAAGGAACTTCCTGATTCAAGAACTGACACCGACGGCAGAATGCTTTTTAAGGTTCCGATCCACAATTTTCCAGGCATTTCCAAATATGACATTCCATACACTCTCTTCAAATGCAAATATTCTGTAGCTTAGTTATCTTACTCATAACATGTATTACATTTCCCAAAATCCTCAAAAAACATATAACACCATCTGACTAAGTAGAAATAAACAATCTGAATGTGGGTGGAATAATTTATTGTCAAAGACCAGACTTCAACCTGAAAAATTGCATAAAAAATGCCGAAACCATTCATTTTCAGCCACCTAGCAGCCTCAAAAGCAGAATTTCCCGACCAACCCATCCTACCCAGCCCTGGAACAGAGCATCCCCTGTTTCTAAAATGCAAAGCATTTTTTATATGTTTCCGTTTCAGTTTTAGTTACCTGTCTGGTAACAAACCCGTGTAAAAATTACATTTTAAAAAAATAGCCAATTTTTCGAAGCCACTGTTTCCCATAATTCATTTGGTAATTTATCCCTATGTATCAGAATCCAACTTTTGGACCAAAACTTCAAATTCTCTTGTCCAACAAAAAGCCTAATGTAATCATATAGCTGATACTAAAAATATATCTCAATTTTACATGGCCTTAGTTTCAACATATGCCCTGTGTTTAGAATTTCACCCTTGTGCAATAGTGCGAAACTGTGGAGCGGAACCTAAAGTGAATCCCAGTGACGTAATTTTCTCTGAAGTGGAACGTCATCACTGACCTCAATTTCGAGATCAATGAACGCTGTTCTATTTTTCAATTTGCGTCTTTCCGTCGATAAGGCAAATGAAAAAGTTCCTCTTGAAATAGTTTTATAACACATTTTGTGGTCAATATTGTGAGATAAATTTATCATCACCACAGTGTGTGTCTCCGGAAATTCTGATCAAGTCTCGTTGTAGGCACAGAATCGCATTTCGACTCGCCCTAACGGGCTCGTCGAAATACTATTCTGTTCCTACAGCTCGGCTTGATCTGAATTCCCGGAGACACACACTGTGGTGATAATCTGTATGTAGCAATGTAATTATACATATAACATCAGGAAAGTGGTATATAGTATGATTGAATAAATTGAATTTGAATTTGAATTTAGTAAACTTGTAAAGTGCCAAGACTGGTGCATGTGATCAAGAAAGGCTCCTTTATCAAGTCTTCTCTCCACCTGACCGTAGAAAAAAATAGGGTGTACACTTATCTAATTTATTTCCACTGGGAAGGGTAAAAGTCCCAATACATTCAAAATGAAGTGATAAGGTGGACATGTTGCCTCTTAAATTTAACAACGAGCACATGTTTTGCAGATGATCAACTTTTTGGTTCATTCCAAGTTGGGTGGATGGGGGTAGATCATCTACCCCAGACATTCTCCTTGTACCAGCCTTTAACCCTTTACCTAACGAATCGTCCGCATCCGACCACGTAAAATGCAAATTCAGCAGTTGAAAACATATTATTTTTCAAAAGATTTCAACAAAACCATATCATGTGACCCCTCGTTGGAACGGGGTCGTCGAGCTCGTTCCAATGAGGGGTCACATGATATGGTTTTGTTGAAATTTTTTAAAAAATTTTAAAAAAATGATATTTAAAATAATAAATTTTGATATCGTCTGCGTTGGGTAAAGGGTTAACAAGAGCGTATGGTGAAAATGGTGTAAATTATCTAAATATTTTTTTCTCAATATCAGCAATTGAACTGAAACCTGTACCACTTGTACTTGGTTTTGTTGTGCTGAAATCCACCTATCTGTCTCCCCAAATTCTGAGTGACTGAGGGGGTTAAATATTCAGTAAGTTACAAGCTTTGAAAATGACGCAGAACTCGAAGCAAATGTCAAGAGGTTTTTTGTACAGTACTAGAACCATTTAGGTATAATTTAAACAATATTCACTAAGCTAGCATGTCAAATGATGAAAAAAAAACAATTTGCAAGCAACTTGTTCATACATTTGGTTGAGAAAACAGGGTGAATTAAAGAAGTAACTAATAATTCTGATAAAAAGCAATTGCATTGGAAAAGATAAATTTAATTAATTAGAATACACATTTTTCTTTGATTTAAACCAATAAACACAGACATTTTGAAAAGTTTGTGATCATTTAGGTTGTGACGGCCCAAATAAGCGAACACGTAATCTGGAGCATTTGGCACCCAAAGTTGTGAGTAGGATTAAATAGAGGTGATTGGCTGATTGGTTCAAATATCAGCTGGCTTTAAAACCATTAATTAAAAATTTAAAAAAAATTGTGTCCACTTTAGAAAGGATTAAAACGTTTGTTTTTAATTTTGTGCCGGAATGTGTGAGAATCTCTCAAAAACGTAAGACATGAAAAAGAAGTGTCAAAGTCATACGGCAGTAGAGAAAATTCGAAATCTAAGTTGAAATTTGATGTGGGACCATAAAACACTTACAGAAAAAATTCTTGAATAACTATTTTTTTTTCATTTTTTTGTCTCAAAAACATAGGTTATGACCCCCCCCCCCATTGGAACGAGCTCGACGATGTTTTTGAGACAAAAAATGAAAACATAATGAAAATTAATTGGCGATTTTTGAGAATCGCGCTGGCCGGTTTTGGCCGTTACGTTGGGTAGACATGATGTACTTTGTGGTTGTATAAATATTTTTTTCAAAACAACTGGTGTGATGTGGAGAGTGAAAGGCTATTTCTGTTGTCGATTGGATTGTTTAGGCTTTCATAACCATCAATAGCGCTAGCAATTCAGCGATAACGATAAACGTTCCATTATGTCTGGAGAAACGAATGAACGCCCGCCTGATGGAATATTTCAGTGGTACTGGTAATTACAAATCATTTCCTTCAAACATTTATAATACTGCAGCGAAGGATGGCTCCAGTTTGATCCAACATACATTTCGGTCTTCATGGAAATGTACAATCCAGATCATAAACAATCCACCATGTAAAACATCAAAACATAAAAGATGGAGGAGAATCGCAAAAACAGAAAAGTGACAGCGGGAAACGTAACGTCAATTGCATTGTGGATTGCATGCTTCTAAACAAATATGAATGAAGCGATGTCATGTTTTTAAAGCGACCCTCACGCACTACGAAAATATAATTCTTCGGTTGTTTTAGGAAAACATTCACCTATCCCATGGGTGATCTTATACAGTGAATTGATTTTGGATCGAAATATTATTGCCCGATGGAAATAATATACTTGTACTGAGTTTGATTATTGTTTATCACATAGTACACAATTTCATTCATGCTGAAGGAATTTCCGTACGTGCAGCGGGTTGAAAGAATTGAAAATGGAGCCCCATTATTTTGATCAGTTGAGTGTGGCTTTTTGTTTGTTAACGACAATTTTTTAGATGTCATGGTGATGGGTTTTGTTGACTGAATGGTAGATAAAAGTGTTATGTGCTCACCGTGCATGTATACAAACTATTAGTGCAACTCGACCCGTTTTGGGGAGGTATAGCATTGGTCGCGCTGGCGCGATTCGTGACAATCCGTCCACCAAAAACGAGTCTGGTCGCGATAAAAGATTCTATTCTATACAAGCAGAATGAGTACATAACATATGTATTTACACTTTGTGGGGACAGATTTCTAAAAACATTACATTTGGTCGGAAATATATAAACCTTGAATTTAATTTCTTGAATTTTTAGTTTATTTTTATTTATTAATTGTTGTTTTTGTTTTGTTTTTTTTATGGGGGGGGGGGGGTGGCGGGGCACTTTGAGGCAGTCTGTATCGGGTATTTTTGTTGAAGATTTATCTGTTGTAATATGTATTTTCGAGCTGTGGTATATTAAGGTGTTACTAGCGGTTGAGTAAATACTTACTAGGGATGTGCAGTGAAGGTACCAATGCGGGGATGTCGCGAAGATGACTGGTTTATGGTAGGTGCAGCGTAAACTTCATTTTTTCGACTGTGGTAGTTCAAGGCCTGACTGATAAAATATTCCCATCACATTTGTTGATGGCATTTTTTTTTCGATGTTCTGTTTCATCAGTCAGTCGGAACCCTAGTGCAGGTCTGTGTCCTTGCAATTTTATTTGTGGATAAACACATGCAGCTGTGGTGATTCGTGGATATCCGGTATCATACCCAAACTTCTTATTTAATTAGCACTTGCTACTCCGAACTATTCATGATGTGTCCCCCAACAGCAGGAATCGACTTTTACACTATGAGTACCTATTCTACAATATGTGAAAAGCCTATGACATAAATTTTAGCTTTGTACACCAACCGTAGTGAATACGCCATCAATGGAGTTTTAATAATTAAAATTTACACCTACAGTGGAATTTCATCCAAGCTGACCTTTGGTGACGTCGACCTGAATGCATACTTGTCTAAATTTAACGCACGTCGCCTCGCGAAGGGTGAAATGAAAGTGGCAATTATTTATTACGTTTTAAAAGAGTTTTCCCCATAAGACATCAAAACTTTGTCTCAGGTTAATAAAGCATCCATAACTCGAAATGGTACGTTATTATGTTATTAAAATGAAAAAGCCCTGTTTCATTTTCCATTTCGTTTCGGAGATAAAATTAAAAGCGGAAGTACCGCCCACCGATGCGCATGTAAACAAAAACAGATTCGCACGTATGTACATCTGCTGCTCGGTGAAATCGAGAAGAAATAATAGCGACTGTTAATAATCTGGCGATCATGGTATAAATAAAATATGCTCAAAGTAGCTTGGTGCACCAAATGTTAACCACTCGTGGTGAACATTTGGTACACCAAGCTACTTTGGGTATATTCTATATGTGTCCCCCAACAGCACGAATCGACTTTTAGAGAAACCTCTATCTTTTTGACTGACTTTATTTGTGGGATAAGTCCAAGAATCAAATCTCGGTTCTTTGAAAATATAAGATTACTTGCAAAAGCGAATCGATATCTAAGAATCCAACCCAAAAATTGTCTTGGTTAGAAAAATTATTGGGAGCACACTCTTTAAAAGATCGGATGTGCTTACGAGAAACATTTGTGTGGAGTATACACCCGAGGAGAAATTAGCAATCTAGTGGAAATTTGATGGTATGTCGTTTGTGGCTACATAAAGTGGTGGCCTAACATAAGGTTTGTTTGTACATGCGGATTTGGCAAAAGTGAAAGGAAAAAGTATGTTTGAAGCTTGGATGTTCCAATCAGACAAAAACATCGCCTTCTGGTTGGATGAGATTACGCGTTTACGGCTCCAGTAGCAAATAACAATCTGATGTCACCACGCGAAATATTTGAAATAACGTTGCCTATTTCGCAATTATTCCGTTAACAGAATGATTTGCAAACCACTTCATTTTTCTAGATTTTTTTTACACGTGCAGCTGATGTTCAGAATGAAGTATTGTTAACCCTTTACCCAACGCAAACGATATCAAAATTTATTATTTTAAATATCATTTTTTCAAATTTTTCAAAAAATTTCAACAAAACCAAATCATGTGACCCCTCGTTGGAACGAGCTCGACGAGCTCGTTCCAACGAGGGGTCACATGATATGGTTTTGTTGAAATTTTGTGAAAAATAATATTTTTTCAACTGCTGAATTTGCATATTACGCGGGCGGATGCGGTAGATTCGTTGGATAAAGGGTTAATAAATTTAAATTACAAATCAGTTTACGATTTCAAGAAAGATGGAGTAACCTCGACCTTATCTGATTTATTGATTAATTGTCCAATGACTTCATAGGGTACCTGAGAGGTACCTGAGAGGTTCAGTTACTAAACTAGTCTTGTTATCGCTAAAGGTTGCCTTGTTCATTTCACAATGTGTTTCTTAGCAATGGATAGGGTCTTAAAAGAACAAATACGTCATTGTGATGAATTTACCGTAATATGGTCTGACTGTCTGAGGCTTGCGACTTGTAGCGTATGTTTAAACTCGGCGCTTCGCGTCTCGGTTGAACATAAGCGTCGAGCCGAGAACCTCCGGCCATGTTACCGTTAATCCATCACAATAAACTTATAATATTACTGGGTTTACCATTGGTCGGGTGGGATGAGAATATGATAAAATGTGACCTGGTTGCTTGCAGATGGCGAATTGTTGTTGACAAATGGGGTTCTTGGCTTTCAGTTAAAAAACCCATATAGTTGAAATGAATGGTTGACTGTTTTACGGGAATAGAAGCGGTTGACTAGTCACCACATAGAGAATCCACATCGTGTGATATGTTGTGCGTTGGTGTTTAAATCCTCAACTAATGAATCACCCACGTAGATTACAAAGTAAGCTGCTGAAGAAACATTACTCAAAATCGTATAATATGGTATTTATGGTATATGTACCGATGGGGCTATGGATATATACTTTGGGTATTTGATGGAATATTGATGGTGAAGGTGGGTTTTCTTGAAAGTTTTCCCCGCGAAACGGTTGGCGTTACCATTGGCGTTGTGACACCATAATGCGCACGCGACGTCATATAGACGTTGACCGCTGTTGTCGTCACCTGTACATTCCACCATAACGTTATTTGGGTCAGGGGGTGCCGGTGTGACAGGAATGGAAGTCCGTAGGAAAATTAGTCCCTCTGGACTATTATTCCGCAGAATTATAGTCCTAGGTCTAACATTTCTAGGAATAGTAGTCCGCCGGACTACTATTCCTAGAAATGTTAGACCTAGGACTATAATTCCGCGGAATAATAGTCCAGAGGGACTAACGTTCCTACGGACTTCTATTCCTTTTACACCGGGCTTCTCGAACTGGACTGAACTCTTGCTATGGTATAGGTGGTATATACTCCTGTAGGTATACTTTTAGCCTAGGTATACTTTTAAGTACTATTAATAGACCTTATGACTGGTATAGGTAGTACGTAATGGTCGGTCAACCGGTATTCTGGGGTGGGGTAATGAATGGTCGTCTAGTGCGGTATTGTGAGATAGTCCTTAACACTGCTCCCAGGCAAAGCTCTTGGTAATAGGGGACGATCGGGTACATGATATACTACTCTAATTGATAAGGCATGTTAACAGAAAATATTCCTTGATTTCCATTTCCCCTATGCTGCTTATTTACAGCTTCTTATCCTGTCATGTTCCATATTTTTTCATGAGTCCCAGTGTCCAGAAGTGTCTAAGAATGCACATTTTTTTATCTGAATGAGAGACGACCGCGTGGTTCCAGAACACAGCTGATGGTTTTTCCTAGAAATCAGCTTGACGATTTCGTTCCAAGGAAAGCAATGTGCTAAGACGAAGAAAAAAATTGATAACAATTAACGAGAAGTACTGAGATGAGCGACTTTATGGAAAGTGTATAGATGCTCAGTAGATTTTTCTAATGCTTTTGAAGTAAGGAAATGTATTCGTGTACAGGTTTTTGCATATATTTCTCTCCTACGACAAATATCTTAGCTGGAAATGACCCGCGAACGATCGTTTAGGTTACGTGTTGATTACGTCAATTTTATAATACGTGAACGAACTACAGTTACGACAACGTAATACAACATGACTTTATCAAATAACCATCCTCGCATGTTTTACCAGAATGACTTCACAATTTTACGGAATAATGTCTGTAATTGGATAATTGAGCAATGGAGCATGAACGAGAATGGAGTTCGCGTTATTTCATTGATAGGGACCAAGATACTGTCCACCACAAATCTACAGGTCAATCTGTGTTCGAAAAATGTTTATCAAAACGATGTAAAAATAAGAATCAAACTACATCTTTCCACAACAAAATTGTGTCTTTGTGGAGAAGATGGGGCAATTGAAGTTAAAAATAAAACTGTACTCAAAAACGGAGCATTGGATTTGATTTCAAAATGCCCAAACAATTTCGAGCACAAACAGTACTACCCAGAGAAACACATATTTTGGATTCGATTCGAATTTCGAATCGAGTCCATTATTTGACATCCAATCAAACCTCGAAGCGAATACATGCGTCTTGATGTCCCGACTGATAAAATATTCCAATTACATTACCAAGGCCTACTATTATTTTTCAAGGTTGACAGATAGACATCTAATCGGGCCATTCCATCTCCCACATTAAACGTGTCTTACCCATTACATTTGTAAATTATATGTATTTTTAACCATATTTTATGTATGGTGTGAATAATGAATCTAAACTAATCTAGATCGTCATATTATTTTCCTCTCAGCTGGACTGACTTTCTGCCAGCAACAAAGTTGTGACATTCTTTCAATCCAGTGGTGGAATTTTTATCCTCAGTGTGGTGACCAAGAGTATCTGCATACTGCATTTCACTTGGATACAAATGTATTTTGTTTTTTGCTATCTGAAGAATATCTAACAATGCTCGATTAGACAACAGAGCTGCATTGCTGATTATAAGATTTCCACTGAATATGACATCAGTTTTGTAGAACATCCCGTTTAAAATACTGATGGGGTAATTTGTCCATTTGCATCCAATAAACTCCCTTCGTTTTTGTAATTGTAGTTTGAACTTCAGTTGTAGAAGATACAAAATCGAACCACTTGTTAATTTCTCTTGAAACTAAAACTTCACAAAGTGAAGCATCATTAAAGATTCTATTGGAAATTGTTCACTTTCAAGAACACTTTCTATACCACCTGAAGATGGTGACACGTTGTGTGGATCAAAACTACTGACAAAAGGTACGAAAGATCCGTGTAACACCATGATTCAAACTAATATATCTGATGACACTGAAGTCCACGTTGCAGGAGCACATTTCTGATTCGACGTACCTCTACGGGGACTTGTCATGGACTTGTGTTTGGGGCTTCGCGTTTCAGCATTTTTTATACCTAAAACTCGTTTACTCCCTGATTTCAAAAGATATTCTCCGTGAGCGAGTAATGCTTCTTTAGGTTCTTTACGTTTTCTTATTTGCTCAATATATATATTATATGACTCAATCCTTCCTGTTTTAAATTTGCATTTCTATGCATTTGATTTCATTAATGGTACAGTTGTTTGAGACGTACAGTACGTGGAGAGTGGATTGTGACTAAGTCACTGGCGGAGTGGAGTTATCGCCCAAACTATCACTTTCAAATTGTGTGCATATGGGACAACAAACACAAGAAATGTTTCAGCCAATGGACCTCCGAGTTTAATTCGGAGGTGCATTAGCTGGGACTTTGTTTGTGCTTGTTATGCTTCGCAACAAATTTGCAATTATTGCTTGTGTGGGATCTCCACTCTATGGGTGATTTAGTGATAAAACACTCTCCATGTACTGTAGACCCCATTCACTATCTGTATTGACGTGGTATGCCTTGATACACTAGCATCATTTGTATAAATGTAATTTATTTCTCTGTCTGAAAAGCAACTTTACCATAGAATGGCCACTTTCAAAATGAATCGGTTTGATAGTGTCGTCATTAATATTTAAACAAATATCGTTCTAACCCTTTACCTAACTTGAAAAGCTGACGACACTTGCAAAAAAAAAAAATTCTTGAATAACTATTTTTTTTCATGTTTTGTCTCAAACACATAGGTTATGACCCCTCATTGGAACGAGCTCGACGAGCTCGTTCCAACGAGGGGTCATAACCTATTTTTTGGAGACAAAAAATGAAAAGATAATGAAAATTAATCGGCGATTTTTTAGCATAGGGCTGGCCGGTTTTTGGCCGTTATGTTGGGTAAAGGGTTAAATAAGTAAATACAGGTAGATCAAATGACGATTCTGATAGCGGTACATAATAAACATTATCCAAATTCTTTGCAAATATGCTGTAACTCTTTTCGTATTTCAAAAGAAAATGTATTACACGTAAAGAAATGCGTCCAAAAGAAGTCTGTATTGTCAGAATAAATACAGAGTTGATTGAAAACCCATTTTATTTTTACTTATGTTTAAAAGCACCCCTCAATGTGTTGGGGACAAATTACTAGAAATACATTATCTTTGTAACGTATAGCTTTTGTGATAACTTGTGTGACATTTCCATTACATAACTATCCGTCTACTAACCTTTCTAGGAAAGATCACGTTATTCTGACGCGATGTCATATTGGTCATACAAAGCTTAAACATTCATTTTTGTTAGAGGGTATTATGCGACAGAATGTGTTCCTTGTCAGCAGGCGTTGACAGTGGAACACATTCTGTTGCACTGTATAGATTTTACTCTTATCAGACGGCAGTATTTTAATGTTGCGTCTCTTCCTATTTTGTAACTCAAATTCTTATAAGACTCTACTGGTTTTGGAGATCATCCACCTTTTTAATAAATGTTGAAATATTTTCATTTTTATTCTTTTAACCTCTCTATTCTACTGTCCAGGTCCATCAACAATTCCGGTGTGGCTTTGGTAAGTTTCAATAGAGCGTCCCAAGCCAGTTCTGGAGCCATGAGGTACCATGCGGGATCTAGATTGTAACCTGTCGAACACAGGTGTATGAACTATTCGAACACATCTGCCAAGAGAAGCACACACGTTTTCAAATATAAATTGTGGTAATAGCTCATGGATTTTAGGTCGAATAGTCACCACACTTTTAGAGGGTGCTTGTAATCCACATCCGAAATGTGTGCGTTCTCGATTCGAGACTTATTATAATCCCTGATGGGTATGGGTGTGGGATGGGAAAATCTCACGCGAGGGCAAGATATTTGGGCCAGACACGAGGCTTGCCGAGTGTCTGGACCAAATATCTTGTTCCGTGGGTGAGATTTTCCCATCCCACACCCGTACCCATCAGGGATTATTTTTCTCCCCCCACCATACAGCGGTAACGTTAGCCAGAGGTAATCGGCGATCACGTGCTGATATAATCAACTCATTTGGTATTCGTTGTTTTGAAAAACTAATGACACCATAGGAAAGAGCATGCAAAAGTTACGTATATACCAAGGGTACATACCACGAAATCAATTAGGAAGGGTGGCATCTTGGGGTTTAAAGAGTTTTAGAGCATCAAACTTTGATCACACGGCATTCTGATGACGTCAATATGAATTTGTTGGTAGCAAAAAACTTATGCGATATGCATAACGTAACAATTACGTTATAAATGTATAACGTCACGTGGGTGGGGTGTGATACATCTGTCTCTCCCTACTATCTCACCCTGGACAGACGTATGTTACACATGTAGTGGGGGAGAAAAAATTGTTCTTTGGGAGGTATGGGCGACTCTTTAAATTGGTCTCAACTATCCATTGATCGTACGGGAAGACGCCCGAGACTGTCTAATTTATTGTCGTCAGGGATGTTTCGCGTCATGATACGGCATTTATCCATTACCACATGATCGACCAGAACTTCCAAACTGGACGCCATGAATTTGTATCTGTCCACGAAACGTATATCTCGATTTCCGTGATGTCAGTGCAGGAAATTTCATCTTTATTTTTGACGGACGAATGAGAATCGAATCCCGATAAATAATGAAAAAAGACTGGGTAAAATTTTACGTCTTGAAACTTTAAATTATATTTACTGTATGCAGGGCCCCTACTGAGACCGATGTCATGGTCTTGATACCTGGCTTTCTCGTACCCATTTGACATTCCACGTATTTTTATATTCTTTCTTCTGTTTTTTTTTTTTTCGTCAGCAGCTTCGTCTCCTGGGTTTCTTAATCGATAGTACAACTATTTATTTCAGATTCCAAGTCATTCGCGAACATTTCAGCCATATCTTCCCTCCTCCCCGATTCTTTGGTGTACGCGATAGCGTCCACAGGGTGACGATTGTCGAAAGAACACTAAAGGTAAAAACAATATCCCGAAGGCGAGTGTTTTTGTTATATTTCTAGACATAACTGCTGCCAGGGATCGATGAATACGAACTCATTTTTCCGGTGAATGATTTGAAATCCGCGAACACGACGAAACGAAAGGCACACTTAACCGTCTGTTGACGTTTATGAACTTTGATAGAGTACCTTTTTTAAGACGACTATTTTCACGGATCGTTGTTCGCAACAATATTTCTTGTGTCACTCTAAAAATCATTGCTGTGGAACGAATTCAGACATTTGAAACAGAAAAGTCTCTCTCCGTGATGTCTGTTCGTCTTACTGGATAACAAACTGTAAAGCTTTTTAATCCAACAATACTGCTGATTTTCGTAGCTGTAATTCTGAGCGGAAATATTTTATTCTCATCATCGTGCCCAAATTCGTTTAGCTCGATGGTCGGATTCTGTTTTACAAAACGACCGATATTTCATAACTCAGTCCGATATTCCATTTCGATCAATCTAAACGTTTTGAATCCTCTCGAAGCAAGCATACAAACTCTCTATACCTATTTCCACGGGATATAATGCGACAAAAGCGTCCAATTAAAACACTGATTATCTTTTCGAGTTTTAATATTCATGATAGTTTTAATTCGAAACAATAAGGTAATTTCACATAAGAAGACGCTCGCAGGGGAGTGTATTTATTCAAGTGGATTAAATTTTGCTACCATCGTTTTGATTATTTGCAAAGGACCACGTTCTCGCGAAAAAAATTCGTCACTTTCGATTTTACTCCGCCCATAAACGTTTCAGGAACGAACTTTTTTCGAACAGGAATGCTGAAGGACTTGAAATAACCTTTGATCACTTCGATTCTCCGTTCTGGAAAGCAACGTGCTCTCACTTGCGTTTCGAATTCGCAAGTTATCATTTTCATTAATTCTTCTCTTCCAACATCAGCCATTCCTATTACGATCGGACGAGATTCGAAATCATCTTTTTGGGGATTTTTGTCGTCTTAGTGTGTGTGTGGGGGTGAGAGTGGGGTATGGGAGTGTGTGTGTGTGGGGGGGGGGGGGGGGTAGTAGCTCATCTAACTGAAAGACCGAGTGAACTTTTGTGATCATTCACCGTCCGTCATAAATCGTTCCTCCTCTCTCGTCCAGTGCCATGCTGTTCCCAACTTCTCCTCCAAAACCTCTGGGCTGTTTTCAGTTAAATTTGAGCCGATTGTTTGCTGTCTTTGCATTTTGACATTCTTCAAATCAATTTGCACAGCCCCCCCCCCCCCCCCCCCCTAAAAAAAACTTCGCATGTACCGAGGTGTATAATGACTTGATATGTGGTAGTGGGTTTTCTTTTGAGGTGTAGAAAAAAGTTGGTTCAATATTTGTCTTTGAATGGCAGGAGCTAAAACTAGAAATATAGTCAAATGCTCAGATCTCCCAGACTGCAGAGAACTGTTATTAGGTATGAAGTATCTTTAGTGTCAATGCTAAGGACTGGCAAAAGATTGCTGTCGGTAGTGTCATAGAGTACTGTCGGTGGGGGGGGGGGGGGAGGAGGCGGTGGAGGTAAAAAAAATGCAATATGGGCAATAATGTTTAAAACTCCCCTCCTTCGACTCCACCAATTAGGATCTTTTGGTATTTGTTATGCAACATCATTCTGGAGGTCAGATTCAGATCTGTTGAATTCAAGAACCGCTGTTAATATCTGCTCTCAGTATGGGAGTGCAATCTGGGGAATAATCTTTACAAATCTTTTTCTACAGGTCCATCAGTTTGAATCTTTTGAATTAGGAACACAGCATCCCGAGGGAAGTAAAATTCAAGTTTGTTCAAATTAAGTCCTCTGGGAGATATTTGGACTCTCTATTGAAGCCTGAATATTTACTTGATGCAGTGTAAGGGATAATCTTTAAAATTATTCTTCTTCGCGTCTGCCAGTGAGAATCGTTTGATAATTAGTATACAACATCCTTAAAGAGGTCAGTAGAATATATATTGATTTCACACATATCTAAACGGATCCCGCCCCCGGACTCCCCCTTCTGCGCATGGGCGTGGCGCCATAGTCACGTGATGCGCATGCGCGGCGGTCATCTTGGATGTTGGGAGAGAAATGGTGGTATTTTTTTAAAATAAAAATGCTCAGTAGTGGGACACAGAACTCTTAAAATAAAAAAAATGGAAATCAAGTATTAAAATTACGGGGAAATATCTCCACTTGGTCACGACAGAACGAATGACTCTGTATATACCATAATGCATTGCGCTACTAACAAAAGTATGTTACGTCGTTCAAAATGGCCGCCGAGCACACCATCCAATACGGCAGCTATGCACAACGAACAACGTGTTCACCATCCAAGATGGTCACCACATGCGTGAGCACCTCATCCAAAATGGCGGCGATGTATGCGCACTGTGTTCAAGATGGCAGGCACGAATGCGCACGTTATCCAAGATGGCGCCGACGCATGCGCATAGTATCCAACATGGCGGCGACGCATTCGTACATCATCCAAGATGGCGCCGACGCATGCGCAGAAGATCCAAGATGGCGGCGACGCATGCGCACAACATCCAAGATTGCACCCACCCATGCGCATAGCATCCAAAATGGCCACCGATCATGCGCATCACGTTACTATGACGTCACGCGCATGCACGGAAGGATTGGGCATCCAGGGGGGCTGGGAAGTGGCTAGATATGTGTGAAATCAACATATATACCACTGAGGTCAGATTCGAGTTTCTTCAAATCAAGTCCTTTGGTTGATATATGGGCATGCTGTGGGAGCCGGAATTTTAAATTAGTGCAACATGGAGAACATTCTTTAAAACTCTTCTTTTTCTTCTCCAGAACCACCAGTTAGAAGTCAGAATTTTTTGGTATTTAGTATACACCATCCATAGAGAGGTCAGATTCAAGTTTGTTCAAATCAAGTCCTTGGGTTGATAAATGGGCTTCTTGAGGGATTCTAAATTTTAACTTAGTGCAATATGGGAATATTCTTGAAAAATCTTCTTCTGAACCACAAGTCAGACACTTTTGGTATTTGGTATACAACATCCTTGGGGGAGTCAGATTCCCGTTTGTTCAAACCACGTTCCTGGGTTAATATGCTGTTTTCTCTCTCGTTGAAAATTGTTTTAGTAATTAATTAATTCAGTTGTGTTCTCTCTGTCTCTCTAGTTGGTGCTGATGGATTAACGAAAATACTATTTGATCTCACCGTGAAATTGTTTTTTAACATTTAATTTAATATTCTCTCTCTCTCTCTCTCTCTCTCTCTCTCCCTCTCTCTCTCTCTCTCCCTCTCTTTTTCTCTGTGTGTTCAAACAAAACTTTATCCGTGAAGGTGGTGGTGGGTTAACGAGAATAATATGTGAACAGTATTTTAAATTTGCTTTATGTGTGAAAAAGATATTTTAAACATTCGACATCTACATTCATTTTGTTAATAATATTTGAATCACGATGTGTCTACAACGATCTCTTCGGGTATTTAGAAACGTTGTTCGACCATGCGAAAACGAACGTGTCATGAAGACTAATCGTCAAATAAAAGCTCTCTATCATTTAGTCCAGACGAAATACGTGTGCGTGTTGTTGACAAGTCTTCGGGAGAACGTCTCTTTTTAAACATTCAAAATATTTTCATTTTTTGTCACAAAAACATAGGTTATGACCCCTCGTTGGAACGAGCTCGTCGAGCACGTTCCAACGAGGGGTCATAACCTATGTTTTTGAGACAAAAAATGAAAAAAATTAATTATTCAAGAATTTTTTTTGCAAGTGTCGTCTGCTTTTCATGTTATTTTGTTCCGTATGTTATTCAAGAGGATAAAAGGGTAAGTACAGTCAGATAATTTCGAAACCAGCGGTTCTTTCATTTGTTTCGATGATGATCATCCGGTATTTGAGAGAGAGAGGGGGGGGGGGGGGAGAGGGGGGGAGAGCAGGCCTGGCATTCTGAAAAATGCAGGAGGGAAAAAAATCGCTCTCCTCAATCAGCTTAGGAGAGCAATTAGCTCAATTAATTAATTGAAAGCTGCAATCAAGTTTTCTCTCAACTGGGGTAGGGGTACAATTTGGGGATGATCCTCAACAAATGGTGGGCCTGTGTCCTTATCAAATCTTATAGTAACCACATCTGGTAAATCATTTGGTGGGGATCTAGCATTTAAATAAATTATGTCAACTACCTCTCCAACAGAACCATTGAAAAGCCCATAATTCACACACAGGTTTGATGGTAGCATCACTTTGGCCTCTTTACAAAGGTAGATAATGATTAATAGTCCACAAGCATTTTCATCATTACTGAAGTGTATACCTGTGGTTATGCCTTGCATTTCTGCAATAGGATGGGCTTTGTTACTTTTCAGGAGCTGTTTTTTATTGTGCTCCCATTCTGCAGTATAGGAAGGGAAAATTTAAAGCCCATATTGTTCCATTCCTCGTCCATGAGAAGCAAGCAAATTGCTCCACTGGAAATAATGTAGCCATTTTGCATGAGCTGCAGTTAGTGTGTAGTCTCGTAACCCACTCCAGGCCTGGTATTCTGAAAAATGCAAGAGGGCAGAAAATCGCTCTCCTCAATCAGCTTAGGAGAGTAATTGGCTTTACACAGCATTTTAAGTATCCAGTAGAACGAACTCATTGAAACTGAAACCAACAGACTACATCAGTGATTTTATTAATTTTACAAAGGTAAAGCGAAATCTCTTAGACATCTAGATGTCTCACTCAACAACCAAAACACACTTGACAAGACCTGAGTTGTGTACCCAGACCTGTTGTCCAAGAAAGTCATACCCCTACCACTACCACCTTCAACCCCCCCCCCCCCCCCCCAAGGGGGGTTGAAGGTGGTAGTGGTAGGCGTATGACTTTCTTGGACAACAGGTCTGCTTGAATCTACAGTCACATCCTGGTGCAAGTGCTTCAATTGACAGGATAGTAGTAATGGTAGTATATTATAGTGTCAATATTCCTTGAATAATTACCCCTCAAACTGTGATGTCAGTTGTTGAACTTGAAACTGACAGAAAAAAAAAATATTGCTGTGACCCATTTTGCTTCAAATGATTGCAACTGTGTTTGGGTATGGTTGCAGCCATTACCTTTTACCACTAAACCACTTTCAAAATGAAATTACGTGATGTTATGTGACTTCGAAGTTGAATTGCATTTTTGCTTTACAACAAAAATTTAATGTGAGCATAATACATGTAATCTCAATCATCCCAGACCAAAATATTTAGGAGGGCAATTTTTCGCTCTCCTTAATTCTTTCAGGAGGGCAGTAAGGAGAGCTAAAAAATCGCTCTCCTGAAATTGCCAAGCCTGGGGGAGAAAGGGGCGAATAGAGAACGATTGGGTGATATCATTTCACACAGTCTCTCTAACTACAAATAATTGGAGTGTACTCCCAGAGGGTATCCCATATATTTCACATCTCCCTCCGTGAAGAAGTGTTTCTGGCTTATACGAGATCGGTAATGTCTCGCATTTCCTTGGACGATTTCTGAACAACAAGTAATTGCACACATTGACACGTGTTCAAACGTCAATCGGATTTTCCAAAGTAAACGTGTCTGACTCAATTTTTACCCCGTTAATAAAATAGAAATCTCCAATTGACTGTGGAAGATGCGAATTTGGTGCTAAAATCAGTTTTACTGTGGGAGTTTTACTGTAAGTGTACAAGTTGGATAGAACATGGAATTTTCACAAATTTAACATAGAAATTTTGCAAAATAAAGGAAAACGAGAGGAACATAATTTACTGCGTCCAGTAAATCCAAGTGTGTGTGAAAATGGCGACAGCATCAGAACTAAATAATATAGAAAGAGAATTTATTGAGACCTATTTTCAGGAGCAAAATATCTTTAAAGAAATTAGAAAAGGGTTTTAGTAAACAGCATCGAAAGATTTTCATACAGGAATCAGATAAAAAATTGTTAAGAAACCAGAAATAACTTTTGTGCACAGCATTTAACGTGTTCTATAAATGAATTAGAAACAGATATTTTCAACTCCACACACTATCAATGACGAAATACATATTAGCCTATGAACATCACAAATGCCTAGGGGGAGGGGATAGAAAATCCAATTTCCAGCAATTCTGAAAATATGCACATATCAACCCTAGGGAACCCTAGTGACCTGGAACCAAATATTGAGCCTCCAGCGAATGTTGACTCATTTGATTTGTTCCCAGGTATTAAGGTCAGACCATGGTTGAGGTATGAGTGTGACCCCATTCAAATCTTTTAGCTCCGCACACTTTTTCGTTTTTCAGTGATGAAATACATGTACGAACTTCGGGAATGCATTGGGAGGGTAGAAAAGAATAAAGCTCAAAAGGGGTGACCAGGAAAGATAATAATGAAAGGGGTAAAAAATACAGTTAATAATCAAAATGGGGTGATAATGATCAAAAGTTGATGGGGAATAATGATAATAATCAACCCGAGAGTGTCTTTCTGAAGAACTTAACAAATCGTCGAGTGAGAACCATAAGGTTCTATCTTCCTCTGGAAGATAGAACCTTATGGTTCTCACGCGACAAAATGTTTTAATTTTTTGCGATCCCTCTCATCGATTCCCTAACCTTTTTCCCCATTGAATCTCGAGAACGTGTAAATTCACAAAACCAAAATCTTCTTTTTTTTACAAAAAGCACATAAACCTTTTTACAAATGAAATGTTCTTGATACGTATCAGATTCGCATACCTTTTAAACTATGTCTGTCGAGGAACATGTAAAAACCTGTTTGATTTTTTTTAAATGTTACCAAAAAAAAATATGCGAAAATAATTTTCCCTCCGATCGATCATTATTCATCTTTTAACTTATAATATACATATCTTCAGTCGTCGAGATTATCTAATTTTTAGACTCGGATGCGCAATCTCAAACGGTCGAGTTTACCAGTGTCGCAAGATTACAGGGGTTAAGTGATGGAGGAAAATGTATGCTATTATCAGTGCTCTGCCGACAGCCATTGACTGTCGTCTGAACCCCAGTTCGAACGTAAACCTTACCACCTTATCAATGCCCTATCCGCTTGGGACTCTTAGGATTCCTGAAGGTGCTTGTGGCTTACTACGCCAAAGGGTGATCAACGATAATTCACTAAAAGATTATTTATTTACATGTAGGAAGAAATAAAATATGAAACAAATTACTCACAAAACTATCCATATGAATACACTAATTACGCGGATAAAAGTTTATTCTTTAGGGCCCTCGACGTCTCCCACAGCTAGCTGTGTCAAATCATCTTCATCTTCTCACGGTTTGTGATAAATACAAAGTGTCTGTTCACTTCTCGTTGTTTCTTCCTCGAAAGGATTACTTCACAGTCATCCGGCTTAACACATATAATGTTCTGCTTGTGTGACTCTATCGGCTCTCACAGTTTACATAATAATATTCTGCAAAGTGTTCTCAGCATCATCAATTCTCGCACCGCCTAAAACTATTTTAACTCGCGAGCTATTCAAGCGCTTACTCAAGCTCTTAATACGATTTCTAAACCTCAACGTTACAGCTTTTACCTCTTTGGCTACTATGCCACTACGGTTCGCAACCGTTTACAAACTACTATCGGTTCCTTACAACCCTCACAGGGTTACGACAATACGCAGACTTTCAATTTCCGTGCCTACGATCCTCGACGGCCAAGGCTAAATTCGGACCTTCTCTGAGTGCCCTCGGGCCAACTGCCTCTCAGAATTCTGCTTCACTCTTATACAGTCGGAACTCAAAGTTTAAACATATTAATTCTGATTTAACGAGTGCTTTGTAATTCAATATGAATCGAGATATTAATGCGAATTTTGTTTGAGATAAACCCTTTAGACATTTCGGAGACAGGATAGATGCGTAATATGGGTGTGTGTCCAGAACTTATGTGATGCACTGGTTTCCAACAATTACAATTTAACTGGTCTTAATTACTAAGATAACGATACAGAAGAGAGTATTGTCTCTCTTACTATTGATCTGTTATCAGATGGCCTTCGTGGCGTTCAACAAGTGCGCCATAATAGACATTAAATTTCATACTTCATTACGAAGCTCTTGAATTAACGTTAGTTTGACAAATCTGTTTTCAGGGTTCGTCACATACCTATCTTTACGCTTTACATTTAACCCAGGCAGAAATATTATCGAAAATATTTACACTTTTATACAACAAAATAGCAACTTTTAGCTATCACCTTGACAGTAAACTGAGGGATTTCCTGTGCATTATTATAAAACATCAGTGCGACGTCACACAAGTATCTGGAACATGTGCACAGAGCACCGCTCTGCAAAATTGTCAGTTTGTCACAGTACAATTCGGAGCCTTCAACTATTTCATCTTCACAACGATTCCCTTGGACCGAATAAAGCCCCAAACAGTTAAACACGTCTGTAGAATATTATTTGCTCGCGAGGGATCCCGGGTCTGCTGACAGTATCATAACTTTCATCTTACAACAAGGACCCCCCCCCCCCCCTACCTCCAATACAAGCAAAAAAAAAAAAAAAAAACGTGTAGACAAAATACGTAAGACAATAGTTCACTGCTCGGATTCGAGTACGAATTTTATCCTCGAGTGGAGCGCTCGAAGGATTATTTCATGCGGCGTTAGCCGAGTGAAATAATCAGCGCGGGCCACGAGATCTGACGTAAATTAAAAAATAGTTGCGAAATTAGGCTTCACCAACAAATTTCTCAGACTTTCCACTTATTTCCTTCCAGTTGTGCTGAGATATCACTTGCTGAATGTTAATTATCACTAACAATTGTAAACAAAACAGAAATGATCAAAGTTTTTTTAAAAAATGTTGTTCAAGGAAGCAGGGGCGCCGGAAGCACTTCAGGGCCAGGGGGATCAGATCCCGGGAAAATGGCATTTACTTGTACTAGCCGAAGCATGCATGACTCGGAGGCCGAAGGCCCGAGATGGGGAAGTTTGAGAGGAGGTACCCTCCCCACCTATCTGAAGGGGGTATATCCTCCCAAACTCCTCCAATCCAACCACTGAATTCTGAAGGCTCCCAGAAAGGATTGGGGAGGGGGGGGGGGGGGGGGGGGTATTTCAGCTTTACTAAGAGAAAAGGCGAACCTGGGAAAGGCATTGTCTGCCTCCTCCCCTTTTGGTCCCGTGGTCCAAAGGTAGGGAGGGCATCTGCCCCTCTGCCCCCTCCCCCCCCCCCCCATCTCTGCTTCCGACGTCACTGCAAAGAAGTATTCGCTTGGTTCTGCTGGCTACAGATACTACAGAACGAAACAATGAATGTTATGTCGTGGTATTAAATGTGTTGTCAGCTTAATTATTTAAAAGGTTCTTGGTGTGTGAACATTACTTGCGCCCCGCCTTCGATGTGGGTCGAATGAGCTTTTTCACGCACTATGTAATTAGGTAGTCCCGGCTTTTGAACAGATAGTGGTCTATCTTTAAAAGTTACACATTATCTGGTCGAAAAAATTTAATAGCCTTCTTAAAAATCGTTCTAAAACTGACGAACAATAAAACCTGTCTCGCTTCAGCTTGTCTCTTTGATCAGCAGAGCAGTTCAATTTACATTCACATAGAAAAATTACCTTATGCCACTCACCTTAAACGACCCGGAATTGTTGTTGGCTGTTAAAGGCACAGTCACGCTACAAAGGCAGGTTAATCGCTTCTCTTGAACTTGGCCGATCAGATATATCTTAATTTAACACTCGCTTTAAAGTTCCCTTGAAAGACTCGCATTTTGGTATCTTTTTAAATTTCGGAGACAGGATAGATGCGTCATATGGGTGTGTGTCCAGAACACACGTGATGCACTGTATTCTACAATTAGATTTTAACTGACTTTAATTACCAGATAATTATCACAGAAGAGAATATTGTCTCTCTTACTATTGATCCGTCATCAGAAGTCCATATGGCGTTCAACACGTGCGCCATAATGGACATTAAATCTCATGCCTAATTAGCAGAGTTTGACAAATCTGTTTTCAGGGTCCGTCACATACCTATCTTTGCGCTTTACATTTAACCCAGGCAGAAATATTATCGAAAATTCTTACACTTTCATACAACAAAATCGCAACTTTGAGCTATCACACTGACAACCAGCTCAATTTTCGCATTCACCCAATCGAACCACAATCTTTTTCTCATGGGACCTCGACGTTCGATCGTGTATTTTTTCCAACTCAAAAACCGAAAAAAAACACTGTTTTTTTGGATTTTTTCCGGGAATCTCAGTGCTAATCTGTCGCATGTCACAATCGTGCAACTCTTTTCATAAGGAAATTCGAAAAAATTCACCTCAATGGGAAAATCAGTGTTAAATTTATCAAAAAAGTGAATTTGTGAAACCAAGATTATTTTTTAGACGTTTTCAACAAATTCCGTCGAAAGTGAGCCAGAAATGTTCGAACTTTAAACATTTTCCGGGGGAAAACCCGGGGTTTCCGCAGAAAAAATTGAATTATTTTTGGGGAAAACCCAACATTTTCGAAGAAAATCAATTTTTTTACTAGAAAAATTTGGGTTTTTCCAAAAATAACTCAACTTTTCTGGGCTCACCTAAATTTCTGGATCACACGATTGAAGTGAGCCATGACTCTCCATAACCGTGACACCATACTAAACTAAAATATTATACCGACCCCAAACATTTTATCGAGTAAAAGTCGCTCATTTAGTTCATTGTAACCCTAAATTTCCATCCGACTTCAACTGTGAATTTTTATCCCGATTTTGGAGTTCAGGCTTTCAAAACTACGTGTAGAAATAAATATATAGGACAAGCAATAAGTGTGAAGCAAGTGGCAAGTTCCAGTTCTGAAAAGGAAATCGCAAGTGATAAACTGATAAACAATACATCAGAGTGGATGTTGACAGGTCATGCATATTAATGAATAACGCGTTGGGTTTCATGTGTTGATACTAAAATCCCCCAAATCTTGGCCAACTGTCTTGAAAATGGTTATTGGTGCAAGTATAGTGCACAACATTTTTTTAAAATTCCAATCAAACGTATACAAAGCAATTAATTAACAGTGACCAGCATTTACGTAGATGTGGCATTTATGTGAAGTATGTGGCCATTTTGGTAGTTCGATATTTGTTTTTTCTGTTAAAAGCCACGTAGCGCATTCAACACATCGCTCGTAAATCATCTGCAATCACGGCTCAAGACTGCTCTCTGATTTTCAACCAATCACATCCCGTATCATAAATAGGGCTGTCACGATTAGTCGATTAATCGATTGTTGATCGGTCACGGCGAAATCGATTAGTATTTTTCGTTGTCGAATAATCGGTAAATTATATCCCGTTTTAGACGTTTAATAATTAAAAGAAAATATGTTGAAAAAACTATTGTTTCTAAAGGTAAAGAGTTAAGAACATCGATGTTAAACCCCAAGAAGCTATTGGAAGCATTTGTCTTTCAAGTACATTCATCAAAGCTTTGATGTTCAGAACTTTTGAACCGTCAGTGTAATAATCAAGACCAGTTGGCAGTTGCGAAGTTCGCAACTGCCGACCGATCTTGATTATTACACTGACGGTTCAAAAGTTCAGAACATCAAAGCTTTGAATGTAACTAAAAGAGGATGGTCTTCGTTGTTTACTTGAGGTAGGTCAACTGACTTCAACTTCATTTTTATCGACTTCAAAGAGGAGATGGGGGTCATCTAGGTACGATCAATCGATTATCATCGATTATTTTCGACGATTAATCGGTTCCTAAATTAAAAAATCGTGACAGCCCTAATCATAAACCTCCGACGACATTTCATCCCAAACTTAACCTATCTGCTTCCTGGTTTCAGTTGTCCTTTAGACGAGTGTTTCAATTATAATAATAATAATAATAATAATAATAATAATAATAATAATAATAATAATATAAAGTTAACGTCTAGAATCCACCACGGTGCTCCCTGACTTACATTATTACCCGTATTTTAGGCGTACACATGATTTGTTCATCTCAATGACAGTCTCAGCTCAACTCAACGGAGCATACTGCCGGTGCTCCACAGACGGGCAAGCGTCTCAACAGGTCCCTATTTTACACCGAGGTACGGCGAGGATTGCGTAGTACTGATGAACATTCCAAACGTTGCTGAGTCACACGCTCAAAACTTCGCTGATCGCACACCAGCCACTTCTTCGGGAAGCATCCGAATCAATCGATGAGTGGTCACCCATCCAAGGATTTTACCGGGTTTGACTTTGCTTAATTTCGGCGATCTCACGAGAACCGGTCTCGTTTCGCCAATTCTCCCCATAAATCTACATTCACAATCAGTCGGTTTTCTTCTCTCTTCTCAAAAACATTGTGTACTTCAGCTTTCTCCAAAACAAAAATCCCCAAATCATCACTGAGCGCGTCGCGGTAATGAGTGTTTTCAGGTTAGAATTCGGCGCGATTGTTCCAGGTCGGTAACTTTTTTCCATGCCCGCCAGCAATTGCATACAGGTAGGGATTTTTGGGGGGTTTTTTGTTTTTTTTTTTTGTTTTTTTTTGGGGGGGGGGGGTTACTACATCTCTCAGGGAGGACAATGATCCCAAGTCTTAACAAGAATACTTACCGCCTAAGGTCTACCTGGGAAGCGAACCCAGGTAAGTCTAAGAGTGTAAGTAGCCTTACTGAGACAAGGAGGTGGGGGTCTCAATGGAAAATATTTTTTTTAAATAGGCTCTTCATCATGCTATCTGGATTGTATTTTTATATCTTACTTTATGATTAGTGTTTGTTTACTTTGCACCCTCTCCGTCACACATTCTTATAGTATTTATAGTCTCCTGTAATTACTCTCAATCAATCTAGTTATAATTGTTTGACGCCCGAAAATTAAATGATTCCACGGATCACTGTATTTTTGTTTTAACCTAATAGTCACCAGTGTGATGTGTGTATATTATATATATATATATATATGTAATCCAACTAATCCATACTTTGCTTAGAAGGAAGTACCGTCATGCTCGGAAGTTTACTTCCTTCTAAGCGGCTTTCATTTTTTACTAATTCTAATTCCGTTACCTTAAGTGCCGTACCAGTGTGTATCGCGTCATTACATACATTAAGGGGACATGCACATCAGGGAGACGTATACGGGTCTGCCTAATAATTTAGTCTTCAATTGTGACTTTCACATTAATTTTTATTTTCAATTTTGGGTCTCTGGTATTCATGTGAACACTATCTTTTATCTTATGTACTCGATGCCAGATCCACACCTGTACACAAACCACCAGAGAGTGGTGAAAATTTGATATGCTATATATTTACTTGTCAAAAAAACAGACATTAAGTCGACATTCAATTAAAGTTATTTTTTTCTTTTTTCAGGCGATATGTTTTAATTGTAAAATACCGCAGTGACTGACAATACACTTAAAAAACATCACACAAAAATAACATATCTGTCCTTTTAAATCATGAGATATATTTGAGAATCGTTTTTTCGTGGGTCCATTTTCATAAAATTGTCGAGGTGTAAAAAATGTACCTTATGAGTACTTCCAATTATATATAAGTTGATTTTCCCACCCTCAGAATGTCAATGCTTTCCCAATTTTTTCCGGTTTTATGTTTGTATTAAGTTATTTATTTTTATTAACTTGTTATTAAAACAGTGCATGGAGCTTTCAATTAGTCGTAACTACATGAAACCAATAATAATAAGATGAAGATGAGGAATCTCTCTCTCTCTCTCTCTCGTCTCACTCTCTCTCTCTCTCTCTCTCTCTCTCTCTCTCTCTATCTGTCTCTCTCCCTCTCCATCTCTCACCCTGTCTATCTCTTCCGCCCCATCCCACACACTCTCTTCAAGTATGAGTATATATGGGGTATCACTACCCGGTGGTGTCGTTGGGGTATATTTTCGTGGTCAAGTCCCTCCTCCCCCAAAAAGTTATTTTTCGCAATGCGTGTTTTTTGTGTTTGTTTTTATAAATATCTTCAACAAAAACCTGTCATACAAACTATAAGACCTCTCAAGGAAATGCGCTAACCAAACACTGCCCAATAGGAGGGGGGGGGGGGGGGCACATGATCTGATTTATTGCACACCGGTTTCAAAAAATCATATTATAGAGGCCCAGTGTGTGAATTACGGAGTGTAGATCTCTCTACCTCTCTTTCTCTCTATCTTTGTCTATCTGTCTCAGTCCTCTCTCTCCATTTGTGTCTGTCTCCCTCTCTTTATCCCTACTATCTCTCTCTGTCTCTCGACTCCTCTCTCCTCCTCTGTAATGCTCCCTCATTCTCTTCATGTGTGAGTATATATTGGTGTGATTGCCCAGAGGCGTCGTTGGATTATATTTTAGAGGTCAAGATCCCGCTCTCCCCTCCCCTCTCCACAATATTTGATTTTTTTGTACTGCGTATCTATTAGTCTTTATAAATAT